>CM068376.1:317834301-319034301 GCA_034769895.1 Magicicada septendecula | reverse complement strand
GTTTTTCTTTTATATTTTGGTGTTTCATTTTGTAATTTATAGAGATAAATTGGTGAAGTGGAATGTTAAACGTAACCCCCCGAACATGTGTTGTTTATTGTTGAGTAACCCGATTACAAACTGATCACGTCTAACAAAGTCCCGCTCCTCTGTTGCAACGAAACACCAAATACCGTAAAAAAGTGATAAAAACGGTGTAAACAAAGCGTGCTCAAGGATGTTTACTGAAATATGGACGTTGTGGAAACAGCTGGAGCGGGCAATAGACTCCTGCTGTATAGCAGTGTCTAAACTCCCAATAATTCTATAATTATTTGTTGTAGTTTATAAAAATATTCCCTGTAAACCAAAACAAATTAGAAATATCTGTACGCATTAATTGATAGTAACAGCACATTTCCCACTAAATAGATTTTCAGAAATTTTATAATTTTTTATCATGGTATTTGCTAAATAATGTAATATTGATAATAGTATAGTAAATTCCTGATTATTCGCAGAATTCGGTGGCGGGATGGCCGCTGATAACCGAATTCTGCGGATAATGCGCAATATGTGCAAAAAAGGGCATACAGTAATGAAAACTCTTTATTAATATTAGCTGTTTATTTAAAGTAAAGCAATACAGTAAAACCGCGTTAAGACGCTCACTAAGGAACCTTGTGAAAACCGCGTATTTTGGGGGGGGGGGGGAATTACCAAGTAGCAATATATTCACACTGAAACTGTGTAACTAATAATCATATTTTCTATGCGGTTTATTACTAGTCCACATTACCTGACATTTCGTCAGAAGATAAACTGATAAATTGCTTTATGTAGGCCTATATCGTCTGTGTATCATGTACATTGAGTATTTCTGTAGTTGCTACCTGTATGGCCTATACGTATTGACGTTATGAATCCAAGTGTACGTGTCCCACGTTTCCGTGCGCACCATTGATTATATTCATGAATGAATTAAAAATGTCAGAAAAATACTTTAAAGATAAATTTAAAACAATATTGTTTACGACAGTGATTAAAATAGTGTATACAAATTAATGGAATAGAAGCTTCATTATTCAGCTGAATTTTATTTCCGCTTATTATAAAAAAAAAAGCCGTGTGTTGCCGCGGATAAACCACTCGCGGATAACCGGGAGTTTACGGTAATAATAATAATTTTGATGATGATGATGATGATGATAATAATAATAATTATTATTATTAATAACAATAATAAGATTAAGAATAAGAAGAACAACAAGAAAGTGATGATGATGATGATGATGATGATGACGACGACGACGACGCGTCGAGCGTCGATTAGTTGAATGAGAAGAGTAAATGATAATAACAAAAAGACGAGTTCGTAAACTTTTGTTGCCGTTATCTAGAGGCGCTGACGACCAGTTATGCAACCGACCATGCAACCGATCAAGAGTTAAACTCCGCTAGGTTCTGGAAGATTCGGTTGCAGAGATACGGCCATGAGTTGTGTCTCTGCTGCGCGATTAACATAATCATGGCCTAAGAGTCGTACCATTTGTTCATATACGTTTAGTACAGAGCAGAGCATAATTAAAGCAATCAACTAGGCGGCATTAGTGCCGCTGCCGAAAAGTGAGAAAAAAAAGGAGAAATCACCAAATCACGAAGGTGAGTTTGCATTTGCGTATATTAGCTTTCAGCATTGTCTGTACAGTGTGCGAATTGGGAAGTGGCAATGTTTTTACAAGCTAAAGAACAAAGGCGAAGACTTCCTGAAGAATTATACAAGCATCATGATTAGGCCTATATCAAGAAGTTTTTTTCCAAAATACTCTATTTTTTAAGTTTGTACCTTTGATGTGAATTAAGGAAATATTTTGTTACTAGCATACTTTTTCTTTTTCTTTCTTAACTAACTTATTTAGTTGTAAAGCAATTTAATATGAAATGTTTATTCATTTTTCATTTAAAAAAAAATACTTAAAATTAAAAAATTTAGGCCTATACTGTTTAAGCTTTTGCCAATCTAATTACAGTACATTATATATTTTAAAGTAGACCAGTGATAAACGCTTTGAATTTGTAACAGGCCTCCATGTTTTAACTGCTAAACGAGTTGTACCCGTTTACGCCCCGCGGTGGAGCGCCAAATGCTATTCTTATTTTAATTGCTGTTTACTGTGCCCAAGTTGTTGGTGCCAAATGCAATGCTATATTTTATTGCTTACGATCTCAGGGTTTTAATTGTTAATAATTTATATATTAGCAGTTATGCAATCAAATGTTATGAGACTCTAGTATTCAATATTTACTCGGAAGGTGTTGAAAACTACTTCTAGTGATTAATTTCATAGGGTTTTATCTGCAATAAACAAACAAGACGTGTTTATCTGTCTACCATTAAATTTATTACGTTTAACGATTACTGTCATTAGTATCATATTTCTATTCTTCGTAACATATGATTATCAATAATTATTTTAGTACATGATTTCTATCAATAAACAATTATAAAACTAACCTCTCAATATCTCTTAATATCTCAGTATCTCTTTAGAGTTTTATAAAATATCGATTAATTCTTACATCTAATTACTTATTTCATTACGACATACTATTTTAAATGGATTCGTTTAAATATGAAATGTACTTAATTCTCTTTATATTCTAACACTTTGACTTTAAAATTTATACGTAAGTTTTGAATGAGGACATTCTATCTTATAAAATTCTCTACGTGAATTCTTTTAGAGTGACAGACAGGTGATTTCGCAAAATAAAATTAATACATAAATTTGTTACTATTGGTATGACATATATCCATTCTACGGCGCGTTGTAATGATGTGATCTCCTTTTTGGTTCCTTAAATCAGCATATGGAGATGTAGATCCTCCGTCGACTGCGTTGAACACATGATCATTTGCGTGCATAACAATGTGACTCTTTCTTGTAGTATTTGGAACATATACACTTTCATTATTTCACTCCTTCTATTGATAACCCGTAATTCCCAATTTTAAATTCAGTGTAATTATTGTTTACTATTTACTTCGGTTACGTTCACTGATATCTCGTAACGACTCATTCCGTTTCAACAGCTATATCGTTCGTGATACATGATAAGATTCGGTCTTCTGTTTTGACGAGTTATTAACTAATAAACTCCAGTTCTCACTTCACAGATTGTTATTCATGATAATCTTACGCGATTTTAAGTAAAGCTCTCCGAACTTTTAACATCGAATTTCCGTAACACTTAATCTCGACTCCACGAAGTTTAAGTTAGACTTCGTCTCGGCTCGACTCTAGACTCTGGAAAACTTCATACTTTCGTAAAATTAACAAAGCCTCTTTTAAAATAATACGCTACGAACTCCACCTCCGACTCTCTCAAAAATTTTGTAAAGACTCCTTTTTGATCGCGTCTCAGTTGCTTGTATGTATTCAACGCGGGTATTTCCTCACTAGTTTTCTGATTTTCAATTTGCCCTTTTCTAATTGGTTCTTTTCTCCCTACACTTAGTAAATTCTGTGCCTAAGAACCACTTACTTCCAAAAGGTCGTTTCTGATATGATCCTCTTTCCCACCTATTTCTTATCCTGGGTTCATCCACCTTTTGCCATCGGTATGTCCGATTCCCATGATCGTAAATCTCTCTGTCGTTTCTTCAAGCCTTTAACAAAGACAATCCTTAACAATTACTCTGCCAACAGCTGCTCTGCACAATTAGTGCATCACCCTTGTAGTAGCCTTTCTCGGACAATACTATTACCAACTCTCTCCGTGGTTATTGTATGCATCTTAGCAAAACATCTTACAGCTGCTCCTCTACTTCGTTCATTTACCTCTGTCGTGTGGCCTTCTTGGTATCTTAGCATTGTCTTCCCCTATGGCCTTTTGTGTTGCCTTTCAGTAAGAACATCCCTTCGTTGTTTCTGTCGTACAGCTGTTAAGTTAGCGTTCACTCACTTTTTTTGTCCAAGAGTGTTTGCTCACTTAATGAGTTTAGTCACCTCGGGTGTCGTCTCCTCGGACAATAAGCGTCATTCTTTCTGGCGTTTTTGTATTTACTTTAGTAAGACTACCCTTAGTTTTCTCCAAGCGGACATCTGCTACTCTAGATTTATGGTGCGTCCATAATACATGTAGGTCGACGTTGAAGACAATTACACTCCTTTGTACACACATCCTATCTAAGTGTCTCTTCATACATTACCGTCATGTCGATCGTTGACACGTAGCCCTTTCTTCAAAAAAAAATTTCGTTTCTATTTTAGCGTTATATTTGTCCCCAATTTGGGTCCATTGCGATGATCACTCTGAATCCAAAGGATCCCAAATTTACGCCCTTTAAATAATATATTATGTTTATAAGTATGTATCGAATTTTCGTATTAAGGCTCTACATTCAACGAACATAGTGTAGTATGTATACCGCGTTACTTACTGACCTACTGAAAAGGTAACGGCTATTCTCAGTTGTTTCCCTAACTACTCCACCCCTTCTGTGACCTGCTTTCGCTTTCATATTTACAATGAATCCATTTGTTTGGTTACATTTATATATGACTATAATTTTACAATAACCTTCATTCATAACATCTTAAGTCTACTTTTATTTATGTCTCTACATGATTTTATTAATACAATTGGTTGTCCTTATTTTCACATGATACGCAGATATATACACAGAAAATAACTAAACGTTACATTTATTAATAATAATAATAATAATCATAATCGTACTAATATTAGTAGTCCTGAAAATTAGATTATCTATTCATATGTACACACTTAGTATATTCGGTTTTATGTCAAATACTACCTAACAATTTAGTATTAAATCGACACAATATATTATTATATATTTTTGAATAGATAGCAATTTAAGAATATTAAGGAAATACTAACTAAACAAAATTTTCTACATATTTATGAATATACAATTTAATGCTTACATCTTAATAATAGACTAATGTATTTACTTCACTTATTTATAAACTCTTCAAATTTAAGATTGCTACTAATGTTCTTTTTTGTTTTCTCAGTTTATGTGTTAACTCTTAACAAACACTTCACTACAACCTTAAACTTAAAAGTTTTGTGAGAATATAATTTTAATGTTTCATACTAGTAAACTTTATAAGTGTTATACCACAAA
This sequence comes from Magicicada septendecula, assembly GCA_034769895.1. NCBI lineage: Eukaryota > Metazoa > Arthropoda > Insecta > Hemiptera > Cicadidae > Magicicada > Magicicada septendecula. The sequence goes on along the minus strand of CM068376.1, from coordinate 319,029,164 downwards.
CAAAATTTTGGACACTTTAGTATAATCTATACATTTACCTTAACAAATAACTGCCAACTGTTTGACTACAATTTGTTAACAGGATTTTACTACAAAATTTACAAATTCTATTATATAACATTTCATTACTAAGACAATTGTTATCTCAAACTTCCATTTAACATCATATAATTAGTTATCTTTATCATAATACATGACACATACTTTAGTTATGCTAGAAAACTTACTAATTGTTATTTTAGTGTTGTAAATTTTTACAACTAATTTTATACAACTCATTTGTCATTTACAAGGTATCTTATGCATCTACTAAGTTTTCTGAATAATATTTCTTTAGTTGTCTTATATTGAAAACCCAACGTATCACAGTGCCATTTATGCAGTCTTGTAGCTGATACGTGGCGCTTCCAACTTTTCGCGTGATAACATATGGGCCTTCATACAACGCGCAAAATTTTTCAATTATATTTTGTGTGGCGTCAGGGAGTTTATGAGACCGTATCAGAACCTTGTTCCCTACTTCAAATTCAGTAATTTTGTTCAATTTATTTATTCGAGCTGCTTGTCTCTCTCCCTTCTCCTTTATCCGTAATTGTAGTCTGCTTAGATCTACCCTTTCGGTATTTACCACTATGGGGTCTAGATATCTCTCCCAATCTCTAGTTGGTTTTGTACTGAATTGTGCTTCATGTGGCGTTATCTTGATGGTGTCTTGATAAGTTTCATTTAGACATGCTTTTATGGTTTTGATATACGTGGCCCATTTAGTGTGTTCTCGCACAAATGTCCTGAATAAGTTTCCTAATTGTCGGTTCCAGCGTTCGGCTATGTTGGTACAGGGATTTCTTATTGCAGTGTATTTAGGTTTTATGTTTAATTGTCCCAGACCTTGCGTCCATTTGCGTGATGTAAACTGTGTATCGTTATCTGTCAAAATACTATCAGGTTTCCCGTGGGTCGTTATGTATTGTTGTAGTCGTTTGAGCGTCACATTCGTAGTAGCTCTTCACAGTGCATATAATTCTACGTATTTAGTAAAATTATCGACAACAACTAATAAATATTTCACTCCTCCACTGGATACAGGGAGTGGTCCATAATAGTCCATGCTAATTAATTCCCCTTTGCGTGACGGCAGTATCGGTCGTGTCTCTCCGGTGATAATTCGATTCCCGCTGTCCTTACACCTTTGACAAAGATCACAGCATTTTATGACTTGGATGATAGTTCTACACATGGTGTCCATAGTAAAGTGTTCCCTTATCAGCTGTAGTGTCCTTTTCGTCCCTGGGTGTCGGTACATCTGGTGAATTTCTTGGATCAATTCAACTCTAAGTTCTTTGGGAATATATAGTTTCCACTGGTTTTTCCAACTGCGATATAATTTATTATTCATTAATTTAAAATGCTGACTCATTTGGTCCTCACTTCCCTCCTTAATCTTGTTTATAATTTGTTTTATCTTATCGTTTGCGAGTTGCATCTGATTTATATTTCGCAATTTAGCGGCAGTGTTCTTATTCATTTTTATTTCAATTGCATGGATATAATATTCATGTTTATCTTCGGATGGTACATTCCTGTTATCTTCCGGGTTTCGGCTCAGTATGTCTGCAACTATGTTTTCCTTCCCTTTGCAATGTAAAATTTCGAAGTTGTATTCCTGGATGCTGAGTATCCATCTTGTAATCCTGGTGTTGTTTAAATGACACTTTTGAATAAATGTTAACGCTTTATTATCTGTTATTATTGTTAGCGGTTGGCCTAATATGTATATTCTAAATTACTTCAGGCATTGTACTATAGGGAGTAATTCCCTTTCTGTTGTGAAGTAATTTTTGTTCGGCATTTTTGAATGTTCTGCTGGTGTATGCAATGACGGCAATCTCCCCATCCTGACGGCAATTTGATATAACTGTCCACCATATGCGTAATTACTTGCATCGCACTGCAGGTAGAACCGTTTTCCTTGTATAGGAAACTTGAGCATTACTGTATCTATGAATAACTTCTTCACTCGCTGGAATTGTTCTTCCATGGCTGAATCCCACTGGAATTTATTTCCCTTTTGTAACAGTTTTAATAATGTTTGTGTATATTCTGCATATGCGTTGGTGAATTTGTTGTAAAAGTTAGTAAGCCCCAAGAAACCTTTTAACTGCTTGGGGTTTCTTGGTGCAGGAAAATTTAGGAAAACAGCTACTTTATCTGGTGTTGCTTTAATCCCACTTGTTGTTAAACAGTAGCCAAGATACTGAATTTCCTTGCGGAAAAATTGTGATTTCTGTAAATTAATAGTCATATTGCCATTTCTTAAGTTTTCTAATAAATTTTTTAAATGTATTACGTGTTCTTGTTCATTCTGCGAAAAACATAGAATATCGTATACATAAATGATAGTGTTTTTCTTGACTTCATCCGTAAGTACGTGGTCAAGTCCACGTGCTAAGCTCGCGAGACTGGTACTTAGTCCAAATGGTGTAACTTTAAAACGGTAACATGTCCTTCATATAAAAAACCCGTGTAATCACGACAATTTTCATTTAGTGGCACCTGCCAAATCTATTTGTTAGGTCTATAGTGGACATAACTTTTATATTACTACATCTTGCTAATATTTCGTTTATCGGCGGCGGTCCTTCATAATCTGGGATTGTTATATTATTTACTTTTCGGGCGTCCAGACACAATCGCACTCTCCCGTCCCTTTTTATTACAGTCACCAGAGGTTGGATGTAGGGGCTTTGGGCTCTTTCAATTATCCCATACTCAAGCATTCGACTAATCTCAGCCTGTACGGCCTTCTGGTACTTAATAGGTACAGGCCACCCTTTTTGTAGGTAAGGCGTATTATCAGTCACCTTGAACTAATGTTTGTATCCCGTTATGAGGCCTGTTCGATCATCAAACACTTCTTTGTTTTCATACAAAAGTTGTTCTAATTGACTCCTTCTTGTTAGGTCCACCTCTTCGAGTTCGTCGAGTTTCTTATATATTTCTTCCTCTATGCTACTTACGTCTTCTTTTATCACCATTAGAGGTAGTATTTCACAAGGACTTTCTTCCTCATTTGTTTCCAATATTGTTTGTACTCGTATCTTCTTTTCTGGTATATTAATTATGCTTTCTGTTTGTTGAAGAAAATTCATACCCAGTATGCATTCACTCACCAGCCCTGGTGTAATTAAGAAGACACAGTCAAAACTTAAACTATTATTAATATAAATTTCGCAAAATATTTCTTTCCTAATATGTTTGGATTTATTACCTATAGCGCTAACTATAGTGGTGTTGTTAACGCTTAGGATTTCATGATTCCCAATCTTCATTTGATTGTTATTATACCAATTCTCGGACAACGCATTAATTACGCTTCCGGTATCAATTAAGGCATTTACATGTATGTTGTTGATTTTAATTGATAACTCTAGGCTTTTAAGATTCTTTAGTTCAATGCTTTGTTCACTCTCTTCCATTAACTCGTTTTTTATATCCGGGAAAAGTGTTTCTATGTGTGCATCGGGTTTTGTAAATTCGTTGTTTGGTTTACAGACGTCCGAGTTCATTACCCTCGCAGGTACCAGTCACTTGCCACCCTCTCGTGAAGAACAAGGTTGTTCGTCTTGTTTACCAGCTGTGTGCCGTTCTACGACTAAACTATTTATGGCTTGTTGTTTGACACTTTCACTTCCCGGCCCTTTTGAAAAGTTCTCTCTCCAACCCGGTCGTGCTTTATTGATTCCATTGTTCTGTCGAGGTGTTTGGGTCTCGCTTTTATATTTTATAACGGAGCGTTCGCCGGCTTTCTGTATCTCGTTATTTGTTCTCGTATTTATACTCATATATTCTCGCAGTAGCGCTTCGAAACTGTTAATTGTGGTTACTCCTCTAGTTACTACCGCTTTTTGTATTTCTCTGTTATAATGGCGCGCTAATTTAGTTATCATGTGCCTATCTGAAAGAATTGGTATAAGTTGTCTGCATTTTAGCACACACCGTTCCATATATTGGATCATATTGAGCGGATCGTTTGGATCGAATCGCCCACACTCCAACTGATCGCGGATACTCTCTTGTTGGGTAGAACTCCAATATTTCTCCATGAATATCTCCTCAAACTCCTTGAAAGTATTTATTTGTCCTCTTACTATTCGCTACCAAATAGCCGCTTCACCTGTTAGATGTCGGCCTATCCATTCTAGTGTTGTCTTCGAGGTAGTAAGTTTCTTGGACTTCTTTCAACTCCTTCAGGAATTCCATAGGAAAGTTATCCTCTCCGTCGAAGGTTATATCTTTATTAATGTTTGTTCCATTCACAGCGACGGCTGGTCTTTGTTCCATCTCTTCCAACCTCCGCTGAACTCTCTGCTGATTCTCCCGCATAATTGTAAGGTTGCTCGCCATCTCATCCAGTCTCCTACCCTTCTCTACAGAGACACTATTCAATGTTTCTTCTGTACTATGATCAGCTTCTTTTAGGCTACTTACCTGTTGTACGACCCCTTCTAATTGTTGTTTATTTTGGTTTTGGGTATTAATAATTTCCTGCCATTCTCTACGGTCTTTTTCTCTTATTTCTTTACTCTCCTTGGCTTGTTTCCTTATCTCTTTACTTATTTCTTTAATACCGTTCTCATTCTTCCTTTGTACTTCTACCAGCTTTTCTTCCCACTTTTCCGTTTGTTTTTGTAGATCTGCATTTACTTGGTGGATCTGACTTTGTAGATTCTCTTTAATTATTTCTATTTTTTCATCTAAGCTTTTGTGATTCTTTCTTCGGTCCTCCTGTGCATTTCTTCATTCTGTTTTCTTATTTCTTCATTCTTTTCGTCAATATGCTTTCTTATTTCTTCATTCTGTTTTCTTGTTTCTTCACCCTGTTGTCTTATTAATTCTATCAACATATTGAGGTTAATCTCGCGCGGTTCCGACTCCTGTCCCGACGCCCTACTCTGGATATTTCCCTCGCTACTGGTTGCATTTTCTTCACTTTCCCTTGTATTATTTTCAGATCCTTCAACCTCCAATTGATTATTAATATCGAATTCTTGGCTCTCCGAATTTGCCTCTCTTGTTACCATTTTTCCCCGCCTTCGCGTTATCATTCAGGCACTTAGCGACTTATTACTATATTGTCTTATTCTACTTACGTCTAAACAAATTAATGATCACCCTGTCATGTCGATCGTTGACACGTAGCCCTTTCTTCAAAAAAAAAAAAGTCGTTTCTATTTTAGCGTTATAATGTAGTAATAATGTGCACATCACACTGTAATATACTTATTGAATATTACATAATTAATTATAATGAATCCATTTAAGTGTTTTTTTTTCCTAAAGCATTTGTGTCTATTTTTACACTTAATTTCACGAGTAAAGAATAAACATGATCGTGGTCAATTTAAATTGAAATTACATAATTTTCAATAATATATTCAAATCACACACACACACACACACACACACACACACACACACACACACACACACACACACACACACACACACACACACACACACACACACACACATTGGTTGGTTTAGTATCGCTTAGTAAAATATGCTCTGGTATAGAGAAGTGACTAGGATTTGCTGTCATCAAGTAGGCCTATAGGCACCATGTCATTACTGGCTACGTGATAAAGGCAACATGTCTGTGGTCGCGGTTTGTGTAACGTTCATCTGGCTCAGCTGCAGAAACGTATTTATTCTGTCGCTTGTGCGACCTTTTCTGAGCAACAGTAACTTTAGTGGAATAAAACAGATCACTTTCGAACTTGTTTGAAACCTCTATAATATCACAAACAGAATTATCACTGTTGCACACCACTATAGGAAAATTATTCCGATTAGCGCTTTCAAGCTTCTCAGCTCATCGTCAGATCCGAAATAACAACAACAGAATAAAACAAACTCTTCACACCCCCACCCGCCCCACTGTCCACACACACCTCCGCAAACAAGCTATAAGTCAAATGTCCCTTCCCAACCTCCGAGCCCTATCACACCCGTCTGTACAGTTGCATACGAGGGGGTACCCAAAAATAGCCGAATTTTTTTTTATAGCTATGTATTTAATTTTTTTTACAAAATAACCTTATCACCTTCAAAGTACTATCCATTACACTTAATACATTTGTCCAATCTGCGATCCCATTCCTGGAAACATTTTTCAAACTCGTCTGTTGTGATGGCCGACAGCTCCTGCCTCGTTTTTTTCTGTACCGCTTCCACGTCGTCAAAACGTTGTCCTTTCATGTCCCTCTTCATTTGCAGAAACAAGAAGAAATCGCATGGAGCGAGGTCAGGTGAGTAAGGGGCGTGGGGCAAGGGAGTCATGTTGTGTTTTACTAAAAACTGGCGCACTGAAATGGCTGCGTGAGCAGGTGCATTGTCATGGTGGAAAACCAGTCCCTCGTCTGCCACAAATCGGGCCTTTTTTGAAGCACATTGTTACGCAATCTTTTTAAAACCTCCAAATAGAAAGCCTGATTAACAGTCTGGCCTGGTGGGACGAATTCAGAATGCACTACCCCTCTCACATCGAAAAAACAAATGAGCATCGTCTTGATGTTTGATTTCACTTGACAAGCTTTTTGTGGGCGAGGCGACAATGACGTTTTCCACTGGCTTGACTATTGTTTAGTTTTGGGGTCGTAACCATAGCACCATAACTCGTCACCAGTTACCTTGGGAAAAAAATCTGGGTCGGTTCGGAGCTGGTCTTTCAATGCACGGCATGTTTCAACTCGATTCTCTTTTTGCTGTTCAGTCAGGACCCGAGGCACAAATTTTGCAGTGACCCTTCTCATCCCCAAATCTTCTGACAAAATTCGCAGAACCGACCTCCAAGTTATTCCAGATAACTTACTAATCTCTTCAATGGTCCGTCGTCGGTCTTCAAGCACGATTGCATGAACTTTTTCAACATTTTCGTCAATTCTGGAAGTTGACGGACGTCCAGAACGAGGTTTGTCATCAATTGACATTTCACCTTCTTTGAAACGAGAAAACCATTGCTACACTTGAGTTTTTCACATAGCACTATCCTTGTAAGCTGTTTTCAACATCACAACAGTTTCTGCGGCGTTTTCCCCAAGCAGGAAGCAAAATTTCACAGCAGCGAGCTGTTCACTTAAATTCGCCATGACAAAAAACGAGGAACAAGCAAAACTGCTTTTACAAAACGAATTACTGTGACCGGACGCAACCTTCCCAGGCGACAACAATGACGGCACTGAACTCGGAACGAGTTGCGCTACGCTCGCCTAGCGGGAGAAATGCGTACTACGTACTCCGCCAATCGCAGCGCTATTCCGGTTATTTTTGGGTACCCCCTCGTATTTTTCTAGCACATTCCGTGTGTATGTATGTTGTGCGTGCGTGTCCGTGTGCGTGGGTGTGTATATTCTTTTCAAAACCTAACGTTGTAAAGCCTTTCTCATTCACACTTTTGGGCGCGATCACTCACCCTTATTTCAAAAACATCCATATATGCTATTTAATTCTTAATGTTATCTATCCGTCCTCTACCTATTACTTCTTAATTATATTATAAAATATTTCTTCATTATCAAATTTAGTTTTAGTATTCGTTAAACTGTCTAACCCTTTCTGTCTTTCTTTCAATATTTCTAACTCCTCCCTAAGCTTTCTTTCAACTGTGTTATTTACTACTTTTAAAATTTCATAGTATTTCAAAGGATTAACAAACGTATGGTTCTCTTCTATAAAATGTCTTGCATAGGGGGTGACAGGGCTCGGAGTTTGGGAAGGGACATTTGACTTAGGCCTACAGCTTGTTTGCGGTGGTGTGTGTGGACAGTAGGGCGGGTGGGGGTGTGAAGAGTTTCTTTTATTATGTTTGTTGTTGTTATTTCCGATCTGACGATGAGCTGAGAAGCTTGAAAGCGCTAATCGGAATAATTTTTCTATAGTGGTGTGCAACAGTGATAATTCTGTTTGTGATTATAATCACTAACACAACTTTCTTAATTAAACTCTATGGTATCCATAAAAAAATATTTCACTTATAGCCCTACATTATTACCAACCTCTGTGATCGTTCGTCACTTTTCCTCTTAACTGCAGCCTGCACGTCAAATAGGCAGGGACGTTTTGTCACGTTTTCTTAGTTCATCTGACTTCTTTCTCTTCACTGTAACCATATCAGTATTCTGTCGCCGACGGAGACAAGACCGGCTTAGAACTTAATAACTGTACAATTACAGGGCTTTTTATGAGACAAAAATATGTCAGGGGCCATCAACATCGATCCACCACACCGGAATTATAAAGCAGGTAGACAAAATCCAGTCAGATTATCACATTTATATTATTATTGTTTCTGTTGTTGTTTTGCGGAAGTTAATACATAGTACTTAAACTGAAAACCGATAATATCAAACCTTGTCTTTAATATATGATGTTAAATAATTATCAGTGTTACGCAAAATAGTTTAGTGTATTGTAATTTAACACCATTTATTATAATATGTGTGTGTGTGTGTGAGAGAGAGAGAGAGAGAGAGTGAAGGGGGGAGGCAGAGTATTTGTGAATAATAACTTTAAAAATAGTGTAATAAGGGGTCAGTCATTGTTTTGTGTAAAGGATTGTGTTGGGTGCAGGTAGTCAGGCGGGGGGTGGGAAACAGCTGATACCGCGCCAGTCAAGGTTTAGTTGAATAACCTTTAAAATCAGGCTGCGGCACAGTGCTGACATGTCAATCGGTTCTACTCGCTTGCATGTGGGGTGGAAACAAAAGGCCTAATTTATTTTAGTGTTTAATAAACTTTATCGAGAGGATCAGAACTCTCGCGCGTCCAAAATTCCGGAACAGCCGGCTGCTAACTATTGACGTTGTTAACGAAGACATTAAAGTAACACGTTTCAGCCTTAAGTATAATACGTAGGGTCGCCACGTTTAAGGCTAAAATAGCATCGTTTGAAAGTGTTTGTTTTAAAAACACTATGATTTCCGTTCAAGTAACATATATTTACTGTAAGTATATAATTTATTGGCGAGAATACCTAATTCGCCTACCGACGCCTCAAGGTGTCTGCTTGCTGAGATTGAGACAGGCAACATCTGTTGCCTGAATCGGTTCCAGCGGCAGTACCACAAAAAATCAAGTTTTATTTCTCCCCCGCCTTCTGCGGAAAACGCGCTGGCAGTTTCCCTTCCAGTATTAGGTGACCTGTCGACTTCAACCAGCCTATGTATGTCTTCTGGCACGTCTCAGATGCTACAATCATGCCCCGGGTGCAAAGACGCCCCCCCCACACTCAATGCAATAATTCACCGTATAAGACAGTAACGTACAGTACTTAAGGAAGAGGACATTGCACTATCACCAACGTTAGACAAAGTGAACCTCCAGGCCTGTTGGTGGTCCAAAAGGGCCGTGGCACTGAAGCCTCCCAGTCACATCGGGTATTTTAATACAGTTTTTCTTATTAATTTTGAATTTTTTATATTAACACTTAAAATTTTTACCACTTCCATTTGCCACGTTTTAGGGAAAATCGACTGAGCATTCGGTATCCGAGATTGTTTACATTTTCCAGAGTTCGCTTATACCACGTGGACGCGAAATCAGCCATACCACTTTACCTCAAACAGAATTAACACTGTTGCACACCACTATAGAAAAATTATTCCGATTAGCGCTTTCAAGCTTCACAGCTCATCATCAGATCGGAAATAAGTTGATCCGATGATGAGCTGCTATTTCCGATCTGGTGATGAGTTGTGAAGCTTGAAAGCGCTAATCGGAATAATTTTTCCATAGCGGTGTGCAACAGTATTAATTCTGTTTGTGATTATAACCACTAACACAATTTTATTAATTAAATACCACTTAATTTTTCTTTACATTTGCATTTAATACATTTTTGTGTTTGCTCCCAATTATTTTGTTTGTTCTACATTATTAATAATAAATAATATATTTCATTTCTCACAACACGTTTCTCACAATATATAATATGTTTTACACTGAAGTACAGTATATGATATATAATGAAGATGGATATATATATATATTGCAACAGTACAAATATGTTGGGTACTGTGCATTGCACAAAGTAATTTAAATAAGTGATTAAAAGAAATAAATAATGAATTTTGGTAATAATAATAATTCAGCCTGCAATCTGAATTGTAAAAGAAAAGCGTAACGTGCATATTGGGACAGGTGATTAATGCCAGCTGCTCTTTGTATGTGTGTACACACGTAAAGGGTGTGCGTGTGTGCGACTTGTTCATTCATGAAAAGCGCCACCCTTTCAGTAACGATATAAATTATGTGCGTTTATTTAATTATAATGCTTGTGTGCGTAGTAGCGAAAAACTGAAAACACCAAAATGAGTACTTAAATAACACGAACAAGTGTATAAGAAATAGTGCAAAACGAATAAAAAGTGTAATGATAGGCAGTTAAAAATCAATAGTAATTATATTAAGTAAAATAAAGAAAAATAGTTTGTGCAAGAGGAACACCTATAAATTGCCGACCGAGTGAGTGTCGAGTAATGTGCCAAAGACTTCGCAATTCGCGAAGACGTGCAAATTAAGTGTAACAAGAAAGCATGGGTTATAGTGACACTCTTGACAATCTCAGACATGCAGAATATTGTCGAGACATGAGTTTGACGCCCTGGGTATAAATACAGGGGACGCGCAAACATCATTCTCTTCCTTGTTCAACAACCGAAGCGGCCGAAGGCTCTGCCGGACGACAACTCTTCCTTGTTCGACCACTGATGCAGCCGGAGGCTCTACTGGACGACAACTCGTTTCTCGTTAAATCATCAGAACAGCTGGTGGCTATGTCCAACAACTAGAACTTCTATATTTGATCGATTACCATGGCAGCCAAAGAATCTACGAAGAAACAACAACGACAGTAGACCAATCACAAGCAGAAGCCAGAGACTTCAAAACTGAACATTCGTTCGAGTGAGCAGTTGGGATCGGAGGCCATGACCAGGAACGAAGGTGTACCAGAGTACGAGAATCCAGTAATCCAGAGTACGAGGTTCCAGTAGGCGAAGGGCTACAAGATTCCAGGACTACAAGACTCCAGGACTACCAGACTCCAGGACTTCCAGGACGATAGGAGCATCCGTATCTAGGACCGAAGAGGACACGCTTCAGATGTACCACACAAATAACAAGGTGACAAATAACCATGCATTTATAAGAAACCAAGACTAATCAAAAGACTTTAAATATCAAAGAAAAAGAATAGACAATTCAAGTACAATATGAGTCAAGAAATTGTATAGTTGTAAATATGTTTTGGTACATTAAGTACGGTAATATGAAAGACTGTTTAACGATAAGAGTAACAGTAACTGTAACTTAAAATCTATAATTGTTAGTAGTAAATGACAACCTCGTTAGAGAAATTAATAGAAAGCAAGGCATATGCATTAAGAAAGAGAAATTAGTAATAACAAGAAAAAAAGAGTAAGATAATTGAAAGATTAGATAATCTATAATATAATTGAGCTAACTGAGAGCAGTATAAAAATTTATAACAGTGTATTAGAATATAAGATTATATAATATGTTTGTGTGTAAAATAAGACTACGAATTATACTTAGTAAGTACATAAAGATAATAATCATTTGGAATCGTAAAATAAATAAGAAATTAATTTGTAATATGGGATTACAAATTACACGTAATAATTATGTGAAAATAATAATGAGTTTTAAACCGCAAAACAAATAAGAAATTGCTAATAAAAATTGAAATGATTTGTAAACCAAGCGAATAGTGTTATTATTATTTTGATTACACCCTTCATTCTTGCACACACACGAATTTAATGTGTTGTAATGTTACGTAAAGATTAGTCACACATCAATAAATAAACACATTAAATTTGATAGTGTCATTATATATATATATATATATATATATATATATATATATATATATATGTTTTGTAATGAGTAGAATATGCATATAAATTCATACTGTGATTCTGAGCATATGATAGAATGTTGAAATGGAAATTGTATAAGTAAAGACTGGAGGTTTGGACACTGTATGTTGGTCAATAAGAGGCGTTCAAATTGTTAGTTTTAGTATTGGAGATTGTTAGTTGTTAGTATTGGAGATGTGGTATTATATCGGAATCATTGTTATATCGTGGTAAACTCGAGAATAGGATTAATTTATGGGGAAGATGCTTGGGTGCTTTCCAAAGCATCACACAATTGCCTTACGATATTAGATATGTGGTGTTACACCGGAGTCTCGTGGATAATTCGGCAATAGGCTTAATTTACGCAGAATATGCAGATATTAAGTCTGCAATATTAAGAGTTCAGCGAATCCATTTTCACAAAGGTAATTTGACACAAAAGGCATTAAAGACTTTAATGTGCGATGAAAATTTATTATTGTTTTGAACATTAATTTTTATTTACTTTTTTTAAGTAAATACTTTTTTTCTAGCCAGGTCTTCGTATCACCTTGGATCGCCCCCGCGTACCGCTGGTTGGGAACCCCTGGACTAGCGGAACTTATTTCTACCAATGACTACCGGAATCATTCTCATCTCGTTGACATACTGTATTTTTTCGAGTAGGCTATTTATGCGCACCTTTTTTCCCAGATTTTCTTCCCAAAAATGGGGGTGCGCATTATACACGAATAGTATAACTTACATCTAAATTGTGGAGCTGCACAAGTATGATCTGAATATTGCACAATGGCAGAGTTGGCAACATCGCTTAAAACTGGCATGCATGAGTCTCGTAACAGTAAAATGAAATTTACCGGTAATTTTGTTAGTAGTTTTCACCCCTTTTCCATCAGTTATTTGTTCACGTTGTAAACTTATAACATTACTCTGTTATAGCATTCTGTTAAAGTACTTGTTTGTCGTCGTTGGTCTGTTGTTTTTGCAGTCGTTCAATGTCTGTATTGCGTATGTTGTCATGAAACATACTGTATAGTCTAACGAGTGAAAGAACATCTCTGTCGTCCTATGCGGCTCAGTTTAAATTATCCGTAATAAAAATTCAGAAAAGAAAATGTAATCGCGCCGCATCGCGTATATTTGACGTAGCGAAATCTAATCTTCGGAAATGGGAAAGCAAAATGCAAATGCAAATGCTATGTGCTAGTGAAAAACTAAAAACATAACAAACTAAACAGAAACTATGACTCGTGTAAGTTTAAGTTGTTTTAAATTTTATATGATTTTAATATTTCTGTTTTGTGTTTACAAATAAATAGGCATGGTAAGTACATTTTTTCTATTATTTTGTATGAAACACTTTTTCTGCACAGTCTAATATTCAAACAGTGTATATGTTTCTGCGTCCTAATAAATTTGTTCATCTACTTATCGTCACAAATATGGATGCCCCATATACACGAATTACATTTTTTCTGTGAAATGTTACGATAAAATGGGGGTGCGCATCATTATACACGAGAGCGCATTATACACGCGAAAATACGGTATCACATCAGCAGCCTACACCGCAAAGAAACAGGAATTATTAGAGCAAGAGAGAACGATGAGTTACTTTGGCCACATCGTAAGATTTAAAATAAAATGTTACATAAGGTAATGTGTAACCTAAAATAGACGGGTACCTTTTGGCTTGAAAACGTTAGACGAACATCAATCGGCTTATTTTGAGCAGGTGATGACAGTTTGGATTTACGATCATTGACGGTAACATAAGGCACAACGAAGAAAAAGGGACGATTATTGATGTGTAGTAATTAGGATAGAAATTCCGCATATATAACAAGGAGTTCATCCACGTGGCTAGGAACTGCGTTCTTGTCTAGACAACGTCATACGAATGACATCACTAACCTGATCTCTCAGGAAATCCCGCTATTATAAAAACACACACTTATTAGAGTATTTCTTTTTAATTATATTGTTGTATTTTAATTTAGTTCAATCGAGGGGATTTAAATTAACTAGGAAACTTAAATGTCACAAAACAAAAAATTACTGCAGTAAAATGTATAATTACACCGGTAAAACCGGCCACAGTATGAAGCTGAGAACAGGTGAATTTATTGTGTCATAATAATAGTCATCATCATTATCATCATCATGCTGTATTCATAGTATGATGGATTATAGTATTAATAATAAATATCATAACGACAAGAAACATGTCTTAAAACAAAAACACAATTAGCCAAGACATTATGAAATACTGTTGTTACCAGTGGGGGACTTCTAAAATTATAGATGCCGGAACGCATCAATTCAAAAGTTGTACAGACACAAATATACTTATATTTTATCTCAAGATCTTGTTCACTGAGCAGTCTGTTTCCAATAGATTTTTTCAGTGCCTCATAAAATTTTTCAGGGTCTACGGGATTATTGTTTTTCCTACCTTCCTTTTTTTGAAGCGGAACTCCGAAAAAAGTTAAGTTTTGTACTGCTTTCAGGGCCATAGAATAATGGGGGCCTGGTACTGATTTTCTGCTTTCAAATAAAGAAGCTATAATTTTCAGTTTTTCGTTGGCAAAACCCAGACCAACGATACAGCAAAAAAAATTAACCATAGTAGTTAAGATAAAGATGGTGTTTAGCTCTTTTGGTTTGGTTGGTAGTAAGGTAAGCTGGTGTTTGATTTTGACAATTGTTTAGTTTTGTAGTAGGGCTGATGAGGGCACAGTTTAAAAAGTAGTAGTAATTGGCTGTAATAATAATTAGGTTTTTTAAATATATTTTTTCGGTAATTTATTTTTGGACCCAAGAGGTTCCGGAACGCCGTTTCGGCGCGTTCCCGCTGAAATCAAGCCCTGGTTGTTACCAAACAATATTATACCTTAGACTTGAAACGCAAATCTTCGAAAGTATGAATTAGATCAGGGCTTCTCAAACTTTTCCCTTTACCCGAGCAAATATTTTCGCGACCCTGGGTATAGAGGTATATAAACTAGGAATACGAATTAAAACATTTGCTGATAATAAATCATAAAGAAAATTTATTCGGAAACAATTCTTCGGTATACATACGAATATAATTTTACCATGTATTAAAGGCAAAGCCAAATGTTCATACTAACGAGCTGGGTGTGCTTATTTACTTTTACAAAAACTTAAATCTTGGATGAATATTTGCTACTTGTAAAGCAATTACGGCAGAGAATTTTTTTTTGCGTAAACGGCACTGTAGCGGGCGTCAACTGTCAAGAGTGATGCATGGTATAGCCAAACGGCCGCCGTTAGACAATGATTTAAGAAGGACAACGCCTTGGCACATAACAGATGTTGGACATGGATGAACGACATAAGCGCAAGTGGCGACAATAACAAAGAAACAAAAGACGGTGTCAGTTCATCACAACTACCGACAAGGAGTGTACTAAGGGGACGCCAACATTTTCGACATACACGTGTGAGTTAGCGGCTGCACATGGACATAACATTTTCCACAAAAGCAGTCTAAGAGCGGATGCAGTTAGGTACAAAGGAACTTATATAGCTGCACAGCGGGAAACTTGCTTACTGGCACGACATACGGAGCATCTTGTAAGGCTGCAGAACAGATGTTAGTTCCTGGAAGATGACCACCATCAGCGTGTGAACGTAACAAGGGAAGTCGAGGACAATACGGCGATTCGACACACCCGGGTTATGGTACACACATGTGCGGAAAGGAAATCGCTTAGAAAGGACACTTGGGAACGTAAGAACAATCACATAACAGACAACCGTGTAATTAGGTCCGTCGTCATACGGGGAGATGGTGTGGACAGCAAGACTTTTAGAGAGGGGTCTTGGCTGACCTATCAGGAGCAAGGAATTCGGCAAAGGCGGGTGTAAAGAAGACGTCAACATGGAGACAAGGGTGAAGAGCGAATGGGAAGTAGACCAGAGACCCCAGCCGGAGTATCCAGGAGGAGCCTTCGCAGAATCTGATGCGAGAAACCAATCATGACAGTGATTGTGGTAAGGGTATGACATCCGTGGAGGGAGTCGTGTTGCTGAAGTAATAAAATAAGGTGTTCGCAGAGAAGAAGAGTTCAGTCGATTTCCAATTTTCAAACAATTTAAGTCAGTCTATTTTAATCACAGTTCGGTCGATTTGGAGAGTTCAGTCTCAGTTCGGTCGTATTCTAAATTTAGTCAGTCAATTCTATTTCGGTATAAACCAGCCAAAGTCTTTCAGATGGACGGTAGTAAAGTGTATTGATACTAGCAAAGAGATCGTTCGGGAGTGTATCAGAGACTATGTAAAACTGTAGAACTAACCCGTGACCAAATACTATGACAATGTCGAGTTAAGTACGATCAGACTTTGTGATCATAAAAATCTCGTTTTTATGAATCTAATGCGAGTGATAAGGTATTGACAATATCACATTACC
This sequence comes from Magicicada septendecula, assembly GCA_034769895.1. NCBI lineage: Eukaryota > Metazoa > Arthropoda > Insecta > Hemiptera > Cicadidae > Magicicada > Magicicada septendecula. The sequence continues at coordinate 319,012,783 of CM068376.1, read as the reverse complement.
GTGACATAAGTGACATGAAACAATATAGTAAGATTGTGCCACGTTCTTAACTCACTAAAATGCAATTAAAACCAATTATATTTGCATTGTGAATACAGTATAAATGGTACAATCGCTCTAATTAAACGCAGCATAAACTATTGCACGCGTACATCAAAAGTGACAAAGAACCTACACGCAAAGTGTTTTAGACGATGAAGTCATATTCGAGTTAACGCAATTAGTCATTATCGTTCATGCGAGTATCCGGATAAAATGTGGGACAAATAGTGTCGTGACGAAGTGTCAAGTGTAATTTAATTGGCGTATCTTCAGCCTGGATTTCTTCGTAGGATGAGAGGTACGACGCAGTTAATCACCGCAATTTGGATACAAACAACAAGTAAATTATTATCATTCATGTAACATTAGATTAGGTCGCCACTGTCCTGCCACTCAAAAAGAACTCGCCACTGAGTAGAATATACATTTATTTAATTGTTGAATATACATATATTTAATTGCTCAAAAGTAACGCAAATCGAGAAATATGAATCCATAGAGTAGGATATATTGAAATTTATATGGTCATTAATTAATTAGTCTTTATTGATTTTGTAGATGTTCATAACGTAGAGATAATATAACAGCATTGTATATTTGATGTTGTCTAGAAACGCTAACTTTATTCAGTATTTAAATGATATTGAAAACATATAATAAATTTGTATCGTTTATAAAAATTAAACTTGTATTGTTTACGAAAATTAATAGTGTCTGAGTCAGATGATTGTTATTCACCCAAAACACCTGTTTACATATGGTGCTCCAGCACGCGGGGCGTATTATGGCTCAGTGATATCAGAGTGTATCATCAGATATGGCATGCCCGTCCTGGAGCAGTAAACAAGATCTGTAATAAAAACTTACATTTATGGAAACTCCTTTGAATAATTTTAACTAATCTATGCAAGTAGAGACAAACATAAAATATATTACAGTTGCATATGGTGTCCCAACACGTGACACGAGGAAGCAAATTCTAGTAGATAATTGTAACCAAGAGTAAATTTTATACAATTAAAAATTCAATTAGATTATGTAATTAATAAATTTGCATAATACATGTATATTTGTACATGATGCCCAACGCGTGGTAATATATTATATTTGTACATGCCGCCCAAACGCGGGACAATAAGTAAAATTTATTTAATTAATTAATTTATGCAATTATTAAATCTGCATAAATATACATTCGTAATGGCTCCCAAAGAACGTGGGGCATAACAAACTACATATACAGCCGTATATGGCGTCCAACTACAGGGCTAAATACACATAAGTACGACAAAGTTCGTACCGACAGCACTATCATAAATACAGATAAAAATTTATATAATTAATGGAATAATTAATTTATGCAAATAAATCTGCATGAGATATACATTTGTATAAGGCGCCCAACGCGATTGCACGAAGCGATTGCTCGAATAATTAATAATAAATGTTATAAGTGAGTAGGCTGAGGACAGGCAGTGGCTATAAACAATTGTTAGACAGTAAGTCAGTAGTAGAAATAGTCTTAGTTAAGCATACTTGAATGATTACGCGTAGTCGCGCGAAAATGACAAACAATAATTCAGATAGTATGGAGTTCGACGTGAACAACCAGCTAGGCGTCGAAGGACGTGAGGAAGATACGACGCAGAGTGAAAACACCAGCGCCGACGAGACTACAAGGGCGGGGGGACAATCGTTAGTACCTCGCGAGATGAACTTCCAGTTATTGCTCGAGTTCATTAAACAACAGAATGAAGAAATGAGCGAAAAAATGAGCGAAAAAATGAGACAACAGAACGAAGAACAGATTGGAAAAATAAAAGTAGAATTGCAAGAACACACCAAGAAATGGGAAGAGAAAATTAGCGAGCTACAGAAAAAGAATGAACGTGGAATGAAAGAGTTGAAGAATGAATTAACAAGACATACCAAAGAAAGTAAAGAATTGAGAGAGAAGGACCGACAAGAATGGCAAGAAGCAATTAATAATACACAGAAGTCAGTAGACCAAATAAATAACAAACTAGACACACATATTCAAGAAACCAACAGCAGGAATGAAGAATTGAAAGGAGTTGTCATGAACAACGTAGAACGACTACGGACAGAACAAGGAGAAGCAGTAAACTCGTTAAAACAGAAGATCGTAGAAGTAGATGACAGACAACGGTCGGCTGTACAGAAAATCAGTGAGACAGATAAAGAGAAGGAGACACGGCTAGAAGAATTAAGAAAACACATCGCCAAAGTTAAAGAAGGCCAAGAACGACTACAGCGTCAATTAGCCAACGCAGAAGTCGGATCGACCGCAAGAACAGGTGGGCCGCATAACAACGAATTAAAATACAACGGCACAGACCGATATCCCATCGAATTTCTCAAAGAACTGACCGAAATCCAGAACACATTCTACCCAAGTGACGATGTCAAATGGATCGGTCGACATCTAGAAGCAGACGCCGCGATTTGGTGGAGGGTGATACGAGACCAAATCCGCAACTTTGATGAATTTAAAGACCTCTTCACACAAAAGTATTGGGGAGAAGAGAGACAGGACGCAGTCAGGGACAACCTAGAATTTGGTCGATTTAATTGGAAGGGCAATCTGAGCGCAATTCAATATATGGAGCGCAAGCTTCTTGAAAGTCGCCAATTAACGCCAGCTATCACTGATCGTCAGCTAATCAAAAAGATAGCGCGCCATTTTGGTAAGAATATTGAAATTGCTGTGGTGACAAGGGGGATTAATTCAATCCAAAACCTTGAATCATTGATTGCAGAGTACGCCACGATTAATCAGCGAACAACTAGAGATAATGACTTTGTAGGGAGTCACGAGAAGGTGAATGCCCGAGGTGTGGGGGAAGCAACAAACACACCCCAACCATTTCACAATAAGGGTGTCAGCTGGAAGCAAAAACAGCAGGTGCCGAACCAAGAAAGTGAAAACGATCGCAACGTTAAGGGGTTTGGACGACACACTAACCGACAGCCCATAAATTCCTTAGAATTCGTAAACAACGGTGCGTCGACCTCGACTGGTAAGGGGAACGACGTAGATAGAGAAAAAAAAAAAAAATTAACCCTACCATACAATGAGATAGCCGATATACTGACCAAGAACCGACTTCACGAAACCAACATACTATTACCAGATCTTAGAAATGAATTAACTTATGAAGATGAATTAAGATTCGAACAACGGATTTCTAAGTGTCCAGAAATATTAATTAAGTTCAATAATAATATTACGGTCCTTGCCTTATTGGATACTGGGAGCGCGATAAATGCGTTATCAGAAGAATGGTTCAACCAAAATAAACATTATTTAGAACCATATGAGGAATTAAGCATGACTAATACACTGATTATTAGTGCAGTAGGTAGTAAGTCTAAGCTTGTACGGAAACAAATCTTATGTGACATTTACATTAGTGATATCAAGATAGACTGCGTATTTTTAATTATTCCAAATTTAATTAGAAATTGTATATTAGGTATTAGCTTTATGAAAGATGAAAAATGTTTGATTGACGTGGAAAAGGGAGTCGTCGAATTTAGAGGAAGAGAGGAAGAACAAAATGTCAGCATACCCATTGTACACATGGAAGTAGTAGAAGCAGAAGAAGAGGATGAAATCGAGAAGAAAATAAACGCGAAAGTGGACAACATAACAGGTGTGGATGAGGAAACGTTAGAAGATCTGAGAGAAGTCTTAATGAATAATAAAAGTTTATTTCGGGAGAGTCCAGGGAGAATGGAATGCTATCAGCATGAATTTAAAGTAACGGACAACACGCCTTATTTCCAACGCGGGTGGCCAATTCCACTTGCATACAAGCAAAGAGTTGATGCCGAAATCAACAAAATGTTGAAACACGGTGTAATTGAGAGGGGAAATAGCCCATTTATTAATCCAATGGTCGCCGTAATAAAGAAAGACGGAAACGTCAGGCTGTGTTTGGACGCACGAAAAATCAATAGTGTTACCATTCCCGACTATGAAGGACCAACTCCTATCCAACAGATTTTAGCAAGGTGTGGTAGAATGAAGTACCTGTCCACAGTGGATTTAACCAGCAGTTTTTGGCAGGTGCCACTAAAGGAATGTTGTCGCGATTACACTGCTTTCATGTATGAGGGAAAATGTTATAGATATACGGTAACACCATTCGGATTAAGCACCAGTTCTGCCGCTCTGACGAGAGGACTAGACATGGCACTTGAAGATCCGGTGAAGGAAAACACAATCATCTATGTTGACGACTGTCTTTGTTACTCGAACGACGTCAAGACGCATCTGGTACATTTGAATTTATTATTAAGCAATCTACGCAGAGCAAACCTAACGATTAACCTCGATAAATCGCAATTCTTTCGTCAAGAAATCGCCTACCTAGGGTATCGCTTAACTACAGAAGGAGTTCAAGCAACAGAAGAAAAGGTTGCTGCGATCAGAAATTTCCCAGTTCCGAGAAACCAGAAGCAATTGAAAGGATTCTTAGGATTGACTAACTTTTATAATAGATTTACTGCTAAGTATGCAGAAACGATTCAACCATTACTGGATTTATTGAAAAAAAATAAAAAGTTTATATGGACATCAGAACTAGATCGATGCTTCAAGGAAGTAAAGGATTTATTTATTGAAACGGTTATATTAAAATTTCCGAAAGTCAACCAACGATATTTTCTTCAATGCGATGCGAGTAAATACGCCTACGGTGGACAACTGTATCAGTTGGATGAAGAGGGGAATGTGGGTGTAATTGCCTACACGAGTAAAACTTTTAAGGGTGCGGAAAAGAACTATTTCACGACTGAAAAGGAACTCTTAAGCATTGTCAGATGTTTAGAGAAGTTTCGAATATATATCTTGGGTCAACCATTAACGATTATAACTGATAATAAAGCACTCACTTTCATGCATAAATGCCATCTAAACAACTCCAGGATAACTAGGTGGATCCTATCCATACAAGAATATAACTTTAACATCCTTCACTGTAAAGGTAAAGAGAATGTAGTGGCCGACATACTCAGCCGATATCCAGAAGATGCAACGGAAGAGGACCAAGTTGATGAGAACTTTGAATACCAGATAAATCAGGTAACTATAAAAATGAAGAAAGACGTATGTAGTATGATAAGAGACATAGGAAAATTCCAGAAGGAGGATACGAAGTTAGGATCTATTATAGGTAATCTAGATAATGGTAATGAAAATGATATGTGTAAGTTTTATAAGTATGTTGATAACAAATTGTATAGAAAGTGTAAGAACAAATGGAAATTATACGTGCCAGAGAGTATTACGGACATAATCATCTCCGAAATACACCAGATGTACGGCCATTTAGGAGGTAAGAAATGTACCAAACTGTTACAGGAGAGTTTCACATTTGACAAAATGTCAAGGAAAATTAAAGAGTACGTAAAAACTTGTGACAAATGTCAACGTTGCAAGGATAGCCAAAATAGGAATCTGTTTGGCGGAACGATACCAATTTTACCATCAGAGAAAGGAGAACTCATTAGCGGGGATTATTACGGACCGTTACCAGTATCGATGGGTGGCGTAAAATACACCTTCGTCATGGTTGATAACTTTACAAAATACGTGAAGTTATACACGTTGAGAAGGGCAACAACGGCCGCAACTATCAGGAGAGTCCGACAATACATCGAAGAAGTTGTAAAACCGAAAGCAATATTAACGGACAATGCGACGCAGTTCACATCGAAACAATGGGTGGAAGGATTGAGTGAACTTCAAATACAACCGAAGTACACTGCCATTCGCAACCCGTGCGCCAACCTTGCCGAACGTATTAATCGACAATTAGGAAACATGTTCCGTATATTCGTCGGCGAACAACACACTAAGTGGTCACGTTTCATTACAACAATCGAAAGCTGCATTAATGAAACGTATCACGACACCATTGAAGTAACACCATACGAAGCGCAGTTTGGTAGGAGACCAGCACGCGTTTGGGAAAAGTACTTAAACCAAGAAATACATGAACATAGCATAACGGACAACCGCCAAATCTTCGTGAAGATGAAGCTGAAGAGAGAGAAACACGCAAAGAAAATGAACGAGGATAACAAAATTACCAAATTTAAATTGGGAGATCTAGTATTGGTAAGGACATATTGCCAATCGGATGCCATGCAGAAGAAAATTGACAAATTTTGTGAATTATATTGTGGACCCTATAAGGTGAAACAGGTCTTAGGGGAAGCTACATATATCTTGGTTGAATGCAGCGATGAACAGAAAATACGCGGCAAATTTAACATAAGACAGTTGAAAGCTTATCATTCCCGAAAGGAAAGAGATTAAAGAAAGAAATCAACGTGATAAATAATACATCAAATTATTTAAGGACAAGACGTGCGTTTATGTTACGTAAAGAAGGGAAAAGGCAAACTACTCAACGGCTAAGTGGGGAGAAGTTAGAGGAAAGCGTAACGCCTCTAACGGTAATAAAAAAACAAACCATTCAAGTTTGCTTAGCTAAGAGATAGAATTGTCTTTGTAAATAAATCAAGAACTATGTCATTGTGTTATAGTTAGTAGTGAAATCATAGACTAATTTGTAAAAATTTAAATTGTCTTGTTTCATGGTAAAATTTTGAATAATGTACGTGATAAGATAGTAATCGATAAGAGAAAGTAAACAAAGGTTTGTTACTTAATCATTTGAAATAATTAGCTATAAATTATTGGAATGTACAACAAGCAGTAATAAATTACAAGAATGTAAAATAGAAAAAAAAAATCATTTATTATAGATTGTGTAATCGTAAAAACTTTAATGAGAATTATAGTGTGATAGTTGTTAAGTTCAAACAAAAGGGGAATGTAAATAAAGTTTTGTTCAATTGAAATGAGATTTTGTTGAGAAATTGTAGAATTTTAGGGGAAGAAAATTTTCTTTGATACGTATAAGAAGTACAGTATTAATGTTTATATGTGTAAAATTTAGCGTAAATCAAATTGTAATATAATCTTTGGAAAATCTAACCAAGGATAATTAGAGTGAATAGGTTATCATTAATACTTAAGCTTATTGTGTTTTCTTTTGTTGTAACCAAGTTGGTCGAACGCTTGTCAACAAAATGTAAATTTTAGCCAATAGATTATTTAGGAGTCATGCATATAAATATTAAAAACCTAAACGGAAAAAAAAATGTGATAACTAGTTAGCAACAAAAGAATATTCTTTTACTTTATTTTCCTAAAAGGAAGGAATTTTGTAGATATAGAACATGTAAATGAATATTAACTTAACCATATAATTACTAGAAAATCTGTAAATGGATTCATAATCTCAAACAAGCGAGCAATAAATTCAGTATCAAGGTTATGAACGACAGTGGTGTAATAATGACAGACAGTGTTGAAAAAGGGGGAAGGAAAGGGTAAGTGACACTACACTCTTTCATGTGGAAGATGATCTTTAGTGACTACACTCTTTTCAATGAAGAATGACCATTGATGAAACTTCAGCAAGGGCATTAATTTGCGATTCCTTGATTCGGGACTCATCAATGAACCCAAATTGGGGACTCTGTAAAGCAATTACGGCAGAGAATTTTTTTTTGCGTAAACGGCACTGTAGCGGGCGTCAACTGTCAAGAGTGATGCATGGTATAGCCAAACGGCCGCCGTTAGACAATGATTTAAGAAGGACAACGCCTTGGCACATAACAGATGTTGGACATGGATGAACGACATAAGCGCAAGTGGCGACAATAACAAAGAAACAAAAGACGGTGTCAGTTCATCACAACTACCGACAAGGAGTGTACTAAGGGGACGCCAACATTTTCGACATACACGTGTGAGTTAGCGGCTGCACATGGACATAACATTTTCCACAAAAGCAGTCTAAGAGCGGATGCAGTTAGGTACAAAGGAACTTATATAGCTGCACAGCGGGAAACTTGCTTACTGGCACGACATACGGAGCATCTTGTAAGGCTGCAGAACAGATGTTAGTTCCTGGAAGATGACCACCATCAGCGTGTGAACGTAACAAGGGAAGTCGAGGACAATACGGCGATTCGACACACCCGGGTTATGGTACACACATGTGCGGAAAGGAAATCGCTTAGAAAGGACACTTGGGAACGTAAGAACAATCACATAACAGACAACCGTGTAATTAGGTCCGTCGTCATACGGGGAGATGGTGTGGACAGCAAGACTTTTAGAGAGGGGTCTTGGCTGACCTATCAGGAGCAAGGAATTCGGCAAAGGCGGGTGTAAAGAAGACGTCAACATGGAGACAAGGGTGAAGAGCGAATGGGAAGTAGACCAGAGACCCCAGCCGGAGTATCCAGGAGGAGCCTTCGCAGAATCTGATGCGAGAAACCAATCATGACAGTGATTGTGGTAAGGGTATGACATCCGTGGAGGGAGTCGTGTTGCTGAAGTAATAAAATAAGGTGTTCGCAGAGAAGAAGAGTTCAGTCGATTTCCAATTTTCAAACAATTTAAGTCAGTCTATTTTAATCACAGTTCGGTCGATTTGGAGAGTTCAGTCTCAGTTCGGTCGTATTCTAAATTTAGTCAGTCAATTCTATTTCGGTATAAACCAGCCAAAGTCTTTCAGATGGACGGTAGTAAAGTGTATTGATACTAGCAAAGAGATCGTTCGGGAGTGTATCAGAGACTATGTAAAACTGTAGAACTAACCCGTGACCAAATACTATGACAATGTCGAGTTAAGTACGATCAGACTTTGTGATCATAAAAATCTCGTTTTTATGAATCTAATGCGAGTGATAAGGTATTGACAATATCACATTACCGTGACATAAGTGACATGAAACAATATAGTAAGATTGTGCCACGTTCTTAACTCACTAAAATGCAATTAAAACCAATTATATTTGCATTGTGAATACAGTATAAATGGTACAATCGCTCTAATTAAACGCAGCATAAACTATTGCACGCGTACATCAAAAGTGACAAAGAACCTACACGCAAAGTGTTTTAGACGATGAAGTCATATTCGAGTTAACGCAATTAGTCATTATCGTTCATGCGAGTATCCGGATAAAATGTGGGACAAATAGTGTCGTGACGAAGTGTCAAGTGTAATTTAATTGGCGTATCTTCAGCCTGGATTTCTTCGTAGGATGAGAGGTACGACGCAGTTAATCACCGCAATTTGGATACAAACAACAAGTAAATTATTATCATTCATGTAACATTAGATTAGGTCGCCACTGTCCTGCCACTCAAAAAGAACTCGCCACTGAGTAGAATATACATTTATTTAATTGTTGAATATACATATATTTAATTGCTCAAAAGTAACGCAAATCGAGAAATATGAATCCATAGAGTAGGATATATTGAAATTTATATGGTCATTAATTAATTAGTCTTTATTGATTTTGTAGATGTTCATAACGTAGAGATAATATAACAGCATTGTATATTTGATGTTGTCTAGAAACGCTAACTTTATTCAGTATTTAAATGATATTGAAAACATATAATAAATTTGTATCGTTTATAAAAATTAAACTTGTATTGTTTACGAAAATTAATAGTGTCTGAGTCAGATGATTGTTATTCACCCAAAACACCTGTTTACATATGGTGCTCCAGCACGCGGGGCGTATTATGGCTCAGTGATATCAGAGTGTATCATCAGATATGGCATGCCCGTCCTGGAGCAGTAAACAAGATCTGTAATAAAAACTTACATTTATGGAAACTCCTTTGAATAATTTTAACTAATCTATGCAAGTAGAGACAAACATAAAATATATTACAGTTGCATATGGTGTCCCAACACGTGACACGAGGAAGCAAATTCTAGTAGATAATTGTAACCAAGAGTAAATTTTATACAATTAAAAATTCAATTAGATTATGTAATTAATAAATTTGCATAATACATGTATATTTGTACATGATGCCCAACGCGTGGTAATATATTATATTTGTACATGCCGCCCAAACGCGGGACAATAAGTAAAATTTATTTAATTAATTAATTTATGCAATTATTAAATCTGCATAAATATACATTCGTAATGGCTCCCAAAGAACGTGGGGCATAACAAACTACATATACAGCCGTATATGGCGTCCAACTACAGGGCTAAATACACATAAGTACGACAAAGTTCGTACCGACAGCACTATCATAAATACAGATAAAAATTTATATAATTAATGGAATAATTAATTTATGCAAATAAATCTGCATAAATATACATTTGTATACTGCAGGACGTAGAACTTCTTCAACGTTTTGCAGAATTGACCGATTTTTTTATTTTGTAAACGTTACTGCTGAAAATGCTTTTTCGCATAAATACGTAGTACAAAATGGTAGAAGTATGGTTAGGGCCATTTCAGAAAGTGTTGGAAGTTTTTGTCCTAATCCCGAGCTAAAATTTATTTAACGATTTTTTTTTTGAAAACTCAAGTTTTAAACTTGTGGTGTTCAATAATTCAGATAATTCTTCTTGAGCGTTTAATGGTAAATGACTGACATTAATCAGTTCAACAGAGTATGGTTTATGGACCCAATTTTCTTTTTCAACTTCAAAATTTGAAGGAAAGTATTTTTGAAACTGTATCTCCTGACATTAGTTTTGCTAACATTTCTGCGACCCCCAAATCTAGTTACTTTTGAGAAGCCCTGAATTAGATAACCATTCTTAAAAATTTTGTTCGCACAATCGAGTTCGGAGAAGTGTTGGTTAGAAGTTCAGAGTTGCGTTTTGTATGTTTTGTCGTCAGTACCGCTGACTAGCATTTCTCTGCCCCCTCCCCCCCACCACCCAACAGTGACTTGTCTTAAACCTTGTCCACTTCAGTGTACTACAATATTTAAACAAGTCAACCCTCCATTTTGCAATGAGTCGTCGTGCTGTTTGGACTCGGCCTCGTGACCAGCGCAAGAAATGTTTACCCATATTCACTGTCGCAATGACGTCAGATTAGTAGCGTTTATATTTGTTTTCCTGACTTTAAACTTTCCTCTTTAAACACAAGGGTCATGTGTCAATCTTATAATACTGCTCTTCTTCGGAGAGTCAACCTTTCACACATTAGTCGTACCAAAATCAGTAACTACCGTGTAAAAATACTGCTACTAAATGCGCGGACAAAATATTGGTATTAAAAAAACATGAGTATTTACGTAAAATTTGTTTTTAATTTTTTATTACACAAAAGACATAAAAATAACCAGCGAATATTTAAAAAAAGAAATGAATTCTTGACTCAACGATTAATATTTTAATACGTGTAGACTATATTTCTTTCCTTACAGTCACACCATCAGTAAGAACAGAAATGTCGATTTGTAGTGTTCAGCGGTACCGATTGAAAGGTGCCTCACTACTAGAACTATCGTACCTTGTCAATATGTAGCAAAGTTACGTATTCCAGTTGTTAAACTTACGTAAGCAAGGGTATATTATAATTTCCAAAATAACTTTATGTCCACTAAGTATTATTTAACTTCGTGTCTTGCATTTTCTTCTCACTTTAAACTTATACTTATTATTCATCTTAACATCTAGCTTGTAGGCAGATTTCCTTCGCGATCTTTGTCCAGAAGATGGCGATAGCATAAAAGCCTGTCTTGTCATGAACGCTTGTTATCTGTCCTTAAGGTTGTTTTCAAGCAAAAAAGGTTATTAAAAAAAAAAAAACAAGTATTTCTCTGTAGTAAATGTGGATCCCGAAAACGACAAATTTTTTTGTAGCAGTTGAAATGTCAGTTTTATAAACACTAAGAACTCTTGAAAAAGTGTGTTTCGTTGAGATTGCCTGGAGTAACATTGGTTGTTCCATCGTATTGTCTCTTACAACGGTTTTCTCAAAGTCAGGCAGAAAGAGGACAATATCCACGAGCCCTCCAGCTTATATTTTCCTTCCTCTTCTTGTTCTTCTTCTATCAGGGACTAGGCGAATCCCCTGTTCCGGTCCCAAAGGAATATATCCACTTCCTATACTTCGCTGTCCAATAACGTCCTTAGGCAACCTGTCGTCTGGCATTCTATTCAGACGAGAGAACCATCTATCTCTGTTTTCTGCAATACGATCTTGGATATTGGATTCGTGTTCAACTATTTACGAATGTCTTAATTGTAAAGTCTTCCTCTTCGTGTGCAGATTTTAACAGATCGCAAGAATCTCATATCTCTTCTCCGACGCTTGTGTCCTACTCCGATGTTTTTCGCCGGAACCCAAGTTTCAGAACCATACAATATCACTGACCTTATACAAATTTTTAATCGAGTCTCTTTCTTTGTTTTCTTCGAAAACACTAGACGAAATTCGCCACATATTGGCTGAAACTATTGTTAGCAATCTGAAACTTGGGATTTTCTGTTACTTGTATTTCATTTATTATTTTTTTAATTTTGTCATCATGTTGTTGCTCAATATTTATGGTTTTTTAATAAAGCTTTAAGCTCGTTAGGTAACGCATATTTTATCGCTGAGATTTGTATTTTTTATCCACCGAATGAGTTTCCTGATGCGCAGGTAGATAACGACTTAGAGTATCCGCTATCTTGGTGTCGCTAGCTTTACAGTATTTAATGCTGAAATCATATTCTTGCATAGCCATTATCCATCATGACATTCGGACATTTGCAAGTTTACATTTTAACAAAAACGACAAAGCTTGGTTATCAGATAAAATTTCAAAATGCTTACCTACTAAATAATACCTAAACTTATTAACACAATAAACAATAGCTAAAATTTCTTTTTCTGAAGTAAAATAATTTCGCTCAGCACCTTTTAACGACCGATTTACATGCGCGATAACTTTAAGTTCACCATTATTATTTCTCTGATACAGAATTCCATCAATGGCATAATCCGATCGCAGTTCAACACATATGTTCCTTCCTTCTCGGGGTGAAACACGTGTAGATTATCTTTAAATAATTCCTTCACTGCATTAAATGCCTCTTCGTGTCTTACCTCCCATCGTCATTTGGTATTTTTCCTAAGTAGTTCCAACAGTGGTTCTATTGTTTTTGCATACCCAGGTGCGAATCAATGGTAATATCCAGTGAGTCTTAGGAAAGCTCTAATATCCTTTGTTTTTTAGGTGTTTGAAATCCCATGATGGAGTGTATCTTTTCAGGGTCCGTACTAACACCCTACGCCGATATAATATGACCTAAAAACTTTATTTCGGACTTTATGAATTCGCACTTCTCGTAGTTGAGCACCAAGTTGGCCTGACGGAGTTTGCTGAATACTATGTCAAGATGTTTTAAATGCTCATCAAATGATTTGGATATAACTAAGATGTCGACAAAAACACTCACAAAATCTTCCACCTCAGGATCGAATGCTAACTCCAAGCATTTTACCATCGCCGCGAGGCTGGTTACTAAACCAAAGGGCACTACCTTGAATTGATAGCATTTATTTTTATATAAAAATGCAGTAAACTTTCTGCTATCTTCAGCTAATGGTATTTGGCAAAAGCCACTTTTAAGGTCCAAACGAGACATATATTTTACACCCTGGCATTTAGTAAATACGTTCTCGGCATTAGGCGCACAGTCAAAACATTTTTTAGTTATGCTGTTTAAATTTCGCATGTCCAAACATACCCTTGTCTGGTTTTTTTTTTTTACAATTTCCATGGTATTAAGAAAATTACTGTTGGACCGTTCGATGATGTTCTCATCCAACATCTTACTAATTTCCTCATCCACCAGTTTCTGATAATGAAGTGGGATTGGATATGTCTTACGCACGAATTTATTTTCGTCCGTTACTTCGATGTCATGCGTGTATACATGTGTGGTAGTGTGGGTGTTTGAAATGTTTCCGTATGTTTCTTTATCAGCTGGTTTAGTTTGTCCCGTTGAATTGAGGTTAACTGATCTGTATTATTATTACTATCATTGTTATTGTTGTCAACTAGCTTGGCCACCGGCTTGGTTATGTGAATGTATTTCGCTTCCGATTGCTTATCAATGTCAATATTTCCTAATACTATACTATGCTGCTTATTATTAACCGTACATTTTAATTTATTATTACTAAAATCAATAATGGCATTTATTTTTTTTGGAGTGTCTGTCCCTATAGTGTCATAGTAAATTAAATTCTTAACAATTAATACGTGTGTTTCAAGCTCCATACCTTGAGATGGATTTGTTATATATGCTTGTTTATTTACCTTCTGTACCTCATTAGTGGCTGTTTTAATAGTTGTATTGTTAATAGGTAATATTGGTACCTTTCTAAATTCCAGTATGTTCTTGTTTACAAAATTTTCACTAATCAACGATATCTGCGCACCACTGTCTATTAATACATTCCCCGTACAATTATTTATTCTCGCTTTTAACACATCTGCTATCTATCTTACCACTACTTCTAGGTATATTAGCTACATCGTCATTACTGTCATTCATAAGTTCACTGCGTATATCATCAGGGTATACACCAGATACGCAGTAGGTCATAATCATGTAATTACTTTCTATGTTTTCATTGAATTTCTGATTCTGACTGGTACCTTTTTTATTATTATTATTTTTGTTTGTTTTGCACGGTCCCACACCGTGCAACCTTATGCGTTTTTTGGACCGTTTTCATTATCTGTGTTATCTTTGCGACTTTATGATTACCTAATTTGGAAGAATTGTGTTCGCGATCCGGCTTTTTCCATTGTTTATTTTTGTATTCATTTTGTTTAGGTGTGTTATGTATGTTTACTTTTGTATGTGCACTGTGTGTTTCGGGATTCCTGTCGACATTTTCCCATTTTGTCAGCAACAACAGCAGTTCTTCTAATGTTTTAATTCCCTGTGTGATTACTGCTACTTGTACTCCCCTGTTAAAATGATGGGCTAGCTTGTTGACAATTTCTGCTTCTGATATCTCAGGCTCCAGGTGTTTCGCCTTGGCTACAAGCTGGATCAAGTATTTCTCCTTAGTCCCTTTACTTGGAGTATACTTACCAAACTCCAGCTGCACACGTGCTTTCCGCTGGATTTCGTTTTTCCAATATCTTGCCTTAAAGTGGTTAACAAGATCTTCATACACAACGATTTTATCGTGCACGATCGAAAACCATTCAGCCACTGTGCCCTTTAGCTGATGCACCACCCAGTTTATTTTGTCAACATCGCTAAGATTGTCAGCAATATTTTTCGTATTACGTTGGCATTGCTTAAGGAACTGTACAGGATTCTCATGTTCGAGGCCATAAAATTTCATGACTCGTGATCGACATCATAATCCACGTCACAGCCAAGATGTGACGCTTGCTCTATCCAATACAATCTTAGGTATTGCCCATAAATGCCACAGTTTTTGTCTTCTGCACAGCTTATATTAAAGACTCAAATTCGGTGGGTTTTTTTTTTAGGTGTAGAAGTTCCTACAAAGAACTTGATTATCCAGGTGCCAAATTGTTAGAAGCGAATAGGTCACTAACATTGATATATCTAAGTAAATAATAAAGAGAGTAAATGGTCTAATTTTTTCTGAAAAAAGTACTGTAAAGAGTTTTTAATTTAAATTTTATTTTAAATATTTTCGTAAATTACATTCTATAGTAGTAAGTACAATTTTCAGTATATTTCAACCGGATGTTAACTTCTAAATTTACTCCAACCGTAAAACAAACTGGCCCAGATGTAGTAAATATTGTACTTTACGAACATATTGGTAAGATAAGATTTTGTTGCTTCTGTTATCTTTAACGTGTAATCTCCAAATCAGAAGGCAAACATCGCAAATACTCGATAATAAATTAATGAAGAAAAACTGAAAGTGATTGTATAAATAGAGAAAGTGGGTGAATTTATTTTTGGCTTCTGCTCACAGAAACTGAACTTAAATACGTTTTTATAATTTATAAAGGGCGTTTGACTCAAAGGGGTAAAAACCATAGTGCAAACACCAAGCGAGACAGTAACGAATCGATAAAAATTGTTTATAGACACTGGGTACATACATGTCTGTCAGTTCATGTCTTCTTGGTTATGCTGAATTGGCTTAGAATACACAATTATTTTACAGCGTTCCTATAACCTTCACTTACATAAACGACATTGGAGATGAAACGATTACTTACTTTAATAATACAAAGACAATGGAGAATTAAATTGTTACCATTCTTATTTATGAATGCCTCCACATATATAAGATAGGCCAATACGGTGTACTCTGTTCTTAATACACCCTTGTTTCTGTATTTTGAACGAGCGAAGCGAGTCTGTCTATCTATCTATTTAGGGTATGAACGCATCAACCGGTTTTCGTAAAACGTGGCATGCATGTCAATACCCCCCCCCCAGAACCCTACTGTTTTTCAGATCGATCTCCCAAAAAATAAGGGGGCGAGAGGCAAAAATCTAAGGAAGCCAAAATTGTGAAAAAATCACAATAATCATGCGCGGTACCGAATGAAAGGGAATTTTAACCAAAATCTGAATATAGTATCCAGTTTTAGAAAGTCCATAATTTTTGACGCTGAAGCACATAACGTGGGTTAAAATTTCTATAAAATCGGAAAATATCTATGTGGGGTACAAAAAAAAATTTTACAAAAATCTAAATATAGAAATCTAAAAATTTTGGGATACCAGGGCCCAACATATTTTTAAAAATTGTAAAAAACCAGCCTGATATCAGACTAAAATGAATTTTAACCCAAATCCGAATGTAGTTTTTACTATGAACAATTTTAAATTGAGGGTCACCGCGAGCCAAAAATAGAATTCAAAATTTTAAGACAATTGTAAAAGCCTGTGTGGGAGATCACGTTATGAGAATGTTTACTCAAAATACAAACTCGGGATCTTTAATAATTTAATATAATGAATATATCTTCCAACACGCCTTGAAAATTTTTGATCGCTTTCAAAACGTTTTTACAATGAATATATCTGAGCAAGTTTTTTAGCAATGTTTACATCTCAATATAGTGTTCACTTCTGAGAATTTAAACATTTTTGAACGTCAACGCCCAAAAAGTGGGTGAAAATATTTAATCGCGAAGATTCATGTTAGGTATCAAATTAAAGAGATTTTAACTAACACTTTAATGTAGTGTTAAGTCTTGGAAATTTTGCCGCTCATTTTCAGACAGGGAAAGGACCGTCTCACCACAACGTGCATATAATGTACGGTTGGTTATGCGTCTCCTCCTACGTAAATGCAATCGATATCGGTATTGTTTGCATGGATCCGACACATTCAAAAGGGTCATCCCACTTCAATCGATATGCGACACAATGAAAATGAGGTTTCTGCATTAGAGAATGTAGTGTATTAATTACTTTCGTCTGTAGTAGCAAAGACGGTTACACACAAAGGGGCGCGCTTGAGTGTACCCAACAGGCGTGCTGGCGTCCGTTTAATAAATCATTTCTTCCCAGCATATTTTTGAAAAACAGAAAACTTGTAGAACTTTTGGCGTGTATTGCGGCGGGACTACCTGAGATTTAGACCTTCTCAGCCTTTAGTTCATTTACTTTCACCCAATAAGGGGGAAAGTCTGTGTAATTTTCTGTTACTGTATTTTCCTCATTAAACGCCATATTCGTTCATATGGGTAATGTCACTTTTTATGACGTTAAAATATCTTCATCGGAACGGACTAATACGTTTTTTTTCTACTACGTTATTGTATTCACCTGAAGATGACTCTCGGTTTGCCCAGTCTAGAGCGTCGTAACCAAGAGATGGATTTACTTTAACTACACGGTTATACGGCATTCCAAGTCGCATGGCACCTGATGGGTACCAAACATAGCTGATATTTTGGGCTCCATTTTAGTAAATTATAGATTGTTTGGTATCATTTTTCTTGTAATTGTGTGTAGAATTGATATATATATATTAAACATTTTAAGATAAAATGTCAAATAAAATAAATCAAAGTTTGATCAACTGAAGTCCACTAGGTGACTAATGCGTCGAGAATCCGGCCGCTCCTAATCCCCTGCGCTTGTGTGTGTGCGGACTGCGTGTTTGTGAGTGGGCCTGACCCTCGCCCAGCCGCACTCACTAGTTGATAATACTATACTGACCGAATCTGTCGTTTAGAAACGTTCCTATTCTAACCTTCGATGAGACTCAATTCTACAACTTTCCATTTGTGGGAGTACCCTCTTTATTTCAATATTTTTGTTACGGTAGGTTAGGTTAGGTCAGGTCAGGTTCGGTTAGGTTAGGTTAGGTTAGTTTAGCTAGGTTAGGTTATGTAAGGTTAGGTTAGGTTAGGCTAGAAATGAATAGAATTATAACGGTAATTTCTGTATTATTATAATAACATAAAAATGGAATTGATCGCAACTGACCGGGTTCAAATTTCCACCTCGGTCGCAACTGACCTGGTTTTATACGATAGGGTCGCAACTGATCACACGGTCCATATCGCACTATGAATGTAAATTTTGAATACATTTTTGTTTATAATCATCAAGATATCACCAACTTACTTATTACTTTATAATAAAATCTTTATTAAGTACTCCAATTCTTTGCTTTAGAAATCCCTTAAACACTCATATTTATCGCAATTATCTGTTGTTTGTACTAATTTTTCTCACAATTTCACGGAGATTATAAAAATGGTAGTTTGCTTTGGATTATAAGCTAAATTAAAAATTGTATCATTTTTAATTGGACCGTATAAGCCTGCTTACATCTGAACCGCCCGGGTCGTGCCTGGCCGGGCCGGGCCGGTTGTGAGTGCGCGTGCAAGAGTAAGGGTCTTCTAATCCCTTAGGTGCCACCCGGTTTGTAACACCCTATAATATCCTGTCTTATAGGCTATAGTGTTTCGACCACCTAGGGGAACATCATCGAGATGTAGTCATGACCGGCTCTTGTAGAAGGCCGGAATATTAAACGTGACAACTTTACGTCTGAGGCCTGTAAGCATAGTGTAATAAAATAGCTAAATTGAACATGTTATATTTTGATTTAATTTCATAGCATTACAAAAATCATGAGTAGGCCTATTTATAGCTAAATATAAATTATAGGTCTGTGCGCACTTAGTACTATACGTATAAGTTGAAGAAATTAGTGAATTAGTGTTAGGCCTAATGAATTAATTTTGTTCGAATTATTGAATACGTATTAAATAAATGAGTTAATTATTATATTTATTAAATAATATAACATAAAACGTAAATATTTTACATAATAAACTTTTAATTTGGAAAAAATGAAGAATTATAAAACTGCTGTTAACCGCCAATTAAAATATCGGTATGGAGAACCATACATGACTTCCATGTTCTAATGTTTATATTTAAAATCATTTACTTGAATTCGGTTCGATAATTTCTAACAAGTTATGTGTGTTCCTTGTAAATCGTGTTTTATGTTTGACAAATTGAAGGATGTTTTATGTATGATTTTCTTTTCAGGATACTTTATTTATCAGATAAGTACTTCACTCTTGTTAAAACGTAAACCGTTGCAGGTAAACTACCCCTCTCCCTTAACCGATCTTTCACCAAAATCAATAGGCCTTGAGTCCTATACAACTCGGGTGCATATGCAAAAATTATTTGGTTCTGTTTGAATTTTCGACAGTTATCGTTCGCCATAGAAAAAATTCTACATACAGACACACACAGACGCTTTTCGGAAAATGACTTTTCTTCATGTTTTGAGGGTAGTACAATCAGAATCAGCCTTTATCTCGAACATGATTTTTTCGCGATCACCATACTTCCATTTCCTTACGAAACACGGAAGTAAAAAACAGGTTAAGACTAAACAACATTGCTATCTTTAAACTGTTTGAAAAACGTGTGATAACATCCTGAAATCAATCCCAATAAAATAAACTAAAATAACACGATAAAAATAGGCGTTATGAAACATTATTTAGAAGATACTTATTGACTGAATTGATTTTCCTATATTTCATATATCAAACATATACGCAAATGCTGTATAATAAAACTGTTTGTATATTTAAATAAAAATTTATTCGATTCTGTTTGAATTTACGGCAGTTATCGTTCATGAAAAAATTTCTCTTGTTACAACATAAAATGTTGCTGGTAAGTTTACCCCTTTCCCTTAACCGATCTTAACCAAAATCAACAGGCCTTGAGGTCTCTACAGTATAGGGGTGTATGCAAAAACCTATTTGATTATGTTTTAATTTACGGCAGTTATCGTTCGTCATATAAACAATTACTCTTGTTAAAACATTAAAGGTGCCAGGTAAACTACCCCTTTCCCTTCACCGATCTTTACCAAAATCATTAAGCCTTCAGCTCTTTATAATTCAGTAAAGTATGCAAAAAATTATTTGATTCTCTTTGAATTTACGGAAGTTATCGTTCGTCATAGAAAAAATTACCCTTGTTGCTTGTTGTCATAAAATGTTGCAGGTAAACTATCCCTTTCCCTTAACTGATCTTCACCAAAATCAACAAACCTTGAGTACTTAAAACTTCAGGAACGTATACCAAAAATTATTTGATTCTCTTTGAATACGCGGCAGTTATCATTCGTCATAAAAATAAAATTACCCTTTTAAAACATAAAATATTGCAGGTAAACTACCCCTTTCCCTTAACTGATCTTTACCAAAGTCAACAGGTCTTGAGAACTATACAATTCAGGGCTGTATGCGAAACATTATTTGATTCTGTTTGAATTTGCGGCTGTTATCGTTTGCCAAAAAAAAAAAAAATTACCCTTGATAAAAAAAAACCGATGCCGGTAAACTACCCCTTTCCCTCAACCGATCTTCACTAAAACCAATAGGTCGTGAGTACTCTACAAATCAGGGCTGTATGCAAAAAATTATTTGATTCTGTTTGAATTTGCGGCTGTTATCATTTGCCATAGAAAAAAAATCTATAGACACATAGACAGACAGACACACAGACACACAGACACACAGACAACACACAGACACTTTTCGGAAAACGACTTTTTTCATGTTTTGAGTGTAGTACAATCAGAATCTGCAATAATCTCGAACACGATTTTTTTTTGCCATCACCATACTTCCATTTCCTTAAGGAACATGGAAGTAAAATGACGCGATTTGATTATTGAAATACATAAATTAAGAGATCGTCTAGTCGGCCTCAAATATCAGGTGGTTCTAGTGTTGCCTTGTTTAATATTCCGGCCTTCTTCTACAGCCGGCCATGATGTAGTAAACGAAACCTTTTCCTTCAATAGTTGACGAAACATTGTCTTGTTATGGTGTATTGTGTATCGTTAATGCGGAGTAGACCAAGCGAGTTGGCAGTTCATATGAACTGGAAAAAAAATATACAAAAAATTGAAAATTCTCTTATCTGTATTTGACAATGATGTCGTGTTGGTTTCACTATGATTAAACATCTAAATTCTTTTTCTTTGTGAATTGCGTGTGTTGTCGGTGTTTGTGCATCTTGTAAATTAAATATTAAAACACATTCGGCCGTTGTACCGTTGTAATAGGGAAAACTGTGTACACGGTTTCATTTGAGGAAAACTGCGCACCCATGTAAGCACACGCATTTGTAACTTAATCTGATTTAAATTTTATTGTATTATTATTCGGTTGACGCTTCCTTGTTTTAATTGTGTTCTCATTGCTGCTTGCAGTTATTCAACGAACGAAACGAGTTATTGGTTTTAACTCGACCCTTTTGTATTCGTCTGTGCAGTGGCGGATTACAAGCGCGTGGTGCCCTACGCTACCATCAGACTGGTGCCCCCCTACAAGCTTTTATCCATTATTTACACTTTTTCGGTGAAGAGTCTATGAGGATTGGTAAAAAATATAACACAGATTTTTAACTTATTTGTGTCGACGTTTCGACAATGTTTGTTGTCATCATCAGGACCTGTGTATAAATACAAAAGGAATGTCAAACACAACAGAACACTTATTTGAGTGAACGTGTTTGTGTATGTGAGTGTGTGTGCGTGCGTATGTATGTAACATTGTATATGTGAAGGAGTTGAGATAGTTTAACATCTTCAAATGTTTTCTTTAAGACAACGAGAAAATTATAATATCACAGAACTTAATTTATACACTATTACAATTTAAATTACTCATAATGTAATGGTATTTTTTAATTAATTATAAAAGCAATAATCAACAATTAGATATTAGATTGGCACAGAAAACTTTTATACATATACCAGTCAACATATAGCGCAGTAAAATATATTAGGCCTATAGCTAAATACAGATTAAGGGATGTTCAATTATGTAATTATGTAATTGATGTAATTAATGTAACTTTTAATTATTTACACTGTTAAATGGCAATGGCACGCACAATTTCGAAAGTCGACAAGTATTTTATTAAACTCTTAAATTACAACAAATATTTACCTAAACAGTGATTACAATCAGCATAGTAGTACTTAAGCTTAGAAAATACTAATCGGTCCATTTTTTTTCTTGATTTTGCCTTAATGAAGTTTTGTATAATTTCTTCTAAATCGAGCGATCCGAGTATCTCGCTTTCAATACTATCTTGCTAACGAAGATAATCTCTTATCTCCCATAGTCGAACTCAACATAATGCGTTTTAATATAGAAAATATAGAAAATGATCTTTCAGATTCGCAGTTAGCTATTGGAATCGTCAAAAGCAGACGATAAGCAACGTATATATTCGGAAATACATCAATCATTTTACAACCAATATTTCAATTTAATACTATGAGCGGACAAACTGTCGTTATCATGGAATCTTTCACCTTCATTTGAAAAAAAAACCTCTTTCTTGCAATTTTACTCGTGGCACAAAGTACTTCAATTCTGTTAGAAGATCGTCGAAAAGTGTGCACACATCTTTTTATAGGCGTAAATAATTCTGACTTCGTGAGTAAAATTGACGAACTGAGGATGGTGGCGATGGTATCCAGTGCAGTGGATACAGAGGATAATATTAGATTTGGTTCGATAACGAAATATGGTTCTTTAACGAGACAGACGTCATGTTGAATTAAACACACACAAGGCACACAAGTCGGTATACACACAATACTTATCGGTAATGCTGAAGCAGGCGTGGGTAGGAAATGGGTTCATAACGATGAAACAAGAGAGAGACAGAAGCGACAAACACAGTTATGTTACTGTCAGAAAGAAAACGTAGCCTGCTGATAACAGCAAGTCACACTTGTATATAGTCACCGTATTTACTAACTCGCGTTGTGTCATTTTATAAAACTAAATTATATTAATATTATTTGTAAATGTAATTATAAATATAATATATTAAATATACGTATTATTTATGTATATTGTAACATTAAAATATGATTAGATTACAACATTAAGCAATTAAAAATCGATACATTTTAATTATCAAATACATATGCTATTACATAGAGCTTTCGCTTGATTTTCCAACTGGACACTCTCCGTGGTTAATAACTACGTAAGAAAACCAAACAATTGCGTAATGTGATCATAGACTTTGCTTCGTTTAGTAAATTCAGCTGGATGGTGCCCCCTCTGATAGTGCCCGGTGCTGCAGCATACCCTAGCGTTATGGATAATCTCAATCTATCTGTTTCGAGTATGTCTCACGATAACTTTTAAGCGCACCAACCGATTTATGTATAACAGACTCCAAGTGCTTTAATTTTTTTTCACTTTCCATCATTTCGGTATTTAAAAATGCATTTTAGTTTTATCGTGACAAAATTCGGGGGGGGGGAACAGTTTTTTGACAAACAGTTCAATCGATGTTGCTGATCTTGTCCTGCTGATCGCCATCTCTTTACAGTGTCTGAGAATATCTCTACATCATCATAAAGCGAGGTCTCTTTCTTAACGCTCCAATGTCTTAGCATTAGACTATTAATTTTTCGCTAAAGTGACATAGTCGAATACCTCTTCCTACAACTAATAATGTAGAAAAATCTGGCAATATCTACTGCGTGTACGACAGCTTTGTAATTTTGTTTGCAAAGTATACCAATTAGTGCATATACGTATAAAACATTTCACCAGATAAGGACGGTGGATGCGGTAACATTGAGATGTTAAACATTTTGATACGAGGCGACCTCTACGTGTTCTACTTTCCAATTCCTGATGCAACTCGACTTGTTAGTTACAATAATGACCGACGCGATGTTACGAAAACTGTAGCAATCGCTTGAGTATAGTAACTTAATTACAATGTACGTAGAGCTTCTGGAACCACGGTTTGATTCTGAAATCAGTATCACAGTGGCTAACGATTCTACGTAGAGTTTGAGATACAAGTTCCTGCTTGTAACATAAATGCGTTGTCGCCGCTTATACCACGTAGGAATTCTGAACCACATGGAGATGCTTGATTACAACGTAAGCACTGTGCAACTAACTAAAGATTCAATGTAGGGCTTCGGGAACAAAGTCTTGGTTATCACGTCATTATCATAAAGAAAATAATTTGAAGTTACAGATCGTGTGTATAACTTACGGAACCAAAGAGGTCAGTATCATAAGGTAATTATGTTGCGAGTATAAAAATCCACATAGAAATTATGGAAACAAGTGTTGGTTACAAAATCATAATAATAACGTAAACACGTTTCCCTCCGCCTAGCAATTCTGTAATGACATTTGGGTATAAAATAGCGTACAGAATCCCCAACCAAGTAAACAAGATGCAGCTGTTACTATAATGTGGAGTTTGACGAATCACATTTTCCTACGTCACAAACGAATCGTAACGTAAATACGGTGCAACTATTACTATCCATGTGGGATTTTGGGTTTCATGTTTCGTTACAAACTTAGGCTCATGAAGTAAATATGGTATAGTTGTTACTATCCATGTGGGGTTTTAGGCTTAAGGTTCGTTTACAAAGTCAGTATCATGACGTAAATACTGTGCAGCTATTACTATCCACGTGGAGTCTCAGGAATCACGTTTTGCTTACAACGTCACAAACATGACGCAAATACGGTGCAGCCATTACTATCCACGTGGGGTCTCAGGAATCACGTTTTGCTTACAATGCCACAAACATGACGTAAATATGGTGTAGCTGTTAAAATCCATGTGGGGCTTTAGGTTTAAGGTTCGTTTACAAAGTTAGTATCATGACGTAAATACGGTGCAACTATTACTATCCATGTGGGGTCTCAGGAATCACATTTGCTTACAACGTCACAAACATGACTCAAATATGGTGTAGCTGTTACTATCTATGTGGGGCTTTAGTTTTAAGGTTCGTTTACACAGTCAGTATCATGACGTAAATACGGTGCAGCTATTACTATCCACGTGGGGTCTCAGGAATCACGTTTTGTTTACAACGCACAAACATGACGTAAATACTGTGCAGATATTACTATCCACGTGGGGTCTCAGGAATCACGTTTTGCTTACAACGTCACAAACATGACGTAAATATGGTGTAGCTGTTACTATCCATGTGGGGCTATAGTTTTAAGGTCCGTTTACATAGTCATTCGTTTACACAGTCAGTATCATGACGTAAATACGGTGCAGCTATTATTATCCACGTGGGGTCTCAGGAATCACGTTTTTCTTACAACGTCACAAACATGACGTAAATATTGTGCAGCTATTACTATCCACGTGGGGTCCAGGAATCACGTTTTACTTACAACGTCACAAACATGACGTAAATATGGTGTAGCTGATACTATCTATGTGGGGTTTTAGTTTTAATGTTCGTTTACACACTCAGTATCATGACGTAAATACGGTGCAGGTATTACTATCCACGTGGGGTCTCAGGAATCACGTTTTGCTTACATGTCACAAACATGACGTAAATACTGTGAAGCTATTACTAGCCACGTGGGGTCTCAGGAATCACGTTTTGCTTACAACGTCACAAACATGACTCAAATATGGTGTAGCTGTTACTATCTATGTGGGGCTTTAGTTTTAAGGTTCGTTTTACAGTCAGTATCATGACGTAAATACGGTTCAGCTATTACTATCCACGTGGGGTCTCAGGAATCACGTTTTGCTTACAACGTCACAAACATGACGTAAATACTGTGCAGCTATTACTATCCACGTGGGGTCTCAGGAATCACGTTTTGCTTACAACGTCACAAACATGACGTAAATACGATGCAGCTATTACTATCCACGTAGGGTCTCAGGAATCACGTTTTGCTTACAACGTCACAAACATGACGTAAATATGGTGTAGCTGTTACTATCCATGTGGGGCTTTAGGTTTAGGCCTAAGGTTCGTTTACAAAGTCAGTATCATGACGTAAATACGGTGCAGCTATTTCTATCCACATGGAGTCTTAGGAATCACGTTTTGCTTCCAACGTCACAAACATGACGTAAATATGGTGTAGCTGTTACTATCTATGTGGGGCTTTAGTTTTAAGGTTCGTTTACACAGTCATAATCATGACGTAAATACGGTGCAGCTATTACTATCCACGTGGGGTCTCAGGAATCACGTTTTGCTTACAACGTCACAAACATGACGTAAATACTGTGCAGCTATTACTATCCACGTGGGGTCTCAGGAATCACGTTTTGCTTACGTCACAAACATGACGCAGTAATTGTGTAGCTGTTACTATCCGTGTGGGGCTTTAGTTTTAAGGTTCGTTTACAAAGTCAGTATCATGACGTAAATACGGTGCAGCTATTACTATCCACGTGGGGTCTCAGGAATCACGTTTTGCTTACAACGTCACATACATGACGTAAATATGGTGTAGCTGTTACTATCCATGTGCGGCTTTAGGTATAAGGTTCGTTTACAAAGTCAGTATCATTACGTAAATATGTGCAGCTATTACTATCCACGTGTGGTCTCAGGAATCACGTTTTGCTTACAACGTCACAAACATGACGTAAATACTGTGCAGCTTACAACGTCACAAACATGACGTAAATATGGTGTAGCTGTTACTATCCATGTGGGGCTTTAGTTTTAAGGTTCGTTTACACAGTCAGTATTATGACGTAAATACGGTGCAGCTATTACTATCCACGTGGGGTCTCAGGAATCACGTTTTGCTTACAACGTCACAAACATGACGTAAATATGGTGTACCTGTTACTATCCATGTGGGGCTTTAGGTTTAAGGTTCTTTAACAAAGTCATTATCATGACGTAAATATGTGCAGCTATTACTATCCATGTGGGGTGTGGGGTCTTTCGTTTTGATTACAGTGTCACAAACATGACGTAAATACTGTGAAGCTATTACTATCCATGTAGCTTCTCAGGAATCATGTTTTGCTTACAACGTCACAAACATGACGTATTTACTGTGCAGCTATTACTATCCATGTGGGGTCTCGGGAATCACGCTTTGCTTACAACTTTACAAACAAGACGTAACGTGCAGCTAAATAATAATTTAGTTAGATTTAGTTAATTTATTTATAAACCTCTAATGGTACTGATATAACCAGTGACGCATAAGTCGGGTGAAAATACAATAAGTTTTGCTTGCAGAAGTATTTAATATTTGAAAAACTATTCTTAATATAGAAAACCTACAAGAAATACTGAAGAGTTACGTATAAAATGATGATAGTTATTTTGATATAATTTGTCTATAAGTAGTTGTATTTAACTTTGTAGATGGTGGTAGTTTATTAATTTTTTTGACTGTTCAGGCTCGTTAGTGAACGAATCTCGGGTAGGGTTAGGTTTGTATTTAATTTACTAGGTTAACTTGCACCTGATGGCGACCACAGGTTGTTTAGTGGGCGAAACGTTGTGTGGTAAATTCTAATATTGGAGCTAACGTTTATGTTACAATTTGTTGCTCTCTGCATTGAATGGGAATGTGTGACGGAACTGACGACGACGACGACGACGACGACGATGATGATGATGATGATGATGATGGTCGTGGCATACGACAGTGGGAGTGTCAGCTACAGTGTATATTCCTTATCATACATTCCTTATGTTCTTCACCAGGTAATGGAAAATATAAATCCAGGTATAAACTATAAACCCACTGGTACGAATTACGAAGAACCAATAATTATTAAGCTCAATATACAACAAAGGTTTCTGCAGATAATATCATAATAATATAGGTAATAAATATTATAACAATAAAATAAATCTTCTTCTTCTTCTTCTTCTTCTTCTTCTTCTTCTTCTTCTTCTTCTTCTTCTTCTTCTTCTTCTTCTTCTCATTATTATTATGGTTATTATTAGTATTAATGTATAAAATGAATGCCTCCGCCTGTATTTAAAAAGACAAACGCGTTGTTTAGCAGTAGATCTTCAGTTTTTAATCGTCCTATGACAACCCCAGGTGGGACTATAAGCGTTGAAGTCCCCTACCAGGATCAATAGAGATATTAGCTGTTCGGCTAGATCCTGTAGATCTCCTTCTCGCTATGCATAACCTGGTAAATATATATACACAGGGGATCATCTTTAGTATCTGTTATAAAGTGATAGCTACTGGTTGCAGAAGCGTAGCGAGATATGTGTTGCTAAGATATACCAACGCCTCCCTTAACTGTGATGTTCGATGTCACATTACAGCGGAAGGAGTCATGTATCTCCATACAAAATCTTGTTGCGGCCTCAAATGTGTTTTCTGCAGGCACACACTTCATTTATTCTTCTTCTTTTGAAGATTGCTGAATCCTGCCAGGTCACCAAGGTCAGTGAGATCACTGCCACCGGCAATGGAGCTAAACTCCGATCCGGAGCTTAACTCCTAGTCTTCGGGGACATTTCTTGTTGCCGCTTTCATTTTTAGAAAGTTCTCCCTGGTGTGTCTGGAAGTACGGAACGAAGGATAGTGGTATCCTCTCGCCGTTTCGCCACCACTGGAGGTAGTTGCAGTCGTAACCACATTGTTTCTTGGCGCACGGATTGAGTGTCTTGTAACCGGCCACTGCACTTGCTTGCGATTTCGAACATATTTGTTCTAAATACCATTCAATGAAGCGCATAACTACCGGCATTATCTGTCTTATTACAGGTGATGACGTCACTGTTGGAGTAGACTTAACAGCCTGTGCGTAGCTAACTCTACCCTGGTTCGCTGGGTAACCAACTTTTTTAGTTTCGAGGTCGTTGATTTTCTTTAAAGTTTTCATTTCTTAACTTGCTATCTCTAGGTTATACACAGGACAGTTTCGTGACCTGGAAGAGTGTTGGACACCGCAGTTAATGCAGTACATCGGTTCGGCACAAGGGTCATCACTATGAGCCGACTTACCTGGAAAGCATGTTTTAACCCGGGCACACCTGGATGCAAACGCAAACGCTGAGGGATCAAAAGGGTAACGCTCAGCCGATGTTACAAGGCATGAAAAGCCAAAGGGAGTGTCTGTCCCTCCCTGCACACCGCCAGTCTCCGATGTTTTGACTCCCTATGGCGCTAGTTCAGTAGCAGTATCCTCTTCGATGCAGTTTAGTAAGTCACGGCAAATCATTACTCCCCTTGTGGTGTTCAGAGTGGCGTAACATAAGCAATCGTACTCTGGTCGGTTAGGGTCTCCATCAACAGACCACCAGCCATTTTCCTAACGTTCGTGACAGGCGATCCAGCACGAGCAGTTACAGATTTCTCTATTAAAAAGGGACTCACTTCATGAAGTACCTTTCATTTCTTCATTTCTTTTCACTGTCAAATATTGAGGTACAAAGGCGTACTGGATGACGGAGCCAAATATTTCGCTGCGTCTACAGTACTGTAGTGCCTATTTGTCTTCACCTTTCAAGGAGGTTTTTCTAAGAGATCCCTCAACACCAGAATTAATTTACGAACCTAGCATACGAGTCCCACGAGTACCGTGGAAATAACCAGATTACATAGGCAGTTCCCTCGAGTACCGCAGCTAGGACTAAATACTACAGGGAGCGTCCTGGTGTCCTGAGCTTATCGTTCGCGACTCACTAACGTACAACCATCCATCCATTGGCACGATCGGTCCCGCCGTGGTTACACACAACCTTGTCCATACTCTGTTACCAGTGCCCCGTTAGCCAGCTGCTGCTATTTACGTTTTAGGGCTGTGCCGGGTCGTTTCCCGGCAGAATCGTAACATTTAGGTGCACTTATCAGTTCATCAGGTCGATTTATTCTACAAAAATGTGTAACCTATAGCGAGAAAATTTTTGAAAATTTCTCAAACTTCAGAGACACATTGAGGCAGTAAATTTCTGGCGAGTAAAGCAATAAATAAGGGGTGAACATAAACTGACAGTCAAACAATACTGGTATACAACAGGGCGAAAAGGCGACGACTTCGTGCAGTTGAGACAATTGATCTGAAAGTTGAAACGTCAGAAGAGGGTTTACGTGGAGTTATTGCTTCATAACATAAGAACAAAGCAGTCGCTACTCCATTCATACAGTTACGACGAAACGAGGCGAATGACACGCGCGTTGCATCACACCATACGTGAAATGACAAAACGTACCCGGACACAAAAGGGTTCACAACAGTTTAACTCACAGGGACAATAAGGCACATACGAGGTGAATAGGAGACGACGATGTAACACAGCAGGACTGCTCATTTAGGAGACACATACGATTTACGAGGAGAGAGCTGGAGAAACTTTACTGGGAGACGTCTGTCAAAGAATTATTAATTGGTACAAAAGGGGAATGTAAGGTAAACAATGCAACGATTCGTTACGCCAACGGCATAGAAAACTTGGGGTGACAAAACATCCATCAGTGGGGCGAAGCTCGGACAGGAGTCGAACAAAGAAGATGATCGACAGGCGAGGAATTACAACTTTTCTTAGAACACAGGGTAACGACACTGGCAAAAATATCGGGGATGTTAGACGACCTATCAGAAGACAGAATTCAGCTAGGACTCGAGTCTAGGGGAGAGTTCCCATGGCAACGAAAGACAGAGGCAAATCAGAAGATAGTCACAAGGAGAAATCTAGAAGGTGGGTGGATTGTTCAAAGAAATCGAGTGGTCTGACCAATGATGAAGAGGACGATGTTGTGGAAGGAATCTGACGAGGAAACCTGGTAGGGGTGAAGTTAATAAAACTATCTACTTGCCACGCGGACGAGGGTAGACAGTCGGTCAGTCAAACTTAAAGTTTTACTCAATTATTTTGAACGTGCTGACGCGCTCAGTTGATCAGTCAATCAATTGATCAGTCGCCTAATTACATTTTATGAATTTAGAATTTTGCTCGTTGATTTCAAAAGTGAACTGTTACATAAATGTGATATTCAGACTATTTTAATTTAACTTAGAACTTTGATCATTGTTAATAACAATGATAAATAACAACAGAACAAGTGACGTTTAAGATCAGTGCGCGACAATCAGCGATTATAGTGATGTAACACTCGACAAACATTTCCAGTCACTCGTAAATATAATTCAAGTTTACTAACATAAACATTCACTCGTAAATACAAAGTATAACTGTAACAATAATGTTTACGAACTACTGCATTGAACACTTGTAGTCAATTCACATTGTGGTACGAAGCACATATTTATCATAGCAAAGATGATCTTACCCAGACAAATAACCAGACACGCATGATCTACACGCAGAAAATCGATACTTAATAATTACACGAACATTCACGTTAGTCAAGTCAGCGGTACGCCTACATGAAAATTTAGTAGTGTTTTGTGAAAGTGGATATTATCTGCATTATCTGCAAGCAACATGCGAAGTTACGCCGACATCACTGGACACAGGGAATCACGGAATGTTGCAGCCCAATGCTAATGGATAACATACACCAAGTAATGTAAAATATTTATTATTGATAATCACTACTACTGACCCTGTTTCTCACAAAGACCCCACTCTTTGAGATAATTACGAACGTTAATTTCGAGATAATCATGAACCATAAATTAAAAGTAATGAATAAATATTGCCATCTGGAACTATGAACGCATTATAGATATAACATTTGTTGAATGTAATAATTAATTCATATATGTTTGCAGTTGTAGGCTAGTAATGATATTGCCATTATATGTTATATATGTTGTATTTGTGATTTTATTTCAGGAATGACGAAATGTTAGCTATAATTGTAATTTATGAATTGTTTAATAAACGATAAGTTGCTATTCTAATCCAGATGTGCTTAAGGGTTCATTATTACTATGATGATTATGATCACAAGAATATTATAACGCCAAGCTATGTTTTGTTAACTTCATTGTAAATACTAAATACGTGAGGTTTACCTTTTACAGATGTGATCTATACTAATTGACAAATTAGCATAATTAACACTAATAACAATGGCACCATACGCAGGGCAAGAGTAGATATAGTCTCATTAAACTGTGGTCAGGTTCACCACACATCAATTAATCATCAATCAAAATTTAATTAAGATTAATTAATAACTCATAATTAATTAATCGCCGTAAACCGTATCAAAATATAGCTTCTTAGCGTCACATTACATACGTTACCTACGAATACTGTTATCGTTTAAGATATCCGTTTGCGTACGATCTGTGTCTACGTTTCTACATCTTTAATTGCGTCAATAAATTGTCTTTCGTTTTCCAATTATTGCCACCTTACGTGTAACAAATTTCTGCTTACGTAAGCCGAATGCTATAGTACATAAAAATTAGGCAACCAAAAACGTATACCCATAATACAGTCGCAAGATTTTTGTTTTTGGTAAAATGAGTATTTTACTGAGACTGTCCAGTACACACTTAGATCACGTGACACGTGGTCCCTGGCTTCAGAAGAAACATGTCGTTTTCTGTACCTAACTGCTCCGTTTCATTCAGAATGCCAGAATGATATTTCGGTTTATTTTCCAGACTGGTCGGCTGCAAATAAATCGACTATTTTTTCTTCAACGTGTAGATTTCATGTAGACGCAGTGGTCGTGTTACACTTCGCTGTTACGTTGTCTAAAAACCGAGCAAACTGTTTCAACAGACTCGACTCTCTCTCTCTCTCTCTCTCTCTCTTTCTCTCTCTCTCTCGATGCTGTTCCTAAGAGTACAAGAGTACAAAAAAACAGAAGTGACACCCATATCGAATTAAAGTCACGCAAGAATTGGAGGATCTGAGTTTTAACAGACGATTTCAGCACAATAGCCGGTTCAGAAGTTTCGTTCGAAACGGTATGAACGTTCGGTAAATGGATTTTGTTCAGACGAACCATGGTTTTATCTTTCCGGATACATTAACAGCTCTGGTGTCACAGGGGGCACCATCCAGCTGAATTGACTAAGCGAAGCAAAGTTTATGATCACATTACGCAGTTGTTTGGTTTTCGTACGTAGTTGTTAACCATGGAGAGCGTCGAATTGAAAAAGCAAGAGAAACCTCTTATAGAAGTTTACTCGAATGATTTCAATAACGATCTTCTAATAGAATTGAATCACTATGAAATGTGTCACGAGTAAAATTGCAAGAAAAAGGTTTTTCTTCAAATCGTTCGAATGAAGATGATAGATTCCATGATACTACAGATCGTCTGCTCAAAGTATTAAACTGGATTATTAATTGTAAAATGATTTATGTATTTCCGAATATACGCACTGTGTATCGTCTGCTTTTTATGATTCCAATAGCTAACTGCGAATCTGAAAGATCATTTTCTGTATTAAAACCCATTAAAGACATGTTGAGTTCAACTATGGGAGATGAGAGATTATTTTCGTTAGCAAGGTTGGAATATTGGAAGCGAGATACTTGAATCTCTCTATTTAGAAGAAATTATACAAGACCTCGTTAAGGCAAAATGAAGAAAAAATGGATCGATAAGTAGGCCTTTTTCTAAGCTGAAGTACTACTATGCTCATTGTAATCACTATTTAGCTAAATATTTGTTGTAATTTGAGAGTTTAATCAAATAATTGTTAGCTTTCGAAACTGTGTATGCCATTTATCAGTGTAAATAGTGGACAAAAATTTGAATTTTGAATAGGGGGGGGCACCAGTCTGATGCAACATAGGGCACCACGCGCTTCTAATCCGACCCTGTACGCAACTACGAGAATCTATAAAACATGTTAATGAAAATCTCAGGAGTCTCTAAAAATCTCTGTACGATTACAGAGCCGGACAAAGAGCGGAAAATATTAACTTACTAACATTATTACAAATTTTGAAGACTCGTTAGAGCGAAAGTGTTGGTTACACCACGCTGCCAATTCAAATTTAGTGATGTTGAGTTAGCTTTTCAAAGGTGTATTTGCGGGACAGTTATCTTAAAAGAAATTGTTTTCAATAACACCCAAAAACTTTGGACGAATTGATAAAAAAAAAAAAATATTCGCAGATTCTCCGTCAATGTAGCAACTCTGCGTTGCATCCAACATGAAAAAACGAGTTTACGCCTGCATCGACGTTCGAAGGGAAAATTTCAACATTTGTTACGAGTAGTTTTCAGGGAAAAATATTTAAAAGTGATCGGTAAATTCGGGTAAGTTTCCTCATTTACATACAACCAAAACTGTCAGTGGGCGCAAAGAGGAAAACGGTTTTGACGTCAATTAATCCCTTTGTCGTCACTCTAGTACAGATTGTTACGTTGCTACAACAACATTTTCGTTTAAACAGAACTACTTCAGCTAAATGTCAAAATGCACAGGTGTTATAGTATTCTGTTGTTGAATTTGAACTTGGATGTGAAACTCATTGAAGGTGAAAAAACCTCAAACAACTCTTATATAAAATGTGGAAAGTAGAAAGTTGGACCCGTGAACAGAAGACACAAACCACGGCATAGACAGGATGCTGCCTGTTCCGCCTTCAAAGATCCTCCAGCCATCTCCCACACACCTATGTCCTATAGGTTTATACTTCCAGACTTGTTTCGCCAGTCTTGAATCTGACGTTCTTTCCAAGTGTTCTTTCCATCTACATTTATAATCTTTTAATCTTTCAGTCGAGTTGAAAAATTGTAATTTTTCTCTTATGACCTTGTTCTTCATACGATCAAGTTTATTACACCTTTTAACCCCTCTTAAGAACACCGTTTCCGAGGCCTTTATTTTTCTTTCTTGTTTCTTGGTTGTCGTACATAATTCACACCCATATGACAGTACACTAACTGCCATAAATTTGTAAAATTTTAATTTTGTATCTCGACGTACCTTGTCTCTAAAAATGCGATCGATTGTCCCACAGATTGTCTGATACTTAATTAACTTAACATCAATATCATAAGTCTTATCATAGCCAAAGCCATTTCATTTTACACAAACTGTCAACAGGAAACAAACTATACGTCTACGAAGAAGTCCTATAACGAGTATAGACTTACGGCTCGCAACTTTTGAGGTTTGCTATTTGAAAAAAAAAAAGAGTGAAGGCATGATTCAAAGATTTCAGAATAAGGCGGTTCGAGCTAATGTAGACTCATCTCGATCTTCTACTGACTTCAAAAATAGTAAACCTGA
This sequence comes from Magicicada septendecula, assembly GCA_034769895.1. NCBI lineage: Eukaryota > Metazoa > Arthropoda > Insecta > Hemiptera > Cicadidae > Magicicada > Magicicada septendecula. The sequence continues at coordinate 318,977,377 of CM068376.1, read as the reverse complement.
GGCCGCCTGCAACAGAACGAGAAGTAAGAAATTAAAAATTTCACAAAAAATGAGGAAATAATACACGACAACTAGCATTATTTGCTCCTGGATAATCAGCGACTAGTTACAAGGCTCAAAAAACTAAACTGTTTGAGTAAGCGAACATTTAGCGTAGGTAATGTGACGCTAAGAAGCTATATTTTGATACGGTTACTTATTTTTGTAGAACAAATGGACCTGGTGAACTGATAAGTGCACCTAAATGTTACGATTCTGCCGGGAAACGATCCGGCACACCCCTAAAACGTAAATAGCAGCAGCACTATTTACCTACGTTACATACACTACTACTACTACTACTACTACTACTACTACTACTACTACTACTGCTGCTGCTGCTGCTGCTGCTGCTGCTGCTGCTGCTGCTGCTGCTGCTTCTGCTGCTGCTGTAAGCGTAACATTTAGCGTAGGTAACGTAGGTAATGTGACGCTAAGAAGCTACATTTTGATACGGTTACTCATTTTTGTAGAATAAATCGACCTGGTGAACTAATAAGTGCACCTAAATGTTACGATTCTGCCGGGAAACGATCCGGCACAGCCCTAAAACGTAAATAGCAGCAGCAGTATTTACCTACGTTACCTACACTACTACTGCTGCTGCTGCTGCTGCTGCTGCGACTAGTTACAAGGCTCAAAAAACTATTTGAGTAAACGTAACATTCAGTATAAGGCAGAGACTAAAACTTGTGATCCGCACTTTTTTTGTCCAATGAATTTTAAATGGGCGAACAGGGGTTTAGATAGGTACCTTGTGAAAGCGATTGCTGCGCACGTTATGCGAGGAGGTTAGCCGGGCACCATGGTTACGGGTCACTCACAAGCTTGGTACCTTAAGACCAAGTACCATGATGGACGGAGAGGCAATGGAGGACAAAGTGGACTGCCTTTTCCCACTCTTCCTACGAGAGCTAATCCCGAAAAACAGGTGGAAGCACAAAATATCCTTTTGTTTAACGAAGCGGAGCTGATACAATCAGCGGCCTCAATGAAGAATGGGAAGGCCTCTGGTTCGAATCGTCTCCCAGCAGAGGCATTGAAGGCAGCAGCTAGCAACTGTCCGGATCTTCTGCTGTGTATGTTCAACGAGTGCCTGAGAACTGGAGTTTTTTCCTTCACTCTGGAAGATAGCAAGGCTGGTTTTACTAGCTAAGGGAAAGGATTCTTCAGACTCTCCGTCATCTTATCTACCCCTATGGACACACCTGGTAAGTTTATGGAGAAGCGTTTGAAGCCGCGACTGCAATAGGCGATTCGTGCCGCAGGTGATCTTTCCTTCCACCAGCACGGATTTAGAAGGGGCAATTTACCAACGGTTCGATCTCCGAGGCGATCGAGGCCGTCAGACGTCCAGAGAGACAACGTGTCACCAGGCGTGATCTTTGGTCTTGTTGGTGACTCTTGATATAAGGAACGCGTTGAACTCGGCGTGTTGGTGTGACATATTAGAGGCTCTTTAGCGGACTTTCCGAGTAACGATGGTAATAGATTACCTGAGGGATCACCCGGCTTGTGTACGAGACACAGCAGGATCAGTTGACAAAGATCATCACTTCTGGTGCGGTGCAGTGGTCAATACAGGGACCTGACGACCTGACGTTTGGAACGTCTCGTACGACAGCTCGTTCTGTACAGAGATACGCGAGGACGTGTTCTTGGTCGGGTACGGCGGCAGTCATCCGAGCACTAAAGTAACGCGCCGAGTCGGTGGATGGATGGCGAGTCACGGAGAAGACCGAGGTCGTCATGCTGTCTAAGAGAAGGATGCCTGTGGTCATCCCGTACAGGGTAGAGAACGAAGAAATTCATACAGCAAGAACGACCAAGTACGGTACCTTCGCGTAACGGTCGACTGTAAGCTCACCGTCTGGGACCGTATCCGGAAGGCGTGTGATAAGGCGGCTGCGGTGATTGCTTCGCTTAGTAGACTGACGGCCAATATTGGCGGGCCTTTGCCGAGTAAGATGAAGGCTGCTGATGCTCTCGGTGCAGTCGGCGCGGAAGGTTGGACCAATGCTACTTTGGCGCGTAAGTACCGTAGGCCTACGCGTATGGCTTCTGTCCAGCGGCGAGGAGCATTGAGAATCGCGTGCTCTTATAAAGCCGGCAGTTCTGGTGGTTGCCAGCGTCATCCCGGTAGACCTCTTGGCACAGGAGCGCAAATTTATCTATAGGCGCAGTGGAGATCTTGGCAGAGTTGTGGCTGCTGTCCAGGCATGTGATCATATTATGGATGATAATGTGATGTATTATAATATACACACACTTATTGCTTAGTAATGGTAGCTATAATCTCAGTCTTCTATTGGGGTGTAGGCCTATTCATTGTTCATAAACTAAAGATATCATACAATCTTTCGTATCATTATATGGTATCTTTAGGTTATGAACAATGAATATACCACAATAGAACATTCACATTATGGACTTATGGCAGAGAGGTGGGACGACGACACCACAGGTCGCTGGACGGCAAGACTCGTCAAGAACTCAGGACTGTGGGTGGAGCGCAGTTGCTCGTGAGAATCTCCACCGGACGGGAAGGATGGCATCCCATCACTTCAGATACTGAACATCGCAGAGACAGTGTTTTCGAGTGCTTACGTTTCGAGGACCACCGTCTAAACCTCAGCTCAAGGACTAGAATTTTCAGCACCGTTGGATTGATGCTTCATACTGAAGGCAACGGGGAAGCAATCGCAGTGTCGTAAGAAAGACGAAGGGTTTTGTCCGACCAGTGACAGTAAGAAGGAAGCGGCCCGGGCATATATTTAACGCCCCAGGCCGAAGTAATGCGAAATCGTTCCCGGATCGTGGAAGAAGATTTTTGTTTTTTGGTGGGTAAAAATCCCACACTACCAGACGGTCTAGCCTGATTCCTTTTGAAGGTTTTTCCTATCTAAAAAACATCTCTACCCGCATGAAATCCAACTTGATGACCGCACGAAAAACAGTAGGCCTACTACACAACATTTTGCAAAACGAAGTTATAAGGTTCATCGTAGATGTGCTTTCTTTAGTGGAAAGCAATCTTTTTCCCTTAGAAAACCTAGAAGTTGGTTCGCCTAGAAATCATCATCAACCTAGAAAACCGACGTCCAAAGGTTCTCGAGGCAAATTAACAAACGACTATGTCACTATGAAAACTTTGAATTCTAGACGCCGCATCAGCGCAAACCAGGAGATTCATTCGACTACCGTAAATTGTAAAGCACCACCATCAATACAAAGATATGCTGTGTAGGGCACAAACAATCAAATAATGTTTGTACAAATTAATGTAAGAAGTAATAACGACAAGTTGAATGTAATATAAAATTTATGTATTTTAATGTATTTTAGTCGCTCTTTAGTATTACTGTGACGTAACTAGGAACTGGTCTTGGGGGGGGAGTTGACCCCCCCCATATTCTTCAGGACAAATGAGAAATTCAAGATTCTTACCATACAATTTTATAAATAGGATTTATAAATTCTTTGCGTTTTAAAGTTTTTCGAGTAAACCAACTTCAAAAGACAAGGGCTGAAAAAATATGCAAAACTGGTGATTTTAAAATATCCTATCTTGATTAATTGTTATTCGAATTGAAGGTAATAAATCTCATGCCATTAGGAATTACGTTAATACTAAACTTTTATTATTGATAAATCTTGTGAAATCGAGTCTTTCTGAAGATATTTTGAAACCCTGGTTCTATTACCTCTTCGCACTTTAATTTGAGGATGTTGTCCGAAGTAACCTACAGTTCGTGTTAAAGTACGTTATTCTTTATGTAAAATCCAGCAATAACATAATCTTCTCATTTTCTGAATTACAGTCAAGAAACTGCTGGTTTACCCGTGCAAAGACGATAGTTCAAACCATAGAGATATTAGACTATAGAAGCCATGACATAGACATGGAGAAGTGTGTCTGGGCAAAAAAAAAAGGTAGATTAATAGACCCTGTATTCGTTTTCTGGCGCGCGCGTAATTGTCTTTTAAAGCTGCAAATATCTACTACGGTACCCAAAAGTTGATTGACTGCCATTATTAAGAATACTCTAATTTTATTTTATAAATTTACAAATACTTTAATTCCTTTTATTTCTATAATTATTTTTAGGCCATATTTTAACACATGCAACTGGCTTAGAAATAGCCTACGTTAAATGATCATGGAATTTCGCTTAAATTTTCAATAGCTCTAGAGAAGGTTGATCCCCTGATCCCCCCCCGTCCCACAGTCCCACTGGTGAATAAAACACGAAGCATAACTAGTTTTTGGTTGCCTTTATTGAATATCCAAACCAGGGGCGGACTGGCCAGGTCGGCTGGTCGGCGATCGCCGGGGGTCCCGGACCCCGAGGATGCACAGGGGGCCCCCGAGCCATGAAAATTTTATTTCGAGAACAAACGAGAAATATATATAGGCATATATATATATATATATATATATATATATATATATATTTACCGGTATTAAAAACTTTTCTCGTCTAAATATTCTTGGAAATAAACCTTCAGGATTTATTTTGATCAGATTGGAAGTGATCATTTCAAAGGAGGTTACTGTAGAGGCGCGCCGTGCGGCAACTGACTGACGCGACGAGTAATAGGCTATTGTTATTTTTGTTTGAATATCATTGCAGGCCGAAGGCCTGGGAGGGCCTCAGGGCCTTATGTCAAGATTCAAAAGGGGGCCCATGGCATTGCAGCAGGGCCCGGTTAAAAAAGTTACGCTACTGGGGCTATGGATTTAGGGGACGGAGTGACAATGGACCGGGCGCCGAGCTCAAGGAGGCTCCACCGCCGTAATACTGTGGAATATTTTTAATTGGAATTTTATGTAGATTGGTAGGGTATGAATGTTCTTTACAGTAGAAACATTTATCGTAGGTAATTATGGTTTTAAAGCTGGTTATGTTAAAGTGTAAATAATCAAATAAACTGTCCTGTATGTTTTGTATTAAAACGTTCACTTACGTAAATACTGTACATACCATGTATCTATAAAGAGTAAATAAATAATTTAAAAAAGTATACGCACACAAATACGCGCGTGCGTGTTTGTGTGTGTAGCTGCAGGGGGGGGCCCTTGACTGCTACCAGCCGAGGGCTCCCAGGGATGCCAGGCCGCCCTTATCCAAACACAGTAGGTTAAATAGAACAGCTTTTATGTACTAGCAAATGTGGTCGCCCCCCCCTAATAAAAAATAAGGAGTTGCTATTTTATACAAGCGTAACAGTAGCCTATAATAGTCAGAAGTGGTGAGCGTTCCTGACTAAAGCTAAAGCCAGAGAACTTGAAGTGTTACAGTACAGTACACATCTTTGTCGTCACTTTGTAACAATTAACAGGGTTTGACGTTAACACACACTTACGCGCGCGTACTTACACACCAACAATCTACAGAATCGTGCCGCATTGAACTTCGTACTTTGGGGGGTTTCCCAGCCCAGCCTAATCGACATACGATCTTGGTGTGGTACTATGGCACAGTACAGAACTTTGTATGTTAGGTATAACATTACACACAGGAAACCTATGTTCATATATAAATTAATATTATAATAAAAATACTGTCAGGATGTATATGCACATTTTTTATTAATTTATTTAAATATTTACTTAAATGAAGGAGTCAAAATTGTCAAAAAGTAGCAAAAACATATGTGGAATATCAAATTAAAGAGAATTTTATCCAAAATCTAAATATAGTGTACAACCAAGGAAATTTAAAAATATTAGCGCATTAGGCCTAAAAAGGGGGTCAACAATTAAAAAAATTCTAAAAATTTAGCCAGGTGTCAGACTAAAGGGATGAGATATGTTTAGCTCATCATCAGCTACGTTGAAGCATGAGCATAATGCATATTGCTCTAAACATGTCTCAATCAAGAAATCCTATATTCCTGGCTCGATAGTACTTTTCTATAATATTGATTTATTAATACGTCGAACAAAAGAACTGTAACAACTTGTGTGAGGGTGTTGGTTTATATGTACGTAAATTGTTGACAGAATAATTTAGTTTGTCATATGTCATTCATAGGCCTATATGGTATATTTACAGAATAATCCATTCGTATACCCCAACATATCTAATGTGCACATTTTTCCAATCATAGGGATGATTTCCATCCTACAAGGGATTCTATCATGAACACTATATAGGCCTATATATGTTTCCAGTTCGTTATCACGTGGTTCCCAAACAGCTCTTAATTATTAACTCTTCTTTATTATTATTTAAATAATACAGCAAAAGGATTTTTTTTAAGAAAACGTTTTGGGTAAATATGGGAAACGTCAGGGGATGTTGCAGGGCCCACGTTGTCCTACCTCAAAACTTCCTACCCCCGGTAACTTACAGCCAAACAAAAATTTTTACATAGCATATTTTGTGATTTTTTTCTAATTTAAGGCCCATACGTGTTGTTAATCTTCTTGGAACGGATGGCAAAACACGAAAGTAATATTTGTATGTTTTATATATTTTTACTCACGATATTAAAATTTAGTCTTCGAACTAAAGTGAACGGTACAAACGGAGCCCGTTACGGTTACCAGTAACGTAATATAAATCAGAGTTTCACGATATATCGGGACTCCCACTAGTGACTGTGTGGGACGCAATGTCCATTCACCCCGCAAGGACAGTCTCGTTGATCGATATATACCGTGCGGATTCTTAGAGCTCCCGCGGACAACTGGTAGGGTGACTTCCGGTAGCCCAGTTCCTAGTGAGGACCACGCCTTCTTCGGTATTCGGCCAATACGGACGCATCTGAGCACGTTTAAATCCCTTCTCTTCTACGTGGGCTTCGCAGTGTTTAGTGATGCATTCAACCGTTCTACCATTCACGTTTGCTTGTGTGTATATAAGTTGTGTTCGTAAAATGAAAACGAACCGGTCGCATGTTGAAATCTTATGTTAGTGAGTGCGCGTTGGCTATGGGCAGGTTCTTGGTTCTGCTGGCGGTTATCTGTTCAGTCAGCGTTGGGCTCCCCGACGACTCTCTCTCGGCGAATGACGTTGACCTTCTGCGTCAGCTCCTCATCGACGGTCTCGGACTCAAAAAGATACCCAACGTCACTGAAGTATGTAGTAAGTCGTTGAATTTTAATTAATCTTAAAATTAATGTTAGATTAGGAATTAACGAGGTCAGTGTGAAATCGTTCGGGTAGCCTATATTATGTCAACAGTAGACGAGATTTACATAGTAAACCGTTAAAAATGAAGTAGGCTATATGCAAGTGACAATAGTTACATATGTAGTTCATTGCCTTCGTGTAGGCACACCGTATGCACTATGCATTTGCGGTTATTAATTTTATTTCAGTTTTTTGCAGCGCTGTTTTCGGTACAAATAATAAAGTAGACCTACTCTCTGACGTTGTTACCGTGCAACAGGCTACACACGTTGCGTGTTCCACATCCAGTTTACACCACACACACACACACAAACGGGTAAATACAATACGCCAAACGATAACGTGTATGCTTGTTTGTTACTGGAAGTGATGACCGATTGCCGGCGTGTAAAGCTTTCTCAGATGCGATTTTATGTAGGACTAACTGACACATGCTTGTGTGTGTGTGTGTGTGTGTGTGTGCGCGCGCGCGCGCGCGCGCTGGCGTGTGAAGTATACGAAGAACACACATGTACGCGTATTTATAATATTTATAATTGAAAAAAAAAACAGAAGAAGCGTGAAGCAGTCGGAGCGGGAGAGAGAGAGAGAGAGTGAGTGAGAGGGTGAGAGAGAGAGGGTGAGTGAGTGAGCGTAATAGGTGGCCTTCATTAGTCTCGTCTGTGCGACATTAATCAGCCGTGTAGTATTATAATAGTACACGCCGTCTCACTATGCGTGCGTTACCCGCTCTCGCTTCCGCCCCCTCCTCCGTTGTTTCTCTCACAACGTTCTCTCGTTCACGCTTTGGTTGAACTCCTTACTTGTAACACCATTCACTTTCCGTTTTCCTAATTGCTTGTCTTATTTCACAAACGTTTCCTCTCTTTATTGCGCGCTACCGCGTTTCTAGCCTAGACCCGTCGAGTTCTACATTCCACTCTGCCTCTCTTTGTAGGCTATTGTCTCGCCTAACACTCTCTATGCATTATTCTTTTCTTAATCATTCCACCGTCCAGCTCAGTTGATTGTCTTCTATTACGCGTCTCTCTCTCTCTCTCTCTCTCTCTCTCTCTCTCTCTCTCTCTTCTGAATGTGTTGTTTTGTCCGTCATTGTTTTATTGCGCGTCGTTCCGTGAGAATCTCCTCCCGTAGACTAACGCGTATTTTCCTTTCAATCCTTTCCGTTCTTCTTCTTGTCTTTTCGTCCGACTCATGGTGTGTCTACGAAGTAGGCCTAAGCGAAAGAAATCAAACTGATCCGCTGATGCAGCATAAACCAGACACCCCCGGTGACGAGAATTTGACCTTGAGGGGGGGGTCCGATAGAGTCGGTTTCATAGAAAAGAAAAAGCGAGTTAAGATTAATCAACATTACTGCCTTTAAAGTGGCTGAAAAACGTGAGATAGCATCCTGAAATCAGTCCCATTAAAGTAAACTGTAATAACATAACAAAAATACACGCTATTGAAACACTGTTTACAAGATACTTATTGACTAAATGGATTTTCCTATATTTCATGTTTCAAACGTACAGGCCTACACAAATGCTGTGTAATAAACTTGTTTGTATATTTAAAATATTTTGTCAACTACTATATTAGCGTCCACAATAGGCCTATATAAAATATATAATTAGCCACAATATATCAAATTAGCGTCAAAAAATTTTATAAAATAGCCTAAAAATTAAGAGATCAACAAAATTCGTCAACTTTTTCGACCCTCTGGGGTCCCCTTCGCCCCCCCCCCCAAATAATACGTCCCTGGACACCCCAGTAGGTGACGTCCGCGTACCGACTGCCAACAAATTTGGATAGGATATAAAAACCTATCCTATATGCCCAAACGGCCTACAACAAATAACGAAGGTCCTCAGCCGTGGCACAAGTCGGTTACAGAATCGACGCGTGCGGAACGCTTAATCTTACTGGGGTACTGAAACCTCGACAGTGAACCGGGTTCTATTAGCTCTGACGAAAAAATCGAACCGGTTCAATAGCTTGTATTTAACGTTTGTTTAATCAATATATTGTTGTTAGTTAATTAGAAATCCGGACAAACTGATTCGCGCGTTAGTTTCAGCGTAATTTTGTATTTTAATTCTGTTTTTGCCGTTATAACGGTTCCGGTGAACAAAATGTACAGTCAAATTAAAGATAACTTATAGCCTAAATACGATTTTAAACCTAAAAATATTTGTGATTTAGCGTTTTACACGGTGTCGCGTTTAAAACGTAATTATGTCGGTATGTAAAACGCCGAAGTATGGAAAACAGAATTCCAAAGGAATTAGTTGCTTCCAAAAAAAAAGATAACGATAGATTGACCCCGTGTGTTGCAACACCTACAGTTAACATTTAGCAGATAATCGACGGTGTCACGATCAATATTTTGTAGCTAAATCACAACGTCAACCGGATGACGACATACGTGACGTAAGCACTTATGAAACGTTTAACATGTAGTGAAGCTGTCACGACAGTTGCATAATGAATGGCGTCACTAGGAACCCAAAATATTGATCGCTACTACACTATAATTTGTGGGCGACCGCATAGTACAAAAATGTGTTCTCGGAATCCGCGCGCTCAGCTGTTCGCTTCCTACTTCGACTATTCGCGTAATTCGTTCTGGGAAGTGGCGACTTCGTCGTACTCCTGAAGTCCTTGTGCGTTCTCGGTCACTACCTCTTCTTGTGAATCGGCCTTAAAAAGCTGACATTAAAAACCCACAGTATTCAGTAACTCTGCTGACTTGCTGTTATGATAGCATAGGCCTATTATTTTTAAGTAACTCGCTGAGTTTACTAAATAGGCCTAGTCTATTTACTTTTTGAAGATATTGACAGCATATTATAGAACAGTCATAGGAAACCTATGAATTTATGGGGGCGCATATATAACTGAGAACCAGTTCGATGGGCGCACCTCTTCCCACCCCATCAATGGAAAATAGAAAGGTGCGGAGCTGGACGTTGGACATCGATGGTCAATCGCTGGACGTTACAAACATTGACTGTCGCTTTATAATACCCTTGCGCTTATAGGCCTATTTAGCGACGTGGAACACCGAATCAAAAAAAGCTTTGCTGTATTTTTCATACAAATTTGTGCAAATTTTTCACATTAGGAGTAGGTCATCAACAATCTGTCATCATGCACACGCACGTTAAAACTAACAAAACTTTAAACAAGAAAAAATCTTTAAACAGGAATACATTTTAATAGAAATAAATTAAAGAACTTGCCGTAATAAAAACTATTTATTTTTACAAAGTGCACAGAAATGTAACACTTGAAAAAAGCACATTTAAAACATAAATGAAGGTTTCAGTAGCTTTTCTTGAAAAAACTAACTTACAGTAGGCCTAATTATTGTATTAGACAAAAGTAAAATTTGGAACGGCTTGTACTATTTTATAATACAGTACTTCGAAGCAGGTACAATACGGGCACATTCCTTCGTTCGAAAGAAAATAAAATTACCAATTGGTTCGCGGGCGCGGGGTTGCCGACTGCTGTTGTAGAACATAATCTAAAGACGATTAAAGTACATAAACTAAAAAGAATTACAATTGAAAATTCATAATACCTTAACGAAATCCAGAGTAGCTTATAACAGTTTAAAGTTATTAAGGTAAAGATTAGCTTTATACAATTTTTTAATATTGTCTTCTTTAACTTTTCTTCTGTGAGGAGTTTTTCTTCCTCAGTACTCGTAGACATAACACAAACTTTAAAACTGTAGCCGTGGATTTTGTATCCGCGCTGTTCAGCTGTGGCCGACTGCTTTGTTCTGTCATTGTCTAAACGTTTCGGTCTCCAACCGCACGCCTTCTTCAGTAGAAAAAAGTTCAAAGTGTTCGACAAAAGGGTAGAGAGCAGAACGTACCCCTACCGAGGTAAAAGCAACGAGTAAAAGCGATCGAACAACCCGGATATAAATCATTTTATCAATGACTCCGGCTTGTGGCGTATCTAGAATTTGGCCTGGGGGTGGGGGTCCGGGGTCGGGTCGGCTTCATACAAAAGAAAAAACAAGCTAAGACATAGGCCTATCAACACTAGGCCTACCATCTTTAAAGTTTCTGAAATCAGCCCCATTAAATTAAACGGTAATAACACAATAAACATTGAAACGCTGTTAACAAGATGCTTATTGACTAAACTGATTCTCCTATATCCTGATGCTGTGTGATAAACCTGTTTGTATGTTTAAAAAAAGAGTTACTACTAGATTAGCGTACATAGCTGGGCAAAAATAATAAAACACCCTAAAATTTAAGAGATTAACAAAATTCTTAACATTTTTCGACTCTCTGGGAGGGGGAGGTCTGATCCCCCCCATAAATACGTCTCTGTACAGTAAGAATTAAAATATAAGAATTAAATATAAAATATTAGAATATAAGAGGATCCGTAGATCTCTGTGGTGTGAGCTACTGGTAGGCGAATGTAGAACATAAACCCAAAGAGAAAACCTAAAATTCGTAGTGACCGTCAATCAGTTAATTTTGTGATGAAGGGTTTGCGAGGATCGGTCAAAAAATATAACACAAATCTTAAATTATTTGTATTGACGTTTCGACAATATTTATTGTCATTATCAGGACAATTGTTGCTGAGTTGTTACGACACCAACACACACAAATTTAAAATTTGTGTTATACTTTTTTGACCGATCCTCGCAAACCCTTCATCACAAAATTCTAAAGAGAAAACACACAGTAGGAGAGAGAAAGAGAGAGAGAGAGAGTAATGTTAGCGTACTAGTATGTAGGGGACTGACGTTTACGGGTGCCCCACATGGGCACTAGCGTCGTTATCACAGTTGAAGGGAGGTTATGTTTTGCGTGCTAGTAGTAGTGTCAACTACTTCGGACTCTATGTACACCCATTACCGCCTTAGAGCATGACAGAAACGGTTCCTTTAAACAACAGAACAGGGATATTAAACACGCGCGCGCGCGCGCGCGCGCGCGTAACAGTTATGAAGGTGTTTCTACTGTGATTTCCACAGAGCTGGGAATTCCCTGTAGGATGTTAACGTCATGCGGTGGTTAGGCTATATCCTCAACACCGGCGTAATTATTATGAGAATTGTTCCCGACTGTAAATCGATTTGAAGGTTTTTCTTCGAGTACGTTGAAGTCGTTTTCTTGTTACAGCGATTGGTCGACGTTTATGTATATTGGCACAAGTTTGTTTGTCCTTGTCATGCTAATTGCTGACACCGAAGCTACAAAACGTGTAATATGACAGTTATAGCCACACACGTACACAGTATTGTGAGAGAGAGAGAGAGAGAGAGAGAGAGAGAGAGAGAGAGAGAGAGAGAGAGAGAGAGAGAGAGAGATTATTATTGTACCGATTTAGTGAACCACTTTTTCAATTTAGCAGAGCAGCAGCAGTGAAGAGGGTAAGACTGCGTGATTCTCGAAACCGGCGTGGAAATTTAAACAAAGTAATTTCTTTACAAAGTAGTTAACTACATTACGAAGTAGCGTATAATATTTTCAACGAATCATAGTTGAAAATTTTTAGTTAAAACGTTTAAAAGTGTTTGTGTGTGTGTGTGTGTGTGTGTGTGTGCGTGCGCGCGCGCGTGCGTGTGCGTGTATGCTGTACTTTTCGTTACACGTACACACAAAGTCGCATGCACGCACTAACTACACCTTTTTATGAAAATTGTTGCTTTATTAAGTAAGCGCGCGCGCGCGCGCGCACACACGCACACACACACACACACACACACACACACACTTTACAAGAATAGACTATTTGTTTCGCGCACAGTTTTCGACGGTGTGTTTGCCGTGTGCCTATGGCTTGTTGCAGTCGCACTGAGGAAGGGGTCACAGCCCTTGAAAGACTTTCTTTTAAATACTTTTTTTATTATATTTAGTCTAATAGCAGTAATCATTTTACATACAATCATTGTTAAACGCGCGCGCACTCTCTCTCACCACACCCACGCACGCGCACACACAATACATGGGAAATAAAGAGTATTTTACCATATTTGTGGCTCGTTACACACTTCGACAAATTTGTGACTCGTTAATTAATGGCATTACCTATCCGATACACCGGTGTCTCGATCCCTGGCCCAGTGGTCTTGGGGCGGTCCTGGGTCGGGTCGTCTTCATACAAAAGATAAAACAAGTTAACACTAAGACAACATTACTATCTTTAAAGTGGCTGAAATCAGTCCCATTAAAGTAAACGGTAGTAACACAATAAAAATACGCGTAATTGAAACATTGTTTACAAGATAGGCTACTTATTCACGGGACTGATTTTCCTATATGTCATATTTCAAACGTAGGCCTATACGCTGATGCTGTGTAATAGCCTAAACGTGTGTGTATATTTAAAAAAGAGTTACTACTATAATAACGTACGCAGCTGAAAAAATAAAACAGCCAAAAAATTAGAAAATTAACAAAATTCGTCAACTTTTTCGACTCACTGGGGGGGGGGGGTTCCTGGTCCTGTTCGTCCCCTCCTACGTAAATACGCCCCTGATCCTGTCACGGACAAACACAATCTCCCCCGCTATACTCTCCCGTTCCTGAAACTGGAAGGCAAAGCAGCGAGTTGGCGCGTGTACGCTAAACACAGGTAAACGTGTGACAGTGTATGTGAGTGACTACGGCGAACTGGACGCTGTGTTTATTCCTGGATGCACTCAGAAGAAGACGGGGCTCGCAGCCACGTGGAACGTCACTTCTTATTTAGACAAAAGACACGTTTCCAAAACGCCGCGTGGCGCGGTACCCACTTCCTAATAACTGTGACCATCGGAAGCCCGTTTCGTTACAGGTGTTACGTTGTGTCTTGTCTGTGGACGGAGGCCGGTCGAAACCCGACATCCTTACCGCATCTTGGAAGTTTCATAATAGGACAACATCGGTTTTCAATTAGGCCTAGCTGTTTGTGATAGTACAACAATACTGGCAGTAATTAGCGCCCCGTGAGATCAGTTGCTAGGTTTAACAATGGTCACAAAATTCTTCGCATACACTTCTTTAATCCCAGTTTTCTTTATTCTGATTAATCGTAAACGCAAAGTACACTTAGAAGACTTACACGTTGGTAGGAAATGTGTCATCAGAGTACGTTGTGTCCAGGGTCTGATTAGAAGCACGTGGTGCCCTATGCTGCCATCAGACTGGTGCTCCCCCCTCCCCGATTCAAAATTCAACCTTTTATCCATTATTTACGCTGATAAATAGCACACACAGTTTCTAAAGTTAATAATTATTTTATTAAACTCTCAAATTACAACAAATATTTAGCTAAATAGTGATTACAATGACCATGGTAATAGGCCTACTTAAGCTTCGATAATACTAATCGATCCATTTTTTTCTGCATTTTGCCTTAACGAAGTCTTGTATAATTTCTTCTAAATTGCGCGATTCAAGTATCTCGCTTTCAATATTCAACCTTGCTAGCGAAGATAATCTCTCATCTCCTGTAGTTGACGGGATCTTTAATTCGTTTTAATACAGAAAAGGAACTTTTAGATTCGAAGTTAGCTATTGGAATCGTCAAAAGCAGAAGATGAGCAATGCATATATTCGAAAATACATCAATAATTTTACGATTAATAATCCAGTTTAATACTTTGAGCGGACAAACTGTAGTATCATGGAATCTATCATCTTTATTCGAACGATTTCAAGAAAAACATCTTTCTTGCAATTTTACTCGTGGCACAAAGTGCTTCAATTCCAGATTATTAGAAGATCGTCACTCAAATCGTTCGAGTAAACGTCTATAAGAGCTTTCGCTTGATTTTCTAACTCGACACTCTCCATAGTTAATAACTACGTAAGAAAACCAAACAATTGTGTAATATGATCATAAGCTTTGGTTCGCTTAGTCAATTCAGCTGGATGGGTATTATTCTGACAGCTGAGTCACTGGTACCCGGTGCAGCAGCATACCCTAGCGTTATTAATAATCCGACACTGCATCAGAGTACGTTGTGTCTGATATGCTCAGGACCGCGGCTAGACGTTCGTACCTCAGCCTGCAAATCTTAAATTTGCTACGCCACACCTGTCTCCTGGCTGACGGCTGACTGTCCTAAGCCACGGTCAATCTAAATAGCATTTTATTATTTTTAATTTCGCCAGTTGCGACTGATACCGTTAATGTAAGTAATAGTCTTAACGCTATTGCTGTATTCGGAAAAGTCGGGAACAAATTATTCTGAAAAATGTACTGTAATTACCTTTTACCTTTCAGTAATTTAAAAAAAAAAGACATTTTCAGTAAGTTCAGCAAAACGATTTTGGGAAAAATTCAGTTTGAAAGCATTGAGTCACAAATCATTCCGTCCATATCTCGAGAACATTTTAAGTTTATACCTTTACAATATAGGCCTACATAATTAATTCGACTTTCGGGTAATTAAACAAATTATTACTTAAAAATAAAAAACCGCTGTCCTGGACTTTGTAAGTAAAAACTTTACTTTGTAGTTATTTTCAGGATTCACCGAATCGTCCGGAGCTTCGGGGTCTTTTTTTGAAACGTTCGATGAAGTTCATACAAGTTTATGTAGTATACGAGAAATACGTAATATGTATGTAATTGGACGACTTTGAGATTGGATAAAACATATCGTTTATACACATAGACCTTGCACCCCCCCCCCCCCGCTTACGACGGCCCTGGCCGTGTTTTCCGTGCTAAATAGCGAAAACGTTCTAAATCAGAGAGAACGTTTCTTTATCTGTACAAAAATATTCTTCGACTTTTTTTTTGACCTACAGTTTTGCTTGTCCTGGCTTTTGGCATACCGCGCCGAGAAACGTCAAAGATTTTATACAAACGACTCAGTAGATTTGAATTGAGAGAGTTTAGAAAAAACCTCAGTTCAAAACAAAGTGCTAGTCAGCGTGTAACGTTGCACCTCCAGACATCGGCTATTTGTTGTGTCTGGAAATGTTCAGTGGCGTGACGTTTCCTGGGCCCCTCCTCAGGAATCCTTTTCGACCCTCCCCCTACTACCCTAGTAGTACGAAATTCAATCAAGTAATTTTAATTTAGTATTCTTTCATTTGAAACTTTCGTGATCTTAACTGCGTTGGGAGATGCAAAATTGTTTTAAATTTCATTAATTTCGATTAATCTAATAGTTTCATTTTCCGCAGTTAGTACACTAAGTTCACTCAGCCTTTGTTGAGACATCGTGTTACGCAGATTTCTTAATCGATTTCTGCTTGCAGAATGTCCGCTCGGCCGAATTCAGGTGGCCTTGATGCATCCTCAGCTGGAATCACTGCTCTACTGTGCAGTTAACCAAACAATTTATACTCTCAAAGTACATCATTAACAGTAGCAGATTAGAAGCACATGGTGCCCTATGCTGCCATCAGACTGGTGCCCCCCCCCCCAATTCAAAATTCAACCTTTTATCCAATATTTACACTGATGAATGGCATACACAATTTCTAAAGTAAACAGTTATTTTATTAAAGTTTCAAATTACAACAAATATTTAGCTAAATAATGATTAAAATGACCATAGTAATACTTAAGCATAGAAAATACTAATCGATCCGATTTTTCTTGATTTTGCCTTAACGAAGTCTTGTATAATTTCTTTTAATTCGAGCGATTCAAGTGTCTCGCTATCAATATTCAACCTTACTAATGAAAATAATCTTTCATTTTCCATAGGTGAACTCAATATATCTTTAATGTGCTTTAATACAGAAAGTGAGCTTTAATATTAGCAGTTAGCTATTGGAATCGTCAAAAGCAGACGATAAGCAATGTATACAATCGGAAATACATCAATCATTTTACGATTAATAATCCAGTTTAATACTTTGAGAAGACGAACTGTAGTATCATGGAATCTATCATCTTCATTCGAACGATTTGAAAAAAAGAACCTCTTCCTTGCAATGTTACTTGTGGCACAAAGTGCTTCAATTCTACTAGAAGATCGTTATTCAAATCGTTCGAGTACACTTCTATATAAGAGCATTTGCTTGACTTTCCAACTCGACACTCTCCACGGTTAATAACTGCGTAAGAAAACCAAACAATTGGGTAATTTGATCATAAGCTTTGCTTCGCTTAGTCAGTTCAGCTGGATGGTGCCTCCTCTGACAGCTAATACCCTGGTGCCCGGTGCTGCAGCATGTCCTAGCGTATGGATAATCCGATACTGATCATTAAGTAATCTACTGCTAAAACAACAGTAAAAAAAAATGTATTTTTTTGTTGTTAAATAAGTACGGAGAAATTTGGTTTTACTCAGGTTCAATGGTTTACACCCATTCGTAAAAAAATTAAGGGGAAGTTTGCGCGTGCCCCCCCCCCCACATTACGCCAGTGCCACTGGAACTGTCAGCCATCCACACCAGAACACTTCACCACCTATGTGTAGAACAAATATTTAAAATAATTGTAATCGAATATTCCATATGACTTGTAAGGAGGTCATAGTGCAAGGTTACGCACCACTAGTGCGCGTGTCGACTCTGTTCAAGACAGTTATATCGATAACCGCTGCGATTCCAACATTAACTAGGCTATATGACGCTCCATTATTGCATTTTACACTTACTCTTCGCTTTACTTTTCCTCCTGCTTATTCCTTATTCATCTTTTCATAATTATAGCCTTTGTTACGGTGTCTTTTATTTTCCTAAAGTAGGTGTGCTTTCTTATCCTTGTTTCATTATCAATGGGCTCCTGATTTGTCTGATTAAAGCTTGACAGCAGTATTCGGAAAAGGTGTGTTTGTGGGTGGGTGCGTGCGTTCAAACACTTTTTGCTACAGTCTGTTTCTTGATGTATATAATAATATATTTAATATTTATAATGACTTTACCTCAAGATGTTTTTCCTTATTTGGAGCATGTTTCGGGAAGCCTTGTGTTCCCATCTTCAGCCTTCCTGATTTGAGACTTTATGAACAATATCCTCATGATTCAGTAACTCATCTATCTCATGGTTATTTCTTATTCTCCATTCGTCGTTTTCTTTAACCGGACCGTAAACACGTCTTACGGCCTTTCTTTCAAACCTTCTTAATGTTACTTGTTCCTTTTTTGTCAATGTCCATGTCTCGCCTCCATAAGTAACAACTGGTCTGATCTTATACGTTTTTATTTGTCTGTTGCGACTAATCAGTTTTCTCAGATCAATTAAAACTACAAAGTAATAAGATCAAATACTTACAGAAGTAATTATAATTTCATAATATATAATATTATATACATATATATTTTTTATTTAATATTTATAATTTGTTTACCTCAAGATGTTTTTCTCTTATTTGGGTTACTGTTCACTATTTTCACTGTAGGCTTATTTACCTTGTATGGTATTTTTCATTCAAACAATTTTTGCTACAGTCTATTCCTTGATGCAAATAGACTATAATTTATTTAATATTTATAATTTCTTTAACTCAATATGTTTACCGAAAAAAAAATCTTGAGGGAAAGAAATTATAAATATTAAATCAATTATAAACGCATCAAGAAATAGACTGTAGCAAAAAGTGTTTGAATGAATATATAGGCCTATATTGCAACAATACATATATTTGCATATTTACCCAGGGCGGTATGTTTGTAAATATTTAGCATAGAAAAATATATGATGAACAGTTTTTAACAATATTATGCAGGATAACAATTGTCAGAAAGCGTACACCTGCCCCCGCGAGTGAATACAGCGCTTGTGTGTTTGTGTGTGTGTGAACGCAAGCTACTACAGGCAAAGATGGGGTGATGCGTACGTCTGTAATCAGGTTTTAACCGGATAAAAATAAACTAATTAATACGTTTTAAACCTGTGAACAAAGACTTACCCCAATTATAAAAAGACCATTACATTAAGGATTTTTTAACGAATATAGTGATGTAAAAGTATTGCAGAAATATGCAATAATAAAGACGCCAGGTAATTTAATGTTAATTACTAGTGTAATTAAATAGTAATTAATAAGTGTGTTATATGTGAGTGACCAGGAAAAAATTACGCAAACAATGATATCGCTTGTGCTACGTGTATGTTTACGAAATCGCGAAAATGAACCAAAAAGTGATTTGTAATTAAAAGGACGCTTTGCACATAGTGACAATATCTAACAGGTCGAAAACAGTCCTGGGCTTGTCAGATTGCTGTCCAGTATAAATACCACCGGCAATTTTGGGGCGGTCTCAGAGACTCGAGATATCTTCACACAACGTCACGCTGCTGGTCTGCCGATCGATCAGGACATCTTTACCACACACACCAAGACTTATGGAGGAACTCTGGACCATCACAAACAACAACCCGTAGAGACAGAGAACACAGCAGAGAGACATAATCATCATCATCATCAAATTCTCAGGATTCAGGACACACACACACACGCGCAAAGGTAACGTCGGCAGTTCGCAGGTGATGAATAAACAATTATATTTTTGTTTGTGAAAAGAACTCTCAAAAAGAAACTTATATATGAACAGTAAAGACTTAAAGTTTTAAATTTAAATAGTAGTTAAAGAAAATAATTTAATTTAACAAGAAAATTTAAAAATACTAATCTTTGTTGTATATTAAAATTTGGGTGTGTCAATAGAAATAAATAATAGGTTTGAAGTAAATGTTATATTTTTTATTTTGTTTAGAGCAAAAATTAATTTTATTCTTGAGATTGAATATTATTTTTGTTTGTAAATGAGTTGTTATTATTTAAAATTTGAGTCAAAGTCAGACACACTGAAATAAAAAGGTTTACATAATTTGTTTGACATGTCTGTTTAGCTAGTAAGATTATATGGTTGTTTATTTTATATGTCATGAACAGCATAGAAGGTTACGTTGTATTTGTGTAAACTTATAAAAGAAAATATTTTTATTTACCTAAGATTCGAATTTTTTAATAATTGCATATTTTCTATTAATATTAATAAATTATAGAATGATTATTTTGAAACGGTTTTAATTAATTGTTTCATGTCAAAAACATCTCACTCCTCTTTGAAAATTATTTAATTATTGTGCAACTACATATACTTGACGCAACGAGAATAAAAAAAATCCTGCGACCTGGTGTAATACACTTCATAGTTGCGTTGAGTACATGGTAATGTATTTGTGTGAATTTTTGAAATACTTGTAACGTTGCATAACATATTGGCGTGCCCAATGTGTGGCTCGATATATGTTAATTATCGTATATGTTCATAATTAATAAGTGTATTATTATTATTGTTATTAATATTATTGTATTGTAATTGTAATATTGTTGTATATTTCACAACTGGCGCTCAACAAAACTGAAATTGTTGGTATGAGATAATTTATAATAATAATAAACGTAAATAAATAATTTTAAATAAAAACCAATAGAGTCGCGGTTTACTCTCTTTAATAATAATTAAAAATAATAAAACGAATTTAAATTTAATCCTAATACAACGAAATGGCTACACCGCAGAAAGGAGTTGATATTGAGGCAATGTTTAGAGGTCTCGAGGAACAAATGCAAAAAAATGATGAACAAATGTAAAAGAATAAGGAAGAATTAAAAAAGAATAGGGAGGAAGTTAAAGCTGAATTCAATAACCTTAAAGAACAGTTGACTACAAAACTCGAAGCAACTAATACCAAAATATAAATATTAGAAGTTAGAGTAGAACAGTCACTAAACGAACAAGCTTTAAAGATGGAGAATAGGTTTAAAGAACAGAAAACAGAATGGTCGAAAGAATTAAAAGAAGGTATTAAACAATTAGGTGAACACTGGAATGAAAAGTTTAGAGTTTCAAAGCAGGAACAAGATGTGAGGATAAAAACAGTTAGTGAACAAATCCGGGAAAACATTAATAAAACGCAGGAATTGGAAACCAGAACAATAACGTTGGAAACTGCTGTAGTAGAGTCTGCAAAATCCACCAAGGACTACTCAGATGAAATAAATACACTAAAGAAAAATCTACGCGGAGAAGTAGAACGTCTAAAAACGGAATTGAAGAGGGGATCAACACAGGTGATGGTGTATCCAACACAGATTGATGAAAGGACAAAATTGTTAGTCTTCAAAGGATTAAAGGGATGCAATCCAATTGAATTCTTACTGAACTGTGAACAAGAAATGAGTTAATAGGAAATGTTTTAACTGATAGAGAGAAAATTGATTTTGGTAGTAAACGTTTCCAAGATTCTGCTGCACGATGGTATACTATTGTTCGAGATAATTTAACTTCTTACGAACAATTTAAAAACTCATTTGAAGGTCGCTATTGGAACATTCACACACAAAGACGAATACGAGACCAATTAGAATATGGTAAATATCAACATAATGGTAGACTTACCTTAGAGGAGTATGTCATTCAAATCGTGGAAAGAAGTAAAAATTTAAGACCCACATTTACACAACACGAATTGGTACTTAAATTAGCACATCACTTTCACAGAGATATTAGATTAGCCATCTACACACAAGGAATTAAAACTATTGAAGCATTGTTAATTTTACTCGCACAATCCGAACACATGTTCCACATCGAGTACAGAAACAAAACTAATTTTATACAGAGGGAAGAGAATTGTTGTGAAGAGAAAAATACCACTGACCCTCCGGATGCAGGTAAGGGCGGAGAAGAACCGAGAGAGAGAAACGCAAGTAAGTATGGAGAACAGCGAACTAGAAGAAACAGTCTGGGAGTGGTGAGAGAGAGAGAAACAAAACTTTGTAGTATTTTAAATTCAACTGATTCTCTTAAATATTTAGAGAGGGGGAAACCAGGAGAGAGAGAGAGAGAGAGAGAGAGAGAGAGAGAGAGAGAGAGAGAGAGAGAGAGAGAGAGAGAGAGAGAGAGAGAGAGAGAGAGAGAGAGAGAGAGAGAGAGAGGTTCAGGGAGAACAACACCTTACGCATGGCAGAAAAGGGAACAAGATAGCGGCATAACAGTACACAAAGAGTACAATAATCATTGTTATGCACAGGAACAAGTGTAATGTCTATCCGCTATTATGACGAGAGCCGAGCCATACGGAGAAGGGAAAAACAGGTAGAAATAAGCCGACAAAAAATGAAACAGCATGTATGTGTCTCGACGTATAACAATGGGACACAGGAAAGCATGATGTGAACAGCTACAATGTTTGTATAGGTAAGGGGGAAAGAATTTTGTCGCCCACCACAAAGGGGTTTGTTCGTACATATCGATTAGAAATATTTACTATTATAAGGAGGTTTTAAAAACCAATTGTAAGGTAGATAATAAGATGTAATTGTAATTATAAAGTACACATATATATCTGCGTAAATAAAATTTGAACAACAGTCAAATTTTATTTAAACCCACCTGGGGAATATATGCAACAATACATATATTTGCCCAGGGCGGTATGTTTGTAAATATTTAGCATAGAAAAATATATGATGAACAGTTTTTAACAATATTATGCAGGATAACAATTGTCAGAAAGCGTACACCTGCCCCCGCGAGTGAATACAGCGCTTGTGTGCCGAATTTTTTAATATTCGCATATTTTCTATTAATATTAATAAATTATAGAATGATTATTTTGAAACGGTTTTAATTAATTATTTCATGTCAACAACATCTCACTCCTCTTTGAAAATTATTTAATTATTGTGCAACTACATATACTTGACGCAACGAGAATAAAAAAAATCCTGCGACCTGATGTAATATACTTCATAGTTGCGTTGAGTACATTGTAATGTATTTGTGTGAATTTTTGAAATACTTGTAACGTTGAAACACACACACACACACACACACACACACACACACACACACACTCACACACACACACACACATAATATAATTCACATAAAACGAGTTATTTATTTTATAAAGTGGAAACAAGTGACTCTGTATCATTGTCAGTCATTCAGTTTATTGTCGAAACACGATCGCGTGAAATAAAAAGCAAAAACAATTAATACCTTATAACGTAATATTGTTTACCTGCAGGAGCATACCGAAATGCGGGAATTAAGAAACAATAAAGACGACTGTGAAACCCACGCACACAAAAAATCCTGTCATCTGGTGACGTAAGTACGGGCGTGTTAATTACATCTGAGAGTTAGCATTGTGTACTGTCAAAGGGTTGTAAAGCGGCTTGTTTACCTTCGCAGAGGAAATCTGCAGCTAAAACGGGACTCTGCCTGTTAATAACATTTCATTCTTAATTTAACCGCTTCGGCACACCTACTCGCTGTGTTTGTTGCCCTCGATAGATCCGACTTGGAAAAATCCAGTCGCTTTTGGAAACATACTGTAACGACTTGAACACTTGACGTATTACCGTAGCTCATTAACAGGAAACTTAGTTATTTGAAACTAGAAGGAGGTGCTGTGTGTTACAGCATCGGGGTTATATCTTGGGTCCTAAATGTGGAAAGAGTAGCAACGGAGTTTTAAGGTCAACGATCATTTAAAAGCGAACTTACTTAAACATCACGGATAAGTTTTTCTTTCAAATGAACTACAATGAAGCGTTTATTCGTCTACCGTTTCCTATCTTTCAGTGCTGCTCCTACTTTCTCTTAACACTTTTTTTTTTTTAGAAGACTTGACAAGCCTCTGGCTGATCTGAGGCAAGCCCCTTTCAGCCAGATAATAGGATGTGGGGCGACGCACGCCGGAAGCGAAGAAGGTGGAGGCACGCAGAAGGTAGAGTAGCTCTTAACGCGGTAGCAACAAAAATTTATAACAGCTCTTTAAAGTGATTGAAATACTCAGACGTCTCTTTGCTGAGTACTCGTACAGTGTGACATCTATTTATATACTACATTTACTTGTGTCCGTTTCTTGTACACGTTTTGCGGACTATCCCAGGAGAAGATGAACAAAGTTAGTATGCATCTCGAAGCTGCAAGTCGGATATACCTTGACAGATACCGTATTGAATATCTCTCAGCACCCCACGGCGTAGACTCTGGGCGGAAACATAAAATGAGGCCCTCCATCAAAGACCTACATTTCTCCCCCCTCCCCCCAATACGAAGACCTTTCACATTTCTTTAATTTTTTTAATTCTTTTCTACTAACAAAATTTTCGTTATATTGCAGACAGCAGATTAAGTTTACAATTGACCTGCTAGGACTTTGATACGGAAGAATCAAAAGCACAGTATTAGCTACTTTCAAATCAAATAATTTATTCATGATAGTGACAACAAATACAATATTTTACGGTGATTAATTTTTTTTAATTAGTCCTACTGTTATTCTAAGTCATACAAAAGGTATTAGTTTTAAAACATAAGGAATATACTTACAATAAGGTAACAGATGTTTACTTGAACAAAAAACTTATTTTTAATTTGAGATGCTATTAAGTTATTTATCTTTAAAATAAGAGCTGAACATTCCATCAGGATGTTTTACAGTATCGTTACTTAAAAATAATCGCCTATCATTATCATAAATTGAAAATTTGAAATCAATATATCAAAACAGTAATATACTGTATATAGGCTACCACTTAAAATTTTTTTAATAAAAATATGGTAAGTTCGTGTGATTTGGGCCTGTTAAAGGTTAATCATTTTAGTCATTATTTAAAATCCCTCTTTCTGCTTTTTCTATCAGCAAGAAAGTTAATCGTTTTTGAAAAGTCTAGTTGTCTAGCTCTTTCGTTTTCGATGGACAACAATGCCAAGCAGCTCAAGCGCTCCTGGCTCATGGTACTCCTCAAATAGGTTTTAATCAATTTTAGTTTTGGAAAATATCTTTCTCTCTTTGCTCCCGTGACAGGCACGGTAAGATAAATGAAGCATGCTGTAGCTACATCAGGGTAGCTACACATCAGGGTAGCTAGAAACTAGAGTGTTATTATCTATAAAAAGAAAATCTAAAAGTTACAGTAATGTAAAATACTAACTTTTAGTTAATTTTTTTTTTTTGCCGTCTGCGGACCCCGTTGCCAGGAGCCACCGCCCAGGCAAAGCCCCGAGTTACCTATTCTAGTTACGCCACTGTCTACAACAGATTACATAAGTCCGACGATAGCCACTTCCAGCTCTGAGCCCGTGTTTAGTGTCCCAGACAGAACGTGGAGCCACTACCCCCTCCTATATCTAAACAATGAACAGAAATCATGGTCGCTTGGGCACTTAAAGCTAACCTTATAGCCCAATGGTTCCCAAATTTTTCAGTCCGCGGACCCCTCCAAAAAATTAAAAATTTCACGTACCCCGTCTCAGTTATCAAATAAACAGTAAATATGATACAAACTCTTATATTTTAATTAAAATGTATTAAAATGAAAATTCTTTTAACCTGTAAATTATAAATTAATGATATCAAACATAGTTTATTTTGAACAATGAAGCTGCTTTTGAACAATTAGGTCTGCAATATTAGGTTTAATGCCTGATAATTTCAATATTAAGTCTCTCTCGACGTCAGGTTTATTTCTTAACTTTGCCGACCTCGCCTCTATCTTTCCAGCCACGTGTCGAAAACCAGCTACATGGAAAAACGTTATGCTTAGGTAGGCCTACAGTGCTTATACGCGAGACACAGTGCTTATACGTGGACTAAAACAGCGCAATCAGTTCTGCATTGATGCGGCGCTCCAGTCAGTTCGGCTGACAAACAGATCTGCTACGCGACATGATTTAAAGACATTATTAAAGCCATTAGTTTGAAATCACTTTTACAATTATAATTAGTTAGCACCAAAAAAGTACTGCTAATTGTTTTGTAAATTCTAAAATTCAGATTTTAGACTAAGTTACAAAAAATCGGAGAAAATACGGTATATTCTATTTTTTCTTAAAAGTGTCCGCGGACCCCACTTTGGGAACCTCTGTTATAGCCTAATCTTTAGCATCTGTTACGGGAAGAAGATTTAAGAAACAACTTAGTAAAGAATGCCAGTGAATTGAATTCACTTACGTATATACGAAACATCGTCTGGAAATAACAACGCACTGCCGTTAGTTGTTACATAACTACCAGTTACACGGTATACCAGCTGTGCTACTTAGCAACTGATAATTCGCCTTGAAAATTTAACGATCTATTTCGCTGTTATCAGGGTTGGTAATTAATTTTTGAAATACGTCTTTTGTTTGTTTTTGATTACGTGCAGAGTTTACTCGAAATTAAAACAGAGTAGTTGTAATTAACAGTCGTTTACGATGGCGATTATAATTACTTGCAATTATAAGCGCTGAATCGGTGGTGTCTCCTAATTGTTAACGTCAACGATCACAAAAGTTAGGACTAACTCGGAACTGAAACTGATCTTAGCATCAGTTACTACGCACTGCGCGCACACAAATTCAGGAAATTACTGTACATTGTGTTCTGAAGTTCCCAAATGTTGCCAACATCAGACTCTTCCATTACAGTATACTCTATACAGGTTAGCTCACCACTCACAGAATCTGTATTACGTAAGGATGCACTTGGTCTCAACGCTAACAGAAAGGTTCGGAAGTGTGAACAACCTTGTGTTGATCTGGAAACCGACACATTTGTCTCCACAAACCCACCTGTCAAACCAGTTTGTCAAGCGAATTTAACAAACTCGGTTGTTTCAAACAATGTACAAACTCGCATTTACCGTTAGTTAAAGGGACGTTTTGGCTACTAGAATCAGCAGTCGTCATCAGGATATAAACTTAATGAGACTAAATATGACGTCCTATTTAACATTTGGTGAAACATTTTAAAATTAAAACACACACACACACACACACACACACACTTGTAGTTTCAAACAATTAACTTGTTTATCAAACTCTGTCAGTTGTTTAGGACAGTAAGGATATTTTCAAAGATGGCATTAGCAAAGTATCGAAGCGTGGAGCACTACTACTACTACTACTACTACTACTACTACTACTACTACTACTACTACTACTACTACTACAAAACTGCTGATGAGCAGTTAATTTTGACCACAGAACAAAAAAAGTATGGCTTTACCTTTTAATTTATTTTTATTAAATCCTTAAATTCGTAGTGATCCATGAATTTTTCTGGTGAAGGGTTTGTGAGGATCGGTCAAAAAGTACAACACAAATTTTAAATTATTTGTGTCAACGTTTCGACAATATTTATATTCATCACCAGGATAATTGTTGGCGAGTTGTTACGGCGCCAAACACACAACTGTGATTGGCGTCGTAACAACTCAGGAACACTTGTCCTGATGATAACAATAAATATTGTCGAAACGTCGTCACAAATAATTTAAAATTTGTGTTATACTTTTCGAACCCTTCACCGGAAAAATTTATTTTTATTATTACTTCGATGTCGTATCGATGTTATCCAGTATCGAACGAAAGTCATTTATCCCAATTACCGGTCCTGAACAGCAAAAGCGTCTTCAAATTCATGTAAAAGCTGTTTAAATTCTTTCAGACTTCGAAGATCGCCAGAAGAGCCGTTTGTAAACTCCTCTAGTTATATTGGTTATTTTCATGTGTTTGGAGATCTGGACCGTTGACTTGTCGTTTCGTGTGGCCGTAGAAATATTTCCATAAAAACGTCAACTATTAAACTGATACTTCTGAACACCGATGTTACGAAATCGTATTTACTTTATCTTAACAATGTGAAGATTACTAATCGCTAGAGAAAGCGATACAATTCTCTGGAACAATGACAGCATTACAGTAGTTCTTCTAGTTATACGTACAATACATAGGCAACGGTAAAAGTCGCCAAGTTACCTGATTACAGTGGTTCACAACACAAATGACCGTTAAACACTTGATACTGTTACGACGGTCTCACTGATCGTCGTAAGTACAGTGGAAAGAACTGTAGACACCAATGAAGTCACTAGTCACCAGCTTTAATTAATCACAAATAACAGTTTGTAATCAACAAGTTATTCAGCGAAATTTGTACTCGTTCAATAATTCAAGTTAAATTTGTCCACACGCAATAATAATGTCAACTATTAGAGGTCCACAATAACACTTCGCCACAATACTTCGAACCGCACTTGAAGAAGTCGCCACTTATTCTAAACGGCAGCTGTCGCCTATATATAGCCTGCAGGGTTTCAGACTAATGTTCCATAATATGCGTCCTTAACAAGCACTTGAAAACTCTAGAGGATACTCGAGAAACGTGCACCTGCTCGGCTAGCCGGGAAACGTGTAGACGGACGCTCTCCATTGTTCCGTCGCACTGAACACACACCCTGTTCGTGGTGCGGCTCCCCCAACCTCGCCATCTTTCGAAAGGCCAGGTCAATTGACAAGAAAAAAAATCCAGATCGGGCAGCGTCAAGATTTTGCTAGCGTCACCCAGAAAACATTGCGCCTACTTGATGATTAGGCAATACGTGACAAGCGTCGTATGTATATATTGCTAATAAGAAATATTGGCTGTTTCTAAATTTTATTACATTTAATACGTATCCAAGAAACATTGTTGTCATAAGTAGAAGTCAGTTTTAAATCGATAACATTGTATTCCTCTACATTTATAACAACTTGACGCGTTAGCATTTAAGTGAAATAAAACTTTAAAATTTACCACAACCCTAATATAAAAGTTTTGAAGCTGTTGTTGCCTTTAGAAGTTTCTTAGTGTATGCGTGAGGTAGACAAATAGAGAAATTGTCTACCGCCTATAAGTATTCTATCTATTTCTGAGGTTTCACGGTCGGCGTCTACATTGGGCCGTGGTCTACTAAAGCTATTATTCCGAAAGATGTCATTCTCAGACGTTTCAGCCTCACCTCTGGACGCCATCTTCAATGGTAAACGGTTCTAACACAACCGACACGATGTTCGCCAGTAACCACAGTACTGTGGCAAAGAACATGTGACGAACATCGTGTCGGTTTTGTTAGAACCGTTTATCGCTGAAGATGGCCTGCAGACGTAAGGCTGAAACGTCTGAGAATGACATCTTTCAGGACAATAGCTTTAACAGACCACGGCCCAATAGCCTGCATTTTATTTTCAACAATGCATCATCACAACCGTGGCTCTACAACCCTTGGCGGGTCTTGGCCTGCTCCAAGAGTCGATTCCATTCCTCCCTATTGCATGCCTTGGCTTTCGGTTTCTTATGTTCAGCTTTCCGAGGTCCTCCTCTATCTGGTCTTTGAATCTACTTCGGGGTCTTCCCCTTTTTCTACTACCCATCGGTTTCTGGTAGAAAATATGTTTCGTAGGCTGTCCTTCCTCCATTCTCTCTATGTGTCCAACCCACCTTAGCCTGTGTATTTTGATTACCCTGACAATGTCCGGCTCTTTGTAAACATGGTATAGTTCATAATTATAGCGCCTGAGACGCATTCCATTTTCTTGTACTCCTCTAAATATTGTTATTAGAATCCGTCTTTCACAGCAACCTAGAGGTTTCTCCCTATTCTTTGTCACTGTCCAGTTTTCTGAAGCATATGTCAAGCACTGGCCTGATAAGTGTTTTGTAGATTTTGCATTTCGTGCTTCTTGAGATGAAGCTAGATGTCAGGTGCTTTTTTAATCCATAATATGATTTATTTGCGAGATGTATTCTTCTTCTTATTTCAGTGTTGGTGTCGTTAGTGCTGTTTATCTGGGAGCCAAGATATATGAACTCTTTTACTGCCTCTACATTTTTTGTGCCTATGTCAAAAACGCTTCTCTCTATTATTTCGCAAGCTGATAAAGCAAGTACATAATATAGTACCAATAAAACGTTTCTCTTTTGTTAAAATAGTTAACGTATTGAATAAATGTATTAACAGTTTTTTTTAATAAGTTTTATTTAATAGCTATCTGAATGATTTTTATATTTTTGGGAGGGGTGCTGTCTTCTTCACACGGAGGCCTGTCCAAACAACACGAAGCTTCTTTCATGTCAACTTCTGCGTAACGTTAATTTCCAATACCTGCCTGACACTAATTAATGTCTTATAAATTAAATCAATATTTAAATGAAATCACACAAAGCGAAAGAGCGAAACACCCAAAGTGGGTCAAAGCTGACAATAAGAAGCAAAACAGGCGGAAAATTACGGCCTGTGCAAAAGTAAAAGTAAGCAGCGAAAATAAGGGAAAGTAATGACGTAAACGAATGGAAATAAAAAAAGCAATAACAAGTTGCAAAATACTAGAAATTTAAAACAATGATCCTTGCAAATAAAATTAGTATTTTTGTTGTACTCTCTGTAGGCTACTGCAGTTTCTGACTGTGACTTTGTATTCGATTGTCGGAGATACGGAGATTCTAACCTATCTGACTCCAATAATTTTACGCTCAGAGTTACATGATTTGTGTAATTGAGAC
Source organism: Magicicada septendecula (assembly GCA_034769895.1). Classification (NCBI taxonomy): domain Eukaryota; kingdom Metazoa; phylum Arthropoda; class Insecta; order Hemiptera; family Cicadidae; genus Magicicada; species Magicicada septendecula. Next base: position 318,946,937 of record CM068376.1, on the reverse strand, counting down.
CTGTGTGCCCATTCTGTGGTGTGGGAGAACGTCTATAACGTGCCATGGCATGGCACCTGAGGGATTACTCTCGCTATGGTTTACTCCTTCCTGTGGTTTGGAACACCGTATAAGTATCATATTGGTTACTACTGTATATACTAATAAGCTCCCTCGCCTAGCTTACTATTTACATCGCTCGGGAAGGTGAGGTTGACGGTTGTATGAGAGAGACTATGTGATAAAAAGATTAAATGCTCTAAAATTCAACGGGATGCAATTCTTTTGGCAGTCACGAATTAGGCCTACGTGCTATACTAATGGAGGTAATTCCATGTGTTTTCAGAAGAAACTGTGTAGCGTATGTGTTTTGCTAGTTACGCATATGGTGTAAAAAACACCAACAGACTGACGCGGTATCTAGCTGAGAACGCGCGAGACTGGCGCACAAGATAATGTAGTTGAGCGTAACAGATTGGCAGAAGCTGTGAGAGTTCCATGGAGAACAGTCCTTCCAGGATGTCTATAATGATTCCAGAAAATGTTAACAGTCAGCGGAACCCAACGATGAGTTGTAACACTGTCAAGTGAGCAACCTGTCTACATAAACCCAACAATATGTCCTTTATTTCATCTAACAGGAAATTAAAAAGTAAAAAGGAACATTCATACTGACGACATTCAACTTATCATTTGTCAATAATATATTTGCAGCTCTTTTAGTTAACCTGACATTATTCTCTGAGCTAAAATCCTAGACTTTTAAATATTTTTATTAAAACTATAAATCATATTCATTAAATTAAATGTAATTGTATTAGAATGTATATAATATAATTGATTAATTATATTATATACATTATTTTTATAAAAACTATTAATATTAAACACATTATTATTATTATTATTATTATTAGTAGTAGTAGTAGTAGTAGTAGTAGTGGTGGTGTCATTATTCATCATTCTTTTATTATTGTACTTTTTCATTGAGTTTTTCTTGGACTTGGTGGATTGGTTTGGAGGCCCCTACCTACACACTTCGCGTGAGTTCCAAGTTTACTGGTGGACGTGCACACAATTATTTAAATTACTATCATATACCGCGGGACATGATCGGTGGAAGACTGATTCTGCACTCAGCACTACTGGTTGTGCACTCCGAGTTTTCTACGATTAGTTAGTCGATCATCGGCTGGGTAACGATTATATGCCAAGGAAACATGGAACTCTTCCGTCAGATGGATCAAAGAACAAACGATTTCGTTTCGAAACCGTATCCAATTAAAATAAGAATCTAGCACAAGTCATTCTACACTATCTATTGTTTTAGTCTTCGCCTTAATAAAATGTAACTATTGTTATTTAAACTGGTAATTGGCCTACGGGCCTTCATATTAGAATATCGCAGATAAATAAACAAGCACATCCAGAAATAGGATTTAGCATTGTATACACTTTTATTGATCCCAATTAGAACCCCCCTTTTGTAAGATTGCAACTCTGCCTATATAATAGGTTAATCAAATAGGACTGGGAGAATGAAGTGGACAATGTAGGCCTACTTGTTTATTTGGTATAGGCCTATACGCATTGATAACACAAGTATTCTACATTCCGAACAAGTGATCGAATTCCGATGGGAATGCAGGTATGCTTGCTTTAGAAAGGAATCGGGTCCTTCTCTGCTTTCCCATGCTAATGTAAGTAACATTTACTCAGCCCGTTTTTAATGTACTGCAGTAAAATGTTTACTGTTGCTTTAATACCCTATTATAAAGAATGTGACTAATGACTTTGAGGATTTTGTAATATCTCAAAGTAGACAAACTTTTTTTTAATGGTAGCCTATGTTTCAACACTTTAAATATTTACAATTCAGACCCACACAAAATCATAACACATCAATTTATCAGATAATGCCTAGGTGTTGTGTTGTATTTTTGTAACAATACCACGCCCTGAAAATTTCATTAAATTATCTGTAACGGATTTTGAGAAAATTTCCTTGATTCCTAAAAAAATATGAATTTTCGGAATGCATCGGAAAACAGCAAAACATAAAGATAACCTCTTCGGTAACATAACAAAAAAGAATCATTGCAAACAGGTGTTGGTAGTATCTAAATCAGGCCTGCCATTGCAAGAGGGCGAAAAATATATTGTATTTTTAAAAAAATATATCACTATGTAGGCTATAGTAAAGAGAAAAAAATAATTAAAAATGCAGATCCAAAATCTGACCGCCAGATGTCAAAAAAGTTTGCATTAAGTGCTTGAGATGATAAATTCAAAAATACTTTTTATTGTTATAAACGAAGGAAACACCTATAAAACATACACCATTTTAAAGAGAAAGATCTGAAGATTAATTTATACACAAAAAATTGAATAGCATAAAAAAGTTAATTCGGACTTCAGGCCTTCTAAAAAAAATAGTATAACTTCGCCCTTCGGATACCACGAGGAGTTAAACATTAATGCTTTCGTTCACAGTATTGTTGCCCAAACAGATTTACAGCTCGTTACAATGCCCTTATCTTCTTTCGCCTCATCATTCTGTTATTATAAGTATTAAACCAATTGTTGATGATCCTTTAGTTTTTATAAAAAGAAAAAATACCAATCAAGAGAAGTGACATACAAAAACAAAGCTGCAAACGTAAAACCAAATGGGCGTAATTTACGCAACCGTAGGTCGGACATGACGCGTGATATTTTTAGTTCTGAGATATCACTAAATGGGAATCACACTAATTTGAATGTTACTACATACCAAGCTTCTTACCGTATTGCACTAAAACCGGTTTATAAACAGAGTCGGGTTTATCACTTAACGAGTTAGCCTTCGGGGCATTTAAACGGACGAAACGTCGTCGCTAGAACTGTGTGTGTGTGCGCGCGCGCCCGCGTGTGAACAATAAAATTAAATAATAGAATCAATTAAAATTCTTTCGGTGATATGACGAACAAATACGAGACAAAAATGTTGTAGAACAAGAAATCTTGACATCGTGATCGGATTATTCAAAAAGAGCAACAGCTTGGAAAGAAGCTGATCAGATAAACGGTTTAGAAAGGAATTGTTATAAAACACTAGAGTTAGACACCCATTAGAAAATATTTTGATTGTGCCTAAGAATGTGAAAGTCGCCAGATACCTCTAAATATCGTTTTACAATTAAACTGTTCGGTTGTTCTATGCAAACTCCATTAACTTTCACAATCGGAACACGCAATGAGTAGGTTAGTTTATAATCACAGATCAAAAGAAATGTCGGAATCCGTTTCTGCGCTAACATTAAGGTGTTTTTGCATTTATATATAAATCCAGGTAGGCTTATTTGTATTGTCAATTGTTTTCAATGTAAGTCGACGATGTCAATTTGAATTTTTATAAGAAATATTGAAGGATATCAAAAATATACAGTTAATATACAGACTTGATCTGTCTAGATCTGGTTGAAAGTATGGATTAGTTATTTTACCAGTATGCATCTGATTAATGCTGATTCCAAAAATCGTTTCATAGAATCAATAAATCCATGAGAAAGATTTGTATGCATTACGGAAGCCGACACCCAGGGTACTTTTGTCAGGATTACTAAATAATATTCTGGATTGCGGTAATGGGCGACTATTTGTTCTTGAAAAAAAAAACATTTCTTGTACCATGATTATTGAGCCCATCTATATCAAAGGCTTTCGTAATTACACAATCACATAGGCCTGCACTGTGTAAACTTTACGTATTCCGTATTTTAGAAATTTATTTTCTTGTGTATTATAAGTTCACGTATGCCAATATGTTCAACATTCCTCTGTATACCGACAGGCGTATCTTCCGAAGAACGTAACATCCAACAAAGTGAGTCGTTTTTAATTTCTTATTAATCCTGTGTTGTTTCGACTCACGTATTAAGGATTTTCTGTGGCATACGCTGATCATCCATCTGCTCTAGATGACCTGGCCGTTGTACTCTTAGAGCCTTTATGAATCTTACAGTGTCCTCATGATTCAATAGCTCATCTATCCCCTGGTTATTTCTTATTCTCCATTTGTCGTATTCTTTAAGACATTTTGATTGTATACTAATACACGGCTGAAAATAATCGGCGCTCCAAAGTCAACCAGTTCACTCGAGCCCCACCACATCTTTGCTGCCAGCATTCACGGATGTTTAAAATTATTTATTTGGTTTTATCGACTGTAATACCTTGACTTATAACCGTGTTGATTACAAAAATGTAGTACACAGAATTGCACACTGTAAATTCGTAAATTTGACACTGGCATAAACAAATACTTTTATAATGAAAAGAAATAAACTTTATAGGTAACAATGTAGAAACTGTTGTTGAAAGTGAACTCCAAAAATTTAGTTGACAGTCACGCGCGTAACTAATTATCTTCTACCGCGTATTTTATCACGTATCTACAAAGATATTGGATATTGTGAATCTTCATTGTTTAATGAGGCTTCAAAAGTAATAGTAGATTAATATCATTTTTCAATCGTACCTAAAAAAATAGAAAATTATAACAGCCTTATTTGTTACTGAAAACAAATAATTTGTCATATTTGGTGCAATCGCATAATAATATTAATCTACTTATTCACAATAAGTATTAAATTACAGAACTCTTCAGTTACGGTAGTAAAGACCGGAAGAAAGATTTTGATCAGTTGCTCGGTGATGTGCAGTCGACAGATACCTCGTTGCGAGGCTAACAGAAATTTTCATTCATTTCGCACATACCCACACCAGTCTTGTACAGTGTTTCACAAGGCTGACGAGAACACTAGAATCATGTGCGTGACAGAGAGACAGAGATAGTGCGTGAGTGAGATGGCGAACTGTTATCGCGTTATCCCCCTTCTCTCCTCTCTAGACATTTTACGCCAGGGGTTCCCAATCGGTGGTACGCAAGAAGACCAGACCCATTTAAAAAAAATAAATAAAAATTTTAACCGCAACAAATTTCACATTAATTATTTTCTTTTTGATATGTTATTATCTTTTACTACTAAGAAGAAAATCTGTAATGAAATTAATCAACTGTCTTTTGAAAAAACTGTACACTGCAACAGTACAAACAGTAATGATACTGTGCATTGCCCACATAAATAATAAAAATGAATAAATATGAATTAATAAACATGATTCAGATTACATAAGCTGAATCGTAGTAAAAACAGGGAGTACAGAATTCATGCATGGACATGCAGTTTCGACACACTTGTCGCTAGCGTTGTGTATGTGCGTATTTTGTTAGTGTGTGTGAAACCTGTCCGTACCTGAAATGTAACCAACCCTTTTCAAGTAGAATAGTTATATGTTTATTGTTAATTATAAGAAAACTATGTACGATAGGATAAAACAAAAGACACCAAAGTGTGTAGAAATTATAGATAAATAAAATGTTAAAAAACCATACAAAGGTGACGAAAAGTGCAATTACTATACATAAAAAATGAATAACTCTTTTTGTGAATACCATAAAGAAGAGCAATTTACGTATAGTAATCACATAAAAATTAGTGATCGATTGAGCATCGAGTGAGGTGAAACAAACTTCGTAATTCGCGAAAATAGACGAAAATAGTGAAGTGAACCAGAGTGGGGGTAGTAACGCCTCGACAGAATCTGACAAGTTGAAAAGTGTTCAGACAGGAATTTTTGCACGACCTGACTATAAATACCAGGTCGCGCTAATAAAGTCCTCTAGTGTTCTAGTCCGCGATAAGTGACTTCTCGATTCAACCATTGCCGCAGGAGGCTATGTCAGTTGACGACACAAATTCACAATTATCGTAAGATCACCGGACAACTAGCTATACAGCCAGAGCTGCAAAATACATACGATGAGGTCTATGGACACACCGGCAGCATATGACGTGAGACGAGACGACTATTAATCAGCACACACGGAAGTCACGACCAGAGGACCAGAAGCACATGCAGAGGACACGAACAGAGGACCAGAAGCACATGCAGAGAACACGACCAGAAGGACACGGAGGACGTACAGATGAATAACCACGTCAAACGAGGTGAAAAAAAAACATTTAATTACAGACAGTTGAAAGACACTAATTAAAGCTTGAATGGAAGACATTCAACCAATATTAAAATAAATAAATGTAAAAGCAGTAAAAATTAGAATAATATTTCTTGTATCAAATTTATTAATTAGTAACGTAAATGATAAGAGAAATAAGTAATTTTTGAATTAACGTATTTAGTAAAGTCTTTGATGATAAAGGAAAAAATGCATATGCAGTAGAAAGTAAAACAAAGTAATATAAAAGAAGTTTGAATAGAAGTAAATTCATTTTTTAAAGCTAATGAATCAGCAATTGCAAAAATATGAACACACCATGAGTAAGCCGAGAGCAAAATAAACATTTTAAAGTAATTACAATTAGATAATAAGAATTGTATGTAACTTATGTATGTAATTTGTTAGCAATACGTTATGTACGAAAACGTCGTACAAACGATTTAATAATGAGTTATTGTCTAATATCCGATATGAGAGATGTTGTTTAAATAAATAAATAATGGAACGATTTTAAACGTAAATAACGTATCATCTTCTTATTACGATTACACCCATGAATTCAATACATAATATGTAAATGCATTTAAATTGGTTAACTTGCGTTGTATAAATTATTGTCTCCCAAAAGCATGAGGCTACACAAGTTATATTTACTTGAATCGACGTTTTGTATTGTTGTAATTGGCGCTCCAAAATCGTGGGGCTCCACAAATTTAAATAAATAAACAACAAATTTGTAATGTTGTAATACTTTATTTTAGCATAGAAGCAGTCTGAAATTAATTTTAAAAATCAGTTCCCGTTTTGCAAATTCTATGTAATAGATTCTCTGTGTATAATAATTATACATAACTAGAAATAATAAGATATACTATTCATGTTGTTTCAAGTTTTTTTCATTGAGAAAACCGCAATAACCTTTCTTTAAGCTCCGGTGGTACTCGAAATGACCGCGGAAGACCAAAGTCGTACGCGGGCCCGGAAAGGTCGGGAACCCACTGTTTAAGTCTATACTTGTAAGTGGGGGTAATTCTTTGGCGGGTTCGGCGCAGACCGTCGCTCCAGAAAGAGTGTCAGACTTCTTTCTACAGTAGGAGCTTGGCGGAGAGCAATGTGAGGAACCGACCTTGGCTTTGGAGCGCCCATCAAATTCAGCGCGAAGCTAGTATAGTGTTAAATAATACACACACATTCTTTATATGTACGAATATTTTTCATTTCATTTTACCTTTCGTTTTTTGCCATTTAATTTTCGATCTTTCAATTGTTTTTAAATTCCCATTTAAACGTAAATGTATATGTTAACAACGTCGCTTAGAAGCTTGCGTTTTTACTTCTTCCATATTATCTTAACCACTTTGTAGTTGTACGCAGATATCTCTGTATATTACTTCCGGTTAATCCGTAACGGTTGCTGTCCACTCTACTGTAAATCTATGTAAATCTATGTAAATCTATGTAAATCGGCGAAATTTCAGAGCGCTTTATCTATTGCGTCGTGTGGCAGTACAGTGCTTGTTCTGTTAATGTGTTTGTTGTGATCTTTGTAGGTCAGGCCAGTGTGGCACTATATACAAGGTGGCTACAGGCCTCCCTTATCCCCCCCCCCCCAGGGAGACCTAATCGAAGCCGCTGCAGTTGACCGCCCTAAACTAACGTCTTATGCTGTTTCTGTTCCTACTTAACATTTTCTTATTACTGAATCAGTTAATAGCGCGGAGTAATTCTTACAAATTCATTCACTACTATTTCAATTAATTTCTTCGATTTTTACCAGTATGAAACACAGTAGCCTCCATTTCTTACTGCTGACTGGTTTTACTTGTGACAATCCCACTATAGTCAGAAGATTTTATCGCAGCTTCTGAAAACAGAATGTACGATTATCAGATACGTTATCATTTGCGATAATAACAATGTAAAATTTCGCATTAGCTTTTCCAGTAAAAACAAACAGAGTATTGTGGGTTCGTTAAAAGTAAAAACTGGTTTGTACACGACATAAGAGTCCGTCCACACGAGGCGAGTTTTTTTGTGTGATATGCTAACGATTCGGTGAAAGCTTAAAACTGTAAACCGATATCCACGGCCAGGTGTATTTTTGTAAACATACAGCCTGAAGAAAGGAACCGCTGTAATCAATACCACCTTGTAGGCCTACTTGCATTATTACTCCATCGTCGTGTTTTCAGTTCTTCACAGCTGAAGGTGCTACGACCGAGGAAGAGAATCATCGACCGCCGAGAATCTGACGTTGTCCCGCTACAAAGGCGTGCTTTCTCCGACTGAAGGAGAAACGAACAGCAGATTCAGCGAATTGTAAGTAACGCTCTAACATGGAAGGCACGATTCTAAACGACGGTTCGATTCGACACTCGGATTTTATTCCGGGACAATCGTATGTCTGTGGAGACGGGGAATATAATGTTCGTTAATGTGTATCACGCTTTTAACGTGATATTTCCAGGAAATGTGAATTGCCCTCGGCGTAACCGAATATCAAAGATGTGATATTGCGATAACGTTAGAGAATATCTCCATTTAAGTAGGAGTCAGCATACGCAATGTTTAATCTAAAGTACAGAGAATATGCTATTTCTCTTAGTAACACAATTTTTAACGGTTGCATATTATATCCTGTAGTCCTGTATTTTAAGACATTGTATATGTGCTTGAGTGTACACATAGGCCTACTTGTGGTCGATAATTAATTAATACCTGTAATCGTTCCTGTGTTTGTGTACACGTCGATGTTTATTTGCTTAATATTACGTTATGATTAACTGTACAACATTATTAGAACAGGCTGTGCCATGGAACGGCTGTCCTGATGATAACATATTTGATTCTTTGCGAAGTTCATGTGCCAACGTTGCAACCCTTGGCTACCGGAAGCGGTGTCAGTACACATCGGCCAGGCTGTATACGATGTAGTTGTCCTCGCTTCCGCTGCTACTGATGATGTCAGAGATTTTACAAACATATGGTACTAAGTGGCAGACCCAGAAAGAGATGGTCGGATGACGTGGAGGACGATTTGAGACGTATGAACGTGAGGGGATGGAGACGGGTGTGTGAAGAGAGGGAGGAATCGAAGAAAGTCATTGAGCAGGCTAAAACCCACGTCGGGTTGTAACGCCAGGAAAAGCAAAGGATGGTAGTAAATATCAACAGATACAATGGCTAGGTCACCTAGAGCGGATGGATGATGCCAAAGAATATCCTGAGGGCACAAGTCTATAAACGCATAAAGCGGGGCCGACCTAGGATAAAATGGTTGGATGATGTGCTGGAAGTTCTAACAAGAATGGCTGTGAGGGCAACGGATAGGAGACAATGGAGAAGATTGGTGTTGGAAGCAAGGGCTCACGTTGGACTGTAGTGCTAAAGAAAAAGGTGATGATACTAAATATTCAGAAGTCCCCTGTTAATACTTGAACTCTGAAAGAACATGTATTTCTTATTACTATAGAATAGGAAAAACATCATATTAAAGATCGTGAACGGTAAGAGACTGCTTCCGCGTTGCAGAGGAACTCGATTAGTTTCCTACATTTGTTACTCCAACAAGTAACCATTACAACGTAGCAATTATCTTCTGCTCGCCATTTCGTGCTTCTTATTCTTGTGTTTCTTTTCCGACACCTTCACGATCCTCGACGTTCTTCAATTACCTCCTCCACAGATCCCGGCCTCTCGTCGCCACTCGTCAATTTTGTACTCCAAGTGTTTCCTACTACTACTACTACTACTACTACTACTAATACTACCACCCCACGGCGCTACAGCTCATGAAGAGCGCTGGCCTCCAGAATGACGTGCCTCCACTCCTCTCTATCCTGTGCGACTCTTTGCCACCTTTTGACCCCTAGTCTTCTCATATTTTCATCTACATCACCCACCCATCTTCTTCTCGGCCTCCCTCTTGCTCTTCTTCCTCCTGGTCCTCCAGTGGATACTTTTTTCACTCCTCTTTCCTCTGTCATTCTTTGAACGTGACCTGACCACCTAATTCTGCCTTGTTTTATTGCTGTGACGATGCCCGGTTCCTTGTATAGATCGTACAATTCGGTGTTAGTTCTCATACGCCACATTCTGGTATCTAGTACACCTCCATGTCCAGTATCCTCCTCAGAATCTTTCTTTCCCATCTTCTGATCAAGTGTTTCCTGTACGGGTTAATTCACAACGCCCGGTCGTGTCGTTCTTAGTCCTTCTTACACCGACCTTTGCTGATTTGACCTTTCTTGATGGCTTTTGGGATCCTTTTCCCCTATTCTCCCGACACGACCTTCCGCCTGAATCTTTGTTTTCTAAAAACACAGGTCGTTGCGAAGTCGTTTCAGACCGAGGTTTGCCGAATTCACTGCCTACTTTGGGGCAGGGTATTCGTCTCCGATCTCGATTGTTAGTGCCGCAAAATACGTACATTAAAATTACGAATATTTTTGAATACAAGAATTCGGAAATCGGTAGAATGCTTTTGCAACCGAAATAGACGCCAGATACTGGAACAAGGATGTAGGGAACTGTTGGCACGACTCAATAATGCGTGAGTGTTCAAATAGAATTTACTAAAAAAAAAACTGTTTAGATATAAATTACATAACGTCTTTCGTTTGTAATGATGCGTGAGTTATTTATAAATCGTAAGTCACTTAGTGTACCGTTAGCGTTATAGTTCACCTGCGGACGCTACATACTTGTGGGGATTTCCGTGTGTACGTTCACCGCGTCTGACTCACCACACCGTGACGTTGGCCTCTCGACATCATCCTATAAATTAGAACACGAAAATCGTGTGTTCTGTAATTATGCTTAACGGATCCGCGTTTTGTTTGTTTGGTTTTTTTTGTTTTGTTTTTTAATGAAATAAACTTTAAAAATAGTAGGTACTAATTTGTCTTTCTTTCAAAAACGAACTTATTTTTGACTACAATAATACATTGTTTAACACAGCAGACCTGGTGATGTAATAATTGAATAACGCCCAAACATAGGGTATAACAACAACAACGTATTAGAAAGTCCACAACCGTCTGATAATTAACAATTTAAAGTGTTTTTGCGGAACCGCTCAATATATTCCTTAGTAATTAAAATTTATTCCGTACCGATTCAGATATTTGGGAACCGTCTTCACATAAATAAAGTCGCATAAAAATAAAAATAATAAAAAAACAGTAAATAAGAGGCATCACGGAAATCTACCGCGAATGAATTGCTTTGCTACACGGCCTAAACAAACTGATTTACTGGTAAAAGAATTTATACCCGCGCTGTTCGGCTGTGGTAGAGTGCTTTGTTCTAAACGTTTCGGCCTTCCACCGTAGGAAAAAGTTTTAAAAAGTTTAAAGTTTAAAAGTTTGAACGTTTTCTTCAGAAGAAAAAAGTTTAAAGTGTTCGACAAAACGGTGGAGAGGAGAACGTACCCCTAACCGAGGTAAAAGCAATGAGTAAAAGCGGCCACGGCCAAACAACGCGGATATAAATTCTTTTATCAATGACTCCGGCTTGTGGCATCCTGGGGGAGGGGGGGTCCGGGGTTGGCTTCATACAAAAGAAAAAAAAGCTAAGAAATTTCACGTACACAGTGACGTTATTTTATATCCCCCAAAAGTTATTGACCGTTTTGCTAACAGTGGCAAACATAGAACGGTTCTGTGGCTGTGGTTATGACAAAAAATGTTAATCATGTTATGTAGGTTCATGGTTTTTCTCTAGAATAACTTTAAAATGTAAATTTATCTTTCAAGTATGCAGTGGCGTATCTAGAATTTGGCTTGAAGGTGCGGGGTAGGGTCGGCTTTATAGAAAAAAAAGTAAGACATATCAACGTTACAATCACTAAAGTATCTGAAATCAGTTCCCATTAAAGTAATAACGGTAATAACACAATAAAAATACGCGTTATTGAAGCATTGTTTACAAAATAATTGATTTTCCTATATTTCTTATTTCAACCGTGCACGTAATGCTGTGTAATAAACCTTTTGTATATTTAAAAAAGAGAGAGTTACTATTATACTAGCGTACACAGCTGAAAAAATAATAAAGCACCCTAAAAATTAAGAGATTAATTTGATTCGTCAACTTGTTCGACCCTATGGGGGGGGTTCGGTCCCATTCGCCCTCCCCCATAAGTATGCCTCGTGATAACCTACGTAATAAAGTGAGTTACGTCTCATCGAAGGCCAAATGCTTTACTTCCGTCGTAATATTTTTCGCTTGACGTTTCGATCCCTACAATCAGAAGCTGTGAGTGGCGGTTGAAAGACCCTGTAAGCAGTCCGAAGAAGCCGTCGATGTGAGTGCAAATACAAAAACATATACCACTACCAAACACAATAATACAACTTTAAAAGACCAAAGACCAACAAACTACCTTAATAACATCCAGCAGCCAACACACAAATACTTCACCAGAAACAAGATGGCGAAGGCTGAAGATGAGAGAACAGGAACTCTCGAAACATGTTCCAAATAAGGAAAAGAACATCTTGAGGTAATATAATTATAAATTTTAAATACTTTATATATATCAAGAAACGAACTGTAGCAGAAAGTGATTGAATATATATATATATATATATATATATATATATATATATATATATATATTACAACGACACAATGTATTAATTAAATGTAATCTAAATTGTGTAGTGGTATAGCTCATACAACATTACTGATAACGTGTATGTATAATTGAAGTTTGGCTGTAATCATAATAAGAGTAGTCATTTTTAAATTGTAACATGTTTTCATTAATTTATTCAAAAGAAATCATAAGTGTTTTTAAAATAGCATTTACTTCGCCATAAAATATTCATTATCATTTGTTTAAACGTTTCTTTGTTGCAGTACATTCATCATAAAATAAATCTTATATACTATATTCACAAAAATCTATGTTAAACATTTATTTGTTACTCTACAATTTCTCGACCGCTCAGTCTGACTGTGTGCTTTATTTGCAGTCTTGTTTTCTTTGCTTTATATATTTTTCTTTATTACATTACTCTATGCATTGCATACAGCTTAATGCTTTATAAAATTTTAAATTGACTAATAGAATTGTTAGTCTTCTTCTATACTTCCAACTACGTTACTTTATACATTGCGTGTAATATTACTCACTGATTACTTTACACGCTTTAAATGAAAATTTAAATTTATTACATTAATCGTCAATCATCCAAGCAATGATTTAAATTACCTTTAAATTAATTGTTCATCATCAAAGAAAATTCTTACTAAATTTAAATTATATTCTATTATCTCTATCTACATTTAACACAAATTTTTGTAATTATCGACTTTCTGGGCCGCGCTGGTATTGCAGTGACATATTCTTTTTTCTATTCTTCTATGTTATATAAACACGCGAAAAATAATTTTAAACGGCGGTCGAACCTATTTACGGAGAAAAAAATTAAATTATTACTCCCATAAGAACGCATGCAATGGTGAATGAGCGCCATATTGACTGTGTAGACGGTGAGCCGAATTTGACTGGAAATCATGTTGATGCGTTTTCAAAACAAAATTTACATGACTTTCTTACATGTTCAAAATTGCGTTGAGCCCAAACGGCGGTTTAAAGCTTTGCGTTGAGCCCACCCCGAATTTATTATTAGTAACCTCGAAGGCGCCGGAGACTAAAGCATGTGAGGTGAGCCGGCTACCCAAAATCACTCTCAGCTGTGGATACTGTAGGAAACTGATGAGCCGGCCACCCACGGGTCCGAAATGTAATGCTTTGCTTTGTAGCCAATTGACTTAAATTAAGGCAAAGTGTAGTGGTGATCCCACTAACTACTCAGTTAATATGGCGCTCATTCACCTTTGCATGAGTTCTTATGGGAGTAAATATTTTATTTTGTTTCTCCGTAAATAGGTTCGACCGCCGTTTAAAATTATTTTTCGCGTGTTTATATAACACAGAAGAATAGAAAAAAGAATATGTCACTCCAATACCAGCGCGGCCCAGAAAGTCGATAATTACCCAAATTTTCTTTATTTTTAAATTTTATAATGTCTTTTCAATGTCTTTAATCTTTCATTTATTAATTCTAAATTGGTTGTTTGTCACCTCAATTCTGTAGATAGTACCCCTGTCCTCCGGTGATCGGTAGGTCCTCTTCTAATGGATTTCCCTGCACGTTCTCCGGTTCCACTTGTCGTCCTTTAGTTACTCGTTCCTTCTGGTCCTCTCTGGTTGCTGTAGAATGATATGTCGCTCTGCATCAGCTGCTGTTGTCCTAGCAGACGCCTCGATTGCTCTGCATATGGTTCCTCTGCTTGATGTGACCTCGCCAGTTGTCTAGAGTGCTGAACATTTGTGGTTGTAGACTGGTGGTGTATGTTCGATAATTTTATTTAAAATAATCAAACTAAGAGTTACTGTTTGATACTCGGATGAACGTATTGTCCATCCGACTTTACAGTTTATTTTTAAAAAAATCGCGTCGCTAACGGACATAGCGTCCCGCTGCTTCTGAAGACGGATTGAGAGTAAAATTTGACTCTCCTGGGCCCGTATTTATATTCAACAAAAAAACCACTCCTGTCGGCTCAGGATTCTGCATGTCAGAAACTGTCCGTAGCGGCAGTTCCCCCACTATCGTCCAATTTCACATATTCGCACATTTCTTCCAATTGCAATGTCTAATGCGGATTTCAAAGTGATCTAATATTGTCTGATTTAATTACACAATATTATACGTAATTACCATAGTGATCGCATAACTAGTGTAATTACTATGCTCTTAAAATCGCACAGAATTCGCACTGAACGTCATAATCACACCGTTTTCGCACTGCACATTTGCATGATTTTTACGCATATTTAGAAGTCTTTGCAATCTTTCTAACATTTACGGTTTGCTTATAATTAAATAAAACTATAATTTAGTATCTATTTGGGGTGAGGTTTCAAACTTTCAGGCTTGAACAGGCTCCACGCACACACACTATTTACTACTGAACACTCTCTCAGCAATAATCGCGTGATAATGCATGTTCATTCCTGCGTCTAATTCAGCTTTCAACTTCACACCTGCTTGTCTATTACACACTACTAAAATTAATCTAAATATTTATTTGATTTAATAAATGCACAGTACAGCCTATGCTTGTATTGTTGAAATATATATATATATATATATATATATATATATATATATATTACATTTAATATTTATAATGAATTTACCTCAAGATATTTTTTTCCTTATTAGGAACATGTTTCGGGTACCATCTTGTACCCATTCTCAGCCTTCCGGTTTTTGTGTCTGGTGAAGTACATATGTGTTGGTTGACTATTATTATTGTGGCGTCCTGTTGGCTTCTGGTACTTCAAATTGGTTTTATTGTGTGTGATTGTGGTGTATGTGTTAGTTTTTGTGTATTTTCGATGTTAAGTGCTTTGAATATTGTGTCATGTTTTGTATTGATTTGTGTGTATATATATATATATATATATTACAACAACACGACATGATTATTTAATGTAATTTAATTTGTGCTGTACTAACATGTATCTAACATTACTGTTAGAATGTACCAATTACTGGGGTTTGGGTGTAATAGTAATAAGAGTAGTCATTAATTGAATTGTACGTGTTTTCATTAATTTATTCAAAAAAAATCACAAGTGTTTTTAAAATCGCACTTACTTCTCCATAAAATATTCATTATTGTTTGCTTAAACGTCTCTTTGTTGCAATACATTCATCATACAATAAATCTTATATCCTATATTAACAAAAGTATATGCTACACATTTATTTGTTAATCTAAAATTTCTCGACCGCTCAGTCTGACTGTGTGCTTTATTGCAGTTTTGTTTTCTTTGCTTTATATATTTGTTTATTACATTACTTTATGCATTGCATACATCTTAAAGTTTTATAAAAATTTAAATTGACTAAGAGAATTGTTATTCTCTTTCTATAACTTCCCAACTACTTTACTTTCTGCATTGCGTGTAATATTATTCATTGATTACTTTATAAGCTTTAAATAAAAATTTACATTTACTAAATTACTTGTTAATCATCGAAGCAAAGATTTAAATTTACTTGAAATTAATTGTTCATCATCAAAGAAAATTCTTATTGACTTTAAATTATATTCTCTTATTTCTATCTACATTTAACTTAACTTTTATTTATTTTTTTATATTTTAAAATGTCTTTATTCTCTCATTTACAAATTATAAATTGGTTATTTGTCACCTCGATTCTGTACGTCGTACCCATGTCCTCCGTTGATCTGTAGGTCCCCTTCAAATGGAGTTCCCTGCACGTTCTCCGGTTCCACTTGTCGTCCTCCAGTTACTCGTCCCTCATGGTCCCATCTGGTTGCTGTAGTGTAGAGTGATATGTTGCTCTGCATCAGCTGCTGTTGTCCTAGCAGACGCCTCTATTGCTCTGCATAGCGTTCCTTTGCCTGATGTGACTCGTCGGTTGTCTAGAGTGCTGAACATTTGTGGTTGTAGACTTGTAGAGTATGTTCGATAATCGTATTTTAAAAAATCAAACTAAGAGTTACTGTTTGATACTTGGATGAACGTATTGTCCATCCGACTTTACAGTTTATTTTAAAAAAATCGCGTCGATACTGAACATAGCGTCCCGCCGCTTCTGAAGACTGATTGAGAGTAAAATTAGCTCTTCTGGGCCCGTTTTTTGTATTCAATCAAGAAACCACACCTGTCGGAACAGAATTCTGCATGTCAGAAACTGTCCGTGGCGTCAGTTCCCCCACTATCGTACAATTTCATATTTCCGCACATTTCTGCCAATTGGAACTTCTAATGCATATTTCAAGGTGTTCTAACATTGTCTGATTTAATTACACATATTCTGTGTAATTACTATTGGACTCGCATAATTAATGTAATTACTACGCTCTTAAAATCGCACAGAATTCGCACTGAACGTCCTAATCACACCGTTTTCGCACTGCACATGTGTATTATTTTTATGCATATTTAGAAGTCTTTGCAATTTTTCTACTATTTATGGTTTGCTTATAATTAAATAAAACTATAATTTAGCATCTCCTTGGGGTGAGATAGCAAACTTTCAGGCTTGGACAGGCTTCACGCACACACTCTATTTACTAGTGTGCACACTCTCAGCAGCAATCGCGTGATCGTGCCTGTCGATTCCTGTGTATAAACTCAGCTTTCAATTTCACACCTGTTTATCTATTACATATTTCTAAAATTAATGTAAATATTTATTTTATTTAATAAATGCACAGTACAGCCTATGCTTGTATTGTTGCAATATATATATATATATATATATATATATATATATATATGTCATATATCGGGTGTGTACATATATTTATTCATTTCATTGTTTGTTTATTCGTTACTTCTTTTATTTGTTTATTTGTAGTATTTTTAATGTTTGATTCGTGACATCGGCGAAATAAATGAAAATTTAAAAGTTCTTAGCTGTCAAAATAAATAACTTTTAACCTCAAATTTCATTCTGGCAATTGGTAAGAAATAAAAGAAATTTTGTGTTTTCAGTCTCAATGAAAGCATCAAGTCTGTTTCGCATTAAAATACGTCGGCATTACAGAAAGAATGCTTCAGTTAGAACGTGGTTAGGAAACTACATAGATTTTGATAATTCTCAAATTAATTTGGCATGAACACACGCACACACACATACACACATATTTGTAATCCATTTTTAAACTATATTCACAGAGCATATTTAAATGTACTCATCAGTTTGTTGTACAAACGTTCATAAATTGTGAACTGATGATGAATTGTCAGAACGCCTGAAAAAATAAACTATAGAAGGCCAGGCGTCAAAAGTTGCATCTTTCTCCCGTGAAAATTTGTTTTGGCACGGGTTCGATTCAACTTCTTTATTAAAATAACACATTTTTAATATTTCAATTAAAAATATCTATTAATATATCTATTAATTTTATTTTATTAATGTGTCTATTAAATTGCTGATAAAACTACCTTTTTAACCTTACAAAGATGAAAAAAAGTTTCTTATGAACTAAAATATAAGCCTACAATGTGTATTAAATTCACATAGCGCAATGACGGTCTTGGACATGTTATTGTGCAAAAATTAGTAACCTTGAGATTTTATCGCAATCACAACAAAAAAGTAATCATGACATGTTAGCGTACAGATACAAAATTAGTAACTGTGATATGTTCGTATAAACATTACAAAACACGTAACCGTGACAAGTCTTAGTAACCATTAAAAAGCGAGTAATCGTGATATGTTTGAGTAACCATTACAAAACGAATAACCGTAACATGTTTGAGTAACCATTACAAAACGAGTAACCGTGACATGTTTGAGTAACCTTTACTAAACGAGTAACCGTGACATGTTGGAGTAACCATTATAAAACGAGTAACCGTGACATGTTTAAGTAACCATTACAAAACTAGTAACTGTGATATGTTTGAGTAACCATTACAAAACGAGTAACCGTGACACGTTTGAGTAACGATTACAAAACTAGTAACTGTGATGTCTGAATAGCCATTACAAAACGAGTAACCGTGACATGTTTGAGTATCCATTACAAAACAAGTAACCGTGACATGTTTGAGTAACGATTACAAAACTATTATGTGAGACGTATCATAGTAAGCTTCGAGGCCACTGTGGTATTGCCAGTGTTTACAACAGACCTCCCCTCCACGCCTCTTTGCCTGCGCATAACCAAGTCAACGTGCGACAACGCTGGAGGGCGATGGGCGGGGAAGAGCTGTTACTATTGCGTAACCTCGAAGCTTATAATGGTAAGTCCCGTGCAATAGTAACTGTGATGTCTGAATAGCCATTACAAAACGAGAAACCGTGACATGTTTGAGTAACGATTACAAAACGAGTAACCGTGACATGTTTGAGTATCCATTACAAAACGAGTAACCGTGACATGTTTGAGTATCCATTACAAAACGAGTAACCGTGACATGTTTGAGTAACGATTACAAAACTAGTAACTGTGATGTCTGAATAGCCATTACAAAACGAGTAACCATGACATGTTTGAGTATCCATTACAAAACGAGTCACCGTGACATGTTTGAGTAATCATCACAAAACGAGTAACCGTGACATGTTTGAGTATACATTACAAAACGAGTAACCGTGACATGTTAGTGTAACTGTTAAAACCAAGTATCGGTGCCATGTTAGTGTAACTTTTACAAACGACTAACCGTGAGATGTTAATCAAGTGAGTGCGCGCGCGCGCGTGTGTGTTTCATAGTGGTGCCATATATAAACTAGTAGTAGTAGCAACGTACTACCGCAGAAGCTTTATGGTAAGCGGCATCTACGTGAGCCTACATTAATCTGTGATCAGGAAGGAGGAACGTATTTTATATTAGTTCAATTATGTCACCAAAAGTAAATCATTATTATAGATGGTACTGTGTCATCCGTGATATTGTACCGGCTTTCAGCATACTTTAGTTCGTACAATACTTAGGCTCTCGTTTAGCAATAAGTTGTGACAACTCACCTTTTTTTTATAATATATTTCCATATTATAAGCGCCTTACATGACTATACAGTATTACTAACGTGGTATAACCGAGGGTCCCAGTTTCCGTCCTAAACTGTAAATTCAAATAAGGAGTATTTTCATAAGTCGGGACGGACTTCTTACTTTATGCGTGCACGGACGCTATTTTGTGTGTGTGTGTGTGTGTGTGTGTGTGTTTAGTATAAATTGTTTTGCTACGTGCAACCAATACGCTTGTTTTTTTACGTAACTGTGGTTTCAATCTTAGCAACGTGGTGATCTCTGCCTACAGATACATCGCTTCACTGACCACGTGTATCCCTATATCTTGTGTTTAGTCTTGATTTAAATGGCAACATGTCAACAGTCACAATGTGTTTTTCTGACGTAGATTAACATAAGCCCGGAGGAGTATGCGACGAAGCTAGCGGAGTACAACAAGTTGGTCGAGGAGAACAAGAGACGCAGACGGGAAGAAGCGGCCGCAGCCAGCTCCTCGCGCGTCTACACATTCAAGTCGTCTGGTGAGTGCCTTGTCTCCTACACTTGTCATTTTTTCTTAAAAAAAAAAAAAAAAAAAAAAAAAAAAAAAATCTTGCGTACACTAAGCTAATACCGTGATCTAAGCGACAACGGTAACAACAGTAGAAGTACGGGCGACCGATGGGTGGCGGGGCCGCGACCAGATTCTTCTGCGAACACAAATTAACTTCTCTAGTTTTCAACCGGTTTCGTCCGTAAACACCTGCTTACTGAATTCATTGAGTGGTCTACTTACCGGCACCAACACCAGACCTTTATTAATTCCTTCCTCTGTCGGTTGTTAATCTCAAACATTCGCCGTCTCGTCCGTCACTCAAAAATTCGTCCGTCAATTAATATTCGGACAGAATATTTATTACGTTAGGGATTATAAATCATAAACGTTTAAGATTTCATTGAGTCGTATGTTATGCTTCACTGCACCAATAGGATACGATTTTATTTACGCTTTCAAAACGCTTCAAACGAAAAAAACAGCACAGTGTGTTCTTAAGTTTTATAGACCAAGGTTCTGGTCCATTTAAATTGTTTTACTTTCATAACGAAGTAATATAAATGTTAGAAAAATTGTAACACTTTATGTCGGTACCGTATTGTACTACAAAATACTGTTACTTAACAGAAAATAAGAAAATGATTAACATTTGTATCCGTCTCAGTCTACACGAATTTTATACATACTCGGTCCCATTGCATTTCCAATGGAGACTCAGAAGCATTAGCAACAGAAAGAATATTGTACACTTTTGAATAGCTTCTGGTGACAGTCGTTCCGTAGCTGTCTGAAGAGCATCTTCTAGTCTGCTGACATTCCAAGTCCGCTCCTTTCCTAATCCCAAAAAGCTAATCAAATAATATTTTAAAGAATCAACTGCATTTGTATTGTATATATTGTTACGATATACAGATAGATTGTCATTTTGTAAAGTGCAATCTGCCCATAAATGCCATAGGTTTTGTCTTCTGCACATAAATTTTGTATTTGAACAGACTTGCTGTAACCGAAACATCGATCTCTGAAGCTCCCGTTCATTGTGTTGGACGATTATTTGATCACCCGCAAACAGCATAGTATTCATTGCATTAGCATTGTATTCATGTATGTTCTATTATTTATTTTTATTCCCGGAATATTAAGTTTCCAGAAGATAATTCTGCATATTAAGAAATGTCTGGCCTCATATAAATGGCATTCCTACATAAAAGAAAATGTCTAACTCTGGCAATCACAGCCAGCTTCTGTACGCTACGGCCTAAAAATATTTTAATAATATTACGACGCCAAATTAGCCTCTTAATAAAAGGCTAATTATTATTAAGTTTTTATTACTTTAATAAAAGTCGTTAGAAGAAACTGTACGCGTTTATGAATACCGGGCGTTATGAAACTAACTACACAGAGTACGGAACTAAGTGTCGGACCCATGACTACACAACTGTGTGTTTCTACGTAAGTGACAGACCGTGTGACAAGGAAACAGTGCCTGCAAGTCTTGGAACCAAAGTGTTAGAATTAGGTTACAACCGACTCAAGTGGAATCAGAAAAACCGACACCGGGTAAAATCACTAATTACAACTTTAATTACAGTTAGAAATAATTGAATCAATAATGAACAACAATTCTTCAGAAGTTTAATTAAGAAAGTTGTGTTAGTGGGTTATAATCACAAACAGAATTATCCCTGTTGCACACCACTATAAAATATATTCCGATTAGTGCTTTCAAGCGTGTCAGCTCATCGTCAGATCGTAAATAACTATTTTTTGATTTTGTTTTTTAGTTTAGTTATAGTTGATCTGAATTTTTGGTCATTTTTTTGAGTTATATAAATTTTTATTAAATATTTTATCTACTACGTTACCTACTTCCCACCTTATGCGTTTTTTGTCATTTTCATTTTCTAGTTTTTGTATTATGCTTTCGCATTCAATAATGGTTTTTTTCTTGATTAAATTCTGGTGGCTGCGCGTATTTTAAACCTTTTGCTAACATTTCTTTTTCTTCTGTATTTAAAGTTACCTCTGTAAAGTTTATTACTCTTTTTTCGTAGTTATTTTTACAGAGATGTTCCTTTTCTATTTCGTTCTTTCTTATTAATTTATTCAATTTATCTACCAGCTTTTTATTTTTATTTTCCAATTTCTTTTCTACGTACCCCAAACCTTTTTATTTTTATTTTCCGGGTTATTTCCGATCTGACGATGAGCTGAGAAGCTTGAAAGCGCTAATCGGAATATAGTGGTGTCAACAGTGATAATTCTGTTTAACAATTCTTCAGGTTTATGATCGTTCAACAAACAGTAACGTAGGAAACAATATTAATGCCATCTCCCCATTAACCGTGTCCAACAAGTAATACACAATAATCACTTTACACTAAACCACAAATCACAATAACACTAATCGCAAATCCAGATTGACTCGGCAGGTGGTACTTTCTGTGGTGGGTCATCTTAACGAGTGAAACCGCTTTCTCTATCTGTGCCCACTGATTTGTGTACGCGGCGGCTTCAAATTGCCAAAGATACGTTGTCCAGCAAGTGCTTCCATTAACAGTTGGGCCCCCTCGACACAAACTGGTCCTACTATAGTCAAATCCACTTGCTCTATTTTTATCTTATTTTCTATGTCTTTTCCTGTCTTCGCTATTGGTTCAGTCTGATCAGCAAATTGTTTTGAGAAGCATGGGTGTACTTTCATAAACTGTTCAACTTCAGTTTGAATATTTTTTTTAATAGTGGCAACTGACTCTTCTACTGCGGACATAGCTTCTTCAACTTCAGATATTTTGTTTAAGTTTGTTTCTTCTACATCAGATATTTTAAACCCTTACAGCTCCTTTTAATTTCGCCTTACATATCCATTCCATTCCACGTTAATTTCAGCACTTTCGCCTACAACATGAGCTAACAAAGTGTATTATGTTTTAAGTTGCAAAACATGACTCCTTAATTTCGTAGTGACCGTCAATCAATGAAATGTTACGATGAAGGGTTTGCGAGAATCGGCCAAAAAAGTATAACACAAATTCTAAATTATTTGTGTCGACGTTTCGACAGTATTTATTGTCATAATCAGGACCTGTGTATATTATGTTCTCGGATGTTATAATTTTCTCGTTGTATTTAAGGAAAACGATATGTTATAACCCAATTATTTTGATGATGTAAAATAAAATGTTTCAACTCCTTCACATTTACACGGATAAGCCGGCTATGCACTATCCATCGCCGCTGTCCAGCATGCCCGACGTCGGTGATGGATGTGCGCACCACACTGTCGTGCAACTCGTCCAGCGTACCAGACGTTCTTTAGTTCTCGTTGTGAGGATACGCCCCACAGACGTTTATTTAATTTATATTTTTCGATAAACTTTGATGCTATTTCACGGTCTATTATGAATTGTAATTAGAACAAATTAATAATAACAATATTTAAAATAATAACTGATAATGATATTTGACTGTATTATGTAAACGAAGAATAATCTAAACTAAATATTAAACTGAAATTTTATCTGAATCGTTACTTATTAAATATAAACTAAAGAATGAATATAACGTAAAATTAAACAGTAAACATTTATTTAACGAATGTGCTCTAAAAACATGTACTGTACTTGCTCGAAAATGACGATTTGATAGACAGCAAGCCTACGCATGATCAAACATGCACGATGCACGATTCCTTGACATCCGTCAACACTACACACGATCCATTCGCACGTCGTGCGGTTTGAGCTGATGGTCTTGCTAGACTCATTTTTCGTCGTGCACATCCTTCAAAAAATACACGACGCGCGGATGGATGTCAAAGCTACGCACCGTCGTTTTTGACTTGCTGTCCGTTATGACGTCCGGCGGCGATGGAGAGTGCATAGCCGGCTATAGGTACAGACATACACACGCACACGCTCACATACATAAACACGTTCACCCAACTAATTGATCTCTTGTGTTTGATATTTTCTCTTGTATTCGTACACAGGCCCTGATGATGACAGTAAATATTGTCGAAACGTCGACACAAATAATTTAAAATTTTTGTTATACTTTTTCGACCGATCCTCGAAAACCCTTGATCGTAACATTTCACTCGTAAAGTTTACGAGATATCGTCGACAGTAATCACCCCTTATTTGAAGCCACGATAATCAGCCGTTTATTGTATCAGATTACGGTGGTCCGGAATCCCAACAGAGAGAGAGAGAGAAGTGCAGCAGGAGCAACGGTAGACAGTTCATTGAACCTGTACAGCAATAACTCTCACTGATTGTTGTACCGTGGCAGCAAACCACTTTCCGTTAGTAATAATCAAATTAATAAACTGAGTCACAATTCGGTGGCCTTGTCGCCAAGGTCCGTTGGGAAATACCAAGACACTCGATTCAAAATACGGAAACGGCTAAAAATACGTAAACAAAAAAGGCGCGGTATGTTAATAAATTTTAACAAGCGTTTCGAAATGAGTGTATTGTACATTAAACGTTTTCTATCACTATTATTGGTCTTAGTATTCTTTATTACCACTTCTACCGCAATTAACAACATACTCTAATCCTCAAAAATATTACTTTTTCCCTCTAACGTACACATTAACAGTTTTACAATTATATTTACACAGATACCAGTTGAATGGTATAAATACATGTATACGAAAAATAAAAATATCGGAATGGAGAACCATACATGACTTCCATGTTCTAAGATTTATATTTTAAATAATTTACTTGAATTCGGTTCGATAATTTCTAACAAGTTAGGTGTGTTCCTTGTAAATCGAGTTTTATATTTGACAAACTGAAATGAAATATTTCCATAGAAACAACTTCTTTGTTGCCGATAACGTAGTACATGTATAAAAATTATCCCCTCCCTCTTCATCTAGCATTTTTATTTATAGAAAATTACCTCCTCCCCCTTCAACTATTCTTTTCATTTATAGATATTTAATCTACCTTTCTACAGTGGAATATTATGACCTTCTTTTCAGGATACATTGTTTTTATCCAAATTAAGTACTTTACTCCTGTTAAAATGTAAAACGTTGCAGGTAACCTACCCCTTCCCCTTAACCTATCTTCACCAAAATAAATGGGCCTTGAGTCCTCTACAACTCAGGCACATATGCAAAAAATTATTTGATTCTGTTTGAATTTGCCGCAGTTATCGTTCGACATAGAAAAAATTCTACACACAGACACACACAGACGCTTTTCGGAAAATTACTTTTCTTCATGTTTTGAGGGTAGTACAATCAGAATCAGCCCTTATCTCGAACAACGTTTTTTTCGCGATCACCATACTTCCATTTCCTTACGGAATATGGAAGTAATTAAACTATATACTGACAAAAACAATTTCAAATTCTCGTATCGGTTAAATTTGAAACATTTTTTACACTCATAATCAGCAGTTTCCTTAAAAATTAATAGGCAACAGTACTACCACCATTTGAAATGTCAAAACACGTAAGGCTTATTTTTTTCTATGATAAAGTTTAAATTCGTCAAAAAAACATGATTGTATAACAACTGCTGTAGCGTTCTTTACAGATACAAACGTTCTCAAACATTCTATCGCATTCCTGCAAAAAATACAATAATGCATGAGACATTAAGTAATTAATAAAAAAGATGAACGTACTATTTGTATTGTTAGAATTAGTCTTATTAGTATTGGTCGTTAGTCTATTAGTCGTTAGTGATAGTGTTAGTCCGTTAGGCCGTGGTCTAGTGATATTTGTTACAGACGTTTCGGCCCAACCATCGGAGGCCATCTTCAGTGCAAAAGATTTTCCCCAGCTGTTCGCCATATAACCCCAGTACTGAGGTCTACCTGTACTTTTGCACAGGTCTAGACAATCTTTTCCACTAAAGGTGGTCTCCGATGATGGAGCCGAACCGGGCGCGCGCGCCCGTCCGTAATGTTCTCCCGACGATTTGCCATTTCAGATTTCTCAGCCGTTCAAGTTCCATTTCCCTCGTGTCATTTTCCTAACCTACGCATACCCTGGTTCCTTTGCCCTGTATCCACAATGTCCTATGCCGCACCTTTGAAATCGTTTCTATTACGGCTACAAAATCCATTTCATTTGGTTTTAATGCTTTTCTTAATTATTATTCAATTGCCAGGTTGTCTGTTCCGCAACTAAAGGTCATTCTACTTTACAATACCGTATTGTATTGTCCACAGAATACTATTTTAGTAAGACAGTACTGTTACCTTGGTATCGGTTGCGATGTTCATTGTACTTGAGATTATCATTTGCAACCTGTGTGTGTGGGGGGGGGGGGCTTCATAGTTATTACGCCGACAACCCATAGGTTACTGTAATCAATACCATAGGTCTATATATTTGATATTTAAAATAAATCGCTATTTTAATCGCTTAATGTTGTAATCTGAACATACTGACAAACAAATCGGTCCAATTAGCAGCCTACGCGGACGACATCAAC
Source organism: Magicicada septendecula (assembly GCA_034769895.1). Lineage (NCBI taxonomy): Eukaryota > Metazoa > Arthropoda > Insecta > Hemiptera > Cicadidae > Magicicada > Magicicada septendecula. The sequence continues at coordinate 318,920,344 of CM068376.1, read as the reverse complement.
ATAATGTGTCGGACAAAAAATGCAGCAGAGGAAACTACTTTGAGCTCAAAGAAAATGCCAGCAATATAGGCCTCAAAATCAACATAGATAAAACAAAAATATTAGTGCAGACTAGAAGACAAAGAAACTACGGAACAATCGACAATATCGAAAAGGTGGACAACTTTAAATACTTGGGAACCATATTAGAATAAAACGGCACAGAACAAGCCAAAATCCGAAACCGGATAGTCCAAGCCAATAAAGCGTATTTCGCCACATCAAGTATCTTAAGATCCAAAGACATCCATAGAAACTAAGGATAGGCCTATACAAATTAATAATAAGACCCATCCTAACCTACGGCTGCGAAACGTGTATCCTGAACTCCAAAGCAGCAAACACTCTCGATATTTTTGAAAGAAAATATTACGAATAATCCTGGGACCAGTTAATGACGTACACGGAGATATAACTTTGAATTGTATCAAATGTATAAAGAACCACCGCTAACACAATACATAAAACTACAGCGTCTAAGGTGGGGTGGTCATGTAGCCAGCATGGGGGAAAACAGAATACCACAAAAGCTATTGAATACCAGAATCCACGGAAAAAGACCAGTGGGAAGACCGAGGAGAATATGGGAGGACGCGGTGGATGAGGATGCGAAAGAAATACTGAAAGTGCGTTCCTGGAGGAGGATGGCTACCAACAGAAGAGAATGGGGGGAAAAATTGAAGGAGGCCAGGGGGCCCAACAAGGGCTGTAGTGCCATAGGAGAGGGAATGTTGTGATCTGAACATATCTTAAAATTACAGTATATAAAAACAATACATATACTTAATATATAATATTTATAATTCCACTTATAAATTATATTAATATAATTTAGATTAAGAAAATAACACAACGCGAGTTGGCAAATACGGTGAGGTACAGGCCTACAAGCATGACTTGCTGTTATCAGTAAGGCTACGTTTTCTTTCTGACTGTGTTTGTCGCTTCTGTCTCTCTCTTGTTTCATCGTTATGAACCCATTTCCTGCCCACGACTTATCGGTAATACTTCAGCATTGTGTGTATACCGACTTGTGTATGTTTACTTCAACATGACGTCTGTCTCGTTAAAGAACCACATTTCGTTATCGAACCAAATCTAATATTATCCTCTGTATCCACTGCACCGGATACCATCCCCACCATCCTCAGTTCGTCAATTTTACTTACGAAGTCAGAATTATTTACTCCTTTAGTAGTTGTTTATGATTTTCTGTCACCTCTACATTCGGAATCTGAGTGTACATCGTGTATGGAATATTAAACCTGCTATCTTGCAACCAGTGGCGGATCATCCATAACGCTAGGGTATGCTCCAGCACCGGGCACCAGCGCCTCAGCTGTCAGAGGGGGCACCATCTAACCCTAAACCACAAAAACATTTTGACGATAATAAATAAGAAAAATATAAAAAAAACAAATGTCCTCAATCCCAAATCATAAAAAGATGTGTGCACACTTTCGACGATCTTCTAATAGAATTGAAGCACTTCGTGCCACGATTAAAATTTGAAGAGAGGTTTTTTTTTCAAATCGTTCAAATGAAGATGATAGATTCCATGATACGACAGTTTATCCGCTCATAGTTAAACTGGATTATTGATTGTAAAATGATTGATGTATTTCCGAATATATACATTGCTTATCGTCTGTTTTTTGACAATTCCAGTAGCTAACTGCGAATCTGAAAGATCATTTTCTGTATTAAAACGCATTAAAGATGTGTCGAGTTCAACTATAGGAGATGAGGCATTATCTTCGTTATCAAGGTTGAACATTGAAAGCGAGTTGAATCGTTCGATTTACTTGAAATTATACAATACTTTGTTAAGGCAAAATCAAGAAACAAAATGGTTCGATTAGTACTTTCTAAGCTCAAGTACTGCCGTGCTCATTGTAATCACTATTTAGCTAAATATTTGTTGTGATTTGGGAGTTTAATAAAATAGTTGTTAACTTTCGAAATTGTGTATGCCATTTATCAATGTAAATAACGGATAAAAGGTGAATTTTAAAACGGAGGGGCACCAGTCTGATGGACACCACGCGCTTTTAATCCGCCCCTGCTTGCAACCGTGTGCGCGCGAGGGGAGTCACCGGGCCGTAAGTCACTTGACGTTAGCGATAACAATCGCCAAATCCGTTTGGCTTTACGCAGTGTTCAACCTGTCCATGTAGCTTCACAATAATATGAACCAGAAAGCGGAAACTGGATTCCTGAGGAATGGCGAACGGTGTTCCACGAAACACGGAATAAGAAGTCAATGTATGAGTTTTGAATTAAGCGTTTACGAGGGAGAACAAAAGAAATCGGATAGAAATACGAGTAACGAAAATATTAAACTTTAAAACCAATAGGCAAAACATAAAACGACGACCTACAGCTTCAACATCGTACGAAAGTGGAATTTTCTAACTCTTGGCATGAAGTTGTTTAATTAATCATTCTGAGATAGTATGTGGCATTAGTTACTATTACCGTTTAATTGAAACAAGTACGACTTGTCTGACACTAAGAATAACTTATGTACTCCACGTGCAGCCCATCTGTGCTGTCTCCTGCTTCCGCGTCTGAACCGTCGGTATACTCCAGGTTTTTCGTCTACGTGTTCGCCAACAAACTTGTTAATAAATAGTAATAATAATAAATTAAAAACTGGTACTTAATAATTAGTTGCCCGCACAACGTAATAAGTACGACTGGGCACGGTTCCATATTTTATTTACGGGGGGAACGAACGGGACAGGATCCCCCCCTAGGGGGTCGAAAAAAGTTGACGAATTTTGTGAATCTCTCAATTTTCAGGCTATTTTATTAGTTTTTTTTTTTCAGCAGTGAATTCTGAATACAGTACTGCCTCTATTTAAATGTACAAACAGGTTTATTACACAGCATTTGCGTATACGTTTGAATATCAAATATAGGAAAATCAATTCAGTCAATAAGTATCTTGTAAACAATGTTTCAATAACGCGTATTTTTATTGTGTTATTACAGTTTATTTTAATGGGAATTATTGCAGAATGTTTTCACGCGTTTTTCAACCACTTTAAGCATAGTAATGTTGATTAGTTACAACTTGATTTTTCTTTTGTATGAAGCCGACTCGACCGGTCCCCCCCCCCTACCAAGGCCAAATTCTAGATACGCCACTGTACAGTTGTCCAGACAGATCGGCTGTATCCCACTGTACAACGGAAAGCACGCATACTTGGTATAACGGTCTCCAACCGAGATCCACGACAGAACGTACGTGTGAAGTTGTTTGCTGGTCATAATAAACCCGGAAACGGTAACTCTCTGATACTGCAATCGTCTTCACATGTATAAGACTGATTACTAAACAATCAGCATCAATTCGACAACAGTTTAACCCAAAAAACGAAGCAAATCTTGTTTGGAAAGGAAACGAAGATTATATAATACAATAATTATAAAAAAATCTGTAATCGATAGTCTATTCGTGAATAACAGTGCAGGCTGCGGAGAAGGAAGGACTCGTGATGAGGTGAGTGAAGTTGTGACACTTGCTCGGAGTGACAATGCTCGGAGACGGAATGTAGTGACATTTGCTCGGAGAAACGCATAATGATTCCAGAAAATGTAGTAGACCTATGGTGTTAAGCAGTTAAGTTGCACAGAAGCCATGGACAACCTGCCGACATAAGTTCAACAATGAGTCCTTTATTTCATCTAACAGTTAATTAAAAATAAATAAATAAAATAAAATAAATAACGTTCATATTGACGAAATTCAACTAATCATTTGGAAACAACTTATGTTTGTAGTTCTTTTAGTTAGTCTGACCAAATTCTCTGCGCCTAAGTCCGAGATATTTTATATTTTTATTGACATTATTAATTGTATTAATTACAATTAAGTATAATTAATTGTAATTACTGTAACATTTCGCATCATAATTGTATAATTTAATTAATTATATGCATTATTTTATTATAATTATTAATATTAACATCAAACGCATTACTATTATTTGTTATTATTTCATTGCTGCTGTTAGGCTTATTTGTTGTTATATACCTCGCGCCTACGCACACAATATTAGTCTCATTTTGATGCTTCTGATATTGAAGGCTTCACCCCTTCACTCATCAGTATTTTTCAGGTGCACCAGCGATTTTTAGAATTTGCTTCTTTTCAAAAACATTTCTATAGAATACGTACAACCAATCGATCTGAAAATTGAAAAACTTGAAGAATCCTAACGAATATGTTTAACTTCTATCCAGCTACTGTCGTCAAACCATTTAATTTACAAAAGAATATTATTGTGTTTAATATATGTGTGTCTAACAGAGCACACAGTATTGCATGCCCGAACCAAACAGACGTAAAAGTAGCGAATTATTACTCCTAGACACTGGCAAACAACACGTGAACGCCTGATTCCGTTTCTATATTACAACAGCTGCCACAAGGTTGTTAAAATTAATATTGTTACGACGGCCTACTGATCGTCGTATGGTACAGTGGAAAACAAAATACAAGACACCAATTAAGTCACTAATCACCAGATTTAATTACCACAGTTAAACAGTTTGTAATTAACAAGACAGTCTTATAGCGATCGAAAAATTAAAAAATTTTAATTTTCCTTCTCGACCAGTTTGTTCACACGCAGCTGTGTCAACGACTCCGAGTAAAGGGCAATAAACAAAGTTAATTGGACAGACGACAACCCAACGCCAATATCAGACAATAGGTACGTGTTAGCTCGACGCAACAAAAGGGATGACGACTTGAGTTGACAGGAGAAACTCGACTGAAAATTATGACACCACAACAAACTACTAGACAATGTACTTGAGTTCACTCACACGTTTACACAGAATTGAAGCGAGGATCCGCTTGGGGGTTCAGCCAGGATGCGAGATTACGACAAAAACGAAGGAGAGGTCACAAAGGATTGGAGAGCGAAGCACTCTACGGAAACAATATGAGAAATAACCAGTGAATAGAAGCGACGACGTTGCGCAGCGGGATGTAACGTTTACGTGACGTGCTGAAATTTACGACAAGAAAGCGAGGTGGCTGCACCAACTGACACTTGACAGAAAATTATTAATAGCCAGAAAAAGGGGTTACAAATATGAACAATACTCCAGGATGTTAGGACAACCCTTGCTTAAGACTCAAGACAATACATTGATTGACAGGCGTTCTACGACTTGCATTTCGTCGAACGAGAGCAACGTCCGAACAGGCGATTCTAAAGATATGACCAACTACCTATCAGAGTAGAGTATTTTACGAAGAGACCGAAGGAGAGGCAAGTTTCCATGGTAACCAGACGAAGAACGAATCGGAGGGTAGAAAACTAGAGGACTTCGAAATAGTGGGAAAAGATTTTCGAGAGAGGGTAGTTTTTTAGCCTATCATGGTGACCAAAGGCGTGGACAAGCTTGAGACTAAATTTAGTAGGGAGACGTTAATAAAAACTGATTGTCCACCACCGAATCGAGCAGTTTTTCATAAAAGTTCGGGCAGTCACGTAATTTTCGCGATCAGTCAACGGGACAGTCTGATATTTTTTAGGAGCGGTCTCATAAAATTCTTAAGTTCGGTAGTATTATGGTTCAATCGAGCAGTTTTTCATGAAATTCTTAAGGACAGTATTATTATAAATTTTGAGAACAGTCACATAAATTTTGCGGGCAGTGAATCAGTAAATCGATCAGTCGTGTAATCTTGAAGTGCGCGGTATGGAGAACTCTAACGGACTTAGCAAAGTTATCTATTGAACTTTGTTGAACTTAGTAAAATTAAAACTGTTTCGAGACATAGTGAAAACAATATAACGAACACCAATACACGACATGCGTGAATAGATTCATTAATGTGTTAATAATCTTCAATAATCTTGGATAAATAATCACAAATATTTAAAGGAACTATTCTACAACCATACACTATTACATAAATTGCACACATAAAGAATCACGTTGAACATTTGATATCGAACCAAACCTTAGTGCGAATAAACGTTTACTTCACGAACACAAAGAACACGCAACTATCTAATAATGGTTGTATTCGGAAACGAACTGAACTGTACAGATTGTCGTTAATAATCATATCACAACCACACTATTCTGTCGACGACGCGTGTGTACCAGTGAATAACCAGTGAAAGTGATCTCAATATTATTCAATGGAATGCCGTCATCAAAACTCACCACCACAAGGGAATTTTGCGCCGATGGATTATAATGGATAACCAATTGTCAAGTAACACTTTATAATTTTATTCGTATAATTATAACTACTGTCCTGTCTCTTTCAAAGGATCTATACCCTGGGAAACTATAGTAAATTTTGTTAAAAAGGGTTAAATTTAAATATAATCATGATCAATTAAAGCTAAACCATCTGGGGTGTAATGAACGCATTAAATAAAGTAAAAATTATTTTATTTTGTTGTATGTAATATTTCATATATGTTTGTATGTCTTTTCAGCTAGTAATTAAGATGGAACTTATTTTTTGATATGTATATGTTTTACGTTTTGGATGTATTTTACAGATACTACGAATTTATATATGTGTTATTGAAAAAAATTATCTAAATGTATAATAAATTAGCATTTGAGTGAAGTCAAATAATGCGTTCATTACTACTGGAAACCCAATGTAGAATCTGCAAATAAGTCAACTATTCGAATTGAATAAATTAAATGTGTATTGATGGAACACACTTGAGAATTATTGAATCTCATATCAATTACGCTAATGAGTATTTGAAAAGTATTGACAATCTATTTAACTAATTAATTCAACTCATATTAGCATATCATAATTACAATACCTGTAATTATCACTATATTAAATGACGCTTCCAACGTGGGGCATAGCTAACTAAAGTAATAGAGAAAATTTAATTATACACATTTATTGTAAACAATAAAGGATTACCCTTTATTACACTATATTAAATGGCGTCCCAACACGCGGGGCTTAAAGAAGATATAATTCACCAGTCAATACTTAATTAGATTGATTAATTAATTAATTCACAAATTAATTAATTGCACATAATTATCACTATAGTCTCTTATAACAAATCAAATACAAATGGGTCACACGCAATAAAAAATGTCGACTAATATAAAACACAATTGTACTACACTTGTCCCGCGCAATTATAAAAACACATAACACTTCGCCACAATATTACGAACCGCACTAATAACCACTTGAACGCACAGAGTAATATCGCCCGATAATCTGAACTAAGGCCGCTGATGCCGAGTATTTATACCCCGCTCACAGACCAGAAGATTACACAACTACGCGTTATATCTACACTACGACGTAATTAATTGCGGCCTTAACACAGTCAGCGAGGCTAGCGGCGTCTAGAAAAGTCTCGCAAGCGCATGTTGAAATCACGTACGCCACAACATTCAGCCGGATTCCAATGGATCGTTCGAGAAACACGTAGATTGTTCTGTGATGTCGTAACAATATTATTGTTACTAGCTCGGCTCTAAGGCCGTGTCAGCTGTTCTTGTATGTGACGGACATTTCGGGCCCACCATCGGAGACCATCTTCAGTGTAAAAAAGTGTTTGGCAGCTCTCCGCCAATTCACCGCAGTACACGACCACGGCCTAACAGCCTACCTACTACTACTACTACTACTACTACTTTTTAGTAATAATAATTTTAACAATGTTGACGTCGGCAGTGAAAGCTTACGAAACTTGTGTAACTGCTACAAGACTCAACAGGGATTCAAGATTCGTTTCAGTAACTGACCAGGTCCTCAAGTCCCATGTTAATTAAATGGGGTGTCGCTTATCAGTTAGGTACATTTATTTAAATATCGGTAAGGAGAACCATACATGACTTCCGTGTTCTAAGATGTATATTTAAAATCGTTTAAAAATGAAATATTTCCATAGAAGCTATTTTTTTCTTCAACCTTAACCTCAGTACTACAAAAACTAATGCTTGGGGATTAATTATGCCAACAATAATTAATTATTTAATTGTACTAATTTGCAAAATGAGATCGTGTAATCACTCAATTAGGTTACTCATATCAACTGATTGAAGCTAAGTGACACGTTAGTTCTTTTGTGTTAGCATAATTACTGCATGGAGACTCTAATTATTGTATAAATTAATAAAACTACTATAAATTATTCAAGTGCCATTACTTTCTTGTTCTGAGGTAACTTTGACAATAATGAACGCATATATTCTGGATAAAATAAACACTTATTTATTAACATCATATCATTAAATAAAGAGACTTCAATATATAAAATATGGACGATTCCCTGTAAATACATTCATAAAAGAACACATGTATATATATCAAATTACAATGTGAATCCAATACGTTGTTTGCTGGAAAACATACACATACATATATAATACAATCGATATATAGAAAAACACAAATAGTCAAACAATAAATCTTATACTAATGCGTTCATTGCTGCCTCAGATGAATAGCGTTAATTATATTTATCATATTTAATTTAAATACTCAAGGGGTGTTTCTCGAAAAGAGACAGGTCAGTAGAGTTCTTATGATAAGAATAGCATAAAGATTACTTGTAAAGCGATTTATCCGATATTTCCATCGGCGTAACTCCTTCTCGTTGGTGGTCCATATGTGGGAAGCTGCGTAGCTGTGATGTCACTAACACTCAACACACGCGGAACAGATTCACTCGCGCTGTGTGTGTTTTCTGTTGATTCGGCTGTTACTGTTCGAGTTTATGAAATCATGTGTCGTGTGGGTGAGTTCATCATTAACTATGGTGTATATATCTGTCTGTCTATTGTTGAACTTCTTGTGTGTACATTAATGTATAGTGTCTTTGATACCGTGGTGTAATTGTTCCAAATTATATTGTATCGCTTCGCCGCACTGTACAACGTTACGATTTCGTTGTCCGGTAATACATTAACAATAGTTCTGCGCGTCGGTTATTGATGAAACTGCGATTGGTTAGTTCAGTTCTGAACTTGAGTATAATAAAGAACTCTAGAGTTATTAAGCACTGGCGTATGTCGCATGATTCAGTCGCTGTAGGTACACTGTTACCGGATACACGCCAATATCGAAATGTCTAAGTCACTTAATTATATACCGCGTAGCAGAGTTCAAAGTCCCACTGCTGTCCGATGTTAATCGAACTGTATCAAGACTTAGAAGATTTAGTTCCGTGAAGACTGTTAAAGTATACGATTGAAATATGTGATGACTGTCGAAAATGTATTAAGGCTGACGGAAAAATGTATGAAGACTGCTGAAATTTATAAGTAGACTGTTTAAAAGTACGTGAAGACTGACTTGCCCGTGCCCTACAAACAGTTTTTATCAAGCATCGTTTACCACAATGCAATCTTCTGGAAGACACGCCTCAGGTTGAACATGATAGGACAGCAGATCTCCTACCCTTATGCCAGACTATCGTTCTTCACTTCTCATTCGACGTTCCCGTTGCCATAATGACGACGGTTCTCTCCACCTGTTCTCTGGGTAGACGCTGGGTTGTGATTGGGTATCCTGTCTCCCCACAAGTTCGCGTCGAAAGCCTCCGTACTCATTTCCTGGAACAGGAGCAATTTCTCGGCTGTCGATCAGGTCTTTGTCTAAGCGTACTCCGGACCCTGCTGCAGTTCTCACGCGAACAATGTGTCGTATTTCGTTATTGTTTCACTATCCTTGACCCTTTGTTTTTGATAGCTATCCTGACGCAGCGTGTCGTCGTTTCCAAAACGGCACTCCTTCTCCCTGTCGTAAATATCAGTTGTCGCCAGTAAGACGTTCCCCCGCTGTGCACAAGTTCGATTCTATTCTTTAGATATCGATGTCAGTTCTCATACAGGGTAAATACCATTGTGTATTTCCGCCCTTTTCTTACTACTGGTACACTTCAAATTAACCCGGCAGTGTGTCCGTCACAGTTTCTCTCTAAATTGGTACTTGACATAGTTTCTTTTTATCTTGCATGTTGCAGGCTGTAAATCTCGGTTGAGTCGAGTCTGTCACGGCCAACCTTATTCCCCATTGTAAAGTTATGTGAAGCGTATTCGTATTGTCCGAAGCAAACGTTCACTTGACACTTCGTTACACTGTTCTTTATTTATTGCTCGTGGCTCGTGTAGGGTGTCTTGCTGTATGTAACGTCTTTTCGATCATACTAAAAATTTTTTCATTTTTGGTCGTTACATAGTCCCCAAATCGGATTGGATGTTGGATCAGCAGAAGACATTCTAATCCGATTTCTGCGCTCTGTGTTTGTTGTGGGAGTCCCCTCTGATAAGGTCACGGTCATTGACCCACTTTCCTCTGCTTGGGGTATACGGGTATATCTTCCCTATATTTTGTTGTAAACTAACTCTGGGAATTTATTGCCGTGCATCTGAGGAAGGATGAACGCATTTTCACACATTTTGCATATCTAATTAGACATGGGATTATTTTACAATAATAATAATAGCTGTGGATGGCTGTGTCATCCGCTTATAACCTAATACATGAAATAATGGTTTTCGACATGAAATGCAATTATTCATGTATCGTTTAAATATCGTTACTATAGTTAATGTCCTTAGTTTATCTTGAACATTTAAAACACAATTTACGAACCTGTAAATACATATTGATACATTCACTATTTGTTATTGAGTATCACTCAGAATACGTATTACTAACATTTCTACTGATTATATTGATTATAAATTTATATACATTATTTAGGAACAATTAACAATTCATTTGAAATCATTATGATTATAGATAACTTCGCTTTATATCACTCAGATTTGATTAATTAATCTAACATCATCGTGTGTCTATAAAAGGCTCGTTATAACATCTTTAGTAATTTATTGCTGCACATTCGATCGAACTTTTCGCATCATGAGTGTCTTTTCTATTGAAATTTTCATTAACTGTGGTTATACATATGTAATTAATGTCATTAGATTGTCACATCGTGACTTAAGAACTCCTTGTACAAAAAATCTTTAAATTACAAGCTAATAAGTTATACATCATATCGTTTAGCTAGTTGGACCGGTTTTCGCGGCATATTCAACCTATGCGTTAGCCCGTCGCCTGTAGTCCACTAGTCTAACTGATTGTCGATGCAACTTTCGCTTTCCTTTGAGACTTGTACTTTCGTTTCATAGTACTTTTTCAGCAAACGTACGTTAAAAATTCCTCTCATTTTGCCACTGCTATCGCACTCAGTGAGCTCGTATGTTGCGTTACCAAGGACGCGATTAACCTTGTATGGTCCGGTGTATAACTCGAAAAACTTGTCGATCCTTTTCATTGCGGCGTCAGATTGGTGGTAGCTCCTTAACAGCACCTTATCGCCGATAGCAAATTTAGTAATATCCTTACCATCATTGATGCGTTTAGCATACTTCTCTCTTTTTTCCTTTATTTTTACAAATACGTTGGTGTTTGAACTGTATTTACTGTTGATGACATCTTTGTCCAGCCACTTCTCCCATGCGCGGGTCGGCTTCTTTCCTAATTGCGCCTCGTGGGGGGTTATTTCTATTGTTTCGTGGTATGTTTCATTGATACATGTCTCAATCAATCCGACGTATCTTGACCACTTACTATGCTGGTCGTGTACCAAGATCCTGAATAGATTTCCAAGTTGGCGGTTAATCCTTTCTGCTAAGTTCGCGCGAGGATTCCTTATCGCCGTATATCTCGGTTGTATCCCCAGCTCCTCGAGACCTTTAATCCATTTTTCCGCGGTAAATTGCGTGCCGTTATCGGTTAAAATGACTTTCGGTCGTCCAAACTTCGCACAGTAGTCGTTGATTCGTCGTAATGTCGTGGTGGTTGTCGCTCTTCTTAATGTGAATAACTTGACAAACTTTGTGAAGTTGTCCACCATGACAAGTAAGTATTTGACGCCTCCAGTACCAGTTGGTAAGGGTCCATAGTAATCGACGCTCACGATGTCACCTCTAGCTGACGGTATCATAGCCTTTGTTCCGCCAAACAGCATCCTGTTGTTCGTATCCTTGTACCTTTGACATGAGTCACAAGTTTGGATATATGCTTTCACTTTCTTGAACAAGCTGTCAATCGTGAAGTGCTCCTGTAACATTTTTATACACCTTTTCGGGCCTAGGTGTCCGTACATTTGGTGTATCTCTGCAATTAGGTCCTTCGACACGCTGTCAGGAATGTATAGTTTCCATTCGCCACGTTGTCGTCGGTACAACTTATTGTTAACAATTTTATAAAATTTGCTTAATTTATTATCTACATCGTTATTCTTAATCTTAACTATAAGTGTTCCGAGTTTGGCATCTTCATTCTGGTATTTGCCGATATCTCTAATTATTTTACCTATTTGTTGACTCATTTTAATAACTAGGTGATTAATCAAATACTCGTGCGTTTCCTCGTTTGTCTCCTGTTGTTCCGCGTCAGCCGGGTATCTACTCAGTATGTCCGCAACTACATTATCCTTTCCTTTACAGTGGATAATGTCGAAATTGTATTCCTGTATGGCGAGAATCCATCTTGTAATTCTCGAGTTGTTTAAGTGGCACTTGTGCATGAATGTTAATGCTTTATTGTCCGTGATTATCGTTAGGGGCTGGCCAAGTATGTACATTCGAAACTTATCCAGACATCTAACGATACTTAGGAGCTCTTTCTCCGTCGTGAAATAATTGCGTTCTGCGCCCTTAAATGTCTTGCTTGTAAAAGCGATCACGCCAATTTCTCCTTCTTCATCGATCTGGTAAAGCTGGCCACCATACGCAAAATTACTAGCGTCACACTGAATATAGTACCTTTGGTTCGGCCGTGGGAACCGTAGAGTTACTGTGTTTATAAATAAATTCTTGACTCTCTGGAAACACTCGTCCACTTCTCTTGTCCATGAAAACTTTCGTCCTCCTTTCAGCAGTTCATGTAAAGGTTGCGTTGTTTCTGCGTATTTACTCGTGAATCTATTGTAAAAATTGGTGAGGCCAAGGAAACCTTTGAGTTGTTTTGTATTCTTCGGTGCTGGGAAATCCATAATCGCCTTTACCTTGTCATCGGTTGCTTGTATCCCTTTTGTTGTAAGGCGATAACCAAGGAATGAGATTTCTCGTCTGAAGAATTGTGACTTGGTGAGGTTGACAGTGATATTTGCCTTATTGAGGTTGTTTAGCAATGTTTCTAAATGATTTAAGTGTGTTTGTATATTATTGGAGTAACACAAGCAGTCGTCCACGTAGATGATCGTGTTTTTCTTGACTTCCTCCTTGGAGAGCTGGTGCTAAGTCCAAATGGTGTCACTGTGAATCGGTAGCACCTCCCTTCATGCATAAATGCAGTGAAATCCCTACATTCTTGTTTTAATGGAACTTGCCAGAAGCTACTGGATAAATCGACTGTCGACAGGTACTGCATATCACCACATCTAGCCAACATCTCATTTACCGGGGACATTCCTTCGTAATCGGGCACAGTCACGCTGTTCACTTTCCTTGCATCAAGGCACAGGCGAATCCTCCCATCCTTCTTGATTACTGTCACGATTGGATTGACGTACGGGCTGGCGCAACGTTCGATTACTCCATATCGTAACATCCGGTTAATCTCCTCGTTCACCTTGTCTCTGTAAGCAAGCGGCACAGGCCACCCTCGTTGAAAGTAAGGTGTCCTGTCCGTAACGTGAAACTCATGCGTGTAACCCTCTATTCTTCCCGGGCACTCCCTAAAAACATTCCGGTTCCTTACCAAAATCTCCTTCAGGCGTTGCAGTATTCCTTCATCCACGCAGTCTATGCTCCCAATCTTTTCATCGATGCATCGCAGTACTTCCTCTTCTTCTTCACTGGTTATCACGTCAATGTTCATGATTGGTATAATGTGCTCCTCTTCATCAGTGTCGCTTTTTAAACTAATTACTTTGTTTCCGATGTCGATGCGACACCCAACTTCTTGTAGAAAACTAATTCCTAGTATGCACGGTTTCACTAATTCTGGTATTATCAAAAACACACATTCATATCGGATACTATCAATCTCAATGTCACACAATATTTGTCTCTTAACTAATTTGGATTTATTTCCTACTGCACTTATTATAAATGTATTCGTTACGGGTAGTGTCTCATATGGTCCTATACTCTTCTTATGATTATTAAACCACGTCTCCGATAATCCGTTGACGAGGCATCCGGTATCAAGCAAAGCTTGTACAATTATATCGTTATTAAATTTGATAGTAATTTCGGGACATTTCAATACTTGTTTATTAATAATCTCGTCGTCCTCTTGTAGTAGGTCCTTTCGTAAATCAGGTAGTAATATATTTACATTCTCACTCGGAAGTAAGTCGCTTAAAAATTCTATCTTATTCTCTAGTTTGACATATTTTTTTTTGTTTTTTGTCGCTGTTACCGCTCGCCCTTGGGGTGGTGTCATTGACCGTTCTACTGGGGCCCGCTTCTGCTGGCGTAAACTGCACCGTATTGACGTATTGTTTGTTGTCAAAACGACCCCTCGGCGGTCGGTCGCTTTCACTTTTGTTGTACTGTCTCTCTCGGGTTGTTTTTTCCCTCGTTGTAGGGTCTATAATGTGGCCTGCGATCGTTCTCTCCGCTTGACTGTATACTCGTAAATTCCGTAATCAATGCTTCAAAATTCGGTATACTTGTGATACCACGTGTGACCACGGCGAGCTGCAAATCCTTTCCAAAGTGACGAGCTAATTTTCGGATCAGCTGGGTATCGGTTAATGCTGGTGACAGTTGCCGACTTTCGAGTAATATTCTTTCTACATACTGGACAGCTGTGATTGGTCCATTCCACTCATATCTGCCGTACTCCAGATTGTCGCGTATATTGTCCTGGCGTTCTTGACCCCAGTACTTCAAGGTGAAGGCTTCTTTAAACTCTTCGTACGTGGAGATTTGATTCCGTATGACACGCCACCATATTCCAGCGTCCATCTCCAAGTGTCTCCCGATCCATTTAATGTCATTGTTGTTGTAGTACTGTTCTTGGATCTCTGACAATTCCTTCAGGAACTCCATTGGGAACCTGTCAGTGCCGTTGTACTTTAACTCTGTATGTGTGTGTCCGTTAATTCTACTGATTATCCCCGACTCACCTTCAATTAGCTGACGCTGTAGTCGTTCTATCTGGGACTTTAATTCGTTGATACGAGTGGTTTTCTCTCTGGTGCTCTCATCCAGTTTTAGTTCCGCCGACTTCTGTCTCCCATCTACCTCATTGATCTTCTGCTGTATCGTGCTGTTTACGTCTCCCTGTTGCTGTTGTAATTGCCTTACTGTTTGGAATAGTTCGACTCTCAATTCCTCCTGCTTCTTATGATTTTCTTTTGCGTGTGTTTCTACTCTGTTGTGGATCTTTTTGATGCTTGTTTGAGTATTTTGGGCAACACTCTTTAGTTCCTGTCGGTCTAATTCTCTAGTTTCTCGTATCTCTTCGAATTTCTTGTCGGTGTCGTCCTTTAACTCTTTTATGATCTCGTTCTGCTGCTTCTGGGCCTCGTCTATCTTCTTGTCACAATTATTTATGTATTCACGCATCTCTGCGCGTATTTGTGTAAAATTTTCATTCTGCTTCTCGAACTTTTCATTCACTTCTCTTCTAATCTCTGTAAAATTTTCCTTCTGTTCTCTTAAATTTTCATTAATTATCTTAAGGCTTTCACTCTGTGCCCGTATGAGGTCCATAAGTGAACGCATTGTCACTTCTTCCTGCGGTTGTTGTTGGGACTCCTGTCCCCGCGCTCTGACGTCTGACGTCTCCTCGGTCATTTGTGAATAAGTTGGTGATTCCTCTCGTTCTACATCAGGTACTCCCTGTTGGTTATTAATATCGAAATTCATGGAATCGGTACTACTGGTCGTCATTTTTGCAGCCTTACTCCGCGTTAACATTCAGTCCACAGTCCAACTAGCTTCACACTAATAATATTTGTTCTTACAACTAACATGAAATATTAATATATACGCTTATCCTATCTACTGCCTGCTCTTTGCCGTGCGATGGGCGCCAAATACAAAAACTAATGCTTGGGGATTAATTATGCCAACAATAATTAATTATTTAATTGTACTAATTTGCAAAATGAGATCGTGTAATCACTCAATTAGGTTACTCATATCAACTGATTGAAGCTAAGTGACACGTTAGTTCTTTTGTGTTAGCATAATTCCTGCATGGAGACTCTAATTATTGTATAAATTAATAAAACTACTATAAATTATTCAAGTGCCATTACTTTCTTGTTCTGAGGTAACTTTGACAATAATGAACGCATATATTCTGGATAAAATAAACACTTATTTATTAACATCATATCATTAAATAAAGAGACTTCAATATATAAAATATGGACGATTCCCTGTAAATACATTCATAAAAGAACACATGTATATATATCAAATTACAATGTGAATCCAATACGTTGTTTGCTGGAAAACATACACATACATATATAATACAATCGATATATAGAAAAACACAAATAGTCAAACAATAAATCTTATACTAATGCGTTCATTGCTGCCTCAGATGAATAGCGTTAATTATATTTATCATATTTAATTTAAATACTCAAGGGGTGTTTCTCGAAAAGAGACAGGTCAGTAGAGTTCTTATGATAAGAATAGCATAAAGATTACTTGTAAAGCGATTTATCCGATATTTCCATCGGCGTAACTCCTTCTCGTTGGTGGTCCATATGTGGGAAGCTGCGTAGCTGTGATGTCACTAACACTCAACACACGCGGAACAGATTCACTCGCGCTGTGTGTGTTTTCTGTTGATTCACATAAAAATTATTTTATTTTGTTGTATGTAATATTTCATATATGTTTGTATGTCTTTTCAGCTAGTAATTAAGATGGAACTTATTTTTTGATATGTATATGTTTTACGTTTTGGATGTATTTTACAGATACTACGAATTTATATATGTGTTATTGAAAAAAATTATCTAAATGTATAATAAATTAGCATTTGAGTGAAGTCAAATAATGCGTTCATTACTACTGGAAACCCAATGTAGAATCTGCAAATAAGTCAACTATTCGAATTGAATAAATTAAATGTGTATTGATGGAACACACTTGAGAATTATTGAATCTCATATCAATTACGCTAATGAGTATTTGAAAAGTATTGACAATCTATTTAACTAATTAATTCAACTCATATTAGCATATCATAATTACAATACCTGTAATTATCACTATATTAAATGACGCTTCCAACGTGGGGCATAGCTAACTAAAGTAATAGAGAAAATTTAATTATACACATTTATTGTAAACAATAAAGGATTACCCTTTATTACACTATATTAAATGGCGTCCCAACACGCGGGGCTTAAAGAAGATATAATTCACCAGTCAATACTTAATTAGATTGATTAATTAATTAATTCACAAATTAATTAATTGCACATAATTATCACTATAGTCTCTTATAACAAATCAAATACAAATGGGTCACACGCAATAAAAAATGTCGACTAATATAAAACACAATTGTACTACACTTGTCCCGCGCAATTATAAAAACACATAACACTTCGCCACAATATTACGAACCGCACTAATAACCACTTGAACGCATAGAGTAATATCGCCCGATAATCTGAACTAAGGCCGCTGATGCCGAGTATTTATACCCCGCTCACAGACCAGAAGATTACACAACTACGCGTTATATCTACACTACGACGTAATTAATTGCGGCCTTAACACAGTCAGCGAGGCTAGCGGCGTCTAGAAAAGTCTCGCAAGCGCATGTTGAAATCACGTACGCCACAACATTCAGCCGGATTCCAATGGATCGTTCGAGAAACACGTAGATTGTTCTGTGATGTCGTAACAATATTATTGTTACTAGCTCGGCTCTAAGGCCGTGTCAGCTGTTCTTGTATGTGACGGACATTTCGGGCCCACCATCGGAGACCATCTTCAGTGTAAAAAAGTGTTTGGCAGCTCTCCGCCAATTCACCGCAGTACACGACCACGGCCTAACAGCCTACCTACTACTACTACTACTACTACTACTTTTTAGTAATAATAATTTTAACAATGTTGACGTCGGCAGTGAAAGCTTACGAAACTTGTGTAACTGCTACAAGACTCAACAGGGATTCAAGATTCGTTTCAGTAACTGACCAGGTCCTCAAGTCCCATGTTAATTAAATGGGGTGTCGCTTATCAGTTAGGTACATTTATTTAAATATCGGTAAGGAGAACCATACATGACTTCCGTGTTCTACGATGAATATTTAAAATCGTTTAAAAATGAAATATTTCCATAGAAGCTATTTTTTTCTTCAACCTTAACCTCAGTACTACAAAAACTAATGCTTGGGGATTAATTATGCCAACAATAATTAATTATTTAATTGTACTAATTTGCAAAATGAGATCGTGTAATCACTCAATTAGGTTACTCATATCAACTGATTGAAGCTAAGTGACACGTTAGTTCTTTTGTGTTAGCATAATTCCTGCATGGAGACTCTAATTATTGTATAAATTAATAAAACTACTATAAATTATTCAAGTGCCATTACTTTCTTGTTCTGAGGTAACTTTGACAATAATGAACGCATATATTCTGGATAAAATAAACACTTATTTATTAACATCATATCATTAAATAAAGAGACTTCAATATATAAAATATGGACGATTCCCTGTAAATACATTCATAAAAGAACACATGTATATATATCAAATTACAATGTGAATCCAATACGTTGTTTGCTGGAAAACATACACATACATATATAATACAATCGATATATAGAAAAACACAAATAGTCAAACAATAAATCTTATACTAATGCGTTCATTGCTGCCTCAGATGAATAGCGTTAATTATATTTATCATATTTAATTTAAATACTCAAGGGGTGTTTCTCGAAAAGAGACAGGTCAGTAGAGTTCTTATGATAAGAATAGCATAAAGATTACTTGTAAAGCGATTTATCCGATATTTCCATCGGCGTAACTCCTTCTCGTTGGTGGTCCATATGTGGGAAGCTGCGTAGCTGTGATGTCACTAACACTCAACACACGCGGAACAGATTCACTCGCGCTGTGTGTGTTTTCTGTTGATTCACATAAAAATTATTTTATTTTGTTGTATGTAATATTTCATATATGTTTGTATGTCTTTTCAGCTAGTAATTAAGATGGAACTTATTTTTTGATATGTATATGTTTTACGTTTTGGATGTATTTTACAGATACTACGAATTTATATATGTGTTATTGAAAAAAATTATCTAAATGTATAATAAATTAGCATTTGAGTGAAGTCAAATAATGCGTTCATTACTACTGGAAACCCAATGTAGAATCTGCAAATAAGTCAACTATTCGAATTGAATAAATTAAATGTGTATTGATGGAACACACTTGAGAATTATTGAATCTCATATCAATTACGCTAATGAGTATTTGAAAAGTATTGACAATCTATTTAACTAATTAATTCAACTCATATTAGCATATCATAATTACAATACTTGTAATTATCACTATATTAAATGACGCTTCCAACGTGGGGCATAGCTAACTAAAGTAATAGAGAAAATTTAATTATACACATTTATTGTAAACAATAAAGGATTACCCTTTATTACACTATATTAAATGGCGTCCCAACACGCGGGGCTTAAAGAAGATATAATTCACCAGTCAATACTTAATTAGATTGATTAATTAATTAATTCACAAATTAATTAATTGCACATAATTATCACTATAGTCTCTTATAACAAATCAAATACAAATGGGTCACACGCAATAAAAAATGTCGACTAATATAAAACACAATTCTACTACACTTGTCCCGCGCAATTATAAAAACACATAACACTTCGCCACAATATTACGAACCGCACTAATAACCACTTGAACGCATAGAGTAATATCGCCCGATAATCTGAACTAAGGCCGCTGATGCCGAGTATTTATACCCCGCTCACAGACCAGAAGATTACACAACTACGCGTTATATCTACACTACGACGTAATTAATTGCGGCCTTAACACAGTCAGCGAGGCTAGCGGCGTCTAGAAAAGTCTCGCAAGCGCATGTTGAAATCACGTACGCCACAACATTCAGCCGGATTCCAATGGATCGTTCGAGAAACACGTAGATTGTTCTGTGATGTCGTAACAATATTATTGTTACTAGCTCGGCTCTAAGGCCGTGTCAGCTGTTCTTGTATGTGACGGACATTTCGGGCCCACCATCGGAGACCATCTTCAGTGTAAAAAAGTGTTTGGCAGCTCTCCGCCAATTCACCGCAGTACACGACCACGGCCTAACAGCCTACCTACTACTACTACTACTACTACTACTTTTTAGTAATAATAATTTTAACAATGTTGACGTCGGCAGTGAAAGCTTACGAAACTTGTGTAACTGCTACAAGACTCAACAGGGATTCAAGATTCGTTTCAGTAACTGACCAGGTCCTCAAGTCCCATGTTAATTAAATGGGGTGTCGCTTATCAGTTAGGTACATTTATTTAAATATCGGTAAGGAGAACCATACATGACTTCCGTGTTCTACGATGAATATTTAAAATCGTTTAAAAATGAAATATTTCCATAGAAGCTATTTTTTTCTTCAACCTTAACCTCAGTACTACAAAAACTAATGCTTGGGGATTAATTATGCCAACAATAATTAATTATTTAATTGTACTAATTTGCAAAATGAGATCGTGTAATCACTCAATTAGGTTACTCATATCAACTGATTGAAGCTAAGTGACACGTTAGTTCTTTTGTGTTAGCATAATTCCTGCATGGAGACTCTAATTATTGTATAAATTAATAAAACTACTATAAATTATTCAAGTGCCATTACTTTCTTGTTCTGAGGTAACTTTGACAATAATGAACGCATATATTCTGGATAAAATAAACACTTATTTATTAACATCATATCATTAAATAAAGAGACTTCAATATATAAAATATGGACGATTCCCTGTAAATACATTCATAAAAGAACACATGTATATATATCAAATTACAATGTGAATCCAATACGTTGTTTGCTGGAAAACATACACATACATATATAATACAATCGATATATAGAAAAACACAAATAGTCAAACAATAAATCTTATACTAATGCGTTCATTGCTGCCTCAGATGAATAGCGTTAATTATATTTATCATATTTAATTTAAATACTCAAGGGGTGTTTCTCGAAAAGAGACAGGTCAGTAGAGTTCTTATGATAAGAATAGCATAAAGATTACTTGTAAAGCGATTTATCCGATATTTCCATCGGCGTAACTCCTTCTCGTTGGTGGTCCATATGTGGGAAGCTGCGTAGCTGTGATGTCACTAACACTCAACACACGCGGAACAGATTCACTCGCGCTGTGTGTGTTTTCTGTTGATTCGGCTGTTACTGTTCGAGTTTATGAAATCATGTGTCGTGTGGGTGAGTTCATCATTAACTATGGTGTATATATCTGTCTGTCTATTGTTGAACTTCTTGTGTGTACATTAATGTATAGTGTCTTTGATACCGTGGTGTAATTGTTCCAAATTATATTGTATCGCTTCGCCGCACTGTACAACGTTACGATTTCGTTGTCCGGTAATACATTAACAATAGTTCTGCGCGTCGGTTATTGATGAAACTGCGATTGGTTAGTTCAGTTCTGAACTTGAGTATAATAAAGAACTCTAGAGTTATTAAGCACTGGCGTATGTCGCATGATTCAGTCGCTGTAGGTACACTGTTACCGGATACACGCCAATATCGAAATGTCTAAGTCACTTAATTATATACCGCGTAGCAGAGTTCAAAGTCCCACTGCTGTCCGATGTTAATCGAACTGTATCAAGACTTAGAAGATTTAGTTCCGTGAAGACTGTTAAAGTATACGATTGAAATATGTGATGACTGTCGAAAATGTATTAAGACTGACGGAAAAATGTATGAAGACTGCTGAAATTTATAAGTAGACTGTTTAAAAGTACGTGAAGACTGACTTGCCGCGTGCCCTACAAACAGTTTTTATCAAGCATCGTTTACCACAATGCAATCTTCTGGAAGACACGCCTCAGGTTGAACATGATAGGACAGCAGATCTCCTACCCTTATGCCAGACTATCGTTCTTCACTTCTCATTCGACGTTCCCGTTGCCATGATGACGACGGTCCTCTCCACCTGTTCTCTGGGTAGACGCTGGGTTGTGATTGGGTATCCTGTCTCCCCACAAGTTCGCGTCGAAAGCCTCCGTACTCATTTCCTGGAACAGGAGCAATTTCTCGGTTGTCGATCAGGTCTTTGTCTAAGCGTACTCCGGACCCTGCTGCAGTTCTCACGCGAACAATGTGTCGTATTTCGTTATTGTTTCACTATCCTTGACCCTTTGTTTTTGATAGCTATCCTGACGCAGCGTGTCGTCGTTTCCAAAACGGCACTCCTTCTCCCTGTCGTAAATATCAGTTGTCGCCAGTAAGACGTTCCCCCGCTGTGCACAAGTTCGATTCTATTCTTTAGATATCGATGTCAGTTCTCATACAGGGTAAATACCATTGTGTATTTACGCCCTTTTCTTACTACTGGTACACTTCAAATTAACCCGGCAGTGTGTCCGTCACAGTTTCTCTCTAAATTGGTACTTGACATAGTTTCTTTTTATCTTGCATGTTGCAGGCTGTAAATCTCGGTTGAGTCGAGTCTGTCACGGCCAACCTTATTCCCCATTGTAAAGTTATGTGAAGCGTATTCGTATTGTCCGAAGCAAACGTTCACTTGACACTTCGTTACACTGTTCTTTATTTATTGCTCGTGGCTCGTGTAGGGTGTCTTGCTGTATGTAACGTCTTTTCGATCATACTAAAAAATTTTTCATTTTTGGTCGTTACAGTACTGTGGTCACTAACGTATACCACCTCACGTTAGCGCACTCGATTTTCACTGATGATGACAATCGATGACACTAGCGAAACGTTGGTTTTGCAGAATACGTTGGACCACAGCCAAACAGACCGGGAAGGAATTTTAACAACAAATTATTTCTTTGTTACCAATAACGAAGTACACATATAAAAATATCGGTATGGAGAACCATAATGACTTCCATGTTCTAAGATTTATATTTAAAAATCATTTTCGAAATGAAATATTTCCTTAGAAACTACTTCTTTCTACCTACTGCTTCAGCCTTAACCACAGTACTGTGGTCACTAACGTATATACTACCTCACGTTATCGCACTCGGTTTTCATTGATGATGGAAGTCGATGGCACTGCTGAAACGTCTGATTTTGCATAAAACATTGGACTACGGCCAAACAGCCCGGGAAGGAATTTTAACAACAAACTACTTCTTTGTTGCCGATAACGTAGTACACATATAAAAAATTATCCCCTCCCCCTTCAACTATAATTTTCATTTATAGAAAATTACCCCCACCCCGTTCAACTAGCCTCTTCATTTATAGATATTTCACCTACGTTTCTACAGTGGATTATTATGACCTTCTTTTCAGGATACTTTATTTATCAAAATTAAGTACTTTACTCTTGTTAAAACATACAAAGTTGCAGGTAAACTACCCCTTCCCCTTAACCGATCTTCACCAAAATCAATAGGCCTTGAGTCCTCTACAACTCGGATACATATGTAAAAAATTATTTGATTCTGTTTGAATTTGCGGCAGTTATCGTTCGCCATAGGAAAAATTCTACACACAGATAGACACACAGACACTTTTCGGAAAATGACTTTTCTTGATGTTCTGAGGGTAGTACAATCAGAATCTCTAACACGATTTTTTTCGCCATCACCATACTTCCATTTCCTTATGGAACATGGAAGTAAAAAACCATTCAAGATATCTTTATGAAACTGTTTTCACTGGAAGATAAATACACAGAGCACACAGTGAACCTAATTAAATACATGCATTCGTAAAAGAGTAATTAGGGTGATTTTCAAAAAAAGTGTTTAAAAAAATGCAAAATTGTTACTTCCTTTTGAAAACATAGTAAATATTTACATAAGATATCATATAAAATTTTAGGTTCAGTATAAGAAGTGTTATGAGACAAACACAATTAACAAAATCAAGTCCATAACACGTTCCAATGCAAAGTTATTATGTACCTAAGTATGAAAAATATGGTTTTTGTTGTCCATGACGTGTCCGTTGATTAACTAATTATAGGTATAACACTACCGACTCGTAACACAAAGTTTTTTATTGTGTCAGAGTAAGACTCTGACGAAGCTTATAGTAAGCGAAACTGGTTCAGGTTATAAGGCAACATTTTTACATTTTTACCAATAAAAAACTTTGTGTTCCGATTCGGAAGATTTGAAAGATTCAAAATGCACCTGCACTATACACTTCTTCTTCATTACTCTCATCTCTCTTCCGTTTTAGCTGCCTTTTATTTACTCTTTTCTTCTTACTTCTTTCCAGAACACTCTTATTTGCTTCCATAATCCTCATTTTGTAGCTAATAATAGACCTATTATTATAAAATATTGAAATGTTTGTTTGAAGGAGGTCAATGACATCGCACTGGGTGACAACATGAAATAAACATATAAGATGATATGAAAAAAATGTTGGTATGACGAGTGTGTGTGTGTGTGTGTGTGTGTGTGTGTGTGTGTGTGTGTGTGTGTGTGTGTGTGTGTGTGTGTGTGTGTGTGTGTGTGTGTGTGTGTGTGTGTGTGTGTGTGTGTGTGTGTGTGAAACAATAGTTAATACTTATCATTATAATAACTATAGAAATAGTTAATAATTAATATATAATTTTAAACAGGAAGACTTGTTTTAATTTTCATGTTTTAATAAAAAGAAAGAGAATTTTTAATGCTAAAAACTAGAAATCGAATTTTTGAAATTTTTCTCGACCTGGTTCCCTTAAGTCGCTGACTGTCAGTGGTACGAGAACAACAGACCTGTGTCATCGGAGCACGTTCAGGACACGTTTGAACTTACAAACGGGCGTACTGAGAACTGTAATTTTTTATGTAATGAAATGTTTTCTGACGATTACGTTTGGGTTGTAGCCTATTCAGTCCTCCGAATGCTTAAGCGCTAAATCGTGGACTCTACTACAGACGGAGCACGCACTTGCTCTGTAGACTAGGCTTTCCAATGTCACTTCTGTTTGTATCAGTTAATTAAGAGGTAAGGCATTCTTCGGTCGCGTTACATATGACGTCACAGACAGGCCTACACACACCTATGACCTTACGTTTAATTTGAGGACAGACCACATGAGAATATAGTCCATTAAGTTGTATCGTATTTACTTTTCCGTTGATACACAATGTAAAATCGTATATTCTCGGAGAGTTATTGACCATAACTCTAACAATTCTGTAATTCTCGTTTAACAACACATCGATGACTTATTTCTTTAGTAAAAGTAACAACAACGGCTTCACCAGGCGATTGTATGAATTTGTGTGAAAGTTAATTAAACCAACTGACCTAAAATAATCAAAATAAAGTTAATTTTACTTGTAGGGTTGACAAACCGATTACAATTTATTTGTTTCTTCGAAACTTAATTTTGAAAAAAATAATAATTTTTTATTGTAACAAATGAGTTCATAAAAAATATAAAAACGATTTTTCATACAAAGGAAGAGAGAGGAGAGAGTATTGATTGCGATAGGGGGGAGGGGAGCAGTCATGCACGTGGTTTTGTGCTGTCATTCCCCCCTCTTCCCACGCAACCTACCTGACTCAATCTGGGCCACACAACACAACACGCGCTAGCCACAAACAACAAGCCGGCTTATAAATTTTATTGAAAAGAAAGCTATTTAAGAACTCGCCGCTGTTTGTAAACTTTTATTCGCCGATAATTGGTTCCGAACGAGCAGCAGTCGCCAGCCGCCAGAATTAGGCATTAACTGTTACTGTCACAGCGTTGTAAGTCAAACGTCAAAACATTCGGCTCAAAAATTTCGTACTTTTTTTTAAGTTTAAGATTATTTCCCCGAAGCTGAACAAAATATTCGGCTAAATATAGATTATAAGAATATTACGAAATTATATATGTAGGCCTATTTTTTTTTTAATGTTTTCCCGTAACAACGCAGAGAAAGTGTGTGTGCGTGTGTGTGCGCGCGTGTGTGTGTCGGTCTGACACATTTCCATATCGGTCCTACGTATGTTGTGGTATATGGGGAGGCGGCGTCACACCCACGGTCTTGCTCTAAATCAGTTAGTTTATCAAGCTAATTTTAGACGTGTGAAACATTTTGAGAATGTGCTACGCCATGCCGCTCGTGTTATTTCCGCGGAATTTCAAAAGTTATGACCATTTAATATCGAGCTTACTCATGCCCCACAAACTTGACGCCGCGTCACCCACGTGCAATCCAACGTTTCGTTTCCGATAAACCTAACCAAGCGGCCAGAACGTAAATGTGCCGGTTAGTTTGTGGAACAAAGACAACGGGTAACCCAGTAAATGACGGAGATTTTAGGTAGAAGAGAAGAAACACACACACACACACACACACACAGAAGAAAGCACACGAACTGTCCGGAAATTGGTCGATGCGTCGTTTGACCGAATTCTTAGCAGAATTCGCTTCAAATAAATATGATTTATAGCGATGTCGGGATGGCAATCGAATGCCGGATCCATCATAGTCTAAACTAAACTTCTCGGCGACCATCACAGAATCGTTAAAGAATTTTTTAACACTTGAGTCGATAGCTATATTTTGTCGTGACGACTCAGCGGTTACACTCTTTGGTGGACATCGCTAAACTTTTACCAACTTAAGTAAACCTCTCGTGTACCGAGTGGTGTATCTAGAATCATCCCTTGTAACATTCCAGCCATTTCACATTACAATCTCAGCTCTGGGCTTCCTGCTTTGTTCTAGATAAACGGATACTGCAGAACTGGATTGTTTAAGAGACAGACGGGTTCGTGTTTACGACATGACCGGTACAGAACAGCCACCAACACTCAGAATGCGACTCGTCATCCAGTTAGACAGTTAGACAAACAGCCTGATCTAGTCTTGACCGGTTGTGTTGTACCGATAATAAAATATAGTAAAAAGGGTTCGAAAAGTCTTGGGGGCGGTCGAGTCGGCTTCATACAAAAGAAAAAGCACAGGACGCAGAGATCGTCTCTTATAGGTGGTGCCTTGTTGCTAAACATCCGCTACAAGTCGTGATCGTACAAAACCCGGCCAATTGCGATCGAAAACATCGTCCAATCAGCCACAGACACAGACTGCGTCTATCAATGGCGTGTGAAGAGATGAAGGTAATGCGTACGCCTGTTGCCAATGTTTATATACTGTTGCGACCAACTTTCTCTGTGCATACCTTTGCATATTTACACTCTACACACTGAACCATATGCAGTGTTATGTAGTGTGAAAAACATGGAACAGATGCCTGTATATGAGATAGCATAATAAACTATTGTTCGTTTAATTATTGTTTAATGTTTAATTATTACATATTTGGTTAGCGCGCAACTTCTGCACTAAACGCAAGAACGTCTCAATAAAGCAGTGTTTACATTTAATTAATTTGGAAAGCTTTGTGCGTTATGAATAGGCCACGAATTACGTCAAAATCACCTTCCCGGCATAAGACGGACGAACGGCTAATTACAGCTATAAACGCTGTTAATACCCTACGCTGATCACGAAATGTAGTCCAGCTGACATCTGAAAACCAACGCGCGCGCGCCCGCGTGTTGTAAACCGGTACCACGCGCATCATAACTATATTAGACAGATTACCGGCAGTCTCGTGTGTTGGCTTTGATCACATTCTTGTCCTGCGTGTGGGGGGGGGGGGGGAGCGCGTTGTTGTTTCGCTCCTGTGTATCTCCACGTCAAAATGATAGATGGCAGACAATAACCGGAAAGCTAAACATTACAATTCTTGTTTGACTCCTTTGTTTTTTTTTTGTGTGTCTTACTTAGCGTTTCGCTGCCCTTTCCCTTGATGTTTGCTTCCAGAGAAGACGAAACGTTTGACTAGTTCACAAATACAGAAACCTACAAGAATATGCGACAACACACGCGCGCTCCTATGTTTTTGTGCACGTTCCTCTCTCTCTCTCTCTCTCTCTCTCTCTCTCTGTGTGTGTGTGTGTGTGTGTGTGTGTGTGTGTGTGTGTGTGTGTGTGTGTGTGTGTGTGTGTGTGTGTGTGTGTGTGTGTGTGTGTGTGTGTGTGTGTGTGTGTGTGTGTGTGTGTGTGTGTGTGTGTGTGTGTGTGTGTGTGTGTGTGTGTGTGTGTGTGTGTGTGTGTGTGTGTGTGTGTGTGTGTGTGTGTGTGTGTGTGTTACAAAGATCGAATCCGCTTTTGGAGAGTGCTTTTAGGCTTGATCAGTTTAAACTACCCTCATCTGTGTAACATTATTGACTCTTAGTCCCAAGACTTTCATGACCCGCGTCGATACTATTAAAACGGTTAAATGCCGGGCCCTTAGACCGTGGTCTGCTTATGTTTTCAGAACCAAACGTTTCGGCCTCACCAACAGTACTGTGGCAACGATGTTTTTACCCCAATATCTAATAATCTCTCAAGAAATATTTTTTGTTTATTAAAAAATAATCTCAAAAATATTTTTACAAAATTAAATTTTTAATACAGAATAACTATACAAATTCTTTAAAAAGTGGGGAATTCTCTTATCAGGTAAAATATAAAAGTTAAAAAAAACTTCGTTTTCATCGACTGTATGTAAACAAACCGAAAGGATTAAGCGTAAATTAGCGTTTATTTGAAAGACAAAGAAATCAGTCTTTACGTCTGAACTACACAGTCAGTGTGTATGAACTACACAGTTTTTAATCATTTTTCGCACATATATTACAATATTTAGAAAGAATATTAGTCATTCGAAAGAAAATTAAAATATTAGTGACATGGGCGTAACTTGGGGCCTAACTTTAGGGGGGGGGGGCAGGTTAATGCTTCATAAATTCAAGTGTGTAGTGAGACCATCTATATAATAAAATTAATAAAATATATTATATACAAAATTAGAAAGTTTAGTAATAATTGTTAGTTAGTAAACGAGGGACAATTTCATTTTTTAATGATCAACAAACCTTTCTTCATAAGTTGTACTTCCAGTTATGTTTACCTAGAACAAGTATAATGTAGGCCTATAAACATAAACAATTTCAGTTCTTCCAATTCTTATACCCAGTTTTCGTAAGCGCATCCTCTCCCTTAGGCACACTGTCACAAAATGGTCTCTATCGTTTATTTTTTTCGAACAGAAATATTATTTAGACGTACATCATTCAAATCTGTCAAACATTCCCCTTACAAGTTTCTTCGAAAGAAATAAGAATAATAAATTTATGGCAACTAGTCGTCTGATAACAGTACAGACGTTGATAAATAGTGCTCAATGTGCTCGCAAGCAAAGAAACTGTCTCCTTTTTGACTATTTGTTAGTTTTTATTTATAACAACTGGAAACAAAATTTTATAATGATCGGAACATGGGGGGCGAGTCCCCCTTGCCCCTCCCAAGTAACGCCTATGATTAGTGACAGTCCCCAAAGATTTTTACGTAAAAAAAATAAGATAAAAGTAGGAAACAATCTCGTATCATAAATTAAATGTAAATAATGATATTATTTAATTAAAGGAGAAAGCTAAATTATACCGTAGGTTTCGTCTCGTCTTGTCCGAATTTTCTCCCGTTTTACAGTCTATAGCATCAGTGTTGTCATAAAAATCAGTACTCATCTCCAAGTTATATTTTCACGTTAAATCTTTTATAGGACATATACAGACGTACATATACGAACGTTTGCCTCTATTTTCACGAGAACATTATATCCTGAAAATATCCCGTGGTAACACCAACTTACTGGTAACCGTAACTTATTAGTAGAGAGGTTTAATAACTTAATTAGAAAACTAAAGTGTTTGTTTCGAATACAAATATTGTATAATAACAGACCGATACGTTTCGTAAGAACTTATGCCGCATCATCAAGGGATTATTATGTTTTCCAAACGCGCTACAAGCGATTATCGTATAATAGTGGCATTAGAAATAATTATCTTTTATGATTTTAATAGCGTGGCATAGCGTTGGTAAATGTGTGGCAGTAGAGTAGGTTACTGAAGAACCCATAGTGTTTAAGACGAGCCAGTTTACCTCTCTCTCTCTCTTTCTCTCTATTATAGCACTGCAGCCCACGTCAAGTTTTGGCCGCCTCCTTCATTCTTATTATTTCCTGTTCTCACCTAACCGTAGTGGCACTTTTTCAATTATGATGTTCCAAACAGTGGTGTATCTAGTATTTGGTCTGGGGGAGGGGGTACGTTCGAGTCGGCTTCATACAAAAGGAAAAACAAGTGAAGGCTAATCAACATTACTGTCCTTAAAGTGGTGAAAAACGTGTGATAATATCCTGAAATCGATCGCGTTAAAATAAATGTAATAACACAATAAAAATACGCTTTATTGAAACATCGTTTAGAAAGATACTTCCTGACTGCATCGTTATTCGTATATTTCATATTTCAAACGTATACGCAAACGCTGTGTAATAAACCTGATTAAACCTGTAACTACTACATTAGCGTACACAGGTGAAAAAATAAAAAAATTGTCTAAAAGGATAAGAGATTAACAAAATTCGTCAACTTTTTTCGGCTTCCCCCTGGGACGGCCAGGTCCCTTCGTCCCCCCGTAAATACGCCCCTGATTTCAAAAAGCTGTATATAACGTGCTGCCTTTTCATCGGACTACGTCCCTTCACGCACATTCTTCTGTTCCTCGATTCGAATTACAACGAAGCCTCTTCATTCAAATATGGCGCTCTCTTTTACTGTCCTTCGTTAAACCTCGTAAGCTTTCTTCTTCTTCTTCTTCTTCTAGGTGCCCCGACTCCGTTTTCACATTTTGAAGTGAATCTTCTCCTTCTTCTTCTTCTTCTCCACGTCAAGGTATAGGCTTACATCCTGTTCCAGATTCACTGAAGCCATCTCTTCGTTGGTCTACCTACGAGTATATCACATCTTCCCGAACTTGTATGCGTCTGTATCGTATTACTTGTTTAGGTAGCCTCATATCTTCCATTCTATCGATATGCTGCCTCCATTTTATTTGTCCTTCCCTTATTCTGCTGGCCATAGAGTACACATTTAGCTCAGTTTTTATATCTTCATTTCGTATTTGATATGTAAGGGTGCGCAGTCTTTAGTTTTCCTCAAGAACTAAACAATTCACTTGTTTGTATTTTTCGTTCATCATTTCTCGTCATCGTCAAAGTTTCACTTACATAAGTTAAAACAGGTGTTGTGAATATTCTCCTAACTTTACTAAGTAAAGTGAATAGTCTCCATAGAAATTTGTCTGTAGAATGCGCTGATGTAATTTGTCCTCTTCTGACGTAAGACCCACACTCCAGTGCCATTATAGAGTCGGATCTGTCTTCCGACATTGTTGGTAAGACGATGTTTGACGTTATCAGAAGCAGAAGAAAAGGACTGGAATCTCTAGTGTACAGTGAGGTGAGCTGTGTTGCACTTTGTTGCTCCTGTAGGTACCAGTTGCCTTACGGAACTCTCTCGCCACTAGACCTCTACGTCTTACTCATTTTGAAATACAACAGAACGAATAACCAACTAATTTTGATACTCCACTAGAACTAATATTGGCTCAGATCAACTATGCATTGGGAAACCGGCTGTAACTTTCGCTGAATAAGGCTACAGAATTAGTTAGAGCAAACTATTGTCGAAGGAAATAATTATTTACATGGGATTTTAGATTTAACGTGATCCTTAGCTATAACGAAAGTAATGGCACACCATTGTTGTTTATAACCAACAGTACAGTGCGTTTGCATAAACAGCGTGTGCGCTCGCACACGCGCGCGCGAACTAAATCAATAAGCGTAGGCAATTAATTGTACTCGTTGTTTGTTAAATTAGACTGAAGATGGAGGTATGACGATCGAAAGTGCGGTACAGCATCTTTGAAGAGGAATCGACGGCTGCCAACCAGAAACTCGGGTTTCCCCCCCAATCATTAGTCACTTCATTTAATACCATTCATTATAAAGCTGACCTCATGGTACCGTCATAAACGCTAATAACTCGCGTTGCTTTAACGATCACGTTTAACTTTGATGTCATAATAATCTTTAAATACTTAAATCAACATTAATACTATACTCGGGGGCGGATCCAGCAAGCAATTGGGGAGATATGAAAAGTTGGACCACACTTTAATGGTTAAAAGTATAAATGATAGGAATGAGTGAAGATATAAATACAGTGTGTTATTATCAACACAACAAGCTTATTGACGTACAAGTATAAAAGGATAATCGAGTTTGTCGGTTCATTGTTCGTTTCATAATATTCACTTAAATTTTAAAGTGCCCACTGCTCACACTCGAGTTATGTATCAAAGAAAAATTAAGACGGTGGCAAGGTATAGTTGGGAAAACCACGAAACTATATACCGTAATTTGAAGTTTTTATCATATTCACAGCCACAAAACCATTCTGTTTGCTACTTTTGGAAAAACGGTCAGTAATTTTTTGAGGATCTAAAATAACGTCCCTATAAAACTACATAACGTGATATGAATCTTATATCATATTCACAGTAACAAAGCCATTCTACAATCATAAGGCTACGAAAAAGTTTCGTCTGAAGTGGCCACTTTTGGGAGGATAGCTGTTCCCCTTCCCCCCTGGATCCGCCTCTGATTATATTATATGGTAATGACATAAACAAATATCTGCTGCCAACAAACTACCACTGAACCCAACCCTTCAAAACCTTGAAATAGGGACAAAACATGTAGAGGCAGTAAAAGAGTTCATATATCTTGGCTCCCAGATAAATTGCACTAACGACACCAACACTGAAATAATAAGAAGAATACATCTCGCAAATAAAATATTGCGAAAATACAAGCATAGGCTGTACTGTGCATTTATTAAATAAAATAAATATTTACATTAATTTTAGAAATATGTAATAAATAAGCAGGTGTGAGATTGAAAGCTGAGTTTATACGCAGGAATCAACATGCACGATCACGCGATTGTCGCTGAGAGTGTGTACACTAGTAAATAGAGTGTATGCGTGAGGCCTGTTCAAGCCTGAAAGTTTGCAATCTCACCCCAAATAGATGCTAAATTATAGTTTTATTTAATTATAAGCAAACCATAAATGGTAGAAAAATTGCATAAAAATAATACACATGTGCAGTGCGAAAACGGTGTGAATAGGACGTTCAGTGCGAATTCTGTGCGATTTTAAGAGCGTAGTAATTACACGAATTATGCGAGTCCGATGGTAATTACACAGAATATGTGTAATTAAATCAGACAATGTTAGAACACCTTGAAATCCGCATTAGACATTGCAATTGGCAGAAATGTGCGAAAATATGAAATTGGACGATAGTGGGGGAACTGACGCCACGGACAGTTTCTGACATGCAGAATTCTGTTCCGACAGGTGTGGTTTCTTGATTGAATATAAATACGGGCCCAGGAGAGCCAATTTTACTCTCAATCAGTCTTCAGAAGCGGCGGGACGCTATGTTCAGTATCGGCGCGATTTTTTTTAAATAAACTGTAAAGTCGGATGGACAATACGTTCATCCAAGTATCAAACAGTAACTCTTAGTTTGATTTTTTTAAATACGATTATCGAACATACTCTACAAGTCTACAACCACAAACGTTCAGCACTCTAGACAACCGACGAGTCACATCAGGCAGAGGAACGCTATGCAGAGCAATAGAGGCGTCTGCTAGGACAACAGCAGCTGATGCAGAGCAACATATCACTCTACACTACAGCAACCAGATGGGACCATGAGGGACGAGTAACTGGAGGATGACAAGTGGAACCGGAGAACGTGCAGGGAACTCCATTTGAAGGAGACCTACAGATCAACGGAGGACATGGGTACGATCTACAGAATCGAGGTGACAAATAACCAATTTATAATTTGTAAATGAGAGAATGAAGACATTTTAAAATATAAAAAAATAAATAAAAGTTATGTTAAATGTAGATAGAGATGAGAGAATATAATCTAAAGTCAATAAGAATTTGTTTGATGATGAACAATTAATTTCAAGTAAATTTAAATCTTTGATTGGACGATTAACAAGTAATTTAGTAAATTTAAATTTTTATTTAAAGCTTATAAAGTAATCAATGAATAATATTACACGCAATGCAGAAAGTAAAGTAGTTGGGGAGTTATAGAAAGAGAATAACAATTCTCTTAGTCAATTTAAATTTTTATAAAACATTAAGATGTATGCAATGCATAAAGTAATGTAATAAACAAATATATAAAGCAAAGAAAACAAAACTGCAATAAAGCACACAGTCAGACTGAGCGGTCGAGAAATTTTAGATCAACAAATAAATGTGTAGCATATACTTTTGTTAATACAGGATATAAGATTTATTGTATGATGAATGTATTGCAACAAAGAGACGTTTAAACAAACAATAATGAATATTTTATGGAGAAGTAAGTGCGATTTTAAAAACACTTGTGATTTTTTTTTTTAATAAATTAATGAAAACACCTACAATTCAATTAATGACTACTCTTATTACTATTACATCCAAACCCCAGTAATTGGTACCTTCTAACAGTAATGTTAGATACATGTTAGCACAGCACAAATTAAATTACATTAAATAATCAATTCGTGTTGTTGTATAATTTTGTCTCCCAAAAGCGTGGGGCTATACAATTTAAAATACATTTAAACTGGCAATTTGTATTGTTATAATATATTATGGATTAAAAAGGCACCTGGCGTCTTGCTTCATCTCAAGAAGCACGAAAATGCAAAATTTACAAAACACTAATCAGGGCAGTGCTGACATATGCTTCAGAAATCTGGACAATGAGAAAAAACAGCGAGAGACTTCTAGGTTGCTGTGAAAGACGGATTCCAAGAACAATATTTAGAAGAGTATAAGAAAATGGAATGTGGCGCAGGCGCTATAATTATGAACTATACCATCTTTACAAAGATCCGGACATTGTCAGGATAATCAAAATATACAGGCTAAGGCGGGTTGGACACGTAGAGAGACTGGAGGAAGGACAGCCTACGAAACATATTTTCTACCAGAAACCAATGGGTACTTGAAAAAGGGGAAGACCCCAAAGTAGATTCTGAACCTCAGAAAGCTGAACATAAGAAAAACTGGAAAGCCAGGGCACGCAATGGGGAAGAATGGAGTCGATTCTTGGAGCAGGCCAAGTGCTACCAGGGTTGTAGAGCCACGGCTGATGATGATGATGATGATGATGATTGATATAAACAAAAGTTGCCGTTAGGACCGCCTTAAGAAACCCAGGTCCTGTGGCGCGTTGCGGAACACAGACCCCCACTTCAATTCAGATGCCACCGAAACAGAAATTTAAAGAACGTATTAAACGTGTCCCCGTATACAGTACGTCTACAGCGTAAATAACGATGACGTTATCTATACATTCATTCCACAAGCTATCAGACGATCCGATACGACTTTCCTATATACTGAGTATCCGTCCGTGTCAGCGTAGTTGCAAAACGTAAATAATCGTAAACAGAAATCGGCCGTCCGCCCGGAGAAAGTTTAAGTTGCCATCAGTCGCGTAAATGGTGCCGTAAGTGGCATTCGTGAAAGCGTTATTGTAATATACGGAAGAAAAATTT
The DNA here is from genome assembly GCA_034769895.1 of Magicicada septendecula. NCBI lineage: Eukaryota > Metazoa > Arthropoda > Insecta > Hemiptera > Cicadidae > Magicicada > Magicicada septendecula. The sequence continues at coordinate 318,884,543 of CM068376.1, read as the reverse complement.
AAAGGAAAAAATAGGTATGAAATTTAAATAAATATTCAGTTATTAACAGTGTATCATCGTCAAGGATTAGGCCTTCACAGTGATCCGGTTGCGGCGTGTGGTGCACCTCTACTCTGGGATTTCCTACACTGTCTTCGTTAATTATATCTCCTCGACTTAATTATTCATATAGCTTAATATATCCTTCGGCATCACACACGCACACATGCACGCACTTTCTAATTCTTGGGCTAATATTACACCGTACGTTAAAGTTTTTGTTTTTAATGGAGGTCTTTTTTAAAGACTTGCAATATTTCGGTATTCTGGCACGCTCGACGGTTAAACCAAAGGAACTGAAGAAAATGATCTTTCTCTTTGTTGGTTATTTTATAGGTAGCAGACAGACAAATGAATTATTGACAGACAAAACGGAAACTATAAAACGGATCTTTTCCTTTCACTTCGTTAGTTGTACAAAACGACGTTAAAATTACGATTAAAAACAACAATCATAATAAGAATGTGAAAAAAAGTGTTCAACGAGTATTTTGCTTCCAAATATCTGATTTAGTTAATACTTTCAAATACTCTTATCTCGTTACCTTTGATAGAGTAGATAGAAATTTCTGTGGCAAGTTTATAAGAACAGGGATACCCACAACTTATAAGGAATATACAAGGTCTATAATATAACGGAACAATAATAGAGAATTAATAATAATTGTAGGGTAGGTCAACAAATATCTTTCAATAAGGTGTTAGACAAGAGTGCTGCATATCAGCTACTGTTTTTAACATTTGTATCGAGATCTAGTAAAGAAAGGGAAATATTTACTGAACCCTGGTATTAAGATATCACGAGACAGATTTTTGAATGTGCTACTGTTTGCTGAGAACTTGTTCGTAATTCAAAATAAATAATCTGCTTTACAAAATCAGTTTTTAAGTTTCATCAGAGTCGCAAAGAATAAAAAATGAAAATCTCCACTACAAAAACAAAGGCAATGGTATTTCGAGGCAAGGAACTAATAAGAACAAAAATAATAATTGATGGTCAAATTCTAGAACAGGCGGGCCACTTTAACTGTTTGGGAAATGGTATTGGCTATGATAAGAATTATGATATTGATGTTAATTTAAACAAGTTCCAGACAGTCTGTGGAACAATCGATCGTATTTTTAGAAACAAGGTACTTCGAAAGACAAAATTAAAATTTTGCAAAGTTATGGATACCTCTGTACTGTCCTATGGGTGTGAATTATGGACAACAACCAAGAAACATGAAAGTAAATTACAGGATTTACTCGGAAATGGCGTTAAAGGTGTTCTAAACATGACCGTATAAGGAATGAGGCCATAAGAGGAGAGTTACAAGTTTTAACTTGAATACAAAATTTAAAGATTACAACAACGGTGAAAAGAACACTTAGAAAGAATGTCAGATTCCAGACTGGCCAAACAAGTGTAGAAATACAAATATATAGGACACAGTTGTGTGTGGGTAGACCCAGGAAGAGATGGCTGGAGGATTTTTGAAGGCGTAACAGATAGCACCTTGCCTATGCATGTTGTGAAGATGATGATAATGATACCTGATTTCAGGGGCGAACCTAGGGGGGTGATATAGGGGATACACCCTCCCGGAAATGCTAAAATGTTGGAGCAAAAATTTTAAACTGGTTGCGAGTTTTTTTAATGTAATTAATTGAAAAAGACTGACAATCCTTATATTTTTTAACAAAATTATTTAACATCGTTTTACATGCTGTAAAATTTGTATCCACAACCCTGTTGGATACACTTATATCCACAGCAATTATATACATACTGGTAACCATCACTTTCTTCACTTTAACGTTTTCTTTAAAGTATTTATATTTCACAGAAACGTATTATTAGGCTTGCAAGGCAAACTGGAAGCCTATCTGATGTATGTTTTTAATTTATTTAAATTAAATTAGTGAATTACAGCTATAATTGGCCTATTAGTTTTAATTTTTGGTACGATTTTCATTATAACATGAGAAAAACAATACTCTAAGAAAATATGTGGACAGATTCTCCCCCCCCCCGAAATGAAATCATAAATTCGCCCCTGCAAGATTAGTTTCGAATGGAAATGTTTCAACTGACCCATCTGTACCTAGTGGAGATCTGTACTTATTGAAACGCGCGCGAGCGCACAATCATCGTATACAGTTTGATGACTAAGATTTCTAGTTCTGGATATTAACACACGCTCGTATGCTGTGTTCAGTCGAATTGGAGAGTATTTTGAAGTTTAGTATATTTGTCCCTCATGTAACTCCACATTTACGTCTGCAAAATCCCACTTCACTGCTTCATTAACGACGCGCAGTATTCTCTGTCTTTTTAGTTAGTAATTTTAGTCAGGAAATATTGATTCACATCTGTAGTTAACGCTGATTTGACGTCGATTTCATTGCTAACTCCAACAGCCTTTGGTTTTCCAAATCGCCTGAAGGTAAGTCAGCTTTCTGCACGAAACCTCCAACTTCTATGTGCAGTTTATTGACAAACTGTCTTTCAATTAACGGTTAAGGTGTAAATGAACTGTAGGTTAAATATTTCGGTTGCTATGTTTGTTTTCACCAAAGAAAGCGTAACAAGTCGTTTGCTGTCGAACGATCACGGAGATAGATAGACGAATATGCCATGGTGCTTAAAAGACCAGGGGCGTATTTACGGGGGGGGGGCGAACGGTACCGGGCCCCCAAAGGGTCGAAAGTTGACGATAAATTATGCCAGTCTCTTAATTTTTTAAGCTGTTTTATTCATTTCTCAGCTGCGTACGCTAATACAGTAGTACACCCTTTTTTAAATAGGCCTATAGGTCAACAAACAAGTTTATCACACAGCATTTGCATGTACGTTTGAAATATGAAATATTATAAAATCAATTAAGTCATTAATTGTCTTATAAACAATGTTCTAATAGCGCTTATTTTATTGTGTTTTTGCTTAATGGGATTGATTTCGGTATGTTATTACACGTTTTTCAGCCACTTTGAAGACTGCAATATTGATTAGTCTTAACTCGTTTTTTCTTTTGTATGAAGCCGGACCCTCCACCACCACCCCACGGCCGAATTCTAGATACGCTACTGGTATATGGAGAGGGACAAACATAGCAAACGTCTCTACGAAACGCGTATATATTTATGCAGTACTTTCTAAAACAATATTTAATGACAGTCGTTCGAATAAAACTGGTAAAAAAAAGCGTAACAAAGTGACGGAAGAACAGGCTCGACGAGTTCTGTCCGTCCACGATAGCTGACCGGCGGAATTTTTCAGTTCAATATTATTTATTTAATTATTAATTTCTTAGTGGCGTCAGTTTTAATCGACTTCGTAAAACGGTGCTATAGTAGGCAGTATACGGCGCTACAATTCGGATCGTTTAAACCGATTGCGTGTTAAAACGAATTACCGTTTTTGAAAACAGAAAACGACTACGAAACTACAGACAACAGTTTGTCCAACGTTTCCGGAAGTATGTGATACAAGATAATCTGCCACAAATGATGACGTGGATTACGGCAGTTACTACTACTACTCGCGAACCCGACAGCGGCCGACCGAAACTTTGTGTGTCCGAATCGTTGTGTTGTGAAAAGATTATTGCCACTTTAATTAAGTAAATAATGGCAGCCGTGTTGGAACGAATCCTGGTTTATAGGAATGTAACAAAAAGTGGACGTGTTTAAAAGGAAATCCCGTGTTATAGCGTCCTTGTTCAGGTCCGGCACACTAGGTGACTCCATTAATGTAGCCTTCATCACTTCCCAGAACGTACTAAACTTATAATATACTCCGCGCGCTCGTTACTCGCATTTTTTTGTGTATTTAATTCGTTACATAACGTACAATCATTGGCCTACTGCCTGATTCCGATAACTTGTTCATATATATGTATACAACTTCCAGTTTTCTTTTTATAATCTTACCCCAGCACATGCTTTCCGGAACCGGCAATGTAGGTTACGTGTGGTGGGAGTAGCTGTGCAGCTAACGCTGTATCAGACCATATTTTAAGGAATACACTAGGCGGCACTAGGTGGCAGGTATTAGTGCCGGTGCCGAAAAGTGAAAAAATGATGATCAGATTTATAATAAGACAGGGAACTCCTTGAGTAACAAAATTTCAGAGTGAGCTTTTCGTCTAAGACCGTGAAAACTGGGTACTTTTTTCATTCTACCTGTCCTAAACATTTTATTAACTTTATTGGTACTTTACCAATACCTTTATTTATACCTCATTTCGTACTTTATTTATACCTTATTTGGTACTTTATTTATACCTTATTTGGTACTTTACCAAATGTAAATAATTTCCACTTATTTTTATTTTTATTTCTATGTAGATTTAAGCCTCAACGTAACCCCCAGGTTACAAAAAAAGTTAAAAACTATTGCGTATCAAAACAGAACTATTTGAGATGCTTGTTAATTTTTTTTGTTTCAAAATAAACACTATAACATATATAAACAAAATTATAAGCCTATTCATGTTTTCACCGGTATTTTGTAACCACAAATGTTAATTTCACAAGTAAAAAATAAACATGATCATGGTAAAGTTAAATTCAAATTACATAATTTTCAATATTATATAAAAATCATATATATATATATATTGGTTGGTTTAGTGCCGCCTAGTGCAAATTCCTTAAAATATGCTGTGGGCTGGAATGGGGGGGGGGGAGAAAAGCGATGAAGAACATTACGTCTCTACCGACTTTAAACGTTAAGTCAATTGAGCCAAGCACTGCCCCCCCCCCTTTGCGTCAACCTACGACCTTAATATCGATAAACGTCGATCCGTTAAAGTTGATGACGTATTAAAATGTCTGCAAGTTTCAATTTCCTAGTTTCAACACGCGACGCGACAGGTGTCCGGTTTCGGGCGCCTCGTTTCTACACGTTTGACGAATTCCGTCCGGGAGTTGATTGTTATCTCTACGCCCGCCGCATACACTAATGAGCGGTTCGGTTTTATTTTATCCTAAACTACTACGTAAATTCCTCCACAGATGTCTCTCTTACTCCAAACACTCTTTCTCCTTGTACACACACCGGTGATTTCCGACCGGCGTCCGCGACCTTGTCTCGGAAAACCAATTTAATTATTACTCTATCTCAGTGGTTCCCAAAGTGGGGTCCGCGACAATGTTTCAGGGGGTCCGCGGATACTTTTAAGAAAGAATAGAATATGCCGTAATTTTCTCAGATTTTTTATGCTTTAAAATGTAAATTTTAGAATCTTAAAAAAATTAGTAGAAGATTCCTACTTTTTTTTGTTCAAACTAGTTGTAATTGTAGTTTCAAACTAATGGATTTAATAATGTCTTTAAATCATGTCGTATAGCAGATCTGACTAAAGCGCCGCATCAACGCAGAACTGATCGCGCTGTTTTTGTCCACGTATAAGCACTGTATCTAAGCAAAACGTTTTTCCGTGAAGCTGGTCTAAGCAGCTGGAATTCGATACGTGTGGCTGGAAAGATAAAGCCGAGGTTGACAAAGTTAAGAAATATACTTGATGTCGAGAGTGACTTAATATTGAAATTATCAGACATTAAACCTAATATCGCAGAGCTAATTGTTTAAAAGCTGCTTCATTGTTCACATTAAACTATGTTTGATATAATTAATATTATAATTTTGCAAGTTAAGAGAATTTTGATTTTAATAGATTTTAATTAAAATATAAGAGTGTATCACATTTACTGTTTGTTATATTTCATAACTCAGACGGGGCCCGTGAAATTTTTAATTATTTGGGGGGTCCGCGGACTGAAAAGTTTGGGAACCACTGCTCTATCTACTTTAATAAGGAAATGAATAATAGAATATTATTTTATCTGACGATGGTTTTGCAGTAGAAACAGACAAAAAAATGTTTTGGTGTTTCATTAATAAACGTACAGTAGATAACCTCCCTCCCGCCCACCGGACGAACGGGACCGGACCCCCCCCCCCCCCGAGGGGCGAAAAAAGTTGACGAATTTTGTTAGTCTCTCAATTTTTAGACTCTTTTATTATTTTGCCAGCTGTGTTTTCCAGGTAGTAACACTTTTTTAAATATACTAACAGGTTTATCTCACAGCACTTGCGTATACGTTTGAAACACGAAATATAGGAAAATCAATTTAGTACCTTCTAAACAATGTTTTAGTAACTCGTATTTTTATTGTGTTATTACCGTTTACTTTAATGGGACTGCTTTCAGGATGTTATCACGCGTTTTTCAGCCACCGTAAAGATAGTGCTGTTATTAGTCTTTTCTTCTTTTGTAGGAAACAGTCACTTAATTGCATTTCCGTTTGCGATTCTTACATTTTTGTGGGGTATATAGGCCTATATTCCCATTTACCAATATAGGCCTATACTTTTTGCATGTGACGGTATCGTTTCTTTCTTCTGTATCTGATACCCTGCAAGTTACCAAATTATCATAGTGTATCGAGTTTCTTCTCTATCAAACGACAAGTCCCTATACTTGTCGGAATATGTTTAAACTTTGTTCAAAAATCAAGTAAACCGATTTATATTCATTTAAATAGCCTAAACTCTTTCCAAGATTCGTATTTGGGTTAATTGACGTTCGTATCAGCGGATCAGACATCGCAAGCGTCCAGCGGTCAGTAACGCGATCCTGCCGTTTCGTTCTTGACTCCACTGCACAAGCCTTGTCCGTCCGCGCAACGTTTTGTAAGGATGAGCTGTGCTTCCAGCGTTGCTTCGTTGCAATATCGTTTATACTTCCAGGAGACAGGCGATGGGTGGCAGGTGGTAGGTGGTAAAGAAGTACGCGTCAGGTGGTGCAGCATTTCATACTTGAGGCTACACATGGGATTCAGCAGTCACGATCGAGATGTCGTTTAGAACACGCCAAATGTTTTTCATGCTAGAAGATGATAGTGAAGTAGAGGATAGGAGGAGGAAATATTCTGTTCATCCGATCAACGAGTTGCGTTAAGCATTCGGTGAATTTCACTATCTGTTTTTCGACTGAGACAACATACAATCAAGTTTTTCCAACTGATGAGAATGTCTACTGATATTTTCGACGTCATTTTATCAAAGGTGGAAGGAAAACTGAGGCGGAAGAAGACTTGTAAATTACCAATTACTCCTGAAAAGTTTTACGTAACTGTAAGCTAAATTAAAATAATTTATGTAACAATTAAGTAATCAATTAAATTAGAATCGTATTTAAGGTCTTGTCTGCACTTCACTAATTAATAATTCCCGATCTGCCCGTGAAATCGACATTATTTTGACACGAGAGGACAAACGCAAATGCCAAAAAGCGCGAGAGACGTCGCCTGTATCTGTGACAAACTACAGCGACAGGTGGTGAGAGGTAGCGTCACCGAGGAGTCACACGTCACTTGGCAGAAGTATAAACAAACCCATTCTCAACAATGTACGACAGCTTCGGGCGACGTAACCCGTCGCCTGCCACTTGCCACCCGTCGCCTGCCACCTGGAAGTATAAATGGGGCCTTATTGACACGCACTTGGTCCTATCGCAAACTCCCGTCTGGAAAGCTCTTAAATCCGCGTATCTCTTAACGTTCACCATTCCGAACCATACAACAGTGAAAGCACTGCATTTGTTTCCGGGTATTTCCCTAAACGTCCTTGAATTCTGGAAATTCTTTTACTTTTATAGTTACATTTTATCTTTATCCTAAATCAGGTAACAACCTAGATAGTTATACCTGTTCTTTAATGTATACCTGGTCACTGTTTTAAATGCTATATTCCTTTTACAAAAAGTATCATGTTGTATTTATACCTAAATAGATACTACATCTTATTCACTGGCTATAGCGTAATCTGGAGGCTGAATCTACCAAAGAACTCTGCAGTTGGTGTCGAGCGTATGCGGCTTCAATAGATCACAGAGTTAAGGAAGTAATCAACAGAACTTTAAATATTTTCTTTTAGAATTTTATCCGTTCGTTTTTCCTCTCCATGTTCTCAATAACGACTATACGTCATGTGGTCGGTGCTTACTAAGTGACACAGCCGTGTAACCTTCTCCCTTCACGTTATAAATTAAGGGCTTCTCAAAACGTGAACAGCCAATCGGAACGCACGACAGGAAGGTTGTGTTTTCCAAAGCCGGGACTCTTCTACGATGAGCACATACTCTTTCCCTTATCGCATGTAAATAATCGTATGTAAAATTTGGCGTTTTTGATTTTTCGAGATACGCCGGAAGTGTACTTCACCCTCTATGTACTACGCACTACTTGCACTTCCCACTTCGATTGCCATCATCATCATCTTCAAGGATTAAACCAAGGATGGTTTGTTCCGGTCTCAAATAGGCAAAGATTAGAGCTGGTCACTCCAGCGCTTCCTCGGACGTCCCACACCTCTCCGTCCCCTCGGCTTATAGTACCAATAGTTGTTTGGGGATGCGGCAGTCATCCATTAGGCAAAGATGTTGCCACCAATTCAGCCGATACTTGGCTATCCTGTCGAGTATACTCATAATATTCAGTTCCTGCCGTATATCGGTGTTTCTTCTGTGGACTTCGATTGTCCTTGACATATCTCAAATACGAATATTTTCTTACTAAAGGTTTTTCTTCAGCGAGAGAAAATGCAACCATTATAAACAAACGGAATGTGATAATTTTACTCCGTTTTAAAGGCTCGGTATTAAGATCTCGATACCACAGAAATTGGTTATCCTGCGCAAAGCACTTCAACATTGGGATATTCTGTACTTCTTTAATCTATTTCAATTCTTCAGATTCATTTTCCGTATTAACTGATTTCCTCCTAGCGCTTACATATTGTGTCAAGCGTTGTCATATATAAAATAAAGCCTTAATTGTCATGGAAATTTGGGTACCAGGCCAATTTATGAACGCTGTGTTCAATAAAATTCAAGGTCACATATTTTCACTTACAGAACAAACACAATATTAAAAAAAAAACTCGTTAGTAATTTAACAAAAGACTTTCAAATGTTTCCGCTTTATTACGTGATCAGTGACAACCAGTGGATCAACACGGGGGGATTATTAGGGGATCATCCGCCCCCCCCCCAGACCTATTAAAAATGTCAGCGAAATTCCAAATTACTTAACGTAGATCTGTTTGTAAGCCAGTTGCGTGTGACAAAATTAGGCTTATAAATAATTGCAGAAATAAAAGGAATTGCAATATTTGTAAATTAATAAAATAAAGTTAATAATGACAATCTCTCAACATTTGGTAAATAAAATACGTGTTTGCAACCTTGCGTAAATTATATTGTAAACTCTTTAACTAAGTTGTACTGTTATCTTGTACATAATGTATGGTAGGACGATAGTGTTAATAGAAATGGTGAGTGTTTTACAGTGCTATTTATGGAAAGAGATAAGTGAAAGAGAGAGAGAGAGAGAGAGAGAGAGAGAGAGAGAGAGAGAGAGAGAGAGAGAGAGAGAGAGAGAGAGAGAGAGAGCAAGCGAGCGAGTGAGTGGGAGGGAGAAAGAGTTAGAGAGCGATTTCAAGTGAGAGAGTGAGAGGTAGTGAGAATGAGAGGTAGAGGGAGAATGGGTGAGAGAGAGGGTGTGATTGTGGACATATACATAAATTTACAATATTCTATAGTACTCTGGACTATAATTTACAACAATATGATTACAAGTATTATCCAATTTTACTTGTTAGATAGATTTACCATAAACTTGTGTTTGTAACATTATGTAAACTATCTGATGTAAGGTCGGAAAGTTCTACAGTTATTGTGTAATTTATGTTTTTATAAATTAATTATTGTTTTTAATACCAGTAGTGAGTGAAACATGTTAAAAATAACTTTTAATAATTACATAGTTGAACATCCCTTAATCTGTTTTTAGTTATAATATATTTTACTATGCTATATGTTGACTGGTATATGTATAAACGGTTTCTGTATCAATCTAATATCTAATTGTTGATTATTGATTTTATAATTAATTAAAAATATCATTACATATAGTAATTTAAATTGTAATAGTGTATAAATTAAGTTCTGTGATATTATAATTTTCTCGTTGTCTTAAAGAAAACATGTGAAAATGTAAACAAACTATCTCAACTCCTTCACATATACAATGATATATACATACTCACGTACACACACACACACACACTCACACACACACACACACTCACATACACAAACACGTTCACCCAAATAATTGTTCTGTTGTGTTTGACATTTCTTTTGTATTCACACAAAAGAAGGCAAACGTAGAGTCCAACTTTCAAAATAGTCCCCCCCCCCCCAGCTAAAGTTTGAAGAAGAGCCATCAGGCAGGGAAGTAGCCAGAAGCGGCAATCGGGTGTAGCCTTAACCGCTGTTACACCCGGACACGTTTTCCAGACTAAAACGTCGACTACAACATTCCGTCCAAAAGGAAATAATTCAACAACAAACGGAACGGTGGTCGGTATAAAACGGTTCTCGAAACGACTAGATTTTTTGTACGTCTGTGAGCGGTTGCTGCATAGACCTTCACAAACCGCAGTAAGTTTTTCCTTCAATTTCGCCGTCTGCCGTTTGCGTCAGCGCGCATTGTTTCTTGCGGTCCATTTGCATACGCAACAAAACGATCTTATAATGAATATTTTTCAGCCGGCGTAAGAATATTTTTAAACTGGATTTGTTAAACAATACACTTTAGACTATAGCTTAATCAGCTGGAAACGGTACGATTGCCATACCCGACGTATTTATCGCCAAACTGCTTCACACATACCTTATTGTTCACTGCATTGGTCCTAGTATACTCTCCCCCCCCCCATACTTAATGACAAATCCTATCAATGTTTTCATGAAGGCGTTCCATTTATACGGAGGCACCATTTACAATGAATTTATTCATTCCTACGTTATAATTATAGTATTCAGTGGTTCCCAAACGTTTCAGCCCGCGGACCCCCTCCAAAAACTAAAAACTTCACGGACCCCGTCTGAGTTATGAAATATAACAAACAGTGAATATGATACAAACTCTTATATTTTAATTAAAATGTATCAAAATCGAAATTCTTTTAACTTGCAAAATTATAATATTAATGACATCAAACATAGTTTAATGTGAACAATGAAGCTGGTTTTGAACAATTAGCTCTGCAATATTAGGTTTATAATGTCTGATAATTGCAACATTAAGTTACTCTCGACGTCAAGTTTATTTCTTAACTTTGCCAACCTCGGCTCTATCTTTCCAGCCACAATTACTTTTACAGTTACAATTAGTTTGCACAAAAAAAAATACTGGAATCTTCTACTAATTGTTTTAAGATTCTAAAATTTAGATTTTAGACTACACAAAATCGGAGAAAATTACAAAAATTATATATTTTTTTAAAGTGTCCGTGGACCCCCTGAAACATTGTCGCGGACCCAAGGGGTCCGGAGACCCCACTTTGGGAACCACTGGTATACGTTAAAGTCGTTTCAATGATGATTTTCTCATTAGCAGATGTAATTTTGAAGTAAGATCTTCATATACGGCACTCTGGTACCCAGCTCACGCTCGTACACCATCCGCTCCTAGGGCAGTAAATTGATTCAACGTGTAACGAAATAGATGAAGCGAAAAAAACAGTGTTGCCAGGTCAATCAAACCTCTGTCACCACATATGTTCTCAAAATTTCCCCACTGCTACAATATGCGTGATTTAAGCAAAGCGTAATTTTTCAAAGAATGTGAAATATACAGTATATCTTATACTATAATTAATATACGTAGTACAATAATCCAATTTTTTACAAATTATAAAATAGCTAAATAAGTAAATCGAATTTTCAAACACAAAGAATTCCACCCAAACACAATATAAAAACCAGAATCGAACTCAACGGATTAACTACAAAACGTACAATGTAAACAAAGATACAAAATTATACTCTTTCGAATTTCAATAGTGTACCCACACATTCTCATTGAGGATACTATAAATATTATAACAAAAAATAGATGTGACTGATTTTAAATTGTTTTTATGATTTGAACAATTGGAAAGTTGTGTAAATACGTATATTAGGTTACTAATGAATTACGTACAAGAAAAGGTTTCAAAAGTACTCAGCTCGATCTATGAATCTGAATGTGAATACATTTGTTTTAATCATAAATAAAATTATTTTTAATATTTATTTTATTCTTGTGATAGTAAAGGTTTAGAATATACTCAGATTCTTTAAAATATTACGCTTGCTTAAAGCACACATATTTGTGGAAGTGGGGAAATTTTGGATACCGGTACCCATGTTGGGAAAAAAGTTTCACTGACCTGACAACAATGATTTTTCGTTACATCTATTCCGTTACACGTTTCGTTACATGTTTCGTTACACGTTGAATCAATTTACTGCCCTATGAGCGAGAGGTGTACGGGAGCGAGCCGGGCGCCATAGTGCCGTATATGAAGTTCTCACTTCAGAAATATTTCATTAAGGTTAATTGTCGAACATCTCATTTCACAAGCAACATTTATTTATACATACAATACCACAGGCAAAAACAGTACCGTACATAAATTACTTGTTCCGATTGCAATAAAAAACAGTGAGGTAAGAAGACGTAATCTTATTCGTCAATCATACCTCGCTGCCAGACGAGGACGACCACACACTAACAGCCTGTTTGAAAACTGTTCTTATGTCTTATAACAGTTATTGCGAAGAACGTGAAATTCGACACTTCGGCCGTTTGACAGTTGACGGATTGGACAAATCCATCTAATTCGGCACGTCGAAATGATGGCGTCACCTGTATCGCTATTTCGAATGTTTCAAACCGTCAATGTCTTCCACTGTATCCACAACAATGATTGCACCGACAATTATTCCAAAGTACGTCATGAGTTTACGGAACAGACTCAAAGTTTTGTTAATTTCTTGATAATAGTAAATGTAGGGTATTATATTCTAAATACTAACAGTGTACAGAAAGTTAGAAACAAACTGACTAACCTTCGGGATATTGGGCCGTGATCCACTCCGACAGTGGCGAATTATCCATAACGTTAGCGTATACTGTAGCACCGGGCACCAGGGACTCAGCTGTCAGAGGGGGCACCATCCAACTAAGCGAAGCAAAGTTTATGATCGCATTACGCAATTGTTTGGTTTTATTATGTAGTTATTAACCATGGAGAGTACCGAGTTGGAAAATCAAGCGAAAGCTCTTCCAGAAGTTTACTCGAATGATTTGATAACGATATTCTAATAGAATTGAAGCAATTTGTGCCACGAGTAGAATTGCAAGAAAGAGATTTTTTCAGATAGTTCGAATGAAAATGATAGATTACAGTTTCTCCGCTCAAAGTATTAAACTGGATTACTGATTGTGAAATGATTGATGTATTTCTGAATATACGCATTGCTTATCGTCTGCTTTTTACGATTCCAATAGCTGCCTGCGGATCTGAAAGATCATTTTCTGTATTAAAACGCATTAGTGATATGTTGAGTGTAACTATGGGAGATGAGAGATTATCTTCGTTATCAAGGTTGAATATTGAAAGCAACATACTAAATAAAAAGTAAACGGTAATAACACAATAAAAATACGCGTTATCGAAACGTCGTTTACAAGATACTTACTGACTTAATTGATTTTCCTGTATCTCATATTTCAAACGTATACACTAATGCTGTGTAATAAACCTGTTTGTATATTTGAAAAAAAAAATTCCTACTGTATTAGCGTACACAGCTGAAAAAAATGAAAATATACCTACAAATTAGGAGATTAACGAAATTTGTCAACTTTTTCGACCCTCGGGGGGTCCGGTCCCCCCCGTAAATATGCCCCGGGCCTAGGTGAGTACACATTTGCAGCAAATGGAGTTAAATCGGTCATCTCGGGTTTGTCACAGTAATGTGGGCGCTACGGATCCTCGTGCTAAGGTGTGGTTGTTGAATCAGCGTATAAATCATATCAGCGGTAGAGCTTGTAAACCGCATTCGAACACCGCGTTGTGTGAGCACGTATTAACGGATACGTTTTAATATTCTAGTTGTTGATTTGTTTTAGAAATGATGATAAACCATTGAATTTAAAAATACGAAAAAGTTATTAAATACTGATCAAAAAAGCGTGCGCAACAACAGGCATATATGTATAAGATTCAAACAGAAAACAATAAACGGTTTCATGTAGAAAAAAGTTTAGTTGCTTTGTAATAAAGTATTGCATTATAAATATCGTAAACAGAATTTACAGCTGAGAGTACAGAATGTGTACTCTCTAAGAAGACATAACCTCTAAAACTAGGATAAAAATGCGAACCACTCCTCAATCACCACAACTAGCTGTATTTACCAGTAGCGTATGTAGAATTTGCGCTTGGGGGTCCCATCTTACGGGTTTTATTGAAAAAAAAACAAGTGATGATAATCAATATTATAATCTTCAAAGTGGCTGCAAAACGTGAGACAACATCCTGAAATTGATCCCATTAAAGTAAACAATAATGACAAGTAAAAATGCCCGCTATCGAAACATTGGTAATAAGATATTTGTTGACATATTACGTTTAAAAATTATAACTAAAGTTTTACTAAAAAATAGTTATTAATTATTGTACTAAAAAAAAATAAAACGAAGGAAATGTTATATATCAAAAAGATACACAGCCAATAAGAGTTTCATGTCTATTCGCCGTGATTTTTGTGGCCATTTCATTAACTACCTCTGGAGCCACTGAATTGATTTTCCTGTATACTTCATGTTTCAAACGTGTACGCAAATACCGTGTAATAACCTTTTTGTACATTTAAGAAAGAGTCCCTATTATATTAGCGTACACAGCTGAAAAAATAATAAAACAGCCTAAAAATTATGAGATTAACAAAATTCCTCGTCATATTTGTTCGACGCTCTGGAGTAGGGGTCCGGTCCACTTCGTTACAAGCCTCTGTGTTCGTTCTCCCAAAACAGTTACAGTCGTTAAAAATGTTCGAACTCGGATAACTAACTAACCTAATTAGTTAATCTGAACTAATTATTTAATTCGACGTATAGATTACTCTTTTACCGGCACATTTTTTTAATTTTCCTTTCTTCCTTATCACCGTAGGGTGGCTTCAACCCCTCCCCAAACCTCCCTCGCTGCACCACTTCTATATGAAATAATTACGTGTGTATTTTCTATGCTTGATTATTATGTTCGTTATAGTTAACATAGTCAGTATTTTAGAAGAGAATAAGCCTCGTTTTTGCTCAGGTTTAAATAGCTGAATACAATCTTCATCGTGACTGTACATGTTGCGACTTGAAAGAGTCTGTGTACAGATAGCGAAGCAATGGAGAGAGGACTGAAAATAAATTATAATAAAACCAAATCCACGGAAATAACAAGAACATTGAGTAACAGACAACATCTACAATGCGAAAACATGAGTTTGAACACGCAAGTGAATTTTTCTACCTACGCTCACAAATAAACTACACTAATAACACAAGCATGGTATGCAGGCGAGAATCTTTAGCGGTAACCGATGTTACTACGCCTACTAAAAATTAATGAAGTCGAAAGGACTGAACAAGTTATTAAAATTATAAATACAAAAAAAAAACACAATTAGACCAGTTGTAACATATGCATCTGAGACTTGGGTACTAACGCAAAAAAACGAACGGTGTCAATGAATAAAATATACTTCGTAGGCTTACACGGCCGGAGTCGGTGTTGTTGAAATTCATCCCCGGCTGTCTGGCCGCGGTCCATTGTTTTCAAGTAAAACAGATGTTTCGACAGTACCATCGACTGCCGACCAGAGTAGGCCTACTGTGGTTATACTGTGGTCTGACGTGTACCAACCTACGTTAGTAAAGCGCGAATTTTACACTGATGATGGCAGCCGATGGTACTGTCGAAACGTCTGTTTTAGTCGAAAACAATGGACCACGGCCAAACATTCCGGGAATGAATTTCACCAACGGTATCAATGAATATTCGAACAAAGAATACTGAGAAAAATGTTTGACCAGTGCAAAATAACGACGGTTCATGGACAATACGATGGAATCACGAAATAAATAATATAATATACGGACTGATTATTAATTTTTATAAAGAGTAGTAGGATAGCCTGGCTGGGGTGCACAATGAGGGTGGAACAATACGGAAGTCCAAGGAAAATTTTAGAATGGAGACCAGTAGGTATGAGATCAAGAGGAAAGCCAAGGAAGAGATAGATCGAGGATGGTGTGGAGGATATTTGAATATGTGGATAAGAAAATGGAGAAGACTATGTAATGAGAGGGATGAATGGAGGAATATCGTTGAAGAGGCTAAAACCCGTACTGGGTTGTAACAAGAGTTGAAGAAAAATAAGAAGAAGACATGTTGCAATAACTTTCGCGTATAGTCTTCTTCCTCCACAGATTTAGTCACTCACTTTCTCTCGCTTTTGGCTAGAGACGTTGCACCACCCACACATAAAACCAACATACAGGTTAACATACCCAACACTCCACTATGTTTTGTTTTTATCACATTTTGTCTGTTGTATCCAATGACACCTTCTTTGTCGCGAAAACGTACGCAATTAAGCATACAACACACGACACAGAGTCTTTGTCTACTTTCGAGTAAGGTTGGATTAGATTACATAAAGTAAAATCCTCCCGTTTGCTGAACACTTATTGTATAATGTTTAGGATATAAACTGTATGTTGTGATATATCTATATGCGATATATGTAGGGATACCTCTGTGATATGTAGCGATATATAAGCAGATATCTCTGTATTTCATGAAGAGCAGGGATTAAAGTGGAAAACCTCTATTACATTTCCCGTAAGGTACAGAACGTGTTGCAAAGTGTAGGAAGGTCAGCAGAAGCGGGAACATCAGCTCACCAGGAAAGAAACATCGCATTCCTTAACCTATAACTAAGCTTGACGAATCTGATAAAAGTGTAATTAGGACAACGGCTCGGAATTTTTACATTGAAGAAAAGTGTCTCCCAACGATAGAAATCTGTTTAAGAAATTGAAAGAATCGATTAACTTCAAAGGTGGCAGTAAATTGCTTAAAGGTACCCTCAAAATTATCTTCAACTAAATAGACTTTTGTTTGGTAAAAACTAAAACTATTCGACCTGTATTAACTGAAATTCACTAAAACCAAAGAAATGACAACATATTATTTAGAAAGCATAACAAATTTAGAGAAGGCAGCACAGTAGTGTATCAGTGCGTAACATTTTCACATTAGCCACACAAATTCTGTACACGTGGAATGTTGAGAATCAACTTTGTATGTTTATATAAACATCGGAATAATTATGTTAATCTCTTTGTGGTTTTGGTTAGGATATCACCAAGGTTGAAAACGGAAGACTGAATCTAGAATCTAGAATGTAAAGATTAAATCCGTCTACAGAAGCAAAATAAGTCGTACGCATGGCGGTGACTCAGAGTGGAAGAAAGTGTCAAACTTTTGTAGCATCACGTGACATACAGAAATTAAGAAATGTGTGTGTGGAAGTTCGTATTCGTACAGCATCATGCAGTAAATTGTACAAACCGACCTCCAAATTACGTATTCTCTCTCACACCGGACGTTTAATTAATGGACAATAGTAACGCAGGCATTCCCGCTGAACGTTTCGTAAACTCTTACCGCCCCGCTCGTTAATGTTTAAAATTTAGCAATTTTTGTTAATTAATTTTTATTTCTAATAATTATTTTTTTTTTACTCTTATAACGCATTGTTTAGGAGGAGGACACGTTACGGACTTTTTAATTCTTTTATTAAAAAAAAATCTACAAAAACAAACTATCACTTTTATTGCAAACTTACACGCAATGTGTGTGTGTGTGTGTGTGTGTGTGTGTGTGTGTGTGTGTGTGTGTGTGACTACAGTAAAAGAAAAAAGTGATAAACACGGAGCTAAATATAGCTTGGGACATTGCGTAACAAATGCGAGTTGCGTGATGGGAAAGTGGAACCCGGAAGCAAACTAGGCCAAGTTCTTCCTTTGTTGCATGCTTTTGTTCTCCTATTCCTCCTCGTTGTCTTTCTTCTTCTCTAAAGATTGTACCTTAAATTTGTTTCGGCCACATGCACTATCAAAAGCACCTGTTAAATTGCTGGTAATTTTTATTGAAGCGTTTTTCGTTAAAACTCAGCATTTGCGTGGTAACGAAAATATCACGAACGCGATTCCGATAATAAAGCGTTAATCTACATTTATTAACGCTTCTTGATGAAATCTGTGTAAACGTATGTGAAGTCGCTCATGTGAGTATTACTACCGCGTAAATATTACACGAGGATATAAAAATTACTCGAGAAACAGACATATGAATCACTGCGATATTGTGGCGATATCGTTAGTATTACTCTGGTTCCGCACGCGTCGCACGTCTGGCGCTGTATTAGAGACAATGCCGGATTTAAGCATAGGCTACATAGGCTGCAGCCTAGGGGCCCACGCCACAAACAACAAGAAAAAAAGAACAGTCAACCTGCATAAAAATTATGTGGTTCGTGTCTCGGAGAACGGTAGAAGTTATTAAATGAAAAGGCTGTATTATGAATTATTTTAGTTCTTTTTAAAAATATGTTTAATTTGTGATAATTACAATGACATTGTTTTACTTTCCTTTGGAAATCAGTTGTTTTTATTTTTCCTATATTTTTATTCGGTTTAGGGTCTTTTGAGTGTAATACAAAAACGACTGCAATCTTTTTTTATTATTTTCATAGGTTCCAGAATGCCATTGTACATTGAGATACCTTGAAACCGTTAAATTGTTTAACATAGTATTGAAAATTTACAAAAAACAGTATATACCAATTTAATTTGTACACTTAACAGCAGTGACAGTTGGTGTTATGGTTGCAGCGTTGCACAACCACCAATAATAAACTATAAAATAATATACGAAACTGCATAAAGCAGTTAAAAGTATCATCAGTTTCAACGGAAAGCGTATTATATTCTATGCGGCAATGTAGCGCGCAGGCTGGTGGTTGCAACTTCATCAGTAAATGGCAGAGCTTACTACACAATCGTATAGGAGGACGTGCGTTACTCTTCCATATGTGAGCTTGGTGGTTTCAAAGCTTCCGCAACGCTCCACTAGTAGCGTTGTAGTGCATCCTTAGTTGTCTCAAAAAATCAGCACAGCCTTCTTGATTTGTAAGTTGTGTCAAGTTTAGGTTTACGATGGTTCAAGATAAACATTATCCGTTGTTTGAGGATATAAAATTATAGTAATAATTTTGTATAACTGTGATTATGATAGTTTAACGTCTTTTAACCCCTCCCTCACCCACTCCACCGATTACTGCACCCACCAAAATTTGGAACCACCATCCGCCACTGCTTAACAGTGATTTTATTTGCAGTTCTGGATGATACTTTCTCGAAAATTTTCGTGGGAGCGACCCGGACCACCCGTTTTACCATACCCCCAGACCCCCCGGTAATTGGGGGGCCTGAACCACATGCTCAGCCTTGGGACCCAGTAACTCTAAATCCGGCCCTGATTAGAGAGCGATAATTTGTGAGATCACCTAGCACGATATTGTGGCCCCCCGTACAGCTTGTCACAATTCTCTGTAATCTTTATAGTTTCTATCGTTGATAGAGAAGTTAACTGATATTTTCATAAAACATTGTGTCTTGTTTTCAATTCCACATTCCACTACTTTCGATATATCCGGCGCCGATCTCTTAATATAATAGATCTCGTTACCGTACGTTATTAGTGACGTGAATAGTATCTCGTGATTAGGCGACTAACTGTCTTCTCGGCTTTTTAAAACGTCTCCGCTGTTTCGTAAAGATTTACCAGTGACGTCATCATTTTATCTCCAACAACGCCGGTACACCTGAAAAGAAACAACTAACAAGAAAGGGGCCAGAATAAAATTCTCATACTGATCCATGTTGATAATCAGAGTTTCGGCCTCACCTCCGGAGGCCACGTTCAACGAAAAGTTTCTGAAAAGGCTGACAAGGTGTGCGTCAGTAAACTGGCAAAGGCTCGACCTGCAACAAATCTTGACGGTCGTTTCAGAAACCTTTCACTGAAGACGACCTACAGAGGTGAGGCCGAAACTCTGATTATAATATCAACATCGATCAGCATGAGAATTTTAGTAGACCACGGCCCGGATAATAATTTGAATAATTCCGACCCCGGCCGTGAAAGGGTAAGAAACAGATTGCACCTCAAAAATTTCCATCTACTTCTATAAAATTGTAGGGCTCGTTCAGTGTATCCCTAGCATTACAACTGAAACCACTCCTCCAAACTTGAACATGTAGGCTATAAAGTAATAATACAAAATTTGTAAAAAATCATTTCTGAAGTAACTTTCAACATTCTAATACTAGTATTGGCTTTTCTACAGTAGGCCTATATATAAACAGCATAATAAAATTCTTCGCTTTTGATACCTAACAAAATTTCACTTCAGTGTGTGCTCTCCGCAAACGTACAAAGCCGTGCTCTAGCAGAAGGCCGGAATATAAACGTGGCAACGTCGCGTCTGAGGACTTTAAGCATAATGTAATAAGATAGCTAAAGTGAACATGTATTTTGATTTAATTTCATAGCATTACAAAAATCATGAGTAGGCCTATTTATAGCTAAATCTAAATTATAGGTCTGTGCGCACTTAGTACTATACGTTTAAGTTGAAGAAATTAGTGAATTAGTGTTATCCCTAATTAATTAATTTTGTTCGAATTATTAACTTCGTATCATATGAATGAGTTAATTATTATATTTATTAAATAATATTACGGTATTTTACATAATAAACTTTTAATTTGCAAAAAAAACGAAGAATTATAAAACTGCTGTTAACCGGCAATTAAAATTGATGCGATTTTATTATTGAAAAACATAAATTAAGAGATCGTCTAGTCGGTCTCAAATGTCAGCTGGTTCCAGTGTTGCCACGTTTAATATTCCGGCCTTCTACTAGAACCGGCCATGACAGAGCATTGTGTACTCCAGCGTTATCAATAATATCCCTACATTAATCAGCGCGGCTGCGATGGATTTAAAATAATTAATTCTGTTCTCTGTGATTTTACTTCTGCCCACACACGAATTAAGTTTTATGTGTTTCTTCGCCAGCTGCTTTTTGCACTTTGTGAACTTTGTGTTATGCGTAACTGAATAAACCTACTGAGGAGAAACTAGAAATAATACGCTAAGCCTAATCACAGGGTACGAAATGATTATACAAGAAGAAAGGCGCGGATCGACGTTGCGGCCCGCACTCGACCAAAACATCATTCCACCTGTAAAAAATAGTGGCCGCGTTTTCCGGTTCGTAATTAGTTTTCTAACTTCTGTGTTTTTAATTGCGTTGATAAAAATATACACGTTAAAATGTACAGATATTTAAGGTAGACGTAAACACTTAAAATTCAACAGGCAGTGCTCATAAACGTTTGTGTTCCGTAGACACAAACTCGCGTTGGCGCGCCCGTTGCTTAAAAAAAAAAAGTAACATAAGCACTTAAATTATCTGCCAAGTAGAAAGCAACGTTTATTCTCTACCAGTGTAAAATGGCGGTTACAACTTGACATGTTCTGAGTATTATTTATAAAATTTTTAATCGATTTTTATTTTATAAATTACGTATGGTCACACCGTCAATTAACATACACGCTGTAGGGCTGCATTACGTTTTACTAGGAGTAACTTTTACTTCTTTGCGAATACTCAGATTCTACTGGTACAGTCGTTTTCACATGACAGTGCGCCGTGCGTGCAAACACACCCTTGCCCACGAATATTTCGTGGCCACTAATTGTTTCAGACTCGTCTAAAATACTACATTCTGAGCCGGTTTGTTTCTGCTGCAGGTGAAAATCGGGGAAATTGGTTCGCAGGCAATTGACGAAGCAGCATTCCACTTGTATTCTGATTCGAAGGAATGCAGTCTAACTGAAGTTCTTAAGCCGTTATTTCTGCTAATTTGTAGAACTGGGTATTATTTGGAGACTCTGTGACTGACACCATGATACTCTGCGTGCTGTTTGTATTTCCCTGGTTTTTTCTCTCTAAACTACCTTAGTGCTGTTTTTATTTCCCTGGTTTGTTTTCTTTAAACTTCCTTAGTGCCGTCTTTATTCTGTTCGGATCCGATTGCGTACGTCTGCGTTATTTTTATTTTCAGACACGCCATTAGTTTTGGCGACAGTATTAGGCGTTAGGTTTATTATTATTATTATTATTATTATATTATTATTTTTTTTTTCGGTGAAGGGTTTGTGAGGATCGGTCAAAAATATAACACAAATTTTAACTTATTTGTGTCGACGTTTCGACAACGTTCATTGCCATCATCATACCATTGTTGCTGACGCCAGGCAACAATTGTCCTGATGATGACAATAAACGTTGTCGAAACGTCGACACAAATAAGTTAAAATTTGTGTTATATTTTTGACCGATCCTCACAAACCCTTCACCGAAAAATTCATTGATTGACGGTCACTACGTATTTAAGGGATATATTATTATTATTATTATTAAATAATACTCCACCATTATTATTTATTAGCCTATATCTACTGCACACTGCGCAGCTAGTAATGCACTGCTCATCAGTCTTACGCAGCTTACCCTAGTAGAGAGCTGGCTTGTTTCGTCACTAGGCCTACTGTCGTGTCACAGGCCCTCTGGCTCAGGTTATTATTAAACTTAAACTCGTATATTTCCTGAGCTGCAGAACTCGCTCGCTCGCCGCAGAAGTTTTCGATTATGATAAAAATTACAAAAATTCTGTGTCCTCTACCATTTCTTTAGCAATGTAACAATTGTAGATCACACGATCGTACAATAAACAATAAAAATTCGAAACATTCGGATTTGGGTTTAGTCTGACACCCTGCTGGATTTTCACAAATTTTTTCACATATTTGATCTCTTTTTTTGGCCCTAGAGATCCAAAAATCTTGAAATTTCCAAAACTTTACACTACATTCAAGTGTTAGTTAAATCTTTTTAATTTGATACCTCACATGGATTTTTGCGATTTTATCAAAATTTTCACCACCTTTCCACTGGTTTGGAATTTTCAAAAACGGATACCATCTAACACCATCTACAGATCGTGGTTTAAATCTCCTTAATTTGATACTCCACATGGGCGTTTGTGATTTTTTTCATAATTTTAACCCGCCACGTTTTTGCCTCCCCATCTTTTTTAGAGTGGTCAATCTCTCAAAAAATAGGCTTCTGTAGGGTAAAAGCATGGACGTGCATGCCAAGTTGTATGAAAATCGGTTCATGCGTTCAAAAGTTATCGCGAGACATACCCCGAACTTTTGAAGGAGGGATCGGTCCAGAAAATGATAGTTGCATGATCTTGAGGACGACATGCGCAGGTTCGGTGTAAGAAGATGGAGACTTAGAAAAGAGGATCGAGACGACTGGAGACGGATTGTCCACGAGGCCAAGGCTCTCCAAGAGCTGTAGCGCCAATTAAAAAAAATAGATAGACAGACAAATGCGAAAAGGTTGAGCCAAAACTGAGAATTCACTTTTCTTGTTGAATAATTATATTTATAAAATCTTTGAGCCTTCTTTAAAAATTCCTTAATTGAGATTAGGCCTACCTCTGTGTGTGTGTGTGTGTGTGTGTGTGTGATATTAAGGTGGGGTAGAAGTTGTAAGCGAAATTAGCGGCATCTAGGAGAATTTGTACACAACTTGGTGCACATACCTTCACTTCCGGTTCGCTGATCCTCGCCTTGTTGGAGTGGTCACTGTCTTTTGGTTCATGCTGTACATTCTTAATACACGCATAGGATGCAACAGTCTTTATCAATTTTTTGTTGTTACTTTGATAAAACATTATAAATTTTTATCAGTATTATCAATCAATTATCTTAGCTAACCTTCCATCGCTAAAAATTATCAATTTTATTTTTTCCTGTTCATATGTAAACTTCTTTTACTTCAGCGACCACAGAAGGAAATCGCGGATCCAATGCCGTCCGCGTGTTTTGAATCGAGAGTACAAGGGTTAAAGCATATAAGATCTGCTAAGATTTCCAACTAAGATGATCGACGTTTATACGCCTTCATTCTGTTTGGAAAATACCGAAACCAAAACCAACTATTTAAAAAAATATTAATGTTTTTTATTGGATTTTATTTTTTCCTAAAAATAAATCTGTGTTGAATAATGAAATCTTAAAAAAATCTGACAGAAGTAATTTGTACAGTATAATATAACAACAAAAACTCTAACGCCTACGTTTTCTGTTACAGGTAAAGAAAAGACAGCCGACCACAGCCGACCCGGTCAGAAGGCAAACTCCAACCACCTGTATTTTGCCATCAGACGCAAACCGGGTACTGTTAAGGAGGCGACGTTGAGAGTTTTCGCAGAGAGGACTTCAAGCAGGAAATCGGGTTCCGTTCAGTTGCGAGTGTTTCAAGTAACGGAGAACGACAGAAAGCTGATCGATCGGCGTCAGGTCGAAATCCCGGAGTCGCGTTGGATAGACATGGACGTGAAGCGAGCCGTCAACGCCTGGATGACCGGTGCGGAGAAAAACTACGGAATCGACGTGGAGTGCAGACGATGCGCAAGAAAGGGAGTCACTTTAGCGACGGCTAGTCCCGTAATCAATGTGGTCGTGGACGAGAGGGGCGTAATCTCGCGCAGGAGACGCAACCTGGAGGAGGACGCGTTCCACGCCGAATCCCGGCCGAGACCAAACTGTTACGGCAACGACAGAGAGAAGTGCTGCCGCCACGAGATGGAAGTGAAGTTCGACGATCTTCCGGGATTCGGTTTCATCATCCAGCCGCGCGGCTTCGACGCCGGTTTCTGCACGGGCCGGTGTCCTGTCCGGGACAATCCTGCGAACCACCACGCTTTAATTCAAAGTTTAGTTTATGTGCAGAACAAAACGTGGGTACCCAAACTCTGTTGTGCTCCCAGCAAACTCGTGGACCTCGAGATTCTCCACATAGACGAAGACGATCACACGATGCTAAAAGTGTCGAGTTGGAAAAGTATGAAAGTTTCTGAATGCGCGTGTAACTAATAACTATTTAAACACTTATAGGAGGTTTGCGAATACAATACGAACTATTTCTGGAGAGTGTGTGTATGTATGAGTATAGATGGAGGTATGTGTATTGTCACGTTTGTGTATATATTTTTCAGTATGTGTGTTGTCAGTTTGTGGTTTCCGATTGTATTTTGTGGTCGCCAGGACTTGTGGCTTTTAAACATGCAGTACTTTCTACCAACACATTAATAATTTCTCTTCAGAAGTAAAGGCCTGTTTGATAAAGTTTAAAAGAAAAAAAAAATCCCGTTATCACAATAACAGAACGGACGCAAAAATTTGTTGTAAAACAGACCGATTAAAAAAAAAAAATATTATTTCGTTGTATTTCTTAACTTAAGACAATTAATCTAACGTAAATCGCCATAACATAATATTCGTTAAGTTATTAAACATATATATATATATATATATATGTTAAAGTTTTGTATCAAATCCAATGGCAGACCTTCGGTGCCATTAAGACAGTATTATTCCCCTATCATTCCTCCAACGATCTCAACCAAAGACGACTGTTCGTTAGTATGTACGGAATAATCACTGACTTTATGTTAATACTGTATTTATATACCAGAACAAACACTAATTGATAAAAACGCTGTTACTTGCCTATTGTTAATTACGCATGAAGTTCTTTAAGCAAAAGGAAGTCTCCTTTTAAAAGAAAAAAATACGTGTTAACTCACACCGATTATTTGAATAAAACGTTTGTAATAACCAGTCATCAATACCTCTACAGCACTTTTGAATACTGATGAAGTCTATGGATTGTTATCTGCCTAAGGCAAAAATATGTCCCAACGGTGAAAGTGTTAGATGTGGGACTTGTCTCTACAGTAGTAGGTGAGAATACCAGGTACAGTTCTCTCTCTCTCTCTCTCTCTCTCCCCTCCCTTTCACCCCCCTCCAGTTCACAGAAAGTCTCTCGCGTAATAGTTGCTGATCACTGTCTAGCGTTGCTTTGAATTTTGTTCAAAGATAACGTTTTAGTTCGTTCCTGGATTTTGTTGTCCATGATGTTTCCGTTATTACTAATTAACTATTAATTATTAATTATTTATAAAAACGAAAAAATTTTTACCTTATGGCCTAAATTAGCTACCGCTGCGTTAGACGAAGCTGTAACGGAGCGAAAGGTAGTTTAGGCCATAAGGTAAAAATTTATCAATAATAATTTGTGATCCGAACCGGTAGTAATCTACATAGTTCGTTTTAATTTGTTAAAAATATTTTTTCTCTATTAAATAACTAGACATACTTAATCAGTTGTGTGTGTGTGTGTGTGTGTGTGTGTGTGTGTGTGTGTGTGTGTGTGTGTGTGTGTGTGTGTGTGTGTGTGTGTGTGTGTGTGTGTGTGTGTGTGTGTGTGTGTGTGTGTGTGTGTGTGTGTGTGTGTGTGTGTGTGTGTGTGTGTGTGTGTGTGTGTGTGTGTGTGTGTGTGTGTGTGTGTGTGTGTGTGTGTGTGTGTGTGTGTGTGTGTGTGTGTGTGTGTGTGTGTGTGTGTGTGTGTGTGTGTGTTTAAGCGTACCAATCTGAGGCCGAAAGGACATTTTCCCAACAGAGTTCCCCATTAGAAGCAACAATTACCACCGTTTATGCTAGAACAACTATGAGTTAGCACTTTCCCCTAAAGCATCAGTCACTGGTTGCATATTATGCCATACAATCCCCAACGTGTAGAACGTGGTATTCTGGATGCTACACCCTATCTACTGTAAACATATTATTAAAATGTTTACTGTCACACAAAGCTTAAGAGAGATAGCCAAGAAAAGCCTACAGTATAAGACATACTGAAAACTATTACGAGTAAATTTAGGTCGCCTTCTTATAAATATGGAATTTGTGGAATTAAAATCCCACACTCCTAATACTATGTGCAAGTATTAAAACTGTATTTTAACATGTAAATATATACTTCATGAGAATTTGCATTGTTATAGGCCCTAACAAGTCTGTAACAAGTCTCGATTCCACAACGACAGATTAAACCATAGTGGTTTTATCGAAGAATATTTCCAAAACGTTCATGTCATTATATGATTACATAAATATTATTAATTACACACGCAGTAATGTAATTATTAATTATTGAAACAGCAGTAGGCTATGACTTGTTTATAATTACCATATCCAGCTGAGATTTTTTATGTATCCATTAAACTAAACCATTCAACAGATCGCATTCATATAAAAAGGCCACACTTTTGAGACCCACACAGGAGTAATAAGATATTCACAAAACTTATTAAATTTTAAGTTACATTAAAGTACTACAACTTCATGAATATTGCAGACTTAAAATAAGTTAGTATTAATTTACAATCACGTATGCATTGTATAAAAACTATTATGTCATGTTTCCAAAACATCTAAGCTTAAGTACGATCAAATGTAAACGTTCAACTATTATATTTATAAGTTGAAACAATATATATTTAGTTTAAGCTGTGATACTTTTAAGTTTACAAATTATTTGTTTTTGTGGCAGTTGTTAACAGTATTGCTATGTGTAGTAAATCATATTGATTGATTTTTATTTGTAAATATGTTCTAAGTATTATTAATAAGTTTACATATCCCGCTCACACTAAAACACATACGTGTGTGTGCGAGAGTGGAGTGAATGTGTGCTGTGTACGTATAGAAATGTACAAAAATAATTTTGTGAAAATATAAATCTATCTTTAAGCGTAGTAGTTAATGACGAACAATACGGTATACTAATAATCATGATAATGATGATGATAATAATAAGAGCTATTTAAAGTAATAAATATTTATGTTTTTCCTTTCATAACGTCAGATATGTAAATAAAATCTTTGTATATAAGGCCATAAAATATGCATATGTTACGTCTTCTATGTACAGTATTTAATTCAAGTTAGTAAAAGTAGTTACGTATTCTGTGTGTGCGCGTGCGCGCGCGCGTACTTTGTCTGTGAAAACATGACATTTGTGTAAGAAGTGTACTAATCAAGGTCACAAGGGGTGGGCGTGCCAAGGGCTGAAGATTAATGATGTTTTTAATGGGGGGTATACGAAAGCCAGATGCTTTGCTCTGCCTTCTGTTGGGAGAAGTTTACATTTTCTCCGTGGTACACTATTTATACAGTTTCGACATTGTAACGGATTTTAAGTTACATTTAAACTACATTTGTAATTTCGGCTGGCGATGACCGACCGGAACGTTTTCAGTAAAAACGGGAAGTAAAATATTGCCAAGCAAGTGATTTTCCCCGTATTAACGTACGTGGCAACAGAAGCTTTCACACTTGAGAACGGTTCGTAGTAGGTAAAGCGTGTGATTTGTCAACTAATACTTCCCACATTTTAAAACCGTTTTATTTGTTTTTGTTGAAAATGCGTATTAACAAATTTTTGTAATAGTTTAAAATTTTTTAGTCGGTTAAATTCAGAAAGAAGGCGTCGCTTAACTGGGTTACTACAGAAACCTTGATTCTGTAGAGACCGAAATTGTTCGCTTGGTCATGTGAAGACATGTGAGAATCGGAGCCATGACGGAATTTGTACACACACGCGTGCCTAGCACAAAAATTAAAAATATGTTTTCGTTATTCAAGTTAATTTAGCTTGGGAAACTATTTTTGACTTTTGAACGCGGCAGCGTAGCTATAAATAAATTCCGGTATTTATAGTTTCTTATAAATAACGACTGAAAAATAATTTTCTCAAAATAACCAAAAACTCCTCTTTACAATACATCACACGCGCACACGCTACAATTATCGATGCGTCACAGGTGCCATTTAGTTGTTTCGCGGTTGACTTCCGTTACCCCGCTCGCGCTGCGACGGTCATTGTCACTGGCACTTCATAACAGTGTACTTTCATTTTTTTTATAGAATATCTGTGACGTCATTTTTCCCAAGAAAGCTGTGAATTTTGCCTTTTTCACCCGTATAATCAGTGCCAAACATGCATGCGTATTGCACTAAAGCCTACCATATTTGTTTTAACATGGATGGCAGTAACTCACTGCATTCACGGAGGCTTGACAGTAAATTGGTCTTCTTGGAATCTCGTAAGAAAACAAGTCGATAAAGGAGGGATCCGAATATTTACTAACTCGTGATTCCAAATACTACAAACCGTCAAAATCGTACGTTTTATTTTTAATCTCCTTTTAAATTTAATAATAACTTAGTTCACATACGCCTAGCTTTGAAACAGCTTTAAAACTAAGCCGGTAGATAGTCATTATTGGGCCGACTTTGCCATTCATATTTCAGAACGAAAGTTGGACGTTCGGTAATGTAACGATACTCCGCGCAGAATTCGAGTTTATGGTTCTGACCTCCAGAAGCCAGAGCAAGCCACTTACCACCACTTGTTGTTTCTATAATGAAAAAGATTTTATTATGTGGAAAATTACGTAGCTTCGTAAGTTACTTTTAAAGTTAATTATGTTTCATATTGAATCCGCTTTATGCCTCTACCTTCCAGTTCTAGATTCTGATTTCACCTATATTATTTTGTCTACTGCACCAACCACTAGGTTAGCCCAGTCTCTACATAAATAATATTTATTTTATATGATCTTATACCAAATTTTCGTTTTATATGATCTTGTACCAAATGTTCGTACTTTTTGTGATTTGTTATTTAACCCGAGGGAAACAAATAGCGGATTTCAGTAACTGTGGAGCAAAACTAGACATGTAACAGATGCGAATGTCCAACGAATAGTTTTCGCAATTAAAGGCAAATGCTTTGTTTGATGGGGTTATGACTCATTTCCAGACTGTCTTTTCTTCGGCTGGAATCAGCAACTCTTTGTTGCGTCATAATATCGTGTTGATTTGTACAGGGGATACTGAAAACATCTTGAAAAAAAAAAAGTATAATTTAGAACAAAATATATTTTGTGACACTAACGTTATTGTTCTCGTAAATACTATTTCAAACTTTGCTTTTATTCGTGAAAACTGTACTCATAACTAACCCCATATTAAACACTTAAACACAATTTACATTTTAATTTAATTTAAAGATATATTAAGCAACGTATAATGAACCTTTATCCAATAAAATATGTGTGTTGAGGTGTCTTTGCTGGACATCGGCTTCATAATATAACTGTATAAATCACTAACAACGATTATCGGGTAAGTTCCACAAGTACTTTATTCCTTAAGTAAGAACTGTACATTTTTAGTTAATTATTTGTAATCTGCATAGTCGTGTTAATTTTCTTACGATACAGTGTAACACTAAACTGTTCAATATAATTTTAAATAAATGGTTCCTATATGTTATAAAACATGCAAATGACTCTGTATAGTCGTGTTGTACAGTATATATATGTATCATGTATATGTATATAATTGGTTATTATATAGCAATGTAATATATGTTATTTATTTATTTAAAAAGAGTTTTTATTTCTACCAGTCAATTCAATCCTTCCACGGGCACGCACGTTCAAGTGCGTGAAATGCTATTCCAAATTCGCCGTGGTTGACTAATGTGATTCGATTTAATTTTTCACTTCTTATTTATACTAAATTCAGCCAACAAACTACCACTAAACCCAACCCTTCAAAACCTTGAAATAGGCGCAAAAAATATAAAAGCAGTAAAAGAGTTCATATATCTTGGCTCCCAGATAAACAGCACTAACGACACCAACATTGAAACAAGAAGAAAATAAAACATATTGTGCAACCAAATATCTCGCAAATAAAACATATTATGGACTGAAAAAGCACCTGGCATCTAGCCTCATCTCAACAAGCACGAAATGCAAAATTTACAAAACACTTATCAGGGATATGCTGACATATTCTTCAGAAATCTGGACGATGACAAGAAACAGCAAGACACTTTTGGGTTGCTGTGAAAGACGGATTCTAAGAACAATATTTAGAGGAGTACAAGAAAATGGAATGTGGCGCAGGCGCTATAATTATGAACTATACCGTCTTTACAGAGAGCCGGACATTGTCAGGATATTCAAAATATACAGGCTAAGGCGGGTTGGACACGTAGAGAGACTGGAGGAAGGACAGCCTACGAAACATATTTCCTACCAGAAACCAATGGGTAGTAGAAAAATGGGAAGACCCCGAAGTAGATTCAAAGACCAGATAGAGGAGGACCTCAAAAAACTGAACATAAGAAAATGGAAAGCCAGGGCACGCAATAGGGAAGGATGGAATCGACTCTTGGAGCACGCAAAGACCCACCTAGGGTTGTAGAGCCACGGCTGATGATGATGATGATTTACACTAAATCGACCTGGAAATGAATAGCCTAAGCGAGTTTCTAGTAAACTACGGACGAAGTATATCACGCACATACATAACTAAGTGACACGGGAAGTGAAATGGAGAAGAGAAGGGTGTTTCACTTCAGAAAAATAATGTCTGCGCGAGTTCGTGTAACTGGGACCAGTGCCCTATCGTCCTGATATAGCGGACGCATTAAAGTTTGTTCACTCTTAGATTGGGTCCCGATGTAAACAAAACCATGTGCTTGTATTTGAACCGGATTGGTTGACGAGTGGCCGCATCACTAAATCCTTCACTAGGAATAAAGTAGTTCACTATTGATGATCATTAATTGATTAAAAATATATAAAAAACGTTTTCAATGCAATCGTGATTAACACAACTAAAAATAAGGTAAATGATTTTATAATTCTTCGAGTCCGTTAAGAAAGCTTTAACGTTTCATTGTAACTGCCATTGTACCATTGTTTCTGCGACACAGCGCACATCAGTCTGTAAATATATTTGTTACAATGCGTCTGTAGTAGTGACAAACGAAGAAACAAAAATACCAAACACATTGCCTTACGACACACTAATATGTTTTGCAAACTAAGTTTACTCTCAGTCCGCGACCTAATACACTTAGGAAAAAGGCCATAATACCTGTTTCAGATAACAGTTATAAATAATATTGGAATTAAACTAAAAGCTGGGTAAACAGTTCATGTACTTTCAGATAAGTAAACATGATTGGTACATCATGACCATAAACTCCTCAAACAAAATTATAAAAAGTCAGAAAAAATATTAAAATTCAATACAGTTCTCAGGTTAATGTTATCCGAGACGACTTAATGAATACACCAGCAGACATTAGAAAGAAACGCTCCGACCTTCAAAATTATACGTCCAAAGATCTAAGTAATGAAAGGTTTTTCTCTGGTTTTCTGATCTGTAAATTAGAATCGCACAAGGAAGAAGACGAGTAGATCGTTAAACGATTCGATTATGTTATAAAAAAAAAAGTTTTTACAATAACATTGTCTCGAAAGTGTTCAGATTAAGACGTAAGATGACAATTCGATGCTCCTGAAGCGACGTAAGTCTACCTTCTCTGTCAACAGTACACTTGCCCCACTTTGTTAGGACACCATTTTTATCCGATTTATTAAAACACTGATTTGTAACAAAGTCTTTCCCTCTCCTTACCACTCCTCCCTCTCTCTTACTCTTTATTTCTCTGAAAGAAATAGGAATTGACACCATTTACTTCTTTCTCATGTAGGCTACTTCTCGTGGTTGATTCTATCCCACGCGGTTTTTATTCGTATCACGTATTGCTCTTACAAAAATCTAACTTCTCCCTCCTTTACTCGCCTGCTTCTCTCTACCTTTATTCGCTATGGTTGTCTCTAGTCTTAAACTTTGGGTTTTTAATTTCTCCAGGAACTCTGGACAATGATATACAACAATTCCTGCCCGCTGTCGATAGTACATAGGCCTAAGTGTAGGCTATTTCATAACTTGATCTGATTGTTTCAATTGGCTTTAATGAAAATTGTTTAATATCCTCATAACAACAGATTCTTTTATTGTAATTTTCCGACTTGAAACTTCTCAGAAACTGAGATATAATTAACTCCCATCGTTCTGTTGTTTTGTTGCGTGTACCCACGTCTCGGTTGCAGCCCCAGAAGATAATTACTGCTGACACTGGAAGGGATAGGCTACTGGCAAGATTGTGTTTGTTTGTCGCGGCACTGCCTGTATTGCCAGTGCCTCCTACCTCAGTAGACTCCTTGTGCGTATAACGATTGTAACAGCAGAAATGAGTGTGACGGTACATGGTTGAGGATGGTAGTTCCTGAGGAGAGAGGGGATTTCTGTTTTCGTTTGCCGAACTCCAGAGATAGTGAATAGAGGTACCGTATGTCATGAGGATGATTCTATGACCCGAATCGTGGACAGAGGTTCTGATGTAGAGGAACGATTATGCGGCGGCTACGGCAAAAAGAGTTTCAGCCAGCGACCGGACAAAAGAAGACAGTGTGGGAATTCGGAGATCTCTTCGAATTACGTCATTTCTGCAAACCATGGTATTCCTCACAGGAAACAGAGAGTTTTGGACTGAAATTGTCCCACCTTACACCTGTTTGAGGTCGACGAGAGCGACCACCAATCGGGAGCATAAGTCAATACCGACCTGAGGAACAAGAGACAGATGGTGAACTTGATGGGCAGTTGCAACGGGAGAGCACAGATAACAGTGTGGTTTGGACGCTGTGAGCCTTGTTGCGGGTTTCGGTCACGTGGACTTTGTAGTATAGGCGCCGGTCGAGCCGAACGCCTAGATACTTCACCGTCTCTTTCCAGTCGACGGGCCTCCTTTCTAGGGAGAGGCGTGGACTTAGCGGCAGAGAGACGATACAAGTTCATCCTTGTCGGACATGACAGGGGGTCTCGTGGAAAGAGGAATCGGACAATCGAGTGGGCAAGCTCGGAGATGCCTCTGTGAACTGTGAACTGTTAACTTTTGCCTCCATGCAGTCGGTGAAGACATCGGCTTTGCCTTCCGCTGAATACACGATCTGTTCGGGGATTCCGGGGGATTCTCACGGGTCCGTCTACTTGCCGCTCTCCAGACAGAGGCATGGTCGACTTCTAAAGAAGGTTGGTTAGCGTTTACGTTCAGAAGCAATTGCTGGTTTTTAAAGAATGGGCTTGAAAGCGCTGCTTAGTGGCTGGCTGTTTGATTCGTTATCACCAATGATCTATGACGGAGATGATGTAAAGGCAGATTTATGATGGTTCAGCTCCCTATTCATGATATCTTGGACCTACTCCTAAAAATATGTGGCACGGAGATTCAAATTTCATGCGTGACGATCGGGGTTGCTGGTACAGATGGAAACCTCGTGATGATATGAGTGCTGGTCATCTTAATAAAACAATCGAAAGGTCGGGGTGAAGCCGAAATCTCTAGGATGGCTATGAAAATGGGACTGTGATCGGACGAGAGGTCGACAGAGACGAGGCCTGGATGTGATGGGCCTCGTTCCTGGTAATGACAATGTCAATAACTACCGGATGCAGTGTGGACCGAAGACACGGCGAAATAAGATGCAATCTTCCAGCGCACCACTGCACTTTCAATTTCAGTTTATCCGGTGGAGGTAACGCTCTCTAGGTATCCGCCAATGGACCAGAATCGCCGTTCCTCCAGAGGGGCGAAAGCGTGGTTATTGGGAACGATCCTGACGATAATGGGTGTATGCTTGAAGATTAAATTTGATTTAACGAGCCAGATGCGTCTCAGAGATGAGTATGTCATCGGTATAATACCCCTCTACGAAAGTCGTCATCTCAGGTCGGGTAGGGGAAACGCCATTTGCGTTCCACGCGACAATTCTCAAGTGTCTAGCCATTGAGAAGGAGAAGAAAGAATTGGACTGGAAGACAAGCGTCAGCTCAGTGGCCATGTCCAGAGCACGTCGGATGCTATGTAATATGTAAGTTTTCAGTTCTGGAAGTCCAGGGGTCAGCAGGAGACTCCCGCGGCAGCCTTGAGCCTCCCGTTGAACTGACTGGTCGTTCTAGAGATAGGGATGACTTTCGTTGTTAGTTCATTTTCGAGGTAATAGTGCTACAAGGTTACAACTGGTGCGGTTTTATTTCGTCTCCAAACGTACAACGATGCAATTCAGTTATTAAAGACAACCGAATATCTCTACCACACTACCAAGACGACAGAACCATAACCGTAGCGAGTGCACGTAGTACCATTGGACTAGTTTAAGTGACTTTTTTTTTTTTGTAAATTTAATCGGATTGATACTATGGGACGCTGCTGAAAGTAACAGGCTCGAGATCGGCAGCGAAATGTTGCCAGTGTTAAGCAATGCCAATGTTGAAACAATTAAATCGGTAACATATTAGCAACCAACAAGAAGCCACATTGGAATTTTTTCGGAGACTTTAAACTCATTCAAGGTCTTGCAGTAAAAGACATAACATGTACTCAAATAATGAGTTATCCAACTTCGATGAGGTTCTATAATTATCAGATACAGTGTTACGACTGTCTCACATGGTACAGTGTAAAACAAAATTACAGACACCAATGAACTCACTAATAACACTTTAATTAATCACAAATAACAGTTTGTAATCAACTCGTACAATAATTCAAGTTAAATATGTCCACACGCAATAATAAAGTCAAATAATAGAGTTCCACACTAATTATAAAACAATAACACTTCGCCACAATACTTCAACCACTACTCGATCCGCACTAAGGAAAATCGCTTAACGAACTGACTGAACTAAGCCAGACGATCTTGCTTTTATAGGACGCGCAGAGGTCCAGTATACCTTTCCTTCCTTACTGCACGCCAGCTTAATGCGTATCTCAAGTGTTCTTGAACACATTGGAACGTACTTGTGTGCGGCCTTGACTCAGGCTACACCTGCTTGACTAGGGGGGACGGGTGGAGGACGTTCTAGGCTGTTCGATAAGGTTCTCGTTACAATATCTTTATAATACAAATCTGGAAATATTGAAGTAAACTTTATATAACATAGTGAATATAAATAGCATACACCCTCTTATCTTATGTACAGACTAATATGCCCCTGAGCTGCAGAACTCACTACTATTTGGAAGGAAGTACATTTATTATCACATAAATTTAAATATTAAATAATATTTCAGTTATGGGAAAAATTACAAAATCTCTTTTACTTTACTATTTCTTTAGTAATATAACTATTGTAACGCATACAATTATAATATAAACACTAAAAATCGAGATGTCCGGATTTGGGCTACACATCCTTTTAGTATAACACTTTGCTGGTTTTCACTATTTTTTCAAATTTTTTATATTTTCTGGGCCTTGGGGTCCCAAAATTTATAAATTTATAAAACTAAACACGACACTCGAAATGTTAGTTAAAACTATGTTTATGTTGATACACTACATGAATTTTAGCGATTTTATCAAAATTTTCATAAACTTTTGGGTCGTGATGTCAAAAAATTTGAAATTTTC
Organism: Magicicada septendecula; assembly: GCA_034769895.1. Taxonomy (NCBI): domain Eukaryota; kingdom Metazoa; phylum Arthropoda; class Insecta; order Hemiptera; family Cicadidae; genus Magicicada; species Magicicada septendecula. The sequence goes on along the minus strand of CM068376.1, from coordinate 318,848,150 downwards.
AAAAATGAACTTCATGTTCAGATTATGGTTAAAGTTTCTTTTAATCTGATACGCACATGGGCTTTTGCGATTTTTTTACAATTTTGGCCCCTCACATTTTTTGCCTTCCTCCCTACTATTTTTTTTTTAGGGAGATCGATCTGAAAAGTAATAGGTTTCTGTCGGGAAAAAGTATGGACACACGTGACAAGTCTTACGAAAATCGGTTGATGCGTTCAAAACTTATCGCGAGACACCCCAAATAGACCGACAGACAAATGCCAAACGCTCAAAAGCCAAAATTGAAAACTCGCATCGTTCGTTCGATAATATTATAAAATACCTTTAACACTTTATCCAGTTTATATAAAGATCTATGAAATGTGCCTCCATCTGTTATATATTTTAATTGATCACATGATACACACCAGTATACATGTCAGACACTACACTGACATACATACAATAAAAATAAAGGTCATCGGTTCGTTATTACAGCCAGAAGGTTCCCAACGATTACACATATCGATTAATCGCTACGAGTATACATATCGAATGGCTCCACAAATTCTCAGCAGTGATTTTACCTTGCTGCCCCTCTGAATTTTTCTTATATTCTATTTGTAGGTCTACTTTGGCACACTATTGAATATTATTTTACAATCGTAAATAATTAAATTGACAAAAAATGAATACCGGAGACAGCAACACTGCACTGGTCTGTACAAATCGAACAGCCTATCGACATTCGAGAATGACGAAGCAAAAAAAAAAAAAAAAGCCAGAAGGCATAATAAAATCAGAAGTTGAAAAGGCAACGAGAACTCTCAAAACCAGGAAATCTTTCGTCGTATAAGAGAATACGACATAGCGGCCAAGTCAGTCTTGAACTGTATACGCAAAGTAAGACAGTAAAAATTACAGAAAATGGTCCAAGTTCGACACAACAGTACTTTTTACAACAATGGTTTGGACAAAGCATTTTTATTGCTGCACACATCGGATGAAAACGGAAATCGAAGCAAATACTAACAACACTCGGTAAACTACAAAGAAGGGCAGAGACCACAATGCCAAACTATATTTACTTTTTGTAATTGGGGAAACGAGTTTTATTAGTGTAATGGCCGCAATTTTAAAAAATACTGAAGAAAATAGTCACTCTTCTTAACAGGTCTTACTTGCGCGCGCGCGGTTGGTTGGGAGAGTTAACTCTCAGTTGTAAGGAGGAAACGTAATGATCTGAGCTTTCACGGAGGTGAAGAAGGCTTATAATGAATAATAAACGTTTAGTTAATAAATCTGTGTTAATGGTTACAATCACAAATAGAATTTACACTGTTGCACACCACTATACAAGAGTTATTCCGATTAGCGCTTTCAAGCTTCACAGCTCATCATCAGATCGGAAATATTTTTCTATAGTGGTGTGCAACAGTGTAAATTCTGTGAATAATAAACAGCTGAGACAATTGCTATAGGAAATGCTATATCACAGAAATCAATCTAGGAGAAGAGTCACTTACCAATAATTATTGACGATAATGTGATCACTGCAACGCTTGAAGATGCTACTGCGATCCGAGCTGCACTCAGGACCCCAACAAAAGCATCTACACCATTACAGAATGTTTTAAATAAAGTATAAACACACAGTTTGTCCGATCAAAGTATTAAACTGGATTATTGATTGTAAAATGAGTGATGTATTTCCGAATATATACATTTCTTATCGTCTGCTTTTAACGATTCCAATAGCTAACTGCTAATATGTAAAAACCATTTTCTTTATTAAAACACACTAAAGATATGTTAAGTTCAACTATGGGAGATGACACATTTATATTCGTTAGCAGGGTTGAATATTAAAAGAGAGATACTTGAGTAGCTCGATTTAGAAGAAATTATACAAGATTTAGTTAGGGCAAAATCTAGAACGCGTGGTTGGCTGGAAGAGTTAGAGTTAACTCGCAGTTTGAGAGAGGAAATATAATGATCAGAGCTTTCCCGAAGGTGAAGAAGGTTTATAAGGAATAATAAACAGCTGAGACGGCTGTTACAGGAAATGCTGTTTGACAGAAATCGATGTAGGAGGAGAGTCACTCTCTCGGATAGGAGTAGGATAGCTCGGATAGGAGTCAAGATGCTACTGCGATCCGAGCTACACTCAAGAACCCAACAGAAGCATATATACTATTTACAAAATGTTTTAAATAAAGTAGAAACATCTTGGTTTACCAGTCTTGAATCTGTATTTCTTTCTAAGTGTTCATTTCACAATTGTTTATAATCTTTCATTCAAGTTAAAAATTTGTAATTCTTCCCTTATGATCTTTCTTTATACGATTAAGTTTAGAACACCTTTAACGCCATTTCCGAGTCCTGTATTTTAATTTCTTGTTTCTTGGCTGTTGTCCATAATACACGTCCATAGAGGCCACCATAACTTTCAAAAATTTTAATTTTGTCTCTCGAAGTACATTGTTTCTAAAATACGATTGATTGTCCCAAAGATTGTCTTGATCTTGCCTAAATTAACATCAATATCATAATTCCTATCATAGCCAATATCATTTCCCCACTTGTTCTATAATTTGACCATCAATTATTATTTTTGTTCTTATTGGTTCCTTGCCTGGAAGTACCATTACCTTTGTTTTTGTAGTTAAGATTTTCATTTTTTATTCTTTGAAAATCTGATGAAAATTAAAAACTGTTTTTTGAAAAGCAGATTATTTATTTTGATTTACAAGCAAGTTCTCAGCAAACAACAGCACATTCAAAAATCTGTCTGTCGATATCTGAATACCAGGGTTCAGTAAATATTTCCGTTTCCTTACTAGATCTCGATACAAACGTTAAACAGACGAGGTGATACGCAGCACCCTTGTCTAACACCTTGACTGACAGATATTTGTTGACCTACCCTACAATTATTTTTAACAGCTATTATTGTTCCATTAATGATAACGTTGTATAGTTCTATAAGTTGCTGTGAGTATCCCCGTTCTTATAAACTTGCCACAGCAAATTTATATCTACTCTATCAAAGGTCTTCAGAAAGTTAATACAAGCTACATGCGTTTCTTTATTTAACTCACGATGTTTCTCACTGATTTGTGTAATAATGAAAGCATTGTCTCTAGAAGATCTGCTCTTCTTGACAAGAAGAAATTTTTGACACAAAATTCTGCAAAAATTGCTAGCTTGTAGATAGAAAAGCTTACAGTCATTTCTAAATAAGATATTGGTTAATAACGTCACATTAAAACCATTGTGGACTTAAGGGATACAGCTTTGGGGAACAGCAAATATTGAATGTTTCAGGTTAAGGTACTACGTGTCATGAAACGTAGTAAATGACGTGACCACTTTTAGTGAATGAAAGTGGTTTGTCTCGAAGAAGGACACCTACCATGGCTACGGTAAGTTGTGCGATGGCCCATCGCACAACTTAGTGATAGACACATCAAACGACTTGAAACACACCAAACGCCATAACCTCATGGACAACACCAGCAAACCTCATGGGACCATCGTAACACTGGTATCAGAATTTTAACAGTGGAAACGAGAGGACAGTTATATCGTAAAAGAAGGTGTATGCGCGATTAGCGATTAGAAAAAAAATGGATAACAGTCAGTCATGCATGAAGACTCAAAATAATCAATCCTTTAGACTTATCCATTGGTCGTAAAAAGCACAACATTACAAATGTAAAAAAAAAACTAACGTTAATAATCACATAAAGAACTAATCAGCTTCATGTCAGCTTTCAGTAATAGTTTGTTACGACGGTCTCACGGATCGTGTTGTACGGTGGAAACATAATAACTGACACCAATGAAGTCACTAATTACAAACTTTAATTGACACAGACAGCAATTAGAACTCAACAAAAGCACTCTTATACAATAATTCGGGTTAAATTTGTGCAACACACAACAATAAATGTCACCTTATTACAATTTCGCACTAACCCAATAATCACCGCAACAATCACTTCGCCCCGCACTTTGAAATATCTCCAGGTCTAACTAAACTGCTAAGCCGGCCGCTGACGCTTATATACACCCCACAGAGGTTCCAGAGAAATCTACCACTTTAAGGCCGATGAGTCGAGCGATTTGCGGATTTAACAAGCGCTCTGGAATTTGCTAGAAGTTAGGTCAGTGCGCAACCTTGACACACTGCGCCGACCGAAGCGGTAGACTAGTCAGGAAACGTGTGGAAAGGCAGTCTCGAATCACCTAGATCAGTGGTTCCCAAAGTGGGGTCCGCCGACACTTTTAAGGAAAAAAAAGAATATACCGTAATTTTCTCAGATTTTTTATGGTCTAAAATATAAATGTTAGAATCTTAAAACAATTAGTAGAAGATTCCATATTTTTCTTTGTTCAAACTAATTGTAATTTTAAAAGTAATTTCAAGCTAATAGCTTTAATAATGTCTTTAAATCATGTCGTTTAGCAGATCTGTTTCTCAGCCGAACTGACTAGAGCGCTGCATCAACGCAGAACTGATCGCGCTGTTCTAGTCCACGTATAAGCACTGTATCTCGCGTACAAGCACTGTATCTAAACAAAACGTTTTTCCGTGTAGCTGGTTTTACGCCTAAGAAGCTGGATTTCGACACGCGTGGCTGTAAAGATAGAGCCGAGTTTGGCAAAGTTAAGAAATAAACCTGACGTCGAGAGAGACTTAATATTGAAATTATCAGACATTAAACCTAATATTGCAGAGCTAATTTTTCAAAAGCAGCTTCATTGTTCACATATAACTATGTTTGATATCACTAATATTATAATTTTTCAAGATGGGAGAATTTTGATTTTAATACATTTTAATTAAAACATAAGAGTTTGTATCGTATTTACTGTTTGCTTTATTTCATAACTCAGACGGGGTCCGTGAAAAATTTAATTTTTTTGGACGGTCCGCGGACTGAAAAGTTTGGGAACCACTGATCTAGAGCGTTACGGAATTGTCATTCATCTCAAAGTAGGAATATATTCTTGTTGTTTCTTCGTAAATTAATGGCATAAATAATGTTTAAAAAAAAACAAAGTAAATGGTATCTGTAATAATAATAATATCAATATCAGTCACGTTACAAAATTTCAAGTGTTAAGTAATTTTACGAGTTTAAATTCACAGATATGTAAAATGGGGAGTTTGCTGAGGAAACTAAAAGAATATTAACTACAGGTTGATCGCGCACAGAATTCTCATGCCGGAAGACAGGTTTACATAGGCTACGTTCTGCAATACGCCAGTCATTATTCCAAACACGGAAACATTTAATGCTTAGACCACGTGGTGCCAAGGCGAATTGTTCATTATCTGTAAAACTAATTCTATACTTCATAACAATTACGCTCACTTCACATCCACTTTATAACGACAAAATAGCAGCCGTAAGTGTAGTCTACGGGTTACAAAACAAAGTTGGCCAAACTAATGTTTGCAGATTGGACAGTAGTTTGTTTACGAACATACATTACAACCAGAATAGCATTAAAAAACTAACAAAAATGTGGAAACCAAACAATTTCGAAAACAGTAAAATTACTGGTTGTTAAAATTGGGACATAACCAATATACGTCTGAAAATTGGACGATAAGAAAGAAACGGAGCTTTCAAAATGCTGGTCTAAGGATGTGTTCTCATGAATGCTTCCATACTACACGAACTAAAGATAAAAAGATAAATTACTGAAGCAGATTAATAAGACATACTTAAACCTGGATGGACAGGTAGCCAATGATAACTGTCGAGGAGAACCTTGTTGTGCGAGGGGCACACCTTCCTGATGTGGGTGGATAGACTTAAGGCAGCATACCTTATACGAAGCTAAGCAGTTAGCCCGGGGTATGGGGTCCCAATCACAACGTCATGAGTGTGAAAGTAGACTTAGTAGGCCACGTGCCGAAGGGGAGAACAAAACTACGTCACAATCAGGGGCGGATTAGAAGCGCGTGGTGTCCTATGCTGCCATCACACTGATAGTGCCCCCCTCCCGTTCAAAATTCAACTTTTTATCCACTATTTACACTGATATATGGAATACACAATTTCGAAAGTTAACAATTATTGTATTTAACTGTCAAATTACAACAAATGTTTAGTTAAATAGTGATTACAATGAGCATAGTAGTACTTAAGCTTAGAAAATACTAATCGATCCATTTTTTGCTTGATTTTGCCTTAACGAAGGCTTATGTAATTTCTTCTAAATCGAGCGATTGAAGTCCCTCGCTTTCAATATTCAACCTTGCTAACGAAGATAATCTCTCGCCTCCCATAGTTGAACTCAACACATCTTTAATGCGTTTTAATACAGAAAATGACCTTTCAGATTCTCAGTTAGCTATTAGAATCATGATAAGCAGACGAAAAGCAATGTATGTATTTGAAAATACATCAATCATTTTACAGTCAATAATCCAGTTTAATACAGCGAGCGGACAAACTGTAGTATCACGGAATCTATCATCTTCAGTCGAACGATTTAAAAAAAAAAGTCTTTCTTGGAATTTTACTCGTGGCACAAACTGCTTCGGTGAACTCGTCGAAAAGTGTGCACACATCTTTTTATGATTTTGGACTGAGGCCATTTGTTTTTTCTGTTTTTTTTTTTCATTTTTATTATCTTCAAAAGGTTTTTGTGATTTAGGGCTGGGTGGTGCCCCCTCTGACAGCTGAGGCCCTGGTGCCCGGTCCTGCAACATACCCTAGCGTTATGGATAATCCGCCACTGGTCGCAATTTATTATCGAGAATAAAAATTACAGACGAGAACATTATAGACATACGGCAGATCTTTTGGCTTAAGGCAGTGGTTTACCGTTGGCAGGCTTTGAAGTAGGCCTCTCTCGGAAAAATAATTTAATAAAACACATGTTTTTAATTCAGAAGCGGAAGGTTGATTTTGGGGGACAAACGTATGGAAAACGTTTTACTGTTTCAACAGCAAACTAATAATACACTTTCGGTAGTTTTCCTAATACTTTATTAATAATAATTTTACTAATATTATTTTTTACTAATATTATTAATATTTTTTATTATAGGCTGTGTATTTACTCTTGAAGGGGCCGGATTCTTTGTCGCGTTCATCAAGCATCAAAAGGCAATTGCCCCACAGATTTTTCTCTGCTTCCCCTACTAGATTAATAACAACTCTGCTCGATGTGGCCATTCCTGTTTTAGTGACTCCAGTTTTCCTGATCGACCTCAGTTTTCGCATTGAAAGTTATATGTAAACGCACCGATGTTTCATACTCCACATTATTGTAGTAACATTATAAAGATTACAGATAAGTAGTAAATATAATGAACATGTAATTTACCTAGTTTCTTCTATCGTCGTTCACTTTTTTATGTTATTTGACAAAGATTAAGCGATTATGATGCGACCCGCCCGAGTTTAAATTGTGGCCGTCTAGTACGTTTAAGTTGGAAACCACTGGCTTACGAACGTTGGGATCAACTGTTTACAGCTGTTGTTGCAATATTATTGAAACTGAAATAACGATATTTAACCTCCGATAGGAGATGAAACGTTAAGAAGTGTCAGATATTTTACGAGACACCAGGCCAGTTAAAGTTACTCACGTATATTTACATTATACATCGCATGTGTTGTATATTGATATACAATAGAACAATGGTTCCCAAAGTGGGGTCCGCAAGAATGTTTCAGGCGGTCGGCGGACACGTTTAAGAAAAAATTGAATAGGCCTATATCGTAATTTTATCTGATTTTCAATAGTCTAAAACAGGGGTCTCCAAACTACGGCCCGCGGCAACCTTGCCGGTGCTGCGTGCAGTTTTTAAATAGATCTCAAAATACTTCAAATATTATAACATTTTAATAAATAGCTAAACAAGAAATAAGTTAAGTAAAATTTTATAATATACTGTACAAGTTTAAAACATTTACGTGGTTAATGTGCTTGTTCGTCTCGCTCCCTTGAATGAATCACGCTTTTCACTCGCATCAACCTAAAGAGAAGATTCCTAGTCCCCCCGTGCGCTCAGCTCTAACTCCCCCCCGTGGTTCGGTTATGTTGTCAGACGAACACTTGAAATCCATTATAGTGATAGGAGCATCAAAATTTGACCCAAAATGGACAGACATTATATGTCAGAAGCAACTCCACACATCCCATACGTACATAAGAAAGCCAAAAAATAATACATAAGAAATATCTTTGAATGTTATTTTTTCCTTAATTTTATTTACATTATTTTGAATAAATGTATTTGTTTTCTTTGGATAAGTCTGCTTAATTTTTATTTAAATACCTCTCTTATTGACTTGATTATTTTGTAAACTTAAAAAAAATAAGTTTACAATACACACACACACAAAATATGTATATTGTTGGCCCGCCTGACTTCCAAGATTTTTCAATTCGGCCCTCAAGTGAAAAAGTTTAGAGACCCCTGGTCTAAAATATAAATTTTATAATCTTAAAACAATTAGTAGAATATTCAATTTTTTTTTTTTTTTTTTTTTGTTCAAACCAACTGTAATTGTAAAAATAATTTCAAACTAAGGGCTTTAATAATGTCATTAAAACAAGTCGTGTAGCAGATCTGTTTGTCAGTCGGACTGACTAGAGTGCCGCATCAACGCAGAACTGATCGCGCTGTTTTAGTCCACGTATCTAAGCATAAAGTTTTTCCGTGTAGCTGGTTTTACGCCGAAGTAGCTAGATTTCGACACGTGTGGCTGGAAAGATGGAGCCGAGGTTGGCAAAGTTAAGAAATAAACGTGATGTCGAGAGTGATTTAATATTGAAATTATCAGACAGTAAACCTAATGTTGCAGAGCTAATTGTTCAAAAGCAGCTTCAGTGTTCACATTAAACTATGTTTGATGTCATTAATATTATAAATCATTAAATTCGTAGTGACCGTCAATCAATGAATTTTTCCGGTGAAGGGTTTGTGAGGATCGGTCAAAAAGCCTTTCTGACCGATCCTCACAACGGAAAAATTCATTAATATTATAATTTTGCAAGTTAAGAGAATTTTGATTTTAATACATTTTAATTAAAATATAGAGTTTGTATCACATTTACTGTTTGTTTTATTTCATAAATCAGACGGGGTCCGTGAAATTTTTAATTTTTTTGGGTGGTCCGCGGACTGAAAATTTTGGGAACCACTGCAGTAGAATGTTCTGTAACAATAGTACTATACATTTATAGATAAACATAGTTTGTTGTTAAAATTCCTTCCCGGGCTGTCTGGCCGTGGTCCATTGTTTTCTATAAAAACAGATGTTTCGGCAGTGCCATAGACTGCCATCATCAGTGTAAAATCAGTACTGTGGTCACTAACGTATACCAACTCACGTTAGCGTAACTCGATTTTACACTGATGATGGCAGTCGATGGCACTGCCGAAATGTATGTTTTTTAGAAAACAATGGACCACGGCCAAACAGCCTGGAAAGAATTTTAACAACATTGACTCCGACCGTGTAAGCCTACGAAGTACATTATAAACATTATAAACATAGTTTATTCTACCAGATTTCGAATTTATGTCTGATATCTACTAGACGTTTCTCATAAGTGACGCATGTTGCTGAATGTCATTGCCATACATATATAAGCGGTGTTAGACGGACCAAAACCTCCAGTACCACTCTGTATGCACTCAACAAACTCTTCTCAAACCTCGACTCCTTCTTGTACAAGATCAACTGGAAATACTCACAAACTGCAAAACAACGCACTTCCCTACAATCCATAGCCACCTCCATCAACAGAACTACCCGCAAAACCGCAGACCTTCCTTCCTTATGAGGTAACCGCCTCCTTACCATAGCCGATGGACTTCCTCCCAGAACTCCTCGCCGCCAGCGTCATAGAAATAGAAACACTTAATTCCCATCTTCAACCCTACTCAACCTGCCATTCTTCCTGGTCACGTAACAACTTAAATTTTCACTAACTACTTACCTAGTCTTTAGCCCTATTCTTTGTGTTCCCCGCCTACCTTGACGCCTCTCTCTCGCCTCCCTCCAGCTTTGGCGACCTGCGTTACTCGTCCCTGTCTTGTCCGCACTTATGTATAAACTTTATGGCACTTCTATCCTATATATACACACCTATACACACACAACCTTTACCTTTACCTATATGGCTACACTACATTTACACACACACACACACACACACACACACACACACACACACACACACACACACATGCGCGCGCACACGCACGCACTACTCTACCTCCAATGTGCCTCCATCTTCTTCGCTTCTGGGCTGCACTGGTATGCGTCTCCTCACATCCTTCCATTCGGCTGAATGGGCCTTGCCTCTGATCAGCCGGAGACTTGTCATTCTGGACAAATCTCACATAACACGAAACAAAAAGAAGTCGGTCAGTATTTATTGTTAGTTCGGTTAAGTTAATTTTTAGTCAGTCTTTATCGAGTGTTCAGTCATTGAGTTAGTTACAGAATTAGAGCGTGTATTTGATACCTCATTTGTGGATCAATATTATATCTGTGTTGTTGCTTCTATAAATTACGATTCTGTGAATAATCGGTATCTCAGTTGTGAATCGAAATATGTAGTCTATTTGTAATTGTAAAAATTATTTGTGATAGCGATAAATAAACAGGGTGTCGACAGTGATACGAGTTTTATCATTTCGATCGCAATCGATTTTTATTTCGACATTTTTTGTGTGAAATCAATGCACTGGGTTTGCCGATGACACTGTAACGTTACAGACTTGGGAAACATACTAGGAGCGTTACACAGTACTCTGAAACAGTTGGAGACTGAAGACGAATGCCTAGAAAATCAAACTGACGATTGTAAGTAAATGTTACGTACGGAATTGATAAACAAGAAATTAAACGAGTGAAGAAACTTTGTTATTTGAGAGCAATGATTACGGAAAGCAATAGGTGTATATCGGAAGTGAAATGAGGAGCTTCTCAGAATGTACGGAACCTGCCCACAAATAATCAAAGAATTCTGAACCTAAGAAAGCTTTTGAAGAAGATCGTATTTGAAGTAACTTGCATTAGATCATGTGATGTGAACTTCATCCGAGTTCCCCAACGCATCTTCTTGTGTACCCATCTACTTATTGGTCGTAATCAAACTGATATAGTCGTAATTGTAACTGTACGTCGTAACTGTATCTATACGTCGTGTCACATCCCAAGTAATTAAAATGTTTCAGTTGCTTATCGTTCACAGTTATCTTCGTCCTGAATAACGTTGGTCTAAAACAAGACTATTGATTCTGTTTTCCTTAATAAACTTTTATCTCATATTTTGTGCAAAACTGACTCAGAGTAAAAAACCCCTTTGAAGGTCATTTTCATTTTTATTATCATTTTTGAAGTGAGAACTTCATATACGGCACTATGGTGCGCGGCTCATGCCCGTACACCTCGCGCTCCTACGGCAGTAAACTGATCCAACGCGTAACGAAATACATGTAACGAAAAAGCAATGTTGCCAGGTCAATCAGACCTCTTTCCCCATATAGCTACCCAAAATTCCCACTGCCACAAATATGTGTGCCTTAAGCAAAGAGTAATATTTTAAAGAATGTGAACATATTCTACGTGTTAAAATACCATTGCAAGAAAAAACTAATTATTGAGATTAATTTTATTTATGATAAAAGAAACTGTACTCACATGCTGAGAGATCGAGCTGCATACTTTTGAAACCCTTTTCTTGTCATAGTTCATTATTGGCCTAATATATTTACACAACTTTTCAATTGTTTAATTCATAAAAACATTTAAAATCAGTGACACTTAATTTTTATTATAATATTTATAGTGTCGTCAATGAGAATGTTTGCGTACACGGTTGAAATGTCAAAAGAGTATAATTTTGTATCCTTGTTTACGTAGTACTTTTTTAGTTAATCGGTGAGTTTCATTCTGGTTTTTATATTTTATGTGGCTGGAAGCTTTTATTATGTTTCAAAATTCGATTTAGTTATTTAGCTATGTTTTAAATTTGTTATAAATTGAACAATTATTCTGCGTATATTAATTATACTACAATGTGTAGTATAAATATTATAAATATATAATATAATGCTTAACAATATAATATAAATATATAATAATTATCACATTCTACTTTGCAACTAAATATTGTATAAATCGTATTGTTACAGTGGGAAAAATTATTTGTTAACATATTGTTTGTATATGTATGTATTGTGATATGATTCTATTTATGTTCATTGTGAATATCGATTTCTTACAATAAAATACATATAAACACTTCTGTGCCCTCGTCTCATTTAATTATCCGTTCACTCTAATTTGAATATGAATTCTTTATAGCAAATAGTCTCTTCCTGCAAATGCATACGAGTAACGTTTTACACGTCGAATCAGTTTATTGCCACTCGGCACTGAAGTTCTCACTTCTGGCGTGTGTCTCACGACATACCCAGTTTTCTTTATTTCCATTTTCATTTTCATTTTCAATACGTCTCATCATCATATAATTTAGAGTTGGCCTACTTATGTACTTACGTCTAACAATATTCTCTTGTACGTTGATTTCCATTTCTTCAACAGTCCATTTATATATATATATATATATATATATATATATATATATATATATGTTGAACATGGTAGTGGATATACAGCGCTCCCCTGTCCTACATTACATTACATTACTCCCCTGCCATTTGTTAGTTTTCCTCCAAAACTTAAAACCATCCGTGTGTTCTCACACAGGCTTTAACTTGTCTTGCTTCGTAGACACAGGAAAAAATTCGAAGTTTTGAAAGAGAATAGTGAGTTTTGAAAATAATGAGAAAGACGATACTTGGGCCATATTTCCACACGTAAAGGATTTATTCTGAAAATTTCTACAGGAAAAGCCAGGCGTAGGAAATACGAGTTATGATGGTAGCTGGAAGATATGATACTGTCGAAAGGATAGTGTTGACGAAAACAGATGTGTAAATGGTGTTTAATGGGGACCTCTTTAAGGCGCTGAGGTTTTTACTAACTTTCCTATACTGTATGTTCGTATTTTTAAGCTAACGTTTGAACACTTGTTCGAATTTTTAAGTATTTCCCCAATCGGACTACATAAAAGTGTTAACTTTTGAAAGTATTTTTTTTTCGTTAAACAAATAAATCGGTTAATTCCACGTTTAAAGTTTATCATCTTTTGCACGAAAAGTCAATACAGTGTTTAAACATTTTCCTATAAATTTTCGTTACCTTCGAACGTGGTGGAAAAGAGGGGCCTATTGGTTCTCAGTATTGAGAGAGCAAGACTACACAGCTGGAACAAAGGAGCTATTTGTTTCGGCCGCGCTGAATCATTACCATACCTCCGCCACACTGATTAATAAATAAACAAACAAAGGAAATATTACTGTTCAGTTGTCCTAATAATAGAGTGGCTATTTTCATCGGTCTCTTGAATTCGTTGTCAGACAAAATAACTTACAACTAAATAAATAATAAAAATGTATATTTTAAGACAAAAACGGAAGGAATGTTATTTACAAAAGCATGTGGCGACAGAGGTATGCATGGTGCAGCTGCCCAAACGCTTGTTCGTGTCGTCACCGTGCCGCTAATAATATGTCTGTAACAATTGTAAACACACACACACACACACGCGCGCGCGCGTGCCAACCAAAACGTAAACTGCGGCAATAATTTTGTTTATGTTGATGACACTATTGTGTGTGTGTGTGTGTGTGTGTCTTCGTAGAGAGAGAGAGAGAGAGAGAGAGAGAGAGAGAGTGAGAGAGAGAGAGAATGGGAGGAAATTAGACTGTCAAGTTTTGGTCTAATGTTTGATAATATTAAATGCTTAATAATGTTTAATTAAAATATCAAGAATAATAATGTTTTTTCTCTATTATTCATAAGGACAGAGGTGCCCATCCCCCCCCCCAAAAGGCCATGGTGCAATTCCCCCCAAGTATTCCGAAATCCCCCACAAAATCCCCCAAAATTTTATTTCGTAGGTAGGGGGGATCACAATACGGGGTATGGAATAATCCTCAGTTAACGGTAAATCTTCATGCTTTATCAAAAAAATTTTTAAACAAAAAACTAATGTTATTCTTTTTATCAATACCAAAAGGTTTTCTAGTATGCCTGATCAATAATTAAATTATAAAAAATGTAAAAGCCTGGTCAAACCTGGCCTAACATAAGTAGTAGTACATTAGGCCTTATCAAGATAATCTAACTTGATTTTGTAATAGCATTCTTTTTCTTCACTGATTTGTTTGATTTACGACGCTTGTAAGGGGGTAATTGAGCCCCTGGTTATGCAACTGGCTTAAACTCATGTTACTACTATTTCCAACAATGGATTATAAAAGGAAAAAGATGATTATTAACGGCAGGGAAGGTTTAGTAATAAAATAAAAAATCTACAAACTTTGGAAACACAATTTAGTTATGCATATATGCAGTGAGTTATATATGAACACTGATGTGAGATATCGTTGTATATGAACAATGATGTGAGATATCGTTGTATATGAACAATGATGTGAGATATCGTTGTATATGAACAATGATGTGAGATATCGTTGTATATGAACAATGAAACAATGAATATCGTTGTATATTTACACTGGTTCTATAGTCAGTTATTCAACAACAGAGATTGTATACTTTTGGTTGTTTTAGCAAACGAAGTCGCCTTGAAAAATGCCCCTCAAAAATTCCAGTGGTGCGACTTGCACCTGTAGGCACCCCTGCATAAGGAAATAAATGACGGACTCCAGTACATCTGGCAGAAGTGTTTCCCAGTTCCTATAAAATTTCATACTGGCCAAGGTAATACAGTAACAGACTGTATATCCCGTTACTAGAGAGAGGTATAGTAACCAGAGGTATTCCCATTTTTCATATTACCATCCTGGGTCGACATGCCTATCATTAAATGCCAGTATTATGTTAAACGCGGTAGTCAAAAAACTCCACTTCTATATACCGTATGTCTGCTTACATCGTGTGCTATCGGTGAGAAGTAAAATATACTCATATAAAATAAAATAAAATAACTCTTGCGCGAGAAGTAAAATATCCAAATATTGGCCTGTTCACTGGAACATCTTCACTGAATGCAAAATCTTTTCGTCGATAAAATACTGACTCAGTTGATACTTTGACCTATTGATTGATCTTGGTTCAGTTTATTGAGCTATTGGCTCAGCTGATACTTTAAGCTGTTGATTGATCATGACTCAATCGATTGAGCTACTGACTCAGCTGATACTTTATGCTATTGATTGATCATGACTCAATTGCTTGAACTGCAAACTCAGCTGATACTTTGAGCTATTGATTGATCTTTTCTCAATTGATTGAGCTGCAAACTCAGCTGATACTTTGATCTATTGATTGATCTTTTCTCAATTGATCGAGCTATCGGCTCAGCTGGTACTTTGAGCTATTGTTTGATCTTGGCTCAATTGACTGAGCTATTGGCTCAGCTGATCTTGTGCTTTGATTTACGTGTAAATGTAAAAAATATGTTTTTTATACCGTATAATTATTGTTCGTTAAAGTAAAACTTTTATAAAATTCAAGTCACCCCTTATTATATTATTTGCAATATAATGATTAAGGTTTCTTTCTATTTAAACTAAACTTTTTTTTTACTATACCAAAAATAAATTAAAAATAAAAACTATGTAAAAACAGCGAAATTCGGCTGGAAATTTGTATCCAAACAATTTATAAATATTAAAAGCTTCCTTTAGGAGGCTGGGTGCGTAGAGGTTAGCGGATGGCTTCCAACGGGTCCTTTTGACAGGGATCGTCAGTTACGACGCATAAACTAAGCTGTTAAGTTTATGATTATCTCATCAGTTTTTAATGACTGTTATAATGAATGTTTATAATTGTAATTAATTAATTCGTTATGTTTGCCGTGCCCCACGATCTTGGAGCGCCATTAATATAATGAATAATATGCAAATTACTTGCATAAATTATTTATTTTCGTGCCTTTTGTTGGGCAGCCATTTACTATAATAATTGCCTGTAAATGTAATTTACATTTGCGGCTAGTTAATTATTTGTATCAACTGAATAATTATTCTAATTATTTATAGCTCAACATATGATATCATTTAATAATTAATATTGTAAATTCAATACGGAATATATAAACACCACACAACACAACCAAACAACATACTCAACGATCAATTACAATATAAATCACATACACTTTTGACACAATTTTACAAAAAACGAACATCAAGTTGAATCCCTGCACCAATCCCCTTCCTCCACACACCACCCCCACTACACCTTCCACACAAAAACCGTTACGAAATGATGGCAGTCTGACTAAAAGCTGAAGAAGGCGGATACGTACGCCGAAACGCGTCCGACGAAAAAAGTAAGTTTTCACAAGATAAAGTTCATTTTTAGTAAAGTTATAGTAAAGTTGTAAATTCAATTTATATTACTGAGCAAAAGAAACTTTTAAAATTTTACTTTGTGATTTTTAAAGATTAAGTTAACATCTGGGTTATCTGTAATAATAAACGCATATGTAGAATCAACTTAAATAACTAATTTATTATTCATTCATAGTAAATTATAATCATACATATAAAACGTCGTTGTACCTGTAAATACACACATATTTTTAAATAAAACAAATTCCAGTTTAAATATTCACTGAAATAAAGAAGACATACATACATACATAAATCATATGATATAACAATTCAAATTCTAATTATTGATGCGTTCATTAATCCCAGATAGTTTTTGTTAACATATTCGTGAATTATACTTTTAACTCTGATTTATATTCATTACGTTTACTTATAACTTCCCAGGGTAGGAATTCTTTGAAAGAATCAGGTCAGTAGCAGCAACTTAAAGTAATAATTAAAATAATGGTTACTTGAGTTTTATGGAATATCCATTTAGTGTACAGTGATGTCCGGTCTTTGCGGTGATGATGACATAAAGACACATCTCGTTGACTGCCGTCGATATCACAAACACTTGTACACACACACGATCACTCGCGTCGAAGTAGAGTGTGTAAATAAGTAATGTTTTAGTGTTCGTTTGAATAATTCATTTTACAATGAGTGTTGTATGTTCATTTTAACGTTACTGTTTATGTCTGTTCGCCACTTGTATCACCTTTTATCAATATATGTGTGATTAGATTAGTTAGTTCAATGTTTCATGTTCTATAACGTTTAATGAGATGTAGTAACACTGAATGAATTTAAGTTCGTCTGTTTTGTACAATACATATGTGATGATATTTGTACGTGTTGCGATTTTATTGTTCGCTTTAAATGATTACTATCTGAGTCCGTTACATCGCACTTCGCAATTCACTATTATAAAATCACTAAGTCTGACTATTATTACATGACGATTTCACTAAGTCTGTTAATTTACGATTTTGATGTACTAACTCCCGAAACTTGAGATATACTCTCCGAAAATTAAAAAATACTAGTTTGAAAATTTAAAGTAAACTGTTTCAAAAATTATGGTAGACTGCCTCCGAACAATTAAAGTGTATTACTTGAAAAATTAAAATATATTGGCCTCGTCCCTGTGTTGGACATATAGTTTTATCAATTCGTCCCTACTCAAAATTTTGTCTCCCGCGCTGTTCGCGCCTTCCTTACTCGTGATAGGTCAGTTTTTAGTTTTCCTGGAATAGTTTGTCCCACTACGTTAGGATTCTTCGTCATCTTTCTTCTGATACGTCCTTTGTTTTTGTTGCTATGGAAACTGTCCTCTCCACCAGTGTTCTTCGCAGGTCTTGTCTTCTGATAGGTTGCCAGACATCCCCCGATTTTGTTCTGTCGAGCGTTGACCTATTTCGTAGAATCTCTAGCTATTATACGCCTGTCGATCAATCTATTGTTTGAGGTATACGCAGTGTTTTTCTGAGTTGCCTTTCATCTGTTCTTGGGTCCTTCCGAAGTATTGTTCTCTCTTACACCCCTTTTTTGTAACTATTAATAATTTTGGACATCTGTCAGCTGGTGAAGTCACCCCAACTTTCTACTCGTAAATTGCGTCTGACACTTAGACGTTATCTCCAGCTGAGTAACATGATTGGAGTCCTGTCCATTCTCTGCTTCACGTATTGTTTCTTAAAGTGCTGTACGTCCGTTCCTTTGTAAACATTTTGTTTCCCCTTATTGCAGTACCTCGTATACTGACGTAACTTGACTGAACATCTGCTTCAATTCCCAGTACACGTGTGAGTGTCCTCGCCTGCTTTGTTTCGGCTGTTGTGGGTAATAATTCTAAACTAAACTTTCCCTGTCATCTCGTACATCCAATTTCTATAGCCGGGTAGAACTTAACGTCTTCCTATTGTCTTGTTAGCGACGCTGCTCTGACATCTTCACATTACGTTTTATTTATTGCGTCAACTAGAAGTCGTTGACACAACTCCGTGTGAACACACTCCGTCGAGGAGAAAATTTAAAAATTTTTAAATTTTTGCTCGTTACAGCGTCCTCAATTTTGATTTGATGATGTGACCTTAGGGAACAACTCAAATCCAAATTCTGCACCCTGTACGTCGCCTCACCATGTTCATCTTCCTCAGGGAGGGATATTACATGTTAACCTACTTTTCATGACTTGTATTACAATTGGTGTACCCCCTTTTAGTTTTAATTGTATCTACGAATTTATTGCTAGCTATCTGGAATGGCTGAACGCATTTAACATTATCGTATTTACATATCGGTTACATGTAAGTACCTTATCTCTCTAATTACAAAACAAATCATAAATTCAATGAGTAATGTGTACATTAATTAACCAAATAATCCCTTTACCTTCTAGAATACTATTCACCCAATATAATGTCAAACAAATCACTAGATTTAATGTAACGCTTTACATGAAATTAAAGAAAATCTCCTATAACATATACATTTTATGCAGTACAAATAGTCCTACCAATAATTTGTTCTTAAAATTTTATTTAAAATTAAATTGATGATTAACATATCCGCTACGTTAGTTTTAATTATATTCATATTATTTGATCATTTATATACATACACATAATAAAATTTTTTTTTTTTTTTTTTTTTTTTTTTGCTAACGAGTTGTTTGCTTCGTTCTAACATCATTTAAATTCCTAACCTATTAATGATGTACAATCACTTTAACGAAGTTTATTTGCAATATAGTTTTTTTTAATTTAATATCACTTATTTACTTTTAAGTGTCCCTTTTTTTTTCACTTTGTCTCAATAATTTATTGCTATACGAACAAGTAGTTGTAACTAAAATGTTCTTTGTATTCACTACAATACTTCATAAAATGTCACTCAAAATGTTAATTCACCCTTATTATCTAACAATTTTATCAGTGGTCTATTAACTAAGTAGATTCTTAAGTTACACTTGACATTTAGATTACATATTTTCTTTTGGTTAAGCCAGCTTGATTGAGATAAGCGCGTCATTTACCCTAACGTAGATGACTCATCCCCATCAGTTAAACTTATTATGATATGTTCTTCCACTTTCTCCTTTTTCATATCACCTTCTGTTTTCTGGCTCATAATATTTCTTCATTTGTTTTACATTGAATTTCCCTCGGACTTTGCTTTCGTCATCGCAATCGACGAGCTGGTATGTAGCATCTCCAAGAATTCGATGTACTTTGTATGGCCCACAGTATAGTTCACAAAATTTCTCAATCCTTTTCTGGATCGCGTCTGATTGATAATATGTCCTTATTAACACCTCACCAATTTGGAATTTTGTAATGGTTTTGGATTCATTACACAACTTAGCTTGCTTTTCTCTCTTCTCTTTCATCTTCACAAATATTTGGTTGTGGTCAGCTCCATTAACTTGAAGTATGTCCTTGTCTAGGTATTTTTCCCAAACTCTTGTCGGTTTTTTCCCGAGCTGTGCCTCATAGGGTGTCACTTCTACAGTCTCGTGGTACGTCTCGTTAATGCAACTTTCAATTATAGGTACATAACGCGACCACTTAGTATGTTGGTCACACACAAAGATCCTGAATAAATTTCCGAGCTGTCTATTAATCCTTTCAGCCAGATTCGCACATGGGTTTCTAATTGCGGTGAATCTTGGTTGAATGTTTAACTCGTTTAAGCCGTTTAACCATTTTTTTTATGTGAACTGCGTTCCATTGTCAGTGAGAATTATTTTAGGACATCCCAACTCTTTACAATACTGGTGTACTCTCCTTAACGTGGCAGCGGTCGTTGCCCTCTTAAGTGTAAACAGTCGTACGTATTTTGTGAAATTGTCTACAATGACGAACAAATACCTCACTCCAGCGGACGAGACGGGTAGTGGCCCGAAATAATCGGCGCTCACTAGGTCACCCTTCCCTAACGGGACAATGGCTTTTGTTCCGCCAAACAAGACCTTGTTACCTGCGTCTTTGCATTTTTGACATATGTCGCATGTCCGTACGTAATTCTTCACTTTTTTCAACATACCGTCTATGGTAAAATGTTCTTGTAACAATTTTGTACATTTCTTCGCTCCTGGGTGTCCATACATCCGGTGTATTTCGGCAATTACTTCTCCGGATACACTGTTCGGTATGTACAGTTTCCATTCCCTCCTACGTAATCTATATAATTTCTCATTAAACATATCTATAAAATTTACTTATTTCCTTATCTAAACATTCTTCATTAATCTTATCTATAATGGTCCTAAGTTTAGTATCTTCAAGTTGATATTTTCCAATATCCATAATTATCTTGCTTACTTTTTTATCCATCTTGATCATCAGGTGATTAATTAAATATTCGCACGTATTATCGTTAATTTCTTCTAACTCTTGGGTCTCCTGGGTTTCTGCTTAGAAGATCAGCAACAATGTTGTCCTTACCCTTACAATGGACAATATCGAACTTGTATTCTTGGATACTTAAAATCCAGCGTGTTATTCGTGAGTTATTTAAATGGCATTTGTTCATAAAGGTCAATGCCTTATTATCCGTGATAATGGTTAAAGGTTGCCCTAATATATATATACGGAATTTTTCGAGACATCGTACAATACTCAAGAGCTCCTTTTCAGTGGTGTAGTAATTTCTTTCTGCACCCTTGAATGTTTTGCTAGTAAATGCTATAACTCCGATTTTCCTTCCTCGTCCAGTTGATATAGCTGCCCGCCATATGCAAAGTTGCTGGCGTCGCACTGCATGTAGTATCGTTAGTTTATTCGAGGAAACTTCAAGATAACTGTTTCTATAAATAGCTCTTTAACTTGTTGAAAACATTTGTTTAGTTCCGGCGTCCATGTGAATCTATGTCCTTTTCGTAATAATTCAAGTAACGGTCTGGTGGTTTCGGCGTATTTATCCGTAAAGCGGTTATAGAAATTTGTTAAGCCCAAGAAACCCTTTAGTTGCTTTTGGTTTCGAGGTGTTGGAAACTTCATAATTGCATCAATCTTCTCATCCGTTGCCTGTATTCCTTACGTAGTTAAACGATATCCAAGGTATGCAATTTCTTGCCTAAAGAATTGCGACTTATCCAAATTGATGGTCAAATTCGCTCTTCTTAAGTTAGTTAACAATGAATCCAAATGTGATAAATGTGTTTCTAAATCTCCGGAATAACATAAGCAATCGTCTACATAAATAATGGTGTTTTTCTTAACCTCTTCCTCCAATACTGTGTCCAATCCCCTGGTTAGTGCAGCAGAACTGGTACTCAGTCCAAACGGCGTAACTGTGAAGCGATAACATTTGCCTTCATACATAAAAGCGGTGAAGTTCCGGCACTCTGGCTTCAGTGGTACTTGCCAGAAACTACTGGTTAAGTCTACGGTGAATAAATACTTCATTTCACAACATCTAGCCAAAATATCGTTTATCGGTGAGGCACCCTCGTAGTCCGGAATCGTCACGCTGTTCACCTTCCTCGCATCCAGACATAATCGTACACTTCCATCTTTCTTAATAACAGTAACAAGTGGGTTGATATAGGCGCTGTTGCATCGCTCAATGACCCCATACCGTAACATTCGTCTAATCTCATCATCCACCTTCCCTTTATATGCTAATGGGACAGGCCATCCTCTCTGGAAGTACGGTGTCCGGTCGGTGACTTGGAACTCGTGAACGTATCCTTCGATCCTTCCGGGGCACTCCCTGAATAAACTTCTATTTCTTACGAGAATCTCTCTTAATCTCATCAACATCCTTTTATCTCCGCAGTCAATACTCTCCACTTTCTTATCGATGTTCCGCATGATATCTTCGTCTTCTTCTGTGTCCACCACCTCTATATGCATCATTGGCACTGTGCACGCCGCTTCGTCAGCCTCTCCTCTTAATTCGACGACCCTTTCTCCCATGTCAATGAGACATCCTGCTTCCTGGAGAAAACTAATTCCTAAGATACATGGTTTTATCAAATCTGGTATAATGAGAAACACACATTCATGCTTAATCCCTTCGATATAAATATCGCATAATATTTGCTTCCTTATTAATTTTGATTTATTGCCTACCGCGCTAACTATTAAAGTATTGGTCATCGGTAAAATTTCATAAGGTGCTATGTTTTGTTTATTTTGATTAAACCAAAATTCGGACAATCCGGCGATAACTGATCCCGAGTCAAGCAGAGCTTGTACCGTAATATCATTGTTAAATTTTATAGTTATTTCTGGACATTTTATTATGCGTTGGACAATCTCCTCGTCATCATCGCATAACAAGTCGTTTCTTAAGTCGGGTAGAATTATGTTAGTTTGATAACCATCTGTATTATTGGCTATCTCCTCTATTGTACAAACGAATTTTTTTTTTCCTCTTGACGAACCGTTTTGGGTTCATTGCTCGAAGTAGACGCACCCTTATTGACGAATTCTATTGTGTTAACAGCACGCCTCTCCCCAGTGCGGTGTTGTTGTGTGTTTACAGGCGGTCTATCACCCCATGCCTTCTTCTGCGTTCCACCCGCTTTGTTCGAAACACTTTCACTTTCTTTGTAGGAATTTCTCCCCTCGTTCGCCGTCACATAACTCGATTCCCTATTATTTCTTGGATGAATTTGCGTATATTCTGTAATTAAGGATTCAAAGTTTGGAATTGTCACAATTCCTCTCGTGATAACGGCGAGCTGGATCTCACGCCCAAAGTGACGCGCGATTTTGCGTATCAACTGTTTGTCTGTCAGAGTAGGTGATAATTGTCTACTCTCCAATAATATGCGCTCTATATATTGGATCGCATTAATTGGTCCACGCCAATGAAATCTACCATATTGCAGATGATCTCGTATGCTGTCTTGCCGTTCTTGTCCCCAGTATTTCTGCGAGAACGCTTCTTTAAACTCTTCAAAATTGGATAATTGGCTACGTATAACTCGCCACCAAATTCCGGCGTCTAATTCTAAATGTCTACCTATCCACTTAATATTATCAGTGGGGTAGTATAGTTCTTGTACCTCGGACAACTCCTTAAGAAATTCCATGGGGAATCTGTCAGTACCGTTATATTTGAGGTCGTTGTGGTTAGGTCCATTAACTCGGTTCACTGTACCACACTCACCTTCCATTAATTGTCTCTGTAGTCTCTCCTGGTTCTCTCTTACTTTTGTTAAATGGCATTTTAATTCTTCTATTCGCGTCGTCTTTTCTTTTGTGGTTTCGTCCAACTTCTGTTCCGTTGAACGCTGTCTTCCGTCCACTTCTTCCAATTTCTGCATCATGTTATTGTTTGTTTCGCCTTGTTCTTGTTGTTTCTGCCGTATGGTGTCATGTATTTCGGCCTTTAACTCTTCATGCTTCTTATTGGCGTCTTTGACGTGAGCATCAAATTTATTATGAATCTTTTTAACAGTCGTCTGGGTATTGTGGATCGCTACCATCCATTCTTGACGATCGGTCTCTCGTGTTTCTTGTATCTCTTCGTATTTCTTGTTCGCTTCTTCTCTCAATTCTTTTACGATATCATCTTGTCTCTTCTGTAATTCATTGATCTTCCCTTCCCAGGCCTGCTGGTACTCTCGTATTTCGGACCGTATCTGTGTAAGCTGTTCCGCTGATTGTCGTTTAATCTCTTCCTTATGCTGGTCGAGCTTTTCAATTTGTTTTTCTAATTTTTCGCTAATTACTCTACTATTTTCTTCTTGTTTCTTTAGTTTCTCTCTAATTAATTTGTTACTTTCTTCTTGTTTCTCGCTCTGTTGTCGGATGAACTCCATCAACATTTGTAGACTTACGTCTTCTGGTTTTGACGTCTGTCCTCGCGCCCTATCTTCTGGACTCTCTACAGCGCTATTTGGTTCGCTAGGCATGGTATTATCTTCCGTATTTACCATACCTAACTGGTTATTAACTTCGAATTCTACGCTATCGGAATTGCTTGCCATTTTTGCCTTCCTTCGCGTAATCATTCAAACTGACTTATGACACTAATACTTATTTTTATCTCTTATTCTATAATGCTACTTTGTCTACTTCTACTACTGCCTGATCTTTGCCAAACTTGTACGTTTTAATTATTTTTATTACTACATATCATGCCGTGCGGTTGGGCGCCATTATATACAATTAATATTTATAATTGTAATTAATTAATTTGTAATTAATTAATTCGTTATGTTTGCCGTGCCCCACGATCTTGGAGCGCCATTAATATAATGAATAATATGCAAATTACTTGCACAAATTATTTATTTTCGTGCCTTTTGTTGGGCACTGGGCAGCCATTTACTATAATAATTGCCTGTAAATGTAATTTACATTTGCGCTAGTTAATTATTTGTATCAACTGAATAATTATTCTAATTATTTATAGCTCAACATATGATATCATTTAATAATTAATATTGTAAATTCAATTTATATTACTGAGCAAAAGAAACTTTTAAAATTTTACTTTGTGATTTTTAAAGATTAAGTTAACATCTGGGTTATCTGTAATAATAAACGCATATGTAGAATCAACTTAAATAACTAATTTATTATTCATTCATAGTAAATTATAATCATACATATAAAACGTCGTTGTACCTGTAAATACACAAATATTTTTAAATAAAACAAATTCCAGTTTAAATATTCGCTGAAATAAAGAAGACATACATACATACATAAATCATATGAGATAACAATTCAAATTCTAATTATTGATGCGTTCATTAATCCCAGATAGTTTTTGTTAACATATTCGTGAATTATACTTTTAACTCTGATTTATATTCATTACGTTTACTTATAACTTCCCAGGGTAGGAATTCTTTGAAAGAATCAAGTCAGTAGCAGCAACTTAAAGTAATAATTAAAATAATGGTTACTTGAGTTTTATGGAATATCCATTTAGTGTACAGTGATGTCCGGTCTTTGCGGTGATGATGACATAAAGACACATCTCGTTGACTGCCGTCGATATCACAAACACTTGTACACACACACGATCACTCGCGTCGAAGTAGAGTGTGTAAATAAGTAATGTTTTAGTGTTCGTTTGAATAATTCATTTTACAATGAGTGTTGTATGTTCATTTTAACGTTACTGTTTATGTCTGTTCGCCACTTGTATCACCTTTTATCAATATATGTGTGATTAGATTAGTTAGTTCAATGTTTCATGTTCTATAACGTTTAATGAGATGTAGTAACACTGAATGAATTTAAGTTCGTCTGTTTTGTACAATACATATGTGATGATATTTGTACGTGTTGCGATTTTATTGTTCGCTTTAAATGATTACTATCTGAGTCCGTTACATCGCACTTCGCAATTCACTATTATAAAATCACTAAGTCTGACTATTATTACATGACGATTTCACTAAGTCTGTTAATTTACGATTTTGATGTACTAACTCCCGAAACTTGAGATATACTCTCCGAAAATTAAAAAATACTAGTTTGAAAATTTAAAGTAAACTGTTTCAAAAATTATGGTAGACTGCCTCCGAACAATTAAAGTGTATTACTTGAAAAATTAAAATATATTGGCCTCGTCCCTGTGTTGGACATATAGTTTTATCAATTCGTCCCTACTCAAAATTTTGTCTCCCGCGCTGTTCGCGCCTTCCTTACTCGTGATAGGTCAGTTTTTAGTTTTCCTGGAATAGTTTGTCCCACTACGTTAGGATTCTTCGTCATCTTTCTTCTGATACGTCCTTTGTTTTTGTTGCTATGGAAACTGTCCTCTCCACCAGTGTTCTTCGCAGGTCTTGTCTTCTGATAGGTTGCCAGACATCCCCCGATTTTGTTCTGTCGAGCGTTGACCTATTTCGTAGAATCTCTAGCTATTATACGCCTGTCGATCAATCTATTGTTTGAGGTATACGCAGTGTTTTTCTGAGTTGCCTTTCATCTGTTCTTGGGTCCTTCCGAAGTATTGTTCTCTCTTACACCCCTTTTTTGTAACTATTAATAATTTTGGACATCTGTCAGCTGGTGAAGTCACCCCAACTTTCTACTCGTAAATTACGTCTGACACTTAGACGTTATCTCCAGCTGAGTAACATGATTGGAGTCCTGTCCATTCTCTGCTTCACGTATTGTTTCTTAAAGTGCTGTACGTCCGTTCCTTTGTAAACATTTTGTTTCCCCTTATTGCAGTACCTCGTATACTGACGTAACTTGACTGAACATCTGCTTCAATTCCCAGTACACGTGTGAGTGTCCTCGCCTGCTTTGTTTCGGCTGTTGTGGGTAATAATTCTAAACTAAACTTTCCCTGTCATCTCGTACATCCAATTTCTATAGCCGGGTAGAACTTAACGTCTTCCTATTGTCTTGTTAGCGACGCTGCTCTGACATCTTCACATTACGTTTTATTTATTGCGTCAACTAGAAGTCGTTGACACAACTCCGTGTGAACACACTCCGTCGAGGAGAAAATTTAAAAATTTTTAAATTTTTGCTCGTTACACTGTCTAGGCAGTGGACTGATACAATTTCCTACAGTTTACCGCTTACCAAATCTAATGTAAGTTTGACTACATATCCATAAACATTAGGCTATCAATACGATACAAGGGGAACTTTAAGCTTTCTGGAAGTTTTACTTTAACAAACAATATTGTTATGATATAAGCAATCTATTTATCACCCATAAGTCGGGGTGAAAGGGGATTCTGCAGTATTAAGTTGGGCGAACATTGCATTGCCAAAAAAAATAGTATTAGATGAATTGTTTTTGGTGGACAATCCACTTATCTAATTATCTTGTTAAACTGTTAAAAGTCTGGCAAACAGAATTCAGTGTTCGCTATAAGCCCACATCCATCTTGACCAAACATTGTTCGTCGAACAACTTTAGTTTATTTCGTAAAATAATGCAGTGCGGTCTGGCACATTAATGTACTGTGCCAGATTAAGGAAGGTATCACATTGGCAGACTGGACAATTCTTGCAAGTCCATTATCCTGAAATCTTCCAACACTGCATCTATTTAGTTTTCCGCGATCTCCGTATTCCCGTTGAGCCAATCGGGTTCCAATACTTAAACTTTCTTTGGTCTGTATAGGGGCCCAGGCTTTCTGTTAGGGCGTAATGTATAGTATGACTTGTGAATTGGAGTATTTAATTCAAAGTTAATATTTTTTAATTGTATCTATAACCTGTTGTTGTCTCATCGTTATATGTACCCTGATGTTTCAAGTCGCTATTTTCATCTCTTTCAAAACCCAGTCTCCAGTCTGTTTTCGTTTCCGAATGTCTTTATCATTGTATCTGTCCTGGTTTCCGAGGCTAATGTTGGAATTGTGAGTCGTTGATTAAGACCACCCTATAGGGAAACCAACCCTTTTCTCCTCCAAAATATGCACAGACAACACATGTATAGAACAAGTAAGACATTTCAACTATCTTGGACGTGACGTTACTTATGATCAGAATAGAGATATTTAAAATAAAGTGACGAATTTCACAAGAATGTGTGGGACGATTTGAAGAACGTTGCGAAATAAATGTAGAAAAGAAACCCAAATAAAATTTTATGAAACAATCCCAATACCTACACTACTGTATGGTTCTGAAACTTGCGCCATAAAGAAAAAAAGATGAACAGAAGATACAGACAGCAGAAATGAAATTTCTGAGATCAGTTAAAAGGTGTAATAGACGAGATCATATAAGAAATGAAGAGATAAGAAGTGAGTTCAATATTTTTGCAGTTAATGAAAGGATTAAAGAAGACAGAAGAAAATGGATTCAACACATCAATAGAATGGAAGAAAGTAGAATACCGAAGATAGCGAAATATTACAACCCTGGCGGCAGAATAAAAGTTGGTAGACCTAAGAAAAGGTGTAGTACTATGGAATAGGAACCACTAGGCTAAAGCCTAAAACCGTTAAGAAGATGATGATGATCTTTTTTTTCTCTTTCCATGGTGAGGTGAGACGTGGACATTAGCAAAATAGGAACAAGAAACACTCATACGGTTCGAAAGAATGACTGTACGACGTGTTTATAAAGACGATGTTTGGAGAATAAGAAATAACCAGGAGGTAGATGAGCTAGTGAAGCATGAGGACATCGTAAGATTTGTAAAGGCACAACGAATACGATGGGTAGGTCACCTAGAACGGATGGACGATCATTGTATGCTTTTATTAGGTGCATAAAAGCAGAAGGAGGGGTCGACCTAGGATAATTTGGTTGGATAACGTGTTGGAAAGTCTCAGAAAAATGGATGATGGGAGTTACGCTGAGATGGTAAAGGATATGAGACATTGGAGAAGATTGATGTTGGAAGCTATGGTTCACGTTATGCTGTAGTGATTGAGAAGAAGAAGAAAATTTTGTTCCGGTAAGAACAAAAAAATGCGATTTACCGGAGATACCGTCCTTAATGAAGAATGCTTCTTGTCTTAGAAACTTTAACAAATAAAATAACATTTTCAGAAAATTTGTTTATTCGTTTTTACAAATTGCTGGTAGACTTTTGGGACAGAATAAATGAGTAATGAAGGGCATACACCTCTTACCTCTAGATAACACAAAGTGCTAATGCATGCACTGGTACATTTATACTCTGTCCGACTACTCTGTAACAACCGGTCTCATGTCGTAAACTTCTAATTTACATGTGCGGGAAACGCTCGCTTATAGCCTCCAGTGTGCTGGATAAGTGATGCCGGTTGTTTCCTACAAAGTTGACAGTTTTACGATCATCTTCATGTTCAGCAAAAATTAAACCAAAAATGGTTTGTTCCGGTCCCAAGCAGATATACTAGAGCTGGTCGCTCCAACGCTCCACACATCTCCATCCCATCGGCTTATCATTCCAAAATTGTTTGGGGATGCGGCAGTCATCAATTCGGTAAGGAGTTCCAACCATTTTAGCCGATATTGGGCAATTCTGTCAGTTATACTCATGTTATTCAGCTCCTGCCGTACACCGACGTTCTTTACGATCTTGAAGAGTATGTCCTGCCACGTGCCTGAGAAATCTCATTTCGGCCGCTGGAATACGACTGGCCTGAGTGTGGAGAGGACTATCACATTGTAGAACTTCAGGCGTGTAGATTTTAGAGTTCTCTTGATGGTCCCACACGTATGGTTGCACTCGTGCAACTTCTTCACCGCATTATTGTTTGTAATATTACAGCCCAGATATTCAAAATTACTGACCTATTCCATAATAGTACCATCTACAACAATGTTTGCTCGTATTGGATCAGCTCCATGAAAAGTCAACATCTTCAACGTCTTCAATGTAGAGATCTGTAATCCAGTGAGTGCAAGCCCCATTCCGAGATAGCCTGGTTATCAGCAAATGTGCCAACTGCAGAGTTACAAATCGTAAAATGTTCTGGAAGGTTCATCTGTTAATTGTGTATGAAATCGTCTATATATTAATTAGAAAGAGAAGGTGGCAATGGGCACTCTTGTCGTACTCCACAATTGATAGATGAATTTTTTTGTCCATATATTTCGACATTTCGAATTCATCATCATCATCATCATCATCATCATCATCATCAAGGATTAAACCAAGGACGGTTTGTTCCCGTTTCAAATAGGCTAAGATTAGAGCTGGTCACTCCAGCGCTTCCTCGGACGTCCCACACCTCTCCGTCCCCTCGGCTTATAGTTCCATAGTTGTTTGGGGATGCGGTAGTCATCTATTCGGCAAAGATGTTCCCAACAATTCAGCCGATACTGGGCGATCCTATGGAGTATACCCATAATATTCAGTTCCTGCCATATATCTGTGTTTCTTCTATGATCATGGAGAGTATATTTCGCCACGTGCCTGAGAAATCTCATTTCAGCCGCTTGGATGCGACTGGCCTGGCCTTTAGTTAAAATCCAATTCTCAGACCCATAAAGAAGTGTGGGAAGAGCCATCATCTTGTAGAATTTTAGGCGTGTTCCTTTACTTGCTGACTTAAGGGTTCGCCTAACCCTCCCGCACGTAAGGTTGAACTTAAGCAACTTATTCACAACGTCGTTGCTTGCATTATAAGACACACTGTAGCGCAGGTATTCAAAATTGCTAACTTGTTCCAGGACCGTACCATCTATAACAATTTTTGCCCGTACGGGATTAGTTCCACGAAAAGCCATCATCTTGGTCTTTAGTATGGATATTTGCAATCCAGAGTTTTTGCAGATTCGATTTAACAAATGTATACCCATCTGCAATCCCTTTTCAGAGTCCGACAGAATAGCCTGTTTGTCCGCAAACAACAAAGTGTCAATTGTAGAGTGACCAATCATAAAATGTTCTGGAAGACACATCTACCAGTTTTGTGTAACATCGTCAATAATAAATTAAAAAGAGAAGTTGAAAATGGACACACTTGTCGTACTCCACAATTGATCAGGCCAACTCTAGGAGCTGTTCCCGGTTTCCCTGCTTCTACTATGATTTTATTCTCCACATATAGAATCTCTATTCTCTAACTACATGTTGTTGGATGCCTTTCCTTGCCATTAGTGCCCATAGTTTGCTCCGACTCACTCTGTCAAACGCCTTCTCGAAGTCGATGAAAGCTATGTATGTGGGCAACTGATACTCTCTACGCTTTTCAATGAGCTGGGCTATTGTAAATATACAATCTAAACATGATCTGCCTTTCCTGAAACTGTTCTGGGTCTCTGACATTTCGAATTGATACACTAAATTTCTCTATTACTGAAGAGAGGATCACGTAGAAAATAAGTGACCGACAGTTGTACCACAGTCTAAGCCCAACGTTTGGAGATGAATTGCTTAACAAAGAACTTACGGTTACCGAAATAAAGTCAGTAAAAATGATAAGACTTCAGGTTTTGATAGAGCCTCATATGAGTTCTATAAAAATCCAGAACCAGACTCATTAATTAGTATACTCTCGATAGCTTATAATAAGATATATAAAATCAGAGCAGTTTCTGAGAGTTTCAAGAAAAAATTCTATTGTGTTTCCTGGTGATCTCCGTGCAAGAGAATATTACAGAGGCTTATCCTTCATTGACTGTGTTAAGTAAAATTTTCACAAGTGATAGGCAAACGTTAATAGGGTTTCAGACAGGGCTACCAACGATAGATAATGTTTTTCAATTTATCGAACATGATAGAGTTGTTTTGGCTGGAAAAAGGAAAATTGTATTGCGTTTTGTTAACTTTACATCTGCGTTGATACTGTAGATATAAGAGCCTTTATGTACAAGTTGTCGTGTTTAGGGGTGCCAAGTATAACGTTATGCCTACTGATTAATTAATATTCAATTCAATTAATCAATATTTGATTGGCCTACAGGTTAGTTTGTCTAGTTCCTGCAATATTAATCTTATCATGCCACGCGTTGGGCAGCCATATATAACGTTAATAGGGGTGTTCCTATTAATCAAGTGTTAATAAATAAATTTTGATCAAATTATTCAAATAGGTAACCGACAATGCTATCAATCAAGTGGTCTAATTATCAATAAAGAGTGATTAATCTTGTCTTCTACTACTAAATAAAACTTCAAGAATTAAAACATTTATGAATATGGTATCTGTTAAATTATATTGAGTCCAAATCATTAATTGTGGATTTTACTTTGAAAGAATTGTCTTGTATGCCAGGTCTTAAAATAAATTAACTCAACACTATCGAATCCATTATAAATTAAATTTATTATAATAATGCATGTTGCACGTATTCATTGCATAAAAGAAATTATGTAACAAGAGTATATACTACTATTTCAGAGAGATAATTAAACTCTATAACATATCTAAAATATCTGAAAGAAAAACAATCAAATGCTTACACATACTCGTGTGTAGTTATTGTATCATGAAATAAGACATAGTTGATGACGTTAAGAACTATCAATGTTGCGTGCTTGAGATTTGCACTAAGTGATATACTTCGTAACATATTTAAACACAAATACACATGAAATACTCATATACCTGCACTAATAAGATAATACATATATAATATTCTATAATAGTATTTATTCTTAACCATGGATTCGTATTTATAATGACTCTATTTTGAAATATCTCAGGCAGTTAGTTCTAAGGGACAGGTCAGCGGTATTACAATAAACTAGGAATTATAATAAATGGTTATTTTGGTACATTACTCAAGTCATCGTAGTGTCTCGCTCCCGTTGCATGTGTCCGCTTGGATCCGCTGGGTGACGATTGATGCTGGTCCTGGAACCACTCGTAACTCGCACTTCCAATTGTTATAAGTACATTGTTTCGGAACGCTAGTTCGCACTTCATGAAATCCGTTATAAGTATTATAATGTTATTACGGTTTAAGTCGCGATACTTGCGCTAAGGATTATATTGTCTATTCGTATCGCGTCAGTCTATTTATGCGTATTTTAGTTCGATACTTCCACGCACTTTGGTATTGTTTAAATACATGTTCGACTCTTCCGTAACGCCTAGATTGATTTCAAGTTCATTAGACGCATATAAAACATCATCGGCACTTCTATCTATTCTACGAAATAATTTTGTATCACAAATTAAGTCTTATGTTGTATACCGATTCATTTCGTTTATAAAGAGTTCAAGCATATTACTACTGCATTATACAACTTCTTACGGCACTAATTGTATTAGTGTAATACTTAGAGTTTTACAAAGTTCATTAGTCGCGCATCGTCGCGAATACCACTGTTTCGGCTCAACGCTTCAAGTCTTACTCCCGAACTTCCACTAATACCGAACACCAGTTTGAATATCACAAAACAAAATTTTTATGGGAACTGAGAGAAAGTTAGAGTAATACTGCGAAAGCGTCTCCTCTTGCATACAGTTTGTATGCCCTTCGCTTTCCCACTTTCGCTACCGCTTCGAACGCTTCATTTTCCCACCAAAATAGTTCTGATAGGACAACTGCTCGGATTTCCCTCGGTACTCTTGCCTCTAGTCTGTGAATTCTCCACCCAGCGCCGTTTGGAGAGGGACGTTCTTCTTCGGGATTTGTTCTCTGGTCGTCGGTTCCCTTAGAGACCATCCCCTACAGTTACTCCCTTCTGAATCCTCGTTTCTAATTGGCTGGCTGGCTTCTCTACTTGAATTTCTCATAGTCCACGTTGACATGACTAGTTGCTGTCATCAGGACGTTGCCACTTTCTCGGAATCTGCATCGAGACCTTGCTACTGAAGTCACATCTGCCCCTTTTGGTGTAGCGTGTCGAAATAAAGTATTGTTCGGACTCTGACGACTTCCTCTAGCGAACTTACGGGTGACAAACATCTGTGTACGTCGCAGACGCCTCCTTGTCTCCTGCACAGTATGAAAACAAGCCTCCCGTGGTCCTACTACATTGTCCGTGCTCCAGCTATTGTTTTTCAGTAAGTTTCACATATGCTTGGAACAATGCTCTTAGCTAGGCCTATCTATTCTCTCGCTACTGAAACGGATGCAAGGGTAATGTTCCTTTGTCATATTTGTAAAGTCAAGTGTTCCCACGCATGACCCTTTTCGTCGTAACACGTGTTGCAGCACGCTTTGTCTTTTAAACGGCTTTTATGTCATTTAAGTAGAAAGGAAAGGTTTGTTCCTTCCGTCGCTCACCCTCGAACAATGCTAACTCGTGTCAGTCTTGACGGGCTCTAATTGCTGGCGTATCTCCCTCGGAATATCCAAAAAATCAAAAACATTTTCAAAGCAATAAGGACGTTATACAACGCAGATCTTAAACTTTTTCAAAAGTTATTATGTTGGTACAACTGCTGCAGTCATTACCGGAAATTTGACACAGAAACGGGCATAAGACAGATGGACGTCTACACAGATGTGTTTTCCTTGTTTGTCAGCGATTTACCGGATTCATTGGGAAGGGCGGCTGTGCTTAAAGGCAGACAACATAGTAGTCCTTTCCGAAACAACGACTGGACTCCAACATATTGCTCGAAATATTCAACCTTATTCTGAACATTCAATGACTAAATAAAATAATCCTTATTTAAAATAGTATGTTCCGTGAGCTACATACCTCGCTCACTATTTTGAACGAAGTACGCTACATTTGTCATTACAACAATTTGGATATTATGAGAAAATTACTAAACTCCCAATTTCACTACCAATTCTTTAGTAATATAACTATTGTTTAACACACAATCGTACAAAAAATACTAAGAATTCGAAGCATTCCAATTTGGGATACAGTTCTTTTTAGTCTGAGAGCCTACTAGATTTTCACAATTTTTATAAAATTCTTTTTTTCTATTTTTTGGTTCTGGAGCCCAAAATTCTAAAATTTCCAAAGTTCAGCAGTAGCCTACATTCATATGTTAGCATTAAAAATAAAATTATTTTTATTTTGTTTTATTTTGATACTCCATATGCATTTTTGCGATTTTATCAAATTTTTCCTCCACTTTTTGGGCCCTGACGTCCAAAATTTTGAACTCTTCAAAATGAACATAATAGGCAGATTTTTTTTTTTATTTGTCTGTAATTTGACAACATATATAGGCTTTTGCAGTTTTTCACAACTTTTACCCCCACATTTTTGCCTCCCACTTCCCTATTTTAGGAGGGATAAGTCTTCTGTAGAGCACTATGTAGACACGCATGCTGAGTTTTAGGAAAATCAGTTGATGCGTTTAAAAGTTATCGTGAGACAAATAGACAAACAATTACCGAACGGTAGTCATAACTGAGATCTCGCTTCGCTCGTTCAATAAACATGTCGTGTAAGTACCTGAATGATCTTGCAACATACATTTGATTATTTCCTTCCTTGCTCGATTTTAGTTGAAATGCTACAGCTTTTCAATAGAAATGCCCAGACAGACAGCCCTTTGACCATTGTTTACAATGTTAGACCTTTTTCGGTTGATTACAGGAAAGAAGGAAGTAAGTAGTGGTACAAAATTGTTTTAATGCCGCCGGGACTGACAGGTCTTCTGCCGTTATAACCCAGTATGGGTTTCAGCCTCTTCAACGATTTTTCTCCATTCAGCCCTTTCATTACGTAGTCTCCTCCACTATCTTATCCCCATATTCCTCAGATCCTCAACATCCTCGATCCGTCTCTTCCTTGGCCTCTCTCTTGCTCTCCTACCTACTGGTCTCCATTCTAGAATTTTTCTGGGAATTCTGTGTTGTTCCATCCTCATTGCGTGTTCCAGATTCCCCCGTGTATTAGATTATTTATTTCATGATTACTTCGTGTTCTCAAAGGAGCGACTAACCATAACCAATGGGAATGGAATATGGCGGGATCAGAGATATAATAAAAAGAACACAGATAATAATAATCTCGGTAACAAAAACTGAAGAAACAGCATGTGAAGTGATTTGGTCAACTCGAGTAGACGGCGTGCAAATGTATGTGGGAAATAGTTAAGGGAGTAATCGTTCATTCTGATGAGCCGGTTCGCCGGATCTGGCTCTTGGAAGTGAGTCGGTTCCTAGAACCGACTCTTAACCGTTCGTTCCCACGAACTAACGAAGACATTTTATAGATTTGCTGACGGTGTACCCAGCTCCTGGAATATCACAATTTTACACAGTTTATTTATTCCGTTTATACACGATAACAAACGTGTATAAATTACACAATTATAAAAAATATATACAGGACACCAAATGTATTCTTATAACCTAATTTTATTCGTATTTTTCTACACTACACAGAATCGAAATAGCAAACATTATTCGTTTAGAGTTTCATCGTGCAAGTTTGCTGTTCGCGGGACATGGTACTCTGACATTTTCGAAATCGCTGGAAATTTCACTTAGACCTGATGATACTTTTGTAATATGAGTGAAACTTCATACAAGACATTTTTGACGCGGTCCATACAGGAAGAAGATTTTAAAAACATAAAAGAAAGTTGTGTGTTTATTTACAGTGCAATATCGTATTCCTCTCCTCCATAATAAAATAAGTTATACTGCAAAAACAAGGTATTGTAAGCAAGGTAATTTTCTCATTAATGAATACGCAGTTTAAGTAAATCGTGATTGCTAAAACTACATATGTTGAATACATACGTAGGCCTACAATATCGTGTACACTAAATTTAGAATGATTTGTTAGAATACTCAATAAATCTGTATGCTAAGGTTAACGGAGAAAAATCACTATTTAGGCTTTTGAAACGTATAATGTGGATTACGTTTGGTGGATTACGTAAATCATTTCCAAACCACAGACGATCACAAACAGAGCATGTAAAACCAAATTTATTCTCACTAAAACGTTTGCTAAACTCAATGTCAGCAGCGATTATTTCTGTCTTGATGCGTTTACATATCAAATTTCTAGACTGTGGGGAATCGAAAGTGTGAAAGCGTTACATTTTTCGATGACGTTTTTGTGGAATGACCCCCAGCCTAAAAACATTATCATGTTAAAAACAATGGATTTGTATTTAGGTTTAAATTACTTTGATAGTTGAAATACTTGTTTGCACAATCAACTGTCTTATATTTCTTATAGGGTGCCCAGTAAATTAATAATAAATACAGAGTGAATTTGTGTGCAAGCCTTTCCACACTCGGTATGATGGTTTCTGTTTTTTAGATTCTGCGTGCTCAAATAATACCTCGATTTCAGCAGAATGTTGAGAAACTGCAAGTACAACACTTATGGTATTGGTTTCAGTTGCTTGCAACTTGCTGCTAAGCAGCAATATCCAAACACATTCAGTATGCCCAATCAATGCCTTGATTTTATTGGCACATTCAGGAATCTTCGTGTACATTCAGACCCAGTATATATTAATAGGCACATTGTGCGAAATTGTTATATCGTTTTTGTGGAAAACGTCGTGTTAGTGATAGTTTTTCCTGCAGAACTGTTTGAGATAATTAATAGTGACATAATGGAAATACTTTTTAAAGTTAACTTCAACAGCACAAGGAACTGATTTACCAGGTTTTTCTGAGAAGAAAGAAGCTGCAACATGGACATGTAATCTTAAGTAGTGAAAATATGATGATAAGTGTTTTGACTATCGTTTTACTTGTGTCAATATTAATAATGAGAGATTCTGGCTTCTTATAAAGTGGCCTGTGGGCTGGACACATTATATGTGCTTGTGAAAGCAGAGTTATTAAGAAGATACTTAATGCAAAGCCAGAAAGTTAAAGGAAATTTGGAAGGCAAAAACAATGATGGAGGGATGGGGTGAGTCAGGACATCAGTACTCTTGGAATTAGAAACTGGAAGAATATGGCCCACATATGAATAGGGAAGAATGGTGAAACTTCCTGAAGAATGCCAGGGCCACAAAGGGCTGTTGAGCCAATGACGATGATGATAAAGTGGCCTACCAAACTGTCCAAAGTCAGAAGCCTCACAGAATAGCAGAACAGTTAATTTTGTGCTGTAGCAATGGCCAAAATCACGCGAGGGAGAGAGAGAGAGAGAGAGAGAGAGAGAGAGAGAGAGAGAGAGAGAGAGAGAGAGAGTTTAAATAGTGATTTTTCTCCGTTAACCTTAGCATACAGATTTATTGAGTATTCTAACAAGTCATTCTAAATTTAGTGTACACGATATTGTAGGCCTACGTATGTATTCAACATATGTAGTTTTAGCAATCACGATTTACTTAAACTGCGTATTCATTAATGAGAAAATTATATCTTGCTTACAATACCTTGTTTTTGCAGTATAACTTATTTTATTATGGAGGAAAGGAATATGATATTGCACTGTAAATAAACACACAACTTTCTTTTATGTTTTTAAAATCTTCTTCCTGTATGGACCGCGTCAAAAATGTCTTGTATGACGTTTCACTCATATTACAAAAGTATCATCAGGTCTAAGTGAAATTTCCAGCGATTTCGAAAATGTCAGAGTACCATGTCCCGCGAACAGCAAACTTGCACGATGAAACTCTAAACGAATAATGTTTGCTATTCGATTCTGTGTAGTGTAGAAAAATACGAATAAAATTAGGTTATAAGAATACATTTGGTGTCCTGTATATATTTTTTATAATTGTGTAATTTATACACGTTTGTTATCGTGTATAAACGGAATAAATAAACTGTGTAAAATTGTGAAATTCCAGGAGCTGGGTACACCGTCAGCAAATCTATAAAATGTCTTCGTTAGTTCGTGGGAACGAACGGTTAAGACCCAGAAGGTTTCTGTTCTCCTGTAGTAAGAACGAATGGACGAAAGAAGGACTGATATGTTCCAGTCGGTAAGTCGGTTCTAGAAACCGACTCACTTCCAAGAGCCAGATCCGGTGAACCGGCTCATCAGAATGAACGATTACTCCCTTAAATATTTCCCACATACATTTGCACGCCGTCTTCTCGAGTTGACCAAATCACTTCACATGCTGTTTCTTCAGTTTTTGTTACCGAGATTATTATTATCTGTGTTCTTTTTATTATATCTCTGATCCCGCCATATTCCATTCCCATTGGTTATGGTTAGTCGCTCCTTTGAGAACACGAAGTAATCATGAAATAAATAATCTAATACACGGGGGAATCTGGAACACGCAATGAGGATGGAACAACACAGAATTCCCAGAAAAATTCTAGAATGGAGACCAGTAGGTAGGAGAGCAAGAGAGAGGCCAAGGAAGAGACGGATCGAGGATGTTGAGGATCTGAGGAATATGGGGATAAGATAGTGGAGGAGACTACGTAATGAAAGGGCTGAATGGAGAAAAATCGTTGAAGAGGCTGAAACCCATACTGGGTTATAACGGCAGAAGACCTGTCAGTCCCGGCGGCATTAAAACAATTTTGTACCACTACTTACTTCCTTCTTTCCTGTAATCAACCGAAAAAGGTCTAACATTGTAAACAATGGTCAAAGGGCTGTCTGTCTGGGCATTTCTATTGAAAAGCTGTAGCATTTCAACTAAAATCGAGCAAGGAAGGAAATAATCAAATGTATGTTGCAAGATCATTCAGGTACTTACACGACATGTTTATTGAACGAGCGAAGCGAGATCTCAGTTATGACTACCGTTCGGTAATTGTTTGTCTATTTGTCTCACGATAACTTTTAAACGCATCAACTGATTTTCCTAAAACTCAGCATGCGTGTCTATATAGTGCTCTACAGAAGACTTATCAGTATTGGTAACGTTCATTTTCTGTTCCAAACTGTTCCTGTTGAGTCTACAAATATTTCCCACGACAGTTAGTTACTGTTATAGCAAGGATATTTTCTGTTATTCAAAAAGGTGTGCGTATTTTTCCATTTAATTAAATTTTGAGTTGTGACCACGTTGTCAAAATATACAACGGATGTTTACCTACCGAGTAAGGACACGCTTTGTACCGGTATTACAGTAAGACGTCTTCTAAATATTTACAGGTTTCGTCTGACATTAGCCCCCTCTTCCGGTGATTACATTTCTTTACACTCCCACATTGTTTAATCTATATACGCTATTTCCTGTCTTTGCCTGCAGTCCGCCCCTTCTTAATAGTGTTACAGTACTCCGCCTCTCGTACTGTCTCCTATGATATTAAACCTTGATAAATTGCATGTTAATTCCTTAATAACCGTCCCGTTGCATCCAGCGGCCAACGGATAGCGTAAACGTTCCTCTTTACAGTACGATGTAATAGACGAAGATGCTTACGGTATTTCAGTACGCTCGAAACTCTGTATAGAAATTCAACATGACTTGCTAGAAACGGAATGGAGAGTTTCTTACTTGCTATCGGTTCCCTTGCCGCCCTCGAGGCCTCAAAGGATTAAACAATTAATAAATAAAACGTTATAGGAGTTGTCTGTTTTTTTTTATATATTAAATTTGATAATATAATCAATTAAAAAATACAATTGCCGGACACATTTTTTCGTTTTTGCTGACAAACTTTTCGTTTCAAATTTGCTGACAGACGATTTTAAAGTGCTGAGATAAAAATGTATTATTAACGTTATAGCAGTAAAGCTGAATTTTATACTTGTTTTCCGAAATATATTTTTACAACTTCTTGCAACTAACCAGACATATATTCGGGTTCCAACACCCCGCCAGACCACGTGAAAGGTCGGCAGAGAGTGTCAGATTTGTTATTATCATAATTTTTGTTACCCTAGATAACACACACACACACACACACACACACACACACACACACACACACACACATATCTGGTGGGTTTTGAAATACAACTATATAGGCCTATTAGATAAACTCATAAATTATTACTTCATTTATTTATTTATCACTTCTTTGTCACAAACACAGAAGCGCATAACGCTCCGACACTCTCTGCCAACCTTTCACGTGGTAAGGTGAAATTAACCAATTAACCAAATTTCGGTAAATAATAAGGTATTCGAACCCATTTTCATCGTCTGAATTTGTGGAACATGACTACGAACCTGTAAACTTGAAATATTCTTCTCCTTCTTCTTCAGCACTACAGCCGTTGGGCCTGGCTTCCAACACCAATCTTTTCTAACGTCTCCTATGCGTTGCCATTGTGACGATTTAAAAATTATTTAAATAGCACAAATTAAATTTTTTGTTCTTATAACAAGTGAGAGTGTAATCCACCCTTATCTGTACCTAGATACCTGTATCAACGTGCAAAATGTCCAGTACGAACATGCTAAGTACAATGTTATTAAGCGAAAACTAATAAAACTTCTAATTAAATAAAAGACGTATTTATAATAAAGGAAATATCTGAACTCCTAACAAAAAAGGTAGCATAATTTATACTAGTTAATTAATGGAGAATTAATAATAATAAAGCAACGAACTACTTTTCTCTCAGCGCGTAAACCGCGCCAGCTTACAGACTCCCTGCCGCTAAACTAGCCACAGTCGCCGGAGAATCTTCGACTTGTAAGCAGCGCGAAAATGTGTTGTAAAGTTACACTTAGGTGTATGTCGCTAAACAACGATGTAACAAGACGTTAGTTCTTCTAATCTATTTAATCCAATGTAGCGTTAGTAAAACTCAAAAACTAGTAATGTAGTACGTGGAGGAAATATTAATAATATATAAAAAGAAAATTAGCTGACACATCTCTTTACGAACAGTAAGCGGTAAGATATGTGCCTTACCATGTAAAAGTAAACATCAGTGCTGCTAAAATAAAAACAAATTAAATGTAAAAAGTGAACAACCAACACCAGGAGAAAAGTTACTACAACAATCGTAAGAACTTCAAGTAGCAGAATCCAACCGTCATGACCTAGACTACAATTCGGAAACACCCAACTAAATGGGATCCAGGTGAACAACGAACTACACCCAAGAAGACCTACTGAAGAGGATCATCTCGAACACCCACCGCAGACTCACGTTATATTCAGGTGACATTAAACCGTAACTTCTGTGCATAACTTGTTTTTTAAAAAACCGCAACACAAAGAACAGTAAAGTTTCTTGTAAAGACTTTTAGATCACTTAAAGATTAGCATATAAATGTTTGTAATTTCTGTAATGCTATAGTAATAACCTGATGATGTTTAAAGGTAAAGTAATTCTGAAAATTACATCAGACTATTCTTCAAATAGTTTGGATGATGTTGAGATATGTTAGAATATTGCAAAGTTAAAGCCCGGATCCGTGGTAATTGAAATAATACACAGTTGTATGATTTTGAAATACTAAGAGTAACAATTTAAAGAGTATTTAATGCAGAATTTATAAGAATTTTCTTTTAAAAGTAAAGTAAAGTAAGTAAAAAACAAAAAGATGACAATTAAAGCTATTACATTTATATACTTAGTTAAAATACAAGAATAAAGAGATGTTTTCGCTAATATCCAGAGAGTGAATAAATTTATGTAACCTTGGACAAAATCCTGATATATACGTTGTCATAATTTGTTGGTAAGTAAACTGTACTAACTACGGTAGCTAGTTTAATTAACAGCGAACAATTAAACTGGTTCCCGATGTTATAATGTCTTGACAGGAGAGACGTTATACCATCTCAGCGTAACCCTCACATCCATTCTTCTGAAATCCTCCACCGCATCATCCAACCATCTCCACCCCAGGTCCACCTCTCTTTCTGCTTTTATACACCTGAACCCTCAGTATTTTCTTTGCCATACGGTGATCGTCCATCCGGTCCAGGTGACCTAGCCATTGTATTCATTGAACTTTCAAGAAGCTTACGACGTCCTCGTGCTTCTGTAGCTCATCCATCTCCTGGTTATTTCAATTCATCATTTCACCAGCAATTTCTTGCATCTTTCGCGCTGTCCTCATCGTCCTCACATTCCGAGCAGCCGGCCTATAGTGCAACCGGACACCATTTATGGTTGACGTCGAATCCGGGTGCCTCCCTCGCTTTCGACAGAAGAAGAAAAAGAAAGCTTATATTGCTATCATTTTCTACCAACGTGTCTAAAGCGCCTTGCATTTTATGCTTGATCACCGCCGTTGCTTCGATCGAGTAGGACAGCGCAAGGTCGTCAACATACAAGCACTTCCCAACTGACGTTTCTATACCCTCAAAGATCCCGTTGATGACGATAGTAAAAAGCGTGCCGCTCAACGGAGGTCACTGCAGTACTCCTTTCCAGTTCGTGTGGAGCCGACAGTGATTGTCCGATCCGAACACGGAAAGTCCTGTCTCTGAATAAACTGGATATCGTCAGTGCAGGTTACCTTTGAACTTCCAATCATGTAGTTGTTGCATGATGTTAAATCTTCATGTTTTGTCTAACGCTTTCTCCAAATCGAAGAATACTGCAACATGTGTTCTCTTCGATAAAAATGTTATTAACCGCGTTTTCCAGATAAATCAGTTGATCGGTAGTAGAATGGTGTCTCCGATACCCACACTGATGAGCGGTCACAAGGCCGTGACCAGGCACCGGGTAAGCCCGCTGTTTACCATCCTCTCCAATACCTTTCCTAGACAGTAGCAATATTAGACGACAGTTTTCTGCTTCAGGGGACCCATTCCGGCCTTCAGAAGCGGGATGACGATCGCCTCCTTCCATGGTTTTGGCTACTCGCCTTGCGTCCATATGCCATTATAGAGCCAGTACTATAGCTATAGCTACATCCGGCAGTTGGCGTATCGTCCGGTCCCGCCGTAGTGTCGCCAGTAGCGCGGACAGCGGACTGTGATTCCCTCATCGTGAAAAGCGCGTTATAGCTACTGTACCCTTCACATTCGAAGTCAAGGTCGTCTTCTTTCCTTGTATGGAAATTGATAGGAAAACTTTCTAAACTACTGGCCTCGGCATATCTCGCAGCCAAGGTGTCAACAATTTCATCAGGGTTGCAAATCAATTCATCATCGTGTTCTACGCATGAGATAGGCTTAAACACTGGTGTGCCACCGATTGCTCTGATCTTCTTCCATACTTCTGTTAGTGGGGTCGACCGTGTTATGGTCGAGACCTAGGTTTCCCAGCTCGATCGTTTTGCAGCGAGTATTGTTCTACGAGCGGCAGCTCGAAGTCGCTTAAAGGGGATGCGATTATCTTCTGTCGGCGCTCGTTTATACCGGTTTAGTGCTCGTCGCTTCTCTCTTATTGTGCCTTTCACAGCTGCGTTCCACCACGGTATCGGCGGCCTGGATAAATGACCCACCGGTACGTGGGATATGTTCCGTAGTTGCTGAGGTGATACCAGCTGTGAAATTGTGTACGTCGTCTTCTATATTTCTCTAGGCATTCGTAGCTGAACAAGCAGTCTTGAAGCCTGTCCAATCTTCACTGTCCATGCGCCATCTCTTTGGTGTTCGCGTTGTTATCAGCACAGGGAAATGATCGCTCCCTTGGAGATCTGGGAGCACAGACCAAATGATCGATAGCCGAGAAAGTACCACTTTCAACGTTGAAATGCGTGCTGTCGCGTGTGTTTAAAAAGACACGCATTGGTTAGAAAAAAAACAACGCATTGTTTAGCAAGGGATCCTCAGTTGTTAA
The DNA here is from genome assembly GCA_034769895.1 of Magicicada septendecula. NCBI lineage: Eukaryota > Metazoa > Arthropoda > Insecta > Hemiptera > Cicadidae > Magicicada > Magicicada septendecula. The sequence goes on along the minus strand of CM068376.1, from coordinate 318,803,851 downwards.
TCCAGCGCTGTTTGTCCTACGACAACCTTAAGTGGGACTATGGGAGTTGAAGTCCCCGACAAAGAATAATGGAGATGATAGCTGCTCGACCAGACCCTGTTGATCTTCTGCTCGCCACTCAGAATCTGGTAAGTACAAGCAGCAGACCGTCATCTTCAGTAACTTTAATAAACTGATTGATACTGCTTGTAGAGGCGTAGCAAGCGAAATACGTCTAGCGGGATATGTGTTGCTAAGAAATATATCAACACCTCCCCTAGCTCTGATGTTTGAAATCTCATCACAGCGGAAGGACTCACGTCCCCTCATATTAAAATGTTCTTGTGGCCTCAAATCTGTTTCCTGCAGGCGCACACACACGTCGGTATATGCCTGGACAGTGGCATTTTCAGTTCGCAATAATGCGAAGTGCAACCGTTGATATTCCACTGAAGGATGATCTCCATGCTGGACGTTGAAGAATCAGTCGCTACGGACCTTGCTTATTTCCTTGGCTTCTCTTTTGGCCAGACTTTCTTCTTCTTTTTTTGTAGATTTCCGAGTTCCGCCAGGTCAACGAGGACGGTATGATCGCTGACGCCGGAAATCAAGCTGAACTCAAATCCGGAGATTATCTCCTGGTCATCGGGGACAGGTCTTATCCCCGATTTGGCATTAAGACGTCCTCCCTGGTGTATCTAGGAGGACGGGATGATGGGCGGCAGTCTCGTCGTCTCGCCCCCATGGAGGCCACAATATTTATGCCCGTCCTTTTTGGTGGACGAAGTATGGGTCTGTTGGTAGACCCGTCAACACTATTCTTTCGCACCGTTTGTATATTCGTCTCAGCCGCACTATCTTTATGGATATCTGTTTTTTTATATATTTCAGAAAAGTAACTCTCAGCTGATCGTCACCATGAGCCGATTTCCCACAGTAGGATGTCTTTACCCGAGCACATCTTGGTGCAGTGTCACCGAAATGCAAGCACTGAAAACACCACATCGGCTGAGGGATGAATTCTGCCTATTAATGGCTACTCTCACCGTTAGTCTCCGACATGCGATGACGCCTCAGTCACAATTTCTTCCTCTGTGCATTTCAGCAGGTCCCTTTGTGGTGTTCAGGGTGGTATGAGGAACGACGTCTACCTCTATGTTCCCTATCCTCTGCAGTTTCAGTAACCTCGAACCCTGTTGATCGTTTAGGATCTCGACAAGTAGTCCACCTGCGGCTTTTCTGATTTCCTGCACGTCTGATCCAGCGCGACCGGTGACAGATTTTTGAATAAGGAAGGGACTCACTTCTGCGAAGTGACCTTCCTTCAGTTTCACCACCAGACACTTCCCCGGCACAGTGGCAGACGATGTCACGAATCTTTAGGCATCAACCGATGAAGAGGGCTTTTTCTGGATGAGTGGGTTACGGTGTGTTTTCTAGCGGTACACATAACCTTGTGAAAACCACCTTTCAGTGCCCTGTTCGCCAGCTAAAGAGTAACAGCTGCCCCCCCCCCCCACGAGGTGAAGATGTTGCATACCCCCCACGAGGCGGATTTCTGGTGGGGGCAAAAATTATTATTATTATTTTTATTATCATCATCATCATTATTATTACTTAGTGCCGCTCGTATCCCATTATTAAAGATATAGTTATAGTCTATAGCTAACACATTTTATGAGTCATTCAATGAGAATAAGAACAATTAAATGCATTTCATATAATAGGCGTAAACACGAATCGTTTCGTATAAAATAAACGCACGTTCTATCGTTAACGATAAACGGTAAAATATTTCGTTCATTGTGTTTTCACAACAAAAACCGATAATTTTATTGTAATATCGAAGTGGATTTAAAAAATTTAATTTGTAGGTCGAAGTCTACATTCGATCAGGCCCGGCTCCAGGCAGGGGTGAACCGAGCCACCGCCCAGGGCGGCAGATTCCGGGAGGTTAAGTTTTGAAATTGAGGAAAAAATAAAATTATTCACTCAATTTCATCACAATATGTAAGAACAGTAAGAATTACTTTATGTATAAAGTCGGCGGAGTTTAACGAAGAGTCAAAAACTCGTGAACGAGAGAACGTAAACCTGACAATGAGTGCAAACAATCCTAGTTGTCATTTGAAGGCAATCGCCGTATCTTTAGAGTAGGTCTAGTGTGAGTGAATGTGTTCAGAGTTAAAATAAAATAGGGAGGGGGTGCGACATTCATAAATACTGCACAGGGCGGCAGAAGCGCTGGTGCCGGCCCTGCATTCGATGTAGATTCAACAGAAACAACAGAATGGTTTCCCACCACGAGTTTTGTTTTGCACGTTCTATTTTCGAATGGTAGAATTAAAAGTACAGTAAACTGCAGTGGCGGCTCGTCCATAAGGTTCAATGGTTTATTGAATCCCCTTAATAATTGGGCGGAGCCTGATGAGCGTAGCGATATCAGGTATAGCCTCCTATCCATGACTCGATGCACAATTTAGACCGCAATCTTCTCCTCCGAAACTACTCAATCGAATGTTATAAAAATTTTCATACATATCCGGACTGTATTGTAGAGTGCACACATGTAATTTTTATTTCTATAAATTATTTGGTTCAGAAGATATTACGATTTTTTAAAAATCTTTGCTTAAACGTGTGAGAGGAAGAGAGAGATGGAGATTTCGTGGCCCAGCTACGGCGCTCTGTCTCACTCGCACTTACTGGGTGCTAGGCGACTCACCGGTCACCGGCCGATTTCGGGGCTCGCGTGCCGGTGCGTGCTGGCTGTCGCTTGATAAGATAAGATTTGGCTGTATACACTTTGCATTCGTGTCTCACACGTGTTTAATTCAAACAGTAGTAGAGCATTGTTCTATGGTGTAGCCAGATTACGGATTGGACTTAAGTGTTGAAGAGGTGTCAATTTTTAGACGAGAATCTATGTAATCGCTGATGCAACTGCAACTTTCCATTACATATTGCAACGAATCACAGTTCAGGTAAATTTTAATCCAAATTCTATTAAAATTATTATTCTCATACTTCTTATTCAATTTTGTACTTTTTATTTAAGTACTTTTTTCTGTTATACGCATATTTTATACATTCTTATTCATCAATTTATGTATACGTAATATTTATAGTATGCCTCGAGGAGAAGAGTTCCAAATATTGGTCGTTTAACTACAAATCAAACATGGATGAGACAGCGACAAAATGTTGCTGCAGCAACTGTTGAAGGACCTGCAGAACATAACATGAATCATGTGTTATGTGATCAAAACAACACAGGATATACGAATCTTCAGAATGAATTTGAAAATAATTTACGATCACTAGAATTCAATGAAAGTGTAAATTCTTCTAGAGTGTTGATGCAGCAAACATTTTTTGATATGTGTCCGCAGTGTAAGCGAAACCCAAATAAGTTTACTGCAGTTAATCGTGTGGATCCTAAAGATGTACCTATAGAACTGATGGATCTCACTATGTAGAACAACTCTTGATAGCAAGAGTACAACCAGTGATGCGTGTGTATAGGGTGAAATCGAGAGGCTTTCCCTGTCAATATGCTTATAAGGGAAATATTATAAATATTGGTCAAAATATAACGGAGATTGTTAGTTCCTTGCCCCGTACACCCGCTTCACTGAGCACTATAGTTGTAAGAAAGGAAAGTGTTAATGGACATCGGGATTTTCATATGAGACGTGACAACATTTTAGAAGCACTCAAATTTTTGAAAATGAATAATCCATTCTATAGTGATATCATCATTCATATGGAACAAATATCTCTACTTCCATTAAATGATAGTATTTATGGAATGGAATAATACCCACTGTTGATTTACCTGAGGTGAATAAAGATGAAAAGAACTTTTCTGAAGAAATTTATGAAAGTATGATCCCGAAGAATATTAGAATCACAGAAGTTGACCGACTCCAATCTGCAGTGAATAATGTAATTCCATGGCCACAAGGTACTGATACCATAAATTAATTCTCGTGCGAAGGATATGTAAGCATGGCATTTCCCGCTTTACTACCTAACCGATCTGCTGAACTAAACGATAATACTTGAGCAAGTAGTATGAAACTTAGAGCACTTAAATATTTTCAGTTTTTGATGCAATATAAAGACCGATGTTTTGCACAAGATCCTATGTTCAGTTTTTTGTGCATTGAACACTATTCAGCGTCATCAAGCTATTCAACGAGGGACAATATTTGCTAGAAAATCTCATTTCAATGGAACAATACAGCAACCGAGAAACACGCTGTCGAGTAATCCTCAAATAATAAGAAGTTTATATTATTGGCGTGGACAAAAAAAAAGAGGATCAAAATCTTACTGGTTTCAACGAAGGGGTGAACTTGAATCAATTACTGAGCAGTGTGATAATCTTCCTACGGGTTCTTTTATTTTGAGTGCAGCTGATTTTTGGTGGCCTGATCCGGCACACTCATGGGTTGTAATTTCGTGCAACAGGAAACGTTAGATGAATCTAGAATCGCTCAGCAAAGGCAAAAAACTTATAAATGAGAATCCCTCAATTGTTGAAGATTATTTTTCGTTTCGTGCAACTTTATTCATTAAAAAAATCGTCTGTAAGATATTCTCAGTTTCAGATTATTGGTTTCGTTTCGAATTCCAGCATCGTGGATGGATGGTCGTAGAGATGAGTTGCAAAGGTTGTGGAATATGTCTAACAATTAATGCATATTTTACTATAATGTAGTGTATTCAATAAAAAGTGTGTATCATAAAAGTGTATAGACTATATTTTGTTGATTATAAGAATACTGATAAATTATTACGAATCTATTTATCTAACGGATCAAAGACGGTTGATTGTAAAAATATTGATAAATAAGTTATTACAAATGCTCCGCCCATTTGTGTCAGTGACACTCCTAGTTTAAATATTTTTAAGTATTTGTTGAAAGAATGTTTTCATGTTTTAAATAACGTGATTTGTGAGATTCATCGTGTTGACTGACCAATAATCGATTCTTGTAATAAGGGAATTGCACGCTTCTACTTGTCGAAGTGCAAAGCAGCTCTCAGCACCTCCTAGGCAATGTAGAGGACTTTGGAAGGGGAACTCACTAAACGAAAAATTACGTTGGACTGTCGTAACACTGAACTGCAAAATGACAGTTCAAAAATGTCATTGAACTGTCACTGAATAGTTGCGACGAGGGGCGAAACGCCCCAACCGAAATGTCAACATTTTCATACCTTATGATTATGGTTATGATCATTACCATATGATTTGTGCGTTTACGTCAGTTTTGTGTCATATTTCTCTATTTCATACATTCTGAAATGAAAATGTGTATGGTGAAGTCTTAAAATCAAATAAAATAGTGCTATGCTGCCAATGGAAAAAGAATTTGTTCAACTTGTAGATTTCAATTAAAGTGTTATTGATAAATTTGGTGCTAAAAATGAAACCAAGATGGCTTTTTTACGTGAAAAGTTAGCAACTTCAACAATAAACAGTGCAATGCAAAGTCTAAAACATGCTAGGAGCAGCGTATCAACTGGATTTGGAACAATTTATCCACAAAATATGTCATTCCAAAGTAAAGTAGGCATTTAACTACCCTGCTAGTTTAACTGTATACTTTTAGAATAATTTACCACAACCTAATATTTCTGATACAACAGTAATTTCTTCATGTTGCGACCCACCTCGTGTGTTATTTGGAATGGTATAAATTGCTCTTACTTTACTAGAAACATTCAGACGTTGAACCCCCAACTGTCAGAATCGAACCGCCACTGGTAAATTGATAAGTTTTACAGCGACAAGGTGCCACAAAATAAGAAATAAACGTGTATAGTTTTAGTAGTTCACCAGTTAGTACATTGCAAAACGGGTTTTCAGATATTAGGTTACTGGAGAGTAGAATGAATAATACTAGGTATCGATCAGGTGTTATTTCTTTGAAGTCGTACACATTACTTTTATCGTGATAATATTTATATTTGCCGGTGAGAGGCCGCTGGCAATGGAATGCAGACAGGAAATGGCGTGCGTGCTCAGTCCTGTTTAATTACACTGCAGTCATGAGATTCGTTCTTGGCTACGGGACCACACGTTTAGTTTGCTACAAAATTATTCCTAAAACTTATTTATTGTTATTTTACGATTTCTTTTTGTCGCGCTGTATTTATTTCTTCGTAGCTGTACATAATGACGTCTTATTTATAGGATCGGGATTTAAAATTTGTTTTCATAACCAGGGGAGGATTAGAAACGCGTGGTGCCCTATGCTGCCATCAGACTGGTCCCCCCTCCCCGGTTCAAAAATCAACCTTTTATCCATTATTTACATTGATAAATGGCGTATACAATTTCGAAAGTTAAAAATTATTTATTAAACTCTCAAATTACAACAAATATTTAGCTAAACAGTGATTACAATGAACATAGTAGTACTTAAGCTTAGAAAATACTAATTGCTCCATTTTCTCCTTGATTTTGTCTTATCAAAGTCTTGTAAATTTCTTCTAAATCGAGCAATTCAGGTATCTCGCTTTCAATATTCAACCTTGTTAACGAAGATGCCATAGTTGCATTGTATGTCTCATCTCCCAATAGTAATTTCAACATATCTTTAATGCGATTTAATACAGAAAATGATGTTTCAGAATCGCAGTTAGCTATATTGGAATCGTTTGTATGTATTCACCTCATGCGATCCGATGTCTGCCTTCCCCTGAGTATCTCGTTAGTTTCCGAACTCGCCCATTCGTTACTTCGTCCGCCCCAACATTCCCCTGTTTCAAACATTACTACCGTTCACCTGTCAGTTTTCCCTGTTGCCCAGGTTTCGCCTACATGCTGCAAACACACAGTATAATCTCAGGAATTTGTTCCCAATCCTAATGCAGTGTTCCCCAAGTTTTCTTCTTGAAAAAATTCCTTCTAGCTTGCGCCATTCTGCTTCGACCAAGATACGGTTACCGAAAGAACGTTCTTTAATTTTAATATTTAAAGAATGTCTACTTCCATTCCCAGATCTTTTCACGACTTTCAATTTCCTCTCTTTGTTAAAAAATGTCTCTCCAAATCATTATTTTCATACCATTTAATAATTTTTCTAATGCTTTCTTCCTTTCTACAAGTCGAACATCATTAGATAAAATAATGACATTTTTATACTCTCTTCCTCAACTGTTATTCCAGTTTTAAACGTCTCCTTTACTGAGTCATTCAATAATATCGAAGAACTGCATCATTTTTCCTGACTGTTGTTCCCCTTTCATGATCTCCACTTTATTACAGCTCTTCCGTTCTTACACATGTTAAAAATAATTCTTCTGTTCTAATATTTCAGAAAACGTTTCCTTAAAATTTCAAACAATTTATTCCACTTGACATTGTTAAATTCCTTTTCCAAGTTCAAAAACGCGTATATGAATCTTTGCTTTTTTTATTCTCCCTTAAATAATTAAGCGTAACATCAAATAGCTTCTATTATACGTCTGTGTTTCCGAAAGCCAAACTGGTATTCATTCTGTCTTAGCGTTCCGACTATACGTTGATGCTCACATCTGTCCACAGGTATATCCCACTCTTTCTTGCGTCTTACATATCAGTTGAAATACTGTATCCTGAACTGTAATATCTCACTTGTCCTACCGACTTGATAGCTCTTTCAAATTCTGACCTCAAGAGTCGTTTACCCCCGTGTGGAGTTGCTAGTCTCCCATCGGGCGCCTCCCCAGGTGGCGGTTAGGGGAATGCTAACCAGATATGGTGGGTACCGGGAAAATAAAATACCCGGGGCAGACCAAAACTAGCAGCTGTAGAATTGTAGTTGGATATTGGTTTATCAAAGGCTAAAGGAAGTAAACCTTGATTAAAAATTGCCTGGTCCTCCGGGTTAAGTGTTAATGCAATGGGCCAACTCCCCATTCATTGGAAAAAAAGGAATGTTAAAAAAAACAAATAGATTACGGCCGGATGGATTCAATAAAGCTTGGATAGAAGAAATTCAGACTATATTGAGGGAAAGAGAAATTGAAGAAGAACTTTAGATGGACAAGCAGCAGTGGAAGACGAGAAGTCAATCAATTCTGTAATCTTTGGTTCCGGAAAATGTGTAAACTTTGTACAGCCGGAATAATAATAAGATTGCTTTATCGAATTTACAGCAGCTTCTTCTTCCAGCCACCAGTAGGTTGTATTCCTGCCACCCTTCCTTCTTTGTACCCCCGACGTTACAACAATTCCTTTTCTTCTCTTAAGTTTACCCCTCTCATTCCTTTTTATTTCCCTGAAGTTTTGTTTAACTTTCATAAGTGCAGTGTCCTTTTTGTTTGCTAAGATTTCTCTCATTTTTCACAAGTACACGTTCTTACGTTCGTCAATTAGTTATAATATGTGCTCAGCCGATTGCTACCTCAAGACAGAGAGTGGTCTCTACCTCCGCTGATTATTCCACATAAAACCCCGCTGGGTGTTTTTCCTGAAAGGAAGAGGAGACCTTGGGCCGTCTCTCGGGTGTGCAGAAAGCCTATTAGACGGACGGGTTTGTCTTAGAGACTCCGGGAAGTGCAGCTCGCGAACTGCTAAGTTGACGCGATCGCTGGTTTTTGACGGAGAGGAACTTCCGCGAGACGTGTATTACTCTTTCCTGAATCTTCCCTTCTTCCTCCACTGAGCTCCGTTTTCCTTCTGCTTTTATACTATTTATAACAAGCACGTTCAAAAGTCTCTTCAACTGCTTCTTTCTTTAAGATTTCTTTGTCTAACCTTTTAGTTCCTTGTTGTTTCTGTAATATTTGGAAGTTCAACGTACGTCTCAGTTGTGATCTGCTCCGGATTATATTTTGCATTAAAAATCAGATTCCTGAACATTTCCGACGCCATTATGTAAATGCTTTTACTTGTTTGGGGTTAACTAATTTCAAGGATAAAGATAAAAATCGTCTTTGAAACTTGTACAGTCTTCTTTGTAGACACCTGTCCTACAAATAGTGAGGGAGTAAAAGAAGTCTATCACATTCCTTTACCTTGACAATCCCGTAGATAATTCACTACGCAATATTCCTTGACGCCTTTAACGCGAAACTGTAAAAGAGGTCAGGTAAAGCAACATTATATGCGCCACTTTGAGTTTGAACGGGAGACGGGATCTTGGACTCGGTAGAATCAAAAGGATTATATACCTGTAATACGCTTAAAAAAAAATGGGTGTGTCGTGGGACACACGCCAGAAGTGGGAACTTCAGTGCCAAATGGCGAGTGAACTGATTCAGGGTGTGAAGGGTTACTCGTATGTATTTGAATTAAGCGAGATTTTGCTATAACGAATTAAGATTCAAATAAGAGTGAAGAACTGGTGACTGATAATTAAAAGAGACGAGGACATATTAGTGTTCATTGTATTTTATTATAAGAAATCGATATTTACAATGAACATAAACAGAATCACATCACACGTCGTATTATTTTCAGTATGTGTACACACACACACACACACACACACACACACACACACACAATATTGTAACAAATGATTTTTTTCAATGTAACATGTTACAAATTTTTTTCATACACAATATTTAATTGAAATTATAATTATTACATATTTATATTATAATTATTACTGACAGTCCTGTATGAATACATTTATGAATGGGAAAAAGATAGAGGAAGTTAGAGAATTCACCTATTTAGGAAGTAAAATCACAAAAGACGGAAAAAGTAAGAGACAAATTTTGAATAGGATCGGACAGGCTACAGTTGTGTTTAACAGTAAATGGAAATTATTGACTTCTAAAGAAATATTCCTGGAAACAAGAAAGACGTTCCTGAAGAGTTACATATGGAGCATAGCTCTGTATGGATATGAGACGTGGACAATTGAACAGAGGAAAGGAGAAGACTTGAAGCACTGGAAATGTGGTGTTATAGCCAGTGCGTTTTTACATTAGCAAAATAATTACTATTATCACATACTGTCATACTTAAATAGATAGACATAATTAAAATATTCCGAAAACATTATTAATACAATATTACAGTTTAATATACTGATAACATAATAATCGCTTAATTATTGATATAGATAATTCTAAATACATTTATAATTGAATGTATATTGGAATTAGTACAGATAACAATGCACGTATAAAAATATATTACAGCTGAATACAGAGTGTAGGCATGTTCGATTAAGTATATTATTAAAAGTCATTATTATTGTTATTTGTCACCCACTAACAAACAGACATACAAAATAGTCTGACTCCCTGTAGTTGTATGACATTGATAGTATGACACTGATTAGTAGTCCTTGCATTTGACACATTAATACAGTAATGCAATCTAATATATTGATTTTGTATTTTGTAAGTTATTTTATAATGTATACAAAATTAATATTGTATAATATCAAGATAATATATTGATATATTGAAGGGTAGGAAGAAAAGAAATAATTGAAATATCAACCAATAGAACAAGTCAAAATGTAGTTGAATGTATTAAAACTAACGGAGAAAAGGAAACGATGAAATACAATTGTGTAGCATATAAAACTATGAAAAATAATAAGGAAAACCCTAAAACTTAAGTAACATAATAGTAAGAAATGGTTTAAAAGTGAATAAGAGTTAGAGAGCGCAAAAGGAGATATTAAACAATAAAGAGGAAAAGAAGTGATCAAAGATAAAAGAGATAATAATTAAAATATCACAAGAGAAGAAGAACGATTTTGGGGAAGAATTTCATAAAAGTAAAAATAGAGAAAACTAGCTCAGAAAGTATACGCGCGCGCGCGCGCGCGTGTGTGTGTTAGCGCTAGCGATTACTATACAAGTCTTTTCCACAGGCGAGCTCAATCACGGGTCAGTATATCTTCAAAAACCCTGTTATTTCTCAATAAAGTATCTTGACACTGGCAGGGCATATGATGTATGTTATTTTTTCACCTAAAACTGATACATATTTAACGGATTATTCTCACAGTTCAAATATTCCACAGCGACGTGAGCCACGAGTGACATCATCTTCCTCATTTTCTAACGAATTATCCTCATCATTCCGAATTATCTGTGAATCCAAAACTCCATGATGACCGTGACTTAGGCCTACATTACGGTCTAAAGAAATTGGATTTTTAAATATTTGGGCCTAAGAAGATGTGAAGCCAAGACATGACTCCCTCCACCTTCACTAACTTGGTGACGGGCTCTATTAAGACGAATTATCTATCTCAATGTTAAGGTAACCAATTCCTGGAGCGGTAAAGGTAAAAGATGTCAGAGATGTCAGGCCACCTTAGGCTAGACTAAGCCCCAGGATGTTGTCTAGTATGGTGGCGGAAGAGGACGTACTGAAGAAGACGGTTCTGTGGGGATGTAGATCTCAAATTAAAGCGCCTTACCCTCCAGTCATAAGATGTTTCCCATGGGCCAAATTCCCATCCGCGTAAAAATGTCGTCATAGAATTTACGTAGCGTTTTACGTCAGTAGTGAAATGCTTTAAGTGTAGAAGAGAAGATCCCTCATACGGGATTAAAAATCGTATTCTTCTATCAACTGATTTAATTAATTATCCCTTTATTAACTAATTAATATCAGGCTCTGATTGTGTTCAACGAATTCTCTCATTAGTCGAGTCGGTAGAACGAATTGACGTGAAACCTTTTTCAATATCTTCTAAATACAATCTAAATAAAAGTTAAAAAGTTTTGGGTGCTCTCCCTCAGGAGGTTGTTCCCGCCTCTTCTCAGTGGATAAAAAGTAAAAAATATAAATAATCCCTAAAATAGATAGATTAAGAAATTTTAAGAAAGAAAGTTGGTAAGCAGTTTGTTATGGATGCTAATGGTTTTCGAGTTATTGGGAGTTAAAAATTGAGATTTTCACCCCCCCCCCCAAGTAGTTACCTTGTGACAGTCTTTGTTAAATAACTAGCAGAGTATTGAGTGTATTCAAAAAAAATGGTAAGGGCTCAAAATAAAGCTCATTGTACTCGAAAAAACGGAGGTTTTTTTATTCCTGTAGGGTCAATACTTTTGGAGGTATGATTGTTTAAAAATGGTTGTCGATTTATTTTACGCCAAAAACTATTTTTAACTCTCGACAACTCAGAAACTGTGACTTTGATGAAAAGTGTCTATAACCTAAAATAATTGTCACGAAATTACCTTTAAAATTAATTTTGCTTTATTGTAATATCAGTACAAATAACAACGTTATGATAACATAAATTGTTAATATTTTTAATTCTTTCGGAAACGTTTAGAAATATTTCTTCTGTAATTTGTTACTATGTAAAAATTTTAGAAACCCCTGTTCCATATCATTAACCTGCATTACTTTCAGTATGCTCAATTTGTTTAGGTTTTTTTAACCTATTCGTTTTGATTCTATTAGACTGAATTTTAGATCAATTTAATGATTTCATCAAATGTAAAAAACAAGTGTGATTTTGTCAAATATTTCTATATTGCTAGTTAACCCAAAAAATATTTTAAAATTCAGCAAAGTAATGGTTGACATTCAAAATAAAGGTTATTTTATGGCAAACAATCTGCTTATCTTTTCATTACAGAAGAACTAGCACTTCTCGAGCTATGCTTGTTTAAAGAGGGCGTTTCAATTTTTTACTCTCAAAAAACAATTTTTGACTTTAAATAACTGAAAATCCATACGTTTAATGAAAACATTACTCATAAATTAGATTAAAGATATTTATACTGTCTGTTTTATTGCAATATTAGAAACAACGAAGTTATAGTCAAAAACTTTATGTTTTCACACTTTCTCGGAAAACTGGCAGTTTTCCTGCTGTAATTTGTTATTAAATTAAAATTAAGAAAAATTCTTAACAGCTATCGTTAACTTACACGATAGCCTTATTTTGACTAGCCTTAATTTTTTTATGATATTTTAAATCTCACTTTTTAAAGTATTAAACTTTGAATGTTAGGTTTATTTAGTGATGTCATTGAAATATGTTCTATTTTCCTAAATAACCGGAAAATATTGAATTTAACAATGATAGACGTAGGCTACCAAGTAAGGCTTATTAACAAATAGTTATATTTTTTAGAAATTTTTCTTGCGAGATATGACTGTTTCAATATGGCGGTGAACTTAACTGAATTTCAAACTACACAGGGCAGCACTGAAATGATGTAAGGCAATGAGTCGTACCTTGGGCCACTTATAAAATAATAAAATGTTATATCACTAAATATTTAACTATTGTCTTAACTAACTTCTCTTTTCAGTTTTATCTTTGCCTTTTTTTTTTTGTATTTGACTTGCAAAGTGATTTCAAAGATATTTTGTAAATTTCACCCCCTCCCCTTTAAATTGGCCATTTTGATTTCCCTGTGCTTTACAATATTTTTTACTTTACTTTCTTAATCAACGACCTCGAAAATGTAAATATACTATTTTCAACAATTTATTCCAAGTAGTTAGATAAAAAATAATTTTCCAGGGATTAGGGGTGATTTCAACCAATCCTCTACTACGTAACATACCAATGAAATTTTGATCATCACACTTCTTACTCATGTTTTCATTTAAAATTAATTTATAAACATCGTAAAAAACATTTTTTTTAAATATAGCTATTTTATATAGTTCATCCTCTTCAAATTTCCCCTTTTGACTTCCCTAGCCGTCATTGTCACTGCGACGCTTGCTCGTGTGAACACTGCCATCTGAATCATGTGTGTGTGTATTGTCGTCGGCTGTATTACGGTCTCGACCGATGCAATCAAGCCGGCACCGTTGAATCAGTAATATCTGATTTAATTTTCCCCATTCATCTACGTTGGCCATCTGTGTTTGTACGTTTGATACGTTTGTAAAACTCATTTGACCTTAAATTCTTACTGAGCGACCTGAAGACATAATTGTACGCAATTTCATCAATTTTATTCGGAATAGTACACTAAAACTTAATTTTCCGGGATTTAAGGTTTGTTTTCACATTTTAAGGATGAGAGCATCCAAAACCTTTATCTGGACACTGTCTAGAGGACACTACAAAGAGTTTCATGTCGGTTCCTTGAATTGTAGACATTTGGCAATTTTTCTGGCTTCATTGAATCGACTAAATGTTTATTTACGGCATCTATAATCCTCACAATGTAAATCGTGTACATAGAAGATATTGTTGGTAAAATTCTGATTACCTTTACTTGTGGGAAGTAGAAATGATCTTCTACATCCCCCGGGTTCAGTGTATTGTGTAGCGTTCGTTGAATGGAACATGGTGAGTAGCGTGGTTCGGTCCAGGATTTAACCAGTTTGTTAGTACTGACACCAATACGTTGTACACGAATTTAATAATTTCTCTTGTTTTGCAGTTTACCTCTTTGTTTTAGTTTGCTTCTGCAATTTTGTTTTGATAATTAATTTTAGATTTTGTTAAATTAACTCGATTCTCGGCTTGTCCCATCCGGTTTTACTCACAGTGTGAACCGGATTATTGAGCAACGTTTGGACTATTTCTTTTATAAAGTTGCTAAACTGCTACAATTTTTTTTGTTCAGACAAAGCTTTTCGTCGTCTCTGACATCATCAGGTCTTGAACAACGTCTGTCGCACACACAACTGGGGGTTGCGCGGGTCGCGAGTGGTGCAGTGTCCCGAGTCTCAGAAAGGACTCCTGCCACTGGGTCTGTTGGATTTCGTTATATACTTTTTATCTACTTATGGGGGGGGTCTGAAGCGACCTGCGATTGGTGGATTATACCACCGGGACTAGCAAACGAGGTCGCTTCCAGGACTCACCTGGTCGCGGGGTGTATTTATCAAGTCCGGCAATGAGGGAATTGTGGGTCACTCTGTCGGAACGAACATAGAATCTACGCGCCAGGCGTCTCACGGTGTCATCAAGAGAGCGGACACCGAGTCCTCTCCTCAAAAGACGAGAAGAGTACCTCCGGGGGACTTTGCACGCGAGCTTCAGTCCCCGGTCGAGTACGCGCTGGAGCGTTGTTCTATGACCACGAGCCAGGTATCCCCAAACAGGACAGGCGTAGGTAATCACGGGCAACACGTACGTGTTGACTATGAGCTTACCTAGCCGGGGGGTCATTGCCGGATTAGATAGCACGGGCCAGAGTCTACTGAGTTGCGCCGAAGCGCGTTGTCTGATATACTGTGTATGGGTTCGCCAGGTGAGTCGGGAATCCACGTGGAGCCCGAGGTACTTGACGCTATTGGTCCAGGGCACCTCGACGGGGCCTACTTTAAGCGGCCGAGGCCGCTTGCGTTTGCGCGAGAATATTACCGCGGCGCTCTTGGAAGCGTTAACGGCAACTCTCCAGTCATCGGTCCACCCGACATACGCGTCGAGTTGGCGCTGGAGCTTAACTGCCGCATAACTCGCGTTCGGCTCTGAGGCAAAAGCCGCAGTGTCGTCCGCGAACAGCGACAATTTTACTCCAGGAACTCGGGGCGTGTCGTTGACAAACAGCGAGAACAGGAGAGGCCCAAGGACACTTCCCTGAGGGACGCCAGCGGTAATACGCCTCTCCGAAGAGAGAGCGTGGTCTACTCTCACTCGGAAGCTGCGGTATCTCAGAAAGCTGCCGATCAAATGAACGTAGCAATCTGGAAGAAGGACTTCCGTGAGTTTGTAAAGGACACCCTCGTGCCACACGCGGTCAAAGGCTTTCTCTACGTCTAGGAAGATCGCAGTCGTCTGTTTGCCCTGGCAGCCAGCCTCGGTAATGCATTCCACGAGTCTCATCAGCTGATGAGTCGAGGAGTGCAGCTCACGAAAGCCGAACTGTTCGGGAATCAGCACGTCTAGTCTTTCTAGATGGTCGCGGATCCTACGCTGGATCAGACGCTCGAAAACCTTGGACGTCGCGGACAAGAGGCTGATGGGCCTGAGGTTTTCCACGCGAGAAGAATTCTTTCCCGGCTTGGGTATCACTATGACGGTAGCCGTTTTCCATTTCACTGGAAAATAGGCCAGTCTGAGGCATGAATTGAACAGGTCAGAGAGGAACTGGGTTCCTCGCTCCGGAAGACGATGGAGGGCGGAATTCATGACTCCGTCCGGGCCAGGCGCCTTCCGGGGCTTGAGCTGAACAATCCTCTCAGAGACCTCCTCCGGGGAGATGGGCTCCGGTTGGACTGTGATATCGGCCGATAGAAAGCGCTCTACCTCGCGGCAGATTTGCTCAGTGAAAGCCGGGTTCTTGGATGGGTTGGGAGCGAACTGTCGCTCCAAACTGTCAGCCAAGAACTCTGCCTTTTCGAGGGGGCGGCCAAGGGGTTGACCGCCGGGTCCGACCAGTGCGGGGAGAGGCGCGCGTTTACGCTTTCCCGTTAGGGCACTGGGAATCCGCCAGACATTACGGTCCTCGGCAGGGCCATCCATCTGTGTCACAGCTAGCTCCCAGTTGCGTCTACGGAACGCCAGCATGTCGCGACGCAACTTGCCGGACGCTCTGTTGAACGCAGCCTTGTCAGCCGGGTCACGAGTCCTCTGCCAGCGTCTCCGGAGGCGATTCCTCTCGCAAGCGAGCTGAGACACCTCTTCGGGGATACGCTGATAGTCGGGCGTGAGCCCCGGCTTCATCCGGGAGGACACGTCTACCGCCGAGACTACGGCTGTGTCGAATAAGGCAACTGCTTCGTCGACATGCTGGGTAGTGTCGAGCGGGATATGCTCAGGTAGGCGGCGACTGAACGCCGGGCCAAAGCGGTCCCACTCGATTACCCGCCGCTCGTCGCGGACGGTGGCGTGCTGGGTAGCTATATGCACACTGGTAGGGCAATGGTCCGAGGACAGTTCCGAAATGACGGAGACGTGGACCGGGCAATAAACGCCCCTGACCGCGGCAATGTCCAGTACGTCAGGGCGGGAGTTAGCCCTCGAGGGATAGTACGTAGGCCCGGTAGGACCCATGACTGTGACCCGAGCCGCATCAGCATACCTGCGCAAGCGGGCCCCGTTTGGGTTCACCAAGCGGCTCCCCCAATCAGGGTGCTTACAGTTCAGGTCGCCCGCCAGGACTACCCTCCTGTGTGCGCCAAAGACGGCCTCCAGGTCGTTCGACAGGAGCTCCGTTTGTGGAGGCTTGTAAGCGGAAACCACGAGTAGACCGCCGAGAGCACCATGGAGCTCAACCGCGGTGCACTCGAGGTTCAGCCGCTGAGGCAGGACAACGCGGTGATGGCGAAGACTCGCCTTCACCGCGATGGCTGTGCCCCCTCCTGCGCGACCCGACCGGTCATCCCGGTGGCACACGTAGTTGGGCAGTCGGAAACGACGATGCGGGGTCAGGTGCGTCTCACCAAGAAGAAGCACGTCGGGCTTGTGTCGGGCAAGGAACTCTAAGAGCTCAGAATGCCGGGAAGCGAGGCCGTTGGCGTTCCACGCCATGAGCTCGAGGTCTCGCTTGAGGGATTGCCGTGGTTGTCCGTTCATAACAGACCTATAATTCGGCAGGCTTCCACCAAGAGGAGGAACTTGTCTTGGGGCGAGGCTGTTGCCAAGCGTTCCTTGATTTTAAGGAAAGTTTGGGCTACTTTCTGCAAGTCATAGCTTGCCAGAAAGTCGGACACAACGGCGAGATCACGGAAGATGAGGCGTGGGGGGAACGCTTGGCGGCAGCTGCATAGCTGCGGCGGGGCGAGGCGGTGGAAGCCTTGGGGGCAGGTTCTGGAGCGGGTGGTCGCTCTGGCTTTTGGTGGACGGGCTTGGGTCCAGTGGCAGGTAACTTTGGCTGGCCCGTATTCTTGGCCTGGGTTTTACCTTTCTTGCCCGATCTGGGGTATCGAGGCTTGGGTGGCGGCGGCCGTGGAGGATCGATTTCCTCGTTATCGTCCGGCAGCGGGACTAGAGCATAGTGGGGAACTTCGCGTTCCGGTTCCGGGGGCGCGACTTTGGGTTCGGCCTGTTGAGCTTTGCTCGGGCTCACTGCACTAGGTTTCGGAACCGGAGCAGACCTAGGGGCTGGTTTCCTGACCACAGGTTCAGCGGCTTTGGCCGTCTTTACGGGTTGGCTAACAACTTGCCGAGGCTTAGGCTGGACAGGTTTGTTAAGTTTGTCCAACTGCTCTTTGTAAACTGGGCAGCGCCTGTTATTTGCAGCATGGGCGCCGCCACAGTTGATACAGTATCGGTGGTTGTCCGGAACAGCACAGGCCTGCGTCAAGTGGTCATTTCCACAGCGGACGCAGGTCGGCGCGTTCCGACAACCGAAGCTGCTGTGGCCGAACCGCTGGCACCTGTGGCACTGGGAGATTCGCCCGGTCTGACGGCAGGGCTCTACGCTCACGCAGAGCCCGAAAAGCCGTTTCAAGTCTAAAAGGGCCTGGGAGGAATCGCCCTTCTCCACCTGGAGTCTGATTAAGGGGAGTGGTCGACGCGAGCCATAAGTGGTGTACAGCCGAGAGGCTCCCACAACCTTATAGCCCACGTCGCGCAGTTCGTCGAGGACGACCTGCGGATCCGCCTGTATGTCCAGCCCCGAAGGACGAAGGCTACAGGCTTGGTTCGGTTTAAAGTGTAAGTGTGGAACTGGAACGATTCTCGTTCCAGCCACTGGATCACTCCGAAGTGCTCGGTTGCGCTGCGGCAGGTAACGCGCACAGTCTCACTCGCTACGAGCTAGACCGAAGCGTTATCTGCCAGCGCAACGACCTTGCGGAGTCGGCGACTAAAGCCGATAATATCTTTTACGTTCGTGACGAACACCGGCGGGATCCTTCCTTCGGAGGTGCGACTGGGCGCAACCTCAGCGGAGGCTTTGAATGCCGCCGAGTCCGTAGCCGAACTCAAAGAGGTCAGGGAAGGAGACTTCCTCGGCTTGCCATCGTGCCCTACTACCACCCAGTCGGTGGAAGCCGAGGTCTCCATGTCCGGGGAGTCAGACTTCGGCGGAGGATTGGGGCTGCTTGGCCTACTAGCGGCCGTGCAGCCGGAAGGTCCGGCCTTTACGGGCTTGGTCGGCCCTAACAAGGACCGATTTTTATCACGAACTTGCGCGGGGTGAGCAGGGCTTCCCCCGCGAGTCGTAGGGTTCCCGACTGGCCCAAGTGGCCGGCCGGGGGGCTCGTCGCTGCCGCACAGTGCTTCAGGGGCACTATCAGCTGGTCTACTGCTGACTAGTTCAGCTCTTTGTCCAGCGGGTATCCGGGGGCCGAACTGTGACACCGTCACAGTGGCCGCAACCCGCATCTCTATTAGTGAGTCCTACTCTCGGACTCCCCGGATTCCGCTGGACAGCGCTACCTACAAGACTTACCGGCACTGTGCGGCAGGTCCCAGTTGTGCGTGGGTTGTCGTCGTCTTGCAGGCAAGGCGGCTGGTCCACTTCCATCGCAGCTTAATGTTGTCGCTGGCGATGTGGCGAGTGTTTCCCCGGCGGCTTCTTCTTAACCGCCTCCGTAGATTGCTGGGATAGCCTCTTCATAGCAGTCTTCTAGAGGTCGAGGCGATCCTCTTCTGCGATGTCCTTATTTTCGTCTGTCCTCTTGGATAGCTGAGTGCAGAATGATTCTCTCTCGTCGCTCTCGTCACCACGTCTGTCGCATTTGCATTTGCATTGAATAGTGGGGCGTCTTTGCACCCGTGGCTTATTACAGCTTCCGGGACGTGCCTGATGGCTGCCAGAAGAAAACAGTGCTGGACTTTCATAAGTAAGGTTTCCTAATTTTGTCGGGAGGGACACGCCAACCAGTTAACTGAGAAGGCGGCGGAAAATTTTTTCAATTTTATATTTATAGAGGTTCCGGGTCATGGTAACACTGCCGCCGGTCGCGGGGCGAACGGCAGATGCCGCACGCGCCCGGCCCGGCATGCAGGCGCCTTGTAGCGCCGGTCGTTCCCCGCGAGGCAGGGAACCGCCGTGTCTTTGGCATCGGTAACAGCGCCAAGCAGTTTGCAAACCAACATACTTGGGGAAGGTATCTGACTGTATAGGAAGGTAACAAGGAAAGTGAATTGCTCGGGAACCTAAGTCACTGCATACAGAATTACGGGGGGTCGTCTAAGATCGCCCGAGGGCATTTGACACGTATAGCGGGAGGTGGTTCAGACGTGCTGATAGAGCGGAGATAAGGAAAGGACGAGGTCGCTGCAGAAGCAAAGAGAGTTTCAGCAAGCGACCGGACAAAATCGGCAAGGGTAGGAACTCGAAGGCCTCCACGAATAACATTATTTCTCACAAACCATGGAGACCCCGACAAGGATCTGAGGGTACGGGCCTGGAAAGCTTCCAGCCTACACTTGTTAGTGGTCGACACAAGCGACCACCATGCGGGAGCAGCATAGGTCAATACTGACCGGAGAAACAAAAGATAGATTGTAACTTTAGTGCGCAAAGCCAGGCGGTTGCGGCACGAGAGCATGGGAAATATTTTGGCTCGGACGCCTCGAGCTTTGTTGAGGGTATCAGTCACGTGGCCGTTGAAGCTAAGGCGCTGGTCGAGCCGAACGCCCAAGTACTTCACCGACTTATGCCAGGCGATAGGCCTCCCTTTGAGGGAGAGGGGCTGGCACCGGGAAGTGGACTTATTGGTGAAGCAGATCGCCTCGGATTTCTCCGCGTTCATCAGCACCCGCCACCTCCGTAGCCAGGCCGGAAGCAGATTCAACTGACGCTGCAGCTTTGAACACGCAATTCGCGGGGACAGGGAGCTGCAGTAATACATTGCGTCGTCAGCGAATAGAGATAACGTGACTCCAGGAATAACAGGCAGGTCGTTCGTGTACACTAGGTACAGAACGGGGCCGAGGACAGATCCCTGCGGAACGCCAGCGGCGACGGGTCGAACTGATGAACAGGACCCTTCGACGCTAACCCTGAAGGTACGATCACTGAGGTATGACCGCAAGAAAGGCACAATGGACGGTGGGATGGGGGAGTGAGCGAGTTTGTAGAGAAGACCTTCGTGCCAGACTTTGTCGAAGGCCTTACTCACGTCCAACAAGACAGCGCCCGTAGACTCTTTCTTGTTGGCGGCGTCGGACAATGCTGTGACAACTCGGACGAGTTGTAAAGTTGTCGAGTGTTCTCTACGGAACCCGAACTGTTCGCTCCGAATAAAATTATCCAGCAGCGGCCAGATGCGGGCGAGTAGGAGACGCTCAAACACCTTTGAGATTACTGGCAACAACGATATGGGACGATAGCTGCCTGCAAGCATTCTAGGCTTGCCGGGCTTGGGTATCATGCAGATGTTGGCATTTTTCCACAGGCGGGGGAAGTATTGCAGCCGGAGACTGGAGTTGAACAGATCCAGGACCAATTCAACGCCCGAGGCCGGGAGATGTTGCAAAGGTGCGGCCCCGATCCGATCAGGACCAGGGGCGCGACGTCGGTTCAGTCGACAGATAGACGAAACTAGTTCGTCCCTGTCGAAGAGAGCGGGAGGGTCAGGTGGAGGGCGGGAAAAATATCAAGATAGGAAGTCTCGAACCACTACCGAGAAGGCAGGGTCCGAGACGCCTCCGTGAACGGTGAATTGAGTCTCCATGCAGTCGGCGAAGACCTCAGCCTTGCCTTCTGATGAAGAAACAATGCCGTTCGGGGTGTTCAACGGGTTGCGAGTACGCTTCTCGCGAGTAAGGCGACTCGTCGCTCTCCAGACGGAGGCTTGGTCGACTTCAAGGGACTCAAGGTATGAGTCCCACTGATCAGAGTTTACGTCCCGCAAAAAGTTGATGGACGTAAAGAGACTGGGCCTGAAACCGTCGTTTGACGGCGGGATCTCGGGTTCGTTGCCATCTGCGGCGGAGCTTGCGCCGAAGCCAGATGGCGTGGATAACTTCCGGTTGAAGGGCCGATTTACGATTCACCTCTACGTTGTATGTGTGTCGATCCATGACACCTTGGACCAACTCCTGAAGATGAGTGGCACGGAGATCCAGATCGTCACGAGTGGCGATCGGGTCCGCTGGGACAGATGGTAACCGTCGAGATAGCTCCTCGTGATAGGAGCGCCAGTTGACCCTCCTAGCAGGACCAGCGGGAAGTCGGGGTGAAGCCGACACATCTCGAACAGTTATTAGTAGGGGATTGTGATCAGACGAGAGGTCTGATACTGACGAGACCTGGATGTTATGGGCCACGTTCCTGACTACAACTACATCAAGAACGTCCGGTCGGTGACCGGCGTAGTGGAAGTGGGTAGGATCATCAGGGCCGATGACGTGCGTATCCGGGTCGTCTAGGACGAACCGGCGGAGTGAGTAGCCGTAGGCGTTGGTAGCCCTACTGTTCCAAGAAGGATGTTTGGCGTTGAAGTCGCCGGCTGCAATTGTCGAGATTGGGTGGTCGAGGAGAGCGTTCCACTCCTCAGGCGGGGGCGGCGGGCTCAGGCCAGGCCGGAGATACGCGGAAACAATGCGCAACTCCGAGTCGCCTGCGTCCACTGCCACCGCACAACCTTCGATGAATCGAGTAGTGAGGGGGGTAGCGGCCTATGGGATATCCGCCTGTGGACCAGAATCGCCGTACCCCCTTTTGGGGGTTGGCGCGGCTGTAGGGGACGATCCTGACGATAACAAGTGTAAGCAGGAAGTTAGAATCGATGGTAGGGGGCTAGATGGGTTTCGGAGAGAAGCACGACATCAGCGTCGTACTCCACGACGAAAGCCGCCAGCTCAGATCGACGAGAGGAAACGCCATCAGCGTTCCAAGCGACGATCCGCAGGGATCTAGCCATTGAGGGGGAGGAGAGGGAAGAGAGCAGAGAGGGATTGGAATACTAACATCAGTACTGTCGAGGTGTCAGGAGCAGACCTGATGCTTTCAACAAGTTGAGTGGCCCAAGCCGTCAGGGGGTCCGCTGGAGCCCGAGAAAATTCCCGGGACCCGCGCGGACGTTCCTGAGGAACTTCAGCCAGGACTGCAGATGGCGCTGGGTTAGCGGACTGAATTGTGGTCTGCTCACGCGGAGGTTGGGAGATGACAGGGGCGGGAGGGTCCCGCTGAGGTTGGGCAGGTCGAGCCTGCTGATGTCGTCGGCCGGGAGTCCGGCGACGCGAGCGCTTTTTGGTACCCTTGCGGGCGGAAGTAGGTTGAGATGATGTCTTAGCAGCGACAGCTGCATAGGAAGGGCCGGGCGCTCCGGCAGGCGCCGGTAGTGGAGCCGTCACAGGCGCCGCCGGAGCGACGCCTGCAGGCGGGACTGAGACCGCGGGAGCGACAGGAGTCGCTGCCGGGGCCTTGACAGATGTACCGGAGAGAGGGGGGAAGACCTCTCGCCGATTAGGGGCCGGGCCAGCTACACGACGCTGCGCGCCAGGGCGCGCAGATCGCTGCTGTCTTTCTGCCTCGATATATTTAATACATCCCCGGTAACTAGCCGGATGGGCGCCCTTGCAGTTGCAGCAGTACGGGACAAAACCCGACACACGAGGCTTATCACAGCCACGGTGAGGGTCGCCGCACCGCACGCAACGTGGGGGCGCATGACAGAATAGGGAAGAGTGCCCGAAGCCCTGGCAGTTGAAACATTGAGCAGGGCCTGGGCGCGGGTCAAATGATCTGACTGTCACCCGCAGGTGAAGGAGTGTTTGGAGGCCATAGACCTCCTCAAAATTTCCAGTTTTGAGCAATTTAACTAGGAAAGTATTGACGGGATGCTTGGAGTCCCCTTTGCCGGCGTGCAAAACTGACGCAGCTGTTGGCGTATAGCCAAGAGACGTCAGTTCCTGCACGATAGCATCGGAGGGGGTATGATAAGGAACGTCTGTCGCCTGTGCGTTGTAGGCTTTTATACTTTAGGCCCCTCCCTTTTTGTCATCGCCCCTCCTAATAGTTCTTGCCGCTGCCGCTCTTCACGGGAACTTTGTCCACATTTTTCCGTTAGGCATTTTACCAACGTCCGTCAATTGTTTTAAGAATCCCTAACGGAAAAATGTGGACAAAGTTCCCGTGAAGAGCGGCAGCGGCAAGAACTATTAGGAGAGGCGATTACAAAAGGGGAGGGGCCTAAAGTATAAAAGCCTACAACGCACAGGCGACAGACGTTGTTCAAGACCTGATGATGTCAGAGATGACGAAAAGCTTTGTCTGAACAAAAAAAATTGTAGCAGTTTAGCTACTTTATAAAAGAAATGGTAAGGATGGCTGCTAATTCAAATAATACGAAGAATAAAACAAACGTTTTGAACGCTTTGAAACTTGTCATCTGTTAATAATTTTCAACAACTGTAGTATTAACAATGATTTCTTTCTTGTCTGTTTGTACCTCTCTTGACATTTCTCCCTCCCTTTCTCTTCTCTTTTCCCTCTCTCTTTTGCCACCGTCTCTTTCGTAGTTGTTCCATCGTATACTGTCTTAAAATTGTCAATGTTAGAGACTTTATGTAATGAACGGACTCTCGTTTTTATAATCAAATAAAAGGGCAGAAAACCATATGTATATTCACGAATATAGGAATAGGAAATAGGAAAATCACACAGTGGAAGAAATTCGTTAAACACCAGCTAAATTGCGTTAAGGGAGTGTAACGAATGAAAGGTGAGCGTGGAACGCATACATACTACAACGTTCTGTAGTAGAGGTGTGCTAAACTAGTATTTAAAAATAACAGGTACGAACGAAACCGTTCCAAAAAAAATAACACGTACAAATACCTGTTATTATATACCTATTATACATATACCTGTATTATATAATTTGTTATAAGAAATAAATTTAAATTAAAAGTATTAACAGTGTTACTTTACACTGTGACTTTATTAAGCTGTTACTGTTTAAAAGAAAATAAGAAACAAGAGAATTTATAGGCCTATCTCCCTTTGGGAATACTAGTTTAAGTTTTCACTAGGAGTAAACAAACTGACATAGGTTTAATATTAAATTATTGCTTCCATTTTGGTTAGATAAATTAGTTGTGAAACTCACGCAATGAAATTTAGAGTGCTCGTAATAGCACAACAAATAATGTCAAAAAACATCAGAAACGTATAATAAAATATCGGTATGGAGAAGCATACATGACTTCCATGTTCTAAGATTTATATTTAAAATCATTTACGAAATGAAATGTTTCTATAGAAACTACTTCTTTCCACTTATTGCTTCAGCCTTAACCACAGTACTGTGGTCACTAACGTATACAACCACACGTTATCGCACTCGATTTTCACTTATGATGGCAGTCGACCGCACTGCCGAAACGTCTGGTTTTGCAGAAAACATTGGACTACGGCCAAACAGGCTGGGAAGGAATTTTAACAACAAACTACTAATTTGTTGCCGATAACGTAGTACACATATAAAAATTATCCCCTCCCCCTTCAACTATAATTTTCATTTATAGAAAATTACCCCCACCCCGTTCAACTAGCCTCTTCATTTATAGATATTTCATCTACGTTTCTACAGTGGATTATTAAGATCTTCTTATCAGGATACTTTATTTATCAAAATTAAGTACTTTACTCTTGTTACAACAAAAAATGTTTCCGGTAAACTGCCCTTTCCCCGTAACCGATCTTCACCAAAATCAATAGGCCTTGAGTATTCTACAACTCAGGCACATATGTAAAAAATTATTTGATTCTGTTTGAATTTACGGCAGTTATCGTTCGTCATGAAAATATTTCTCTTGTTACAACATAAAATGTTGCAGGTAAACTTCCCCTTTCCCTTAACCGATCTTTACCAAAATCAATAGGCCTTCAGTCCTTTACAATTCAGGAACGTATGCAAAAAAATATTTGATTCTGTTTGAATGTGCGGCTGTTATCGTTTGCCATAAAAAAATTACCCTTGATAAAAAAAAAGTTGCAGGTAAACTACCCCTTTCCCTTAACCGATCTCCACCAAAAACAATACGTCTTGAGAACTCTACAATTCAGGGCTGTATGCGAAACATTATTTGATTCTGTTTGAATTTGCGGTTGTTATCGTTTGCCATAGAAAAAAAATTACCCTTGATAAAAAAAAAGTTGCAGGTAAACTACCCCTTTCCCTTAACCGATCTTCACCAAAAACAATAGGTCTTGAGAACTCTACTATTCAGAGTTGCATGCATAACATTCTGTTATTACAACCAATTTGAAAAAAACTTACTCTAAAACAGAAAAACGAGTAAACTCGATCTCTGTGAGTAAGCATACTTCGACAATCGAGGAAACCCGAGCAGAACTAAAGAGATGCTCTCAGATGTAAAATGGCAGAGAACAGACTGTGATTCAAAGGAAGAATATTCAGCGTGGTACAGCGCAGGAATTTGCTGATTCTCTACGATCAACTCATGTGTTGTGTTGATAAATAAAACATGAACCCGCTTAACTAATATTCTAAGTTAACTTATACAAACCTTGTACTTACAAGCTGTGTACATAGTTGATATGTGACCACAGGCAGGGAACTCCTATGTTTGTTACGTTATAACCATCTGCAACAGCACCAATGAAAGGCAACACTCACTCACTCTCTTTCTCTCTCTCTCTCTCTCACGCACACACACATGTTTACATTAATGTATATGTAATGTAAATAAACATACTTAGACATTTATATTCTATAGCAGGGCTTCTCAAAGTAACTAAATTTGGTGGGTCGCAGAAATTTTAGCAAAACTAATGTCTGGAGACACAGTTTCAAAAATATTTTCCTTTTGACGTTGAAAAAGAAATTTGGGTCTATAAACCACACTCAATTGAAATGATTAATGTCAACCATTTACCATTAAACGGTTGAGAAGAATTTGCCGAGTTATCGAGCGACTCAGGTTTAAAACTTGAGGAGTTTTCAAAAAAAAAATCGTAAAATGAATCTTGGCTCGGGATATGGACAGGATTTCCAACACTTTCTCTAATGATCCTAAACATACTTCTACCATTTGTATGCCACTACACATATATGCGAAGAGGCATTTTCAGCATTAAAGTTTATAAAATCAAAATAAATTGGTCAACTCTGCAACACATTGGAGAAATTGTACGTCCTGCAGTACCAAATATTCGTCCAAGATTTAAATCTTTATGTAAAAAACAAAAAAGCACACCCAGCTCATTAGTATGAACATTTGGTTGTCTTCAATATATGCTAAAATTATATTTTTATTTATACCAAAGAATTGTTTGCGAATAAATTTTCTTTATGATTTATTATCAGCAAATGTTTTAATTCGTATTCCTAGTTTATATACCTCTATACACAGGGTCGCGAAAATATTTGCTCTGGTAAAGGGGGTCTTCAAGAGGAAACGTTTGAGAATCACTGTTCTATAGGTTACCCAGCCCGATGTACTGGAGTTCGAATTTGATAGTGTCCGTTTTTGTCTTCTCCACATTTTGAAATCTTTATCTCCGATTTTTCCTCAAGATTAAAACAGTCGAATAATTCGTTTATGTTTTGTTTTAATTTGTAGAAAAAGCTACAAAACGCTACCGTTGTTCTGTGCCCGTCAAGTGGCGAACAGTGAACGAGAGTGCTGTCCTTATTAGTTTTAAAAGAACAGTCCACTTTGGCGATCACAAAGTAAATTCGCTACACATATGTGTCGGGTAAGCGGACTCACGTGAGGTCACGGCCACTGGTATCGTACAGCAACTACTTTGTACTATGAAGGCTTCTTTATTGAGTTTCCTCAGTCTCCAACTTTGAGAAGCTGTTAACCAAGGCCACTGGAATCCCAGCAGATTTATAGCTTGACTATAGGGCTACGGGCTTGGGCTACGGCCACTGGTACCGTACAGCAACTACTTTGTACTATCAAGGTTTCTTTATTGAGTTCCCTCAGAGTCCAGCTTTGAAGAGTTGTTGACCACGGCCACTGGAATCCCAGTAGCTCTCGAGCTTGTCTTTTGTGTTTCCGCATAACTGCCCCTGTTACATAAACTATGTCCGTCTAACTGAAGTCCGTAGAATGTAGATTGTAGGTCTTCTCAGGGTCGCATACAGACAGTAATAACTACCACTTATCGCACCCACTAAAAAATAATTGTTCATTATCCGATAATTCACTACCGTATCTAGGCTTACACCAAATCCTATTCGCTTAAAGTTTTTTTTTTTAAAGCCAATGCGAGCAATATTCCACTCACACGAAAAAAAACTCGATTTTAAACTGCGGCTATATTATACTTATTAAAATATTTTACAACATTTTACACAGCTCAGAAGTTATGTCTTCGATTTTCGTGGCGTTCAAATACAGTAAGTTAGCGGACCCATGACCGTTTTCACCAACCTAACCGTATGTAGAAAGGTCCACTCGTGTCAGGATTGAACAACCGAAATAAACTGTAAATTGGCATTGCGTGGAGACCGACAGAAATCCTAAACTCTCCAATGCTCAGTTGTTTACTTCTTCCCTACAGAAATCTAATTTAAGCAAAGGGGTAACAAGCTGATCCTGTATAATTCGGATTAATCGGTCATGGATTGTTCTGAACTTCCGATTAAATTATTTACAACTTTGTATTTTTTTTATAGCACTTTAAGGATGAGTCGTACATAGAACTATTAAAAAAAAGTGGATGAACGGTATCCCGGTGTGCCCGAGTCAAGACTTTTTTTCTGTGGGAAGTCGGCTCACGACGATTAACATCGTGCCGACCCGATGAAGTGCATTAACTGCGGTGAGCAACACTCATCAAGGTCTCGCGACTGCCCTGTGTGCAAGCGAGAGGTGGCTATTTAAGAAGTTAAAACTTTAAAGAAAATCACCTACCTCGTAGCTAAAAAAGTTTGTTTGCCCCACAAACCAGAGCAAAGTAAGGTATGCGCATGCTGTCAAGTCTACTCCGGTAACGACAACAGCAACTATAGCAAAAGAAATAATGCCGGTAATAACGCGCTTCATCGAGCGTTACTTAGTTGAAATCCAGCCGTCAGCACAAGCAAGTACGGACATACTTTCCATTGCCGATAGCTAACGGAAATTCAGGAAAATAAGGGTGGGTCTACTACGACACCCACAGTCCGCCCGCCAAGAAGGACGGAAGCAAACATTGTGGTTGCCAATGGTGACGATGCAGCGAGGGGATACCACCGTCCTTCGCCCAGTCCTTTCAAATATACTGGGACCGAAATATAGGACAAGAAAGAGTCCCCGATGACCAGAAGATGAGCTCCGGATAGTATATCACCTCAATTGCCGACGCCAGCGATCTCACCGGCCTCTGTGACCTGGCGGAACTTGCAAAAAAAAAGGATGGCTAGGCTAAAAAGGAAGCCAAGGAGTGGACCGTGTCCGTAGCGACTGATTCTTCGACATCCAGCATGGAGAGCATTCTTCAGTGGAATACTAACGGTTGTACTTCGCAATTATTGCATACTTAAAATGCTACTGAACAGGCATACGCCGATGTGGATGTGTGTGCATGCAAGAAACACATTTGAGGCCACAACAACTTTTTCAGATGAGGGAATATGAGTCCTTCCCATGTGACGTGACTCCAAACATCAGAGCTAGGGGAGGCGTTGCTATGTTTCTTAGCAACACACATCCCGCCAGACGTATTCCTCTCACTACGCCTCTACAAGTAGTAACAATCAGTCTATTACAGCCACTGAAGATGACGATCTGCTGCTTATTCTTACCAGATTCTGAGTGGCGAGCAGAAGATCTACAGGATCTGGTCGAGCAGCTACCATCTGCATTACTCCTTGTTGGGGATTTCAAGGCCTATAGTTCTACTTGGAGTTGTCATAGAACGAACAGCACTGGTTGTCATAGGGTTAACAGCGCTAGGACTAAGAACAGAGGTTCTATTGCTTAACAACGCGATTGTCTTTTTAAAGACAGGCGCGAGCACATATTTCAACGTTGGAAGTGGTAGGTCTACTTTATCAGTTACCGATCTTTCCATCTGTAGTCCGAAGCTTGCTTCGCGTATTTCATGGAGAATACTCCCACACCTTCACCGGGGGGACCACTTCCCTGTGCTGATGACAACGCGAACGCCAAAGAGCGTTATAAACGTGCCGAAAAGATGACGCATGGACCGTGCTGATTGGACAGGCTTCAAGACTGCTTGTACACCTATGGACGTTTACAGAAATGTTGAAGAAGACACATACAGTTTCACAGCTGCTATCACTTCAGCAGCTACGGACCATATCCTGCGGACCGGTGGTCGTTTATCCAGATCACCAGTACCGTGGTGGAACACCGCTGTGAAAGACGCAATAAGAGGGAAGCGAAGAGCCCTAAACCGGTATAAACAAGCGCCGACCGAAGATAATCGCATCGCGTTTAGCGACTTTGAGACGCCGATCGTAGAACAATACTCGCTGCAAGACTATCGAGGTGGGAAACCTACGTCTCGACCATAACACGGTCGACCCCAGTGACATGGAAACTGATCAGAGCAATCACTGGCACGTCAGTGTTTAAGCCCATCCCGTGCGTAGAACACGATGGTGGATTTGCAACCCCGATGAAATTGCTGACACCTTGGCTGCGAGATATGGCGAGGTAGTTCAGAAACTTATCCTCTCAATTTCCTCGCAAGGCAAGATAAAGTCGAACACGACCTTGACTTCGAACGTGAAGGGTACAGAAGCTATAACGTGCCTTTCACGTGTGGGAATTACAGTCCTCTGTCCGCGCTGCCGACGACACTGCGGCGGTACCGGACGATATTCCTTACATCATACGTCGACTGCCGGATGTAGCTACGGCTACATTACTGGCACTCTATAACGCCATATGGACGAAGGGGAGTAGCCAAAACCACGATCGTCGTCCCCCTTCTGATGGCAGGAAAGGATCCCCTGATAGCGGAAAACTATCGTCCAGTATCGTTGACGTGTTGTCTAAGAGGACTGTAAACAGCCGGCTCACCTGGTGTCTCAAAAAACACGGCCTTCTGACCGCACACCACTGTAGGTACCGGAAACACTATTCTACTACTGATCAACTAGTTTATCTGGAAAATGCAGTTCAAAACGGGTTCATCGAAGGCGAACACGTGGTTGTAATATTCTTCGACTTGGAGAAAGCGTTCAACAAAACGTGGAGACTTAACGACATGTAACTAATTAGTGATTGAGAGGTAACCTGCCCAAATTTATTTCCAGCTTTCTCAGCGACAGGACTTTCCGTGTTCGTGTCGGAAGAATGTTCGGGTCGGTTCAGTCGTCGTCGCCCATCCTTTACGGTTTTTAGGCTAGTACCCTGTTCCAGTCAGTCTCAATGGAATTCATCCAACCATCGTTTACGGGGTCTTCCCACACTTCTCTTCACCCTTGGATGATAGTCAAGGGCTCTTCCTGAAAATCTAGTTGGATCCATTCTCTCTACGTGTAACCGCCACTCTGTTTTGTACCGGGAGATTTATCTCACTTAAGCTTTCAGCTATGCTTAGCTCCATTCTAATATGATCATTTCTGATAAGATCTCTCCTGTTACAACCCTTTACAGCCCTCAAGAACCTCATTTCCGCTCCTTGTATTCTAGATATGTCTTTGGCCTTTCTAATCCAAGTCTCACTACCATACAGTAGTTGTTGAGGTATGGCCATTACATTATAATATTTCAATTGCGTCTTTTTCCTTGTTTTCTTGTTTAAGTGTTTAAAGAAGAATATGATACATCCACAAAGCGACTGGAAGGGACTAATTTTGCTTTCAACCTCCTTATCATATTGATATGTAATGCTGCACCCTAGATAATTCAAATCTGGCACCTGTTCTATTGATATTGATGGTGGCAAGTCCTGTATGATAATCTTTGTTCTAAAATGACTTGCCCCAGAAAAAGCCAAAACTTTTGTTTTAGACAAGGAAATTGTTTGATTGTAATCTGTTACAATGTCATTAAAATAAAACAACGACCTTTGGAGGTCATTTTCATTATCTTGGATGATCTGATGATCGTCTGCATACATTAAAAAATATAAATAAAAATCCTTTCTCCAAGTATAATCCTTTGGAGGTGTCCAATTGCCATTTCCTTATGGCATCAACTATATAGATATTAAATAAAACAGTAGAAAGACTGCAACCCTGCCTAACGCCTTGAGTTATTCCATT
The DNA here is from genome assembly GCA_034769895.1 of Magicicada septendecula. NCBI lineage: Eukaryota > Metazoa > Arthropoda > Insecta > Hemiptera > Cicadidae > Magicicada > Magicicada septendecula. The sequence goes on along the minus strand of CM068376.1, from coordinate 318,771,918 downwards.
GAGCTCTGAAAATCTGTTAGTTTTTATCCGTATCTGCGTTCCATTATATAAACTTTTAATTACCTTTATTAAATGAATAGGGTATTATCCTCCATTCTCTGCATTATCCTCCATAATGTTGCTCTATCCAACCTGTCAAATGGTTTTTCGAAGTCCACAAATGCAAGATGTGTCCCTGCATTATATTCACTTCTTTTTCCACTATTTGTTTTAACATAAAGATATTATCAATTGTGGACCTTCCCCTCCGAAACCCATGTTGTTCTTCTAATATCAGGCTCTCAGCAATTCTCGATAACCTGTCATTTTAGGTTACGTGTTCGGACCAGTAAGGGTCGGAAGACTGCATAAGGCAGTTCAGAATTAGAATCTTTGCAGCAAGGAACAGAAAAGGACAACGTTTAACTACACGGATCGATAATACGCGACAAACTAAGGAGGATTTCGGGCTGACGGATAAAGATGCGGAACACAGGGACAAGGATCTGAAGAGTCGTTTAAAGCTAATCTGTGTAGCCATGTTGCAATTTAAGTTTTGTATTTTTAAACTTTTGTACATAGTATTATACTGTTGTAAATCGTTGATATAATATTCACCTGAAAACCCCCTCATAACTGAAGATCATTCTCAAACGAAATAACGTAACTACAGTTACCTGAAGACGATTCTCGATTTGTTAATCTTGTTATTTGAATTAGCAGTCTCTATAACTCCAACTTCGTCGTCCTTATTTGCTAACCTGCTAAATGTCATGTTCTGGACGAGGCCTTTCAGTGTTTCCACCATTTTCAAGTCCTAAATCAAGTCCCACGTGATTTAGGACTTGAAAATGGTGGAGACACTGAATTCCTCGTCCAGAACATGACATTTAGCAGGCTAGCAAATAAGCACAGCGAAGGGGAATTCTCGATTTGTAAAATCGAAACGTCGTAATGTTTAGTACGGTAGGTTAAAGTCCGCTTTATTGTGTGTGTGATACCGGCGATGACTAGTCGAAAGCAACTTGATTATAATGTCGTGACCAAATCCCATTTGTTAAGTCAAAGCGTCACACGAAACACAATGACTACGTCACTTACCAATAAGCAAACTTAAAGCGTATGAAGTAAGGTTTTTCTCAGTAAAGTTTATCACCTTGCGTAGAAGCTATTAGGCGGTTCCGCGAATTGCCCTAGTGACTAAATGAATGAATCATGCCAGCAGTGTTTACTACTGCATTTGATCGTCGTTAATATTCAAACGACATACACGCGTTCATCAACTCTATTGACAGTGACGAACGCTCGGCCGGCCCCTAATTGTTGTTCCACGAGAGACCGCGATAGTTAAACATTTTCACGTAGTCCTACGTCCTGCGACGTGTTCTACCATCTTTTGCGTATCGATTGGCCGGCCACTCAGCTGTTACGATAATTACGAAATACGAGACACAACAATACTTACGCGTGGGGCAGAAAGAATTCCTTGAGTGAGCAATTTGAGTGCAATAAAAGTAAACCCAGGAATGCTATTTTACAGCCTCGTGAATACGTGACACATCTGTCCCCACAGTCAGTGTTGTAACAGACATTTCTAGTATTGAACTGTTACACATTAATAGTTCACAATTCACGCTCAATATGTACACATTCGGTCCAGACACACGCGCGCGCGCGCAATGTCTAAATATTCCAGAAATTATGTTATAACTACATTATTAATGAATTATAACGATGAAGGGTTTGCGAGGATCGGCCAAACAAAGTATACAAAAATTTTAAATTATTTGTGTCGACGTTTCCTCAATATTGATTGTCACATCAGGACCTGTGTACGGATACAAGAGAAAATATCAAACACAACAGATAAATTAGCTGAGTGAATGTGTTTGTGTATGTGAGTGTGCGCGTATGTGTGAAGGAGTTGAGACAGTTTGATTTACATCATCAAAATAATTTGAATTATTACATATTGTTTTCCTTAAATAGATCGAGAAAATTGTAATACCCCATACCATAAATGGTATTATGGCAATGCACTCCCTACCCCCGCAGAGAACACATCACATTGTCCTCCCAAGTCACTCTTCTCCGGCCCCTGGGTCTTCTCCCAGCAATTCTTGCCTCATACAGTTGTTTTGGAAGTCTATCCCCTTCCATCCTCTGAACGTGTCCGAACCAGGTCAACTGTGCTTTCTTAATTTGATCTTTGAAAAGTACTGTCTTAAGACTGCTCTTACAGTAGTGTTTCTGGCTCGATCTCTTCTTGTCTTTCCTTCAACCTTTCTGAGGTATCACATCTCCATAGTTTGTAGAGAGTTGAGATGCTTCTCAGTTAGAGCCCAGGTTTCAGCCCCGTAAATAAGAACTGGCACATAAGTGTTTTTGAAAATAGTCATCTTTCTTCGAAATTTATGCCTTACCAACGAACTTGGTCTTTAGTGCATGGAAAAGTCTCGAGCCACTGCTTATTCTTGAATTAATTTCCTCAGTGATTTTACCATAGGAGCTTATTATAGAGCCTAAATATTTAACTCTTGGACTTGTTCCAGGTGCTTCGCTTTGATGGTAATCCGGTGTTGAGTTGGCTCGGCTCTCTGGCAACAATCATTGTCTTCGTCTTTGCCAAACTTACCGGTACTTTTAGGCCTCTTCTTTCCAGTTCCTCCACCGAAACAACAAAGTTACGAAGACTGATAAAATGTATTATTTCAATAGACGAACATTACTTAGTGAAAAATAAATGATTAAGAATAATTAGTGTAGCATATACCATTTGCGTGAAGCCACACGAAGTACAAAGTCCTCTGTCAGATACTAATTTATATATCAAATAAACACTATAATAAACCTACTCGAGACAAATAGGCTAAGCAGAGCACCTTGACAAACTATATAAGAATTCCTTCGTACATTATGAAACAACACAATCTATAAACAAGCCGAGAGTGTATCGCAGACAAGTAAAGGGGCCACGATTATAGTAAATTGTTCATCATGTTATTTGAATTAGCAGTTTCTGTAATTCCAACTTTGCCGTGCTTACTTGCTAAACTGCTACCTGTCGTGACCCGGAAGAGGCCTTTCAGTGTCTCCACCGTTATCAGGTCCTAAGGTCTTGGTTTACTACTACTCCATGGTGCTACCTACAGCTCATGAAGAGCCCTGTCCTCCAGAATGACGTGTCTCCACTCCTCTCTGTCCTGTGCGACTCTTCGCCACCTTCTGACCCCCAGTCTTCTCATATGTTCATCTATATCGCCCATCCATCTTCTTCTTGGCCTCCCTCTAACTCTTCTTCCTCCTGGTCCTCCAATGAATACTTCTTTCATTGCTCTTTCCTCTATCATTCTTTGTACGTGACTTGGCCACCTAATTCTGCCTTGTTTTATTGCTGTGACGATGTCCGGTTCCTTGGTATACATCGTATAATTCGGCGTTTGTCCTCATACGCCAAATTCCAGTATTTAGTACACCTTCATATATCCTCCTCAGAATCTTTCTTTCCCATATTCTGATCATATCTTCTTGGGCTGAGGTCATGGTCCAGGGTTCTGAAGCATATAATACTACTGGCCGCAATACGCTTTTGTAAATCTGGACCTTGGAGGTTCTAGAAATTTTCTGGGCTTCAGGATAGGACTTGTTAATTGTGGAGACACTGAAAGTCCTCAGTCCTCATCAGGAGCATAACAAGTAGCAGTTCAGTAAGTAAGCACTACAAAGTTGGAATTATAGTAAATGTTTTTGTCATGTATATTAGAGTACTGGTGGGAGGGTAGTTGAGAGGTAGTGAGTACATTGCAGAGAGATATGTGTACGTAAGTTTGAGCGGGAAAAGTGCATGTGTGTATAACGATGTCTACTACATTTTAGACGTATCGGCTCAGCATACGAGATCTGTTCCAAGAGTGTGGGGGCAATACTCGCAGGTGTAGGAGAGGTTGTAAAAACTGTTCCCAAAGACTTTTCTAGGGTCACTTTTACAGCACTTTCTGCCCCCACACCTATCGCTTTTTGCCCTCGTACACATTTCAAATACAGTAATATCCAGTTTTTCTAACAGGGGCGTATTTACGGGGGGGACCAACGGGACCGAACCCCCACCAGAGGGTCGAAAAAATTAACGAATTTTGTTAATCTCTTAACTTTTAGGCTCTCTTACTTTATTTTTTCCAGCTGTGTACGCTAATATAGTAGTAGCTTTTTTTTAAATATGCAAACAGGTGTATTACGCAGCACTATGGTATACGTTTGAAATATGAAATATAGGAAAATCAATTCGTTCAATGAGTATACTTTAACAGTGGTTCAATAACGCGTATCTGTATTGTATTTTTACCGTTTACTTATAATGGGACTGATTTCAGGATGTTATCACGCGTTTTTCAGCCACTTTAAAGGTAGTAATGTTGATTAGTCTTAACTTGTATGAAGCCGACTCGACCCCGGAATTCTTTATACGCCACTGTTCTCGATCATTCTTAATCGATGTACTGACTCTCATCCGGGATCGAATCCGACAGCACGTTCAAAACGTATCACGTTTATTTTAGCTTTGTTAAGTAATTATACTTTTGTCCCGTCCGTGCGATGTACTTAAGGATGAGTAATGATGGATAATAAGTAATAAAGGATGAGTAGGCGTACCCTGAATGAACAGTGTAACGGTGCTCACCTGGCGTTATGTGTAGTATATAAACTGCGACTAAAAGTCACTGTCAGTGGCTTTTGTAAACACTGGTCAGAAATAATTTCCAATTAAGATCTGCAGCATCAAACTGGTCAAGAAGAAATAAACCTGCAAATAAAATGTAGAAAATATAAGTGGTTGGGGGAGAGACCGGCAGAGAAGTTAAAAGGAAAGAGATAAAGGTCAAGTACCACGTGGCTTGCACAAAAGGTAGGAGTTGGAGGCACAAGCTGGAGAAGGCTTTGGTGATGAACCGGGTCCTCGTGGATGCCCAGGGAACAACGAAAACACCACGGTCTTTCAGTAATCGTTGAATTACAGTCGAATCATAATAGATTTTCGCGGAAACCAGGCGGAAGGTCCGAGGGATCCAGCCCCCCCCACCGAAAAACCCTAAAGCCATTATAACACTTAGGGTTAAACAGGCAGTATCGTCCATAGAAAGATGGGATTCAGGATAATCACGTTTACATTATGTACATTTTTTAATTTTTAATATGCAAGATAACCCTACAGTATGCTATTAAGCAAACTTTGCTTTCAAGAAGTACGCTTTACAAACATAAGGGCGTTTTAACTTTTTTGATTTTAAATTATAAAAAAAATAATGATTTAAAACTGCGACATGCTTTTTATCAGACTTTTTTTAGTAGGGATTATGAGTAGAGGGATATTGGGGGTTCTGAGCCACAAAGGAATGCCGCCTTTCTTAAAAAACAATAAAAAACACTAAAAAACATGATCTCAGAGATGACGCCGCCACCGCTGGACCCGCAGCATCCCGATGGACCACAGCACCGCGAATTTCCGCGAATAAATTTTTTTATTTTTTTTATTTTATTTTTTTTTTATTTTTTTAATTAAATTGATTTGGTGGGATGAGGTTCAATGGACCACCAGCATCCGTGAATATACTTTTTTATTTTTTTAAGAAAGCTGATTTGCATATCAGTGGGTGGTGTTGGGTGGGAGGTTGTTTTTTTTTTATTTCATATCAGTGGGTGGGGGGTGGTTCCAACTCGAAGCATTATAGTGTATACTAAAATATATGATCAGGTGTACCAACCTGTGCATGAGTTCAAATTTGTTGTGTGTTATAATGTATATTAAATCTATATGATCAGGTGTACCAACCTCTGTAGTATTATTATAGTGTATAGATATTTTATATGAGCAGGGTTGTCAACATTTTCTGCGGTGGGGGGAGGGAAATGTGCGTGTATAGAGCAGATCTGCCAACATTTCTTTCTCTTCTGTGGTGGGAAATTCAAACTATATATGATCATAATTGTTACTCTCTCTCTCTCTCACACACGGTGTGTATGTCTCTCTCTCTCTCTCTCGTTGTCAAACGTTATGCTCACCGGCATTATAGTGTATATTAAAATATATGATTAGGTGTACCAACCTTTACATGAGTTCAAATTTGTCGCGTGTTATAATGTATATTAAATCTATATGATCAGATGTACCAACCTCTGTATTATTCGTCCTCTCTCTCTCCCTCTCTCTCTCTCTCACACGTTGTGTATGTCTCTCTCTCACTCTCTCTTGTTGTCAAACCGTTCTCCTCTCTCTCTGTGGTCAGTACCGAGCTCATGTATATGAAATTAGAAAGTTTATATTTATTCGACAAATATTAACGTCCTCTCTCTCTCTCTCTCTCTCTCTCTCTCTCTCTCTCTCTCTCTCTCTCTCTCTCTCTCTCTCTCTCTCACTTGTTTCAACTGTGTCAACAAATAGTAACGTCCTCTCTCTCTCTCTCTCTCTCTCTCTCTCTCTCTCTCTCTCTCTCTCTCTCTCTCTCTCTCTCTCACTTTCACACGTTTCAACTATGCAAGGTTCCATACCCTTTCTCCTGTCTCCCTCTCGTACATTGAGTAGTTGGTGTGATGAATAAATAATTTTAGCACTATCTCTCTTTCGTTGTCAAAACGTCGTCTTCATTTTCAATGTATTAAATAATTAATTAATAGTTTTATAATGCAGTCAGTGTGATTGATCCTTGTTAGAAATATATATATGTGGCGTCAATGAACTACTTACCTGTTATGTTGTTACAGACAATACTTCTGTTTTAAGGTTGCAGTTTACACACACACACACATAGGTTCAGTAGTGTATAGCGAAATAAATTAAAATTATACACACACACATGAAAACGGCGGCTGAAATTCATACAAATCTTCTGATGTAACAGTTCACAAAAAATAAATTAATTGTACACATGTTCAGAGGTGTAGAGTGAAATAAAATAAAGTCATAATTTGTTAATGATTAAATATATTTTAACATTCACAATATAAAATTCACAATTAAATAAATACATTAGAAATTGATATTTTTCGAAAGTTTATATATATATAATTGTGTGTCGTACTTGTAGAAGAAGCAACCTGCAACATAACAATACAACAACAACATTAAAATCATGTTTAATAACACACACACACAGATGCACACGCAACGCGCGCACATACAGACGCATACGCAACGTAATCACACACACACACACACACACACACACATACATACGCATACGCAACGTAACCAAACACGCAACGCGCCCACACACAGACGCAAACGCAACGTAATCATACACATACATACAACGTGTACACGTTTGGTTTGAATCATGTAGGGCCAATAAACAGATAACAGATTTAAATATGCTATAGTCATTGTAAGACGTTACAATCATTGAAGTGGTTAATAAGTAAATTGTATGTATGTATATATCACTGAATAATAATAATATAATCGTTTGCTGCAACAGGTAAAGCAGTTACAAATAATTACATATAGGTTCAGAGGCGTATAGTGAAATAAATTAAAAATCCATTCATCAAAACTTTGTAAATTAGAATCTGCACTACATTCAAACATACGTACACACACACACACACAATGATAAAAAATTGTTTATTAAAAGTAGTTTGTTACCTTAACGAGGTACGATTTCCATATGTACTGTTTGATTCCTCATGCCTCGAAACACGAGATGTAGGTCGCTGGGGCTTATATGACGGAGCTCTTCATCTGTAAAGACGCAAGCATACCTCTTAGGTAGATATACACGATAGCGTAGCTCACCATCTGCCAACGTTACAAGCACAGACTTCCCATATCTTGTGTCCACATGCACCATGTTAACAATCGGATACTGCTTGTTCAATGTTAATTCTGCACACCGTTTGTACTCAATAGCAGAAACTGCTTTGAATTTTGTGATAAACGACATTATTTATGAGAAGTGAAGACGTCTGTATCAAGCGAGGTGGAACCATACAATGTCAGAATATTCGCTACAAAGAAGACTAGTGAAAGTAATGGTGTGGCCATCAGGAAAGTTCACGTTCATCGCCCGAAGCTTTGCATGTACATACACACAGGCAGAATTAGCGCTGTTACAAAATATATATATTAGGAAAGTCAAGCCCACAGACTACTAGAAATAGTTATCGTTTGAAAAAAAAAAAAAAAGAAACCGCACATTACGAACTAATATCGTTACAATAATAATAATACATAAACTTACGTTTACGGTCGTCCAAACTGAAGTATGGAGTGACAATAACTATAGATATCACAGTAAGAATTGTTGTTGTTGTTTTTAACAGGTGATGTTTTTCATCCCCTGAAGCTTTGTATGCAGAATTATGACTGTTACATAATATATATTAGGAAAGTCGTCAGAAATAGTTATCGCCTGCAGCAAGAATTTTTGTTGTTGTTTTTAACAGATGGTGTTTTTCATCCCCTGAAGCTTTGCATGTACATACACACACACACACAGATGCATACGCAACGCGCGCACATACAGACGCATACGCAACGTAATCACACACACATTTAGTATGAACAGACGTGTCTTTGTTAGTAAAATGTACAAATCACATGACTTTATGTGAACTTCAAAGGGTTCAAATGTTTCAAAATAAAAATACAGAATATATGAAATGTATATTACAAATAAAATATATATTACATATTATGAATTTGTGAAGCAATCTTCTTCTTCTTCATTTGGTACTACATTAAGACAGTCCTTGGACTTCACTTTTATGGGGTTTTCATAAACATAAAGATCACTACCACCAATAATTTGTGGTACAATACTTCTGTTTAATGGTAAAACCTAAAACAAAATCACTGTTTTATTAATTTAAAATACTGTATAATTGCTTACGATTAACAAATAAGAGAAAGACATACATTACAATTCTTTTCATTCTTTTATTCAAATGTAACATTCAAATTTAAACGTTACAATCTGTATAACGTTCTGTTTCAGATAATAGTTTGAATATAAAATGAAATGGAATGCAGTATTTTGTTATGAGAAATTACATTTGTAAATTACAGAATTGTTCCAATTTGTTGACAGAAAACAATTATGTGATCAAATAAACAGTACAAAGTCATACTTTTGGTGAAGAAAATCACGTCATCAACAACAAAAGTTGTTTGTGTTTAAACAGCTACAAACAATAATTAATTTTCTTACACTAGTAAACATTTTGCTGTAATTGTTTCAATTAAAGGAAACACATATATATATATATTCGTTGAGAAAATCTGTTGTGGCTGGACGAAACATGTGTCTGAATAAATTTTCTCTCTACATAGCAGTTGTAAAAGTAGTCATATACATTATGTGCTATATATACAAAAGGCTTTCAACGTGTTTGTCATTTCAATCAATTTGTACAGCGCTCTAATTATGTAAAAATAACTGTACCGCTCCATACAACTGAGAATAAATCCACACAAACACACACACACACACATACGCATACACACATACACATACACAACGATGTTTCTACTTATTTGAACAAGTCCTGTATTAAATGCACTTGTTAATGTTTTAATGTGAACAATTTTACGTTTAAATAAAATCTGTACATACAATAAAATTATGTTTCAGTATTAATGATATAAATATTACTGTTTTATTAATTTAAATTACCGTATAATTGCTTACGATTGACAAATAAGACATACTTTACGGAATTTCTTGAAATTTTTGCATTTAGTCTTCTGCTCATGTGTACTAGCAACCTGTTTGGTTACGGTTAACCATTTAAATTCAATGTTCTTGTTGTTGGTAACCTTCTGCTCGTCTCCCTTTCGTTTACTGACGGTATGTTTGGCTACAGTTAACCATTTAAGTTCAATGTTCTGAGAAGTATTCATCATCTTCTTGTTCCTATAATAACAGTACTTGCTTCAGTACTATATATATTATGTGCTATGTATACATAAGGCTTTCAAATCTAATTGTGTAAGAATAACTGTACCGTCACATACAACTGAGAATAAATCCGTACAAACACTTAGCGATGTTTTTACTTATTTGAACAAGTCATGTATTAAATTCAATAAATAATGCACTTGATAATGTTTTAATGTGAATAATTTTCCGTTTACATAAAATCTGTACATACAATAAAATTATGTTCACTTTAAGAAATAGCAAATCTTTTACTTACCTCTTAAATGTTGTTGTTGTTATACACAATAGTCGATTGTACGATGAGTGTCTCATACAAATGAGAAATAGTGACATGTCGTCTTGTGTGTATATATATATATCATACGGCGGTAGCGTACACGTTTGAAAGTTGATACATATTAAATTCTCTCTCTCTCTCTCACACACATTACAGAGGTTGGGTGTCTAAATCGATGCATTTTACTTTCTAATTTGACACATGGCTTACTTCCATACATAAATAGCTATCGTCTACGAGTGTTGCTAAACGAAATTAAAAAATGTTGTAATACATAACGTCCTATGAAATAAATATGGTATGTTTTTAGGACAGTCAAAAGCATGAAAGTATTATTTAAATCTGTATGGAAGTCATATATAAATATCGAGTCAGCGCGACACAACGTAACATGATTCATGTCCACGTCGTATGTATGTGTGTGCGTGTGCGTCTATGTGTTCGTGTGTGTACGTGTTTGGTTACGTTGCGTATGCGTCTGTGTGCGTGCACGTCGGATGTGTGATTACGTGTGCGTCTGCATTATCGTTATTTTGACTGAGCTATGTTAACTTCACACATGGAAATGTAAAAGCGTCTGAGGGCAAAGTTATGCAAGAGGTTGTTGACGAGAACCAAACACACTTGGATCAGCCAGTAGTGTTTAGGTCATCAGTACATGACGCAACGGTAGTGATAGGTCCAACAAGAATCAGATGTTTTGTATACGTTCTAGGTGAAAAACTACTGGAGATGTCTCTGACTTTAGTTGGAAATAAATAACATTACAGATATTGATATGGTACTATGAGGAGCCTATACGTGAATACTATACATCAGACTGATTGTATCCGTCATTAGCAATCTAACGTTACGACGGCAGTGTGTACGTATGCGTCTGTGTGTGTTCGCGTGTGCGTGTTTGGTTACGTTGTGTACGTGTGCGCTCGTTGCGTGTGTACGTGTGTGCGTGTTTGGTTACGTTGCGTATGTATGTGTGTGTGTGTGATTACGTTACGTATGCGTGTGCGTCTTAATGTGAACAATTTTACGTTTAAATAAAATCTGTACATACAATAAAATTATGTTTCAGTATTAATGATATAAATATTACTGTTTTATTAATTTAAAATACTGTATATATATATATATAACCTAGGAACTTCGCAGGTGAAGAAATTAATTTCTATTTTTCATCTGTAACGACATGCGTGTATAATTTTAATTTATTTCACTATACACCTTCGCCACCGCTGTTATCACAGTCGTCAGTAATAAAAAAAGAAGAAGAAGAAAGATCAGTTAGGAAACGCATCAGTACTCGTTCGAAACGATTAACATCAGTCCCAATAAACCACAGCATCCGTGAATTTCCGCGAAAAAAAAAAAAAAAAAACGTAAAACGTTCTACTTACGTTTCATGTTAGGTTAAAAAATACAGTCCACGTACGTTTCACGTTTACGTTAGGTTAAGATGCAGTCTACTTACGTTTCACGTTAGGTTAAAAAATGCAAACACACACACACGTGTATATTATTTAAATTATTATTTAAATAACATACACACGCGTTAGGTTACACTGGCTGATCCAAGTGTGTTTGGTTCTCGTCAACAACCTCTTGCATAACTTTGCCCTCAGACGCTTTTACATTTCCATGTGTGAAGTTAACATAGCTCAGTCAAAATAACGATAATGCAGACGCACACGTAATCACACATCCGACGTGCACGCACACAGACGCATACGCAACGTAACCAAACACGTACACACACGAACACATAGACGCACACGCACACACATACATACGACGTGGACATGAATCATGTTACGTTGTGTCGCGCTGACTCGATATTTATATATGACTTCCATACAGATTTAAATAATACTTTCATGCTTTTGACTGTCCTAAAAACATACCATATTTATTTCATAGGACGTTATGTATTACAACATTTTTTAATTTCGTTTAGCAACACTCGTAGACGATAGCTATTTATGTATGGAAGTAAGCCATGTGTCAAATTAGAAAGTAAAATGCATCGATTTAGACACCCAACCTCTGTAACGTGTGTGAGAGAGAGAGAGAATTTAATATGTATCAACTTTCAAACGTGTACGCTACCGCCGTATGATATATATATATATACACACAAGACGACATGTCACTATTTCTCATTTGTATGAGACACTCATCGTACAATCGACTATTGTGTATAACAACAACAACATTTAAGAGGTAAGTAAAAGATTTGCTATTTCTTAAAGTGAACATAATTTTATTGTATGTACAGATTTTATGTAAACGGAAAATTATTCACATTAAAACATTATCAAGTGCATTATTTATTGAATTTAATACATGACTTGTTCAAATAAGTAAAAACATCGCTAAGTGTTTGTACGGATTTATTCTCAGTTGTATGTGACGGTACAGTTATTCTTACACAATTAGATTTGAAAGCCTTATGTATACATAGCACATAATATATATAGTACTGAAGCAAGTACTGTTATTATAGGAACAAGAAGATGATGAATACTTCTCAGAACATTGAACTTAAATGGTTAACTGTAGCCAAACATACCGTCAGTAAACGAAAGGGAGACGAGCAGAAGGTTACCAACAACAAGAACATTGAATTTAAATGGTTAACCGTAACCAAACAGGTTGCTAGTACACATGAGCAGAAGACTAAATGCAAAAATTTCAAGAAATTCCGTAAAGTATGTCTTATTTGTCAATCGTAAGCAATTATACGGTAATTTAAATTAATAAAACAGTAATATTTATATCATTAATACTGAAACATAATTTTATTGTATGTACAGATTTTATTTAAACGTAAAATTGTTCACATTAAAACATTAACAAGTGCATTTAATACAGGACTTGTTCAAATAAGTAGAAACATCGTTGTGTATGTGTATGTGTGTATGCGTATGTGTGTGTGTGTGTGTTTGTGTGGATTTATTCTCAGTTGTATGGAGCGGTACAGTTATTTTTACATAATTAGAGCGCTGTACAAATTGATTGAAATGACAAACACGTTGAAAGCCTTTTGTATATATAGCACATAATGTATATGACTACTTTTACAACTGCTATGTAGAGAGAAAATTTATTCAGACACATGTTTCGTCCAGCCACAACAGATTTTCTCAACGAATATATATATATATATGTTTCCTTTAATTGAAACAATTACAGCAAAATGTTTACTAGTGTAAGAAAATTAATTATTGTTTGTAGCTGTTTAAACACAAACAACTTTTGTTGTTGATGACGTGATTTTCTTCACCAAAAGTATGACTTTGTACTGTTTATTTGATCACATAATTGTTTTCTGTCAACAAATTGGAACAATTCTGTAATTTACAAATGTAATTTCTCATAACAAAATACTGCATTCCATTTCATTTTATATTCAAACTATTATCTGAAACAGAACGTTATACAGATTGTAACGTTTAAATTTGAATGTTACATTTGAATAAAAGAATGAAAAGAATTGTAATGTATGTCTTTCTCTTATTTGTTAATCGTAAGCAATTATACAGTATTTTAAATTAATAAAACAGTGATTTTGTTTTAGGTTTTACCATTAAACAGAAGTATTGTACCACAAATTATTGGTGGTAGTGATCTTTATGTTTATGAAAACCCCATAAAAGTGAAGTCCAAGGACTGTCTTAATGTAGTACCAAATGAAGAAGAAGAAGATTGCTTCACAAATTCATAATATGTAATATATATTTTATTTGTAATATACATTTCATATATTCTGTATTTTTATTTTGAAACATTTGAACCCTTTGAAGTTCACATAAAGTCATGTGATTTGTACATTTTACTAACAAAGACACGTCTGTTCATACTAAATGTGTGTGTGATTACGTTGCGTATGCGTCTGTATGTGCGCGCGTTGCGTATGCATCTGTGTGTGTGTGTGTATGTACATGCAAAGCTTCAGGGGATGAAAAACACCATCTGTTAAAAACAACAACAAAAATTCTTGCTGCAGGCGATAACTATTTCTGACGACTTTCCTAATATATATTATGTAACAGTCATAATTCTGCATACAAAGCTTCAGGGGATGAAAAACATCACCTGTTAAAAACAACAACAACAATTCTTACTGTGATATCTATAGTTATTGTCACTCCATACTTCAGTTTGGACGACCGTAAACGTAAGTTTATGTATTATTATTATTGTAACGATATTAGTTCGTAATGTGCGGTTTCTTTTTTTTTTTTTTTCAAACGATAACTATTTCTAGTAGTCTGTGGGCTTGACTTTCCTAATATATATATTTTGTAACAGCGCTAATTCTGCCTGTGTGTATGTACATGCAAAGCTTCGGGCGATGAACGTGAACTTTCCTGATGGCCACACCATTACTTTCACTAGTCTTCTTTGTAGCGAATATTCTGACATTGTATGGTTCCACCTCGCTTGATACAGACGTCTTCACTTCTCATAAATAATGTCGTTTATCACAAAATTCAACGCAGTTTCTGCTATTGAGTACAAACGGTGTGCAGAATTAACATTGAACAAGCAGTATCCGATTGTTAACATGGTGCATGTGGACACAAGATATGGGAAGTCTGTGCTTGTAACGTTGGCAGATGGTGAGCTACGCTATCGTGTATATCTACCTAAGAGGTATGCTTGCGTCTTTACAGATGAAGAGCTCCGTCATATAAGCCCCAGCGACCTACATCTCGTGTTTCGAGGCATGAGGAATCAAACAGTACATATGGAAATCGTACCTCGTTAAGGTAACAAACTACTTTTAATAAACAATTTTTTATCATTGTGTGTGTGTGTGTACGTATGTTTGAATGTAGTGCAGATTCTAATTTACAAAGTTTTGATGAATGGATTTTTAATTTATTTCACTATACGCCTCTGAACCTATATGTAATTATTTGTAACTGCTTTACCTGTTGCAGCAAACGATTATATTATTATTATTCAGTGATATATACATACATACAATTTACTTATTAACCACTTCAATGATTGTAACGTCTTACAATGACTATAGCATATTTAAATCTGTTATCTGTTTATTGGCCCTACATGATTCAAACCAAACGTGTACACGTTGTATGTATGTGTATGATTACGTTGCGTTTGCGTCTGTGTGTGGGCGCGTTGCGTGTTTGGTTACGTTGCGTATGCGTATGTATGTGTGTGTGTGTGTGTGTGTGTGTGTGTGTGTGATTACGTTGCGTATGCGTCTGTATGTGCGCGCGTTGCGTGTGCATCTGTGTGTGTGTGTTATTTAACATGATTTTAATGTTGTTGTTGTATTGTTATGTTGCAGGTTGCTTCTTCTACAAGTACGACACACAATTATATATATATAAACTTTCGAAAAATATCAATTTCTAATGTATTTATTTAATTGTGAATTTTATATTGTGAATGTTAAAATATATTTAATCATTAACAAATTATGACTTTATTTTATTTCACTCTACACCTCTGAACATGTGTACAATTAATTTATTTTTTGTGAACTGTTACATCAGAAGATTTGTATGAATTTCAGCCGCCGTTTTCATGTGTGTGTGTATAATTTTAATTTATTTCGCTATACACTACTGAACCTATGTGTGTGTGTGTGTAAACTGCAACCTTAAAACAGAAGTATTGTCTGTAACAACATAACAGGTAAGTAGTTCATTGACGCCACATATATATATTTCTAACAAGGATCAATCACACTGACTGCATTATAAAACTATTAATTAATTATTTAATACATTGAAAATGAAGACGACGTTTTGACAACGAAAGAGAGATAGTGCTAAAATTATTTATTCATCACACCAACTACTCAATGTACGAGAGGGAGACAGGAGAAAGGGTATGGAACCTTGCATAGTTGAAACGTGTGAAAGTGAGAGAGAGAGAGAGAGAGAGAGAGAGAGAGAGAGAGAGAGAGAGAGAGAGAGAGAGAGAGAGAGAGAGAGAGAGAGGACGTTACTATTTGTTGACACAGTTGAAACAAGTGAGAGAGAGAGAGAGAGAGAGAGAGAGAGAGAGAGAGAGAGAGAGAGAGAGAGAGAGAGAGAGAGAGAGAGAGGACGTTAATATTTGTCGAATAAATATAAACTTTCTAATTTCATATACATGCGCTCGGTACTGACCACAGAGAGAGAGGAGAACGGTTTGACAACAAGAGAGAGTGAGAGAGAGACATACACAACGTGTGAGAGAGAGAGAGAGGGAGAGAGAGAGGACGAATAATACAGAGGTTGGTACATCTGATCATATAGATTTAATATACATTATAACACGCGACAAATTTGAACTCATGTAAAGGTTGGTACACCTAATCATATATTTTAATATACACTATAATGCCGGTGAGCATAACGTTTGACAACGAGAGAGAGAGAGAGAGACATACACACCGTGTGTGAGAGAGAGAGAGAGAGTAACAATTATGATCATATATAGTTTGAATTTCCCACCACAGAAGAGAAAGAAATGTTGGCAGATCTGCTCTATACACGCACATTTCCCTCCCCCCACCGCAGAAAATGTTGACAACCCTGCTCATATAAAATATCTATACACTATAATAATACTACAGAGGTTGGTACACCTGATCATATAGATTTAATATACATTATAACACACAACAAATTTGAACTCATGCACAGGTTGGTACACCTGATCATATATTTTAGTATACACTATAATGCTTCGAGTTGGAACCACCCCCCACCCACTGATATGAAATAAAAAAAAAACAACCTCCCACCCAACACCACCCACTGATATGCAAATCAGCTTTCTTAAAAAAATAAAAAAGTATATTCACGGATGCTGGTGGTCCATTGAACCTCATCCCACCAAATCAATTTAATTAAAAAAATTAAAAAAAATAAAATAAAAAAAATAAAAAAAATAAAAAAAATAAAAAAATTTATTCGCGGAAATTCGCGGTGCTGTGGTCCATCGGGATGCTGCGGGTCCAGCGGTGGCGGCGTCATCTCTGAGATCATGTTTTTTAGTGTTTTTTATTGTTTTTTAAGAAAGGCGGCATTCCTTTGTGGCTCAGAACCCCCAATATCCCTCTACTATTATGTCATAGATTATAGAAAATGAGTTAGTCAAATTCAAATGTTGATACTCACATTTGTTATTCAAATGTGATAAGAATAGAAAACGACTGTAAACGTTCCTTTCGTTCTGTTTTTCCTGTTTCTTTAATTCCAGGGATCCAAGATGTCCTAAAACGCGGCTTTTGGTTCCTCATGTCTGTCTTGCTCTGAAATGAAACATCCAAGAATGGGTATTCTCATCTTTGATTCCACGTCTCGAATCCAATCTGGTCTTCTCCCCCCCCCCCCCCAAATTTTTGCTACGTTCCTGGCGGAAACCGACATTCACCATCAGTGTTGCTTTCACCAACATTATCATCGTCATCGTCTCCACATCACGGCGTAGGCAAGGTGCTGCCTGTTCCGCCTTCAAAGATCCTCCAACCATCTCTTCCTCTGTCTACCCACACACCTGTGTCCTATAGGTTTGTATTCCCAGACTTGTTTGGCCAGTTTGGAATCTGACATTCTTTTTAAGTGTTCTTTCCACCATTATTTGTTATCTTATAAGTTTTCATTCAAGTTAAAAACTTGTAACTCTTCTCTGTTAGCCTCATTTCTTATAAGGTCAAGTACAGAACACCTTTTAACTCCTCTTAAGAATGCCATTTCCGAGGCCTGTATTTTACTTTTATTGTTGTCCATAATTCACACCCATAGGGACTGCCATAACTTTGTATCTCGACGCACCTTGTTTCCGAAAATACGGCTGATTGTTCCACAGATCGTCTCGAACTTACCTAACTGAACATCAATATCATAATTTCTATCATAGCCAGTATCATTTACCAGATAATTAAAGTGGCTCCCCTGTTCTAGAATTAGAATTCTAATCATTATTTTTGTTCTTATCCACTGTTGCTTTCTTACAACAATTGCATTGCAAAGATAACAAAAATAAAAGACGTCACTGAGAAATGCGACCAAGTAACGGACAGAAAAACCAGTATACAGAATAACTGTCAGCAATAAAAGACAACAGTAATGGAAGTAATAATTAAACATAAGAAACACGGATCGTCGGTAATTTGTCTGCTATTCGCATGGTCTGTAGTCGAGACACGTTTCATTTTCATTTTTTGTACCACAGTTAATTATTCAAACTTTTTTATTTTTCGTTATTATCGTTTTATTTTATTTTTTACATGGGTGTACTTATTTTATTGTCTGACAGTCGACTACATGCGTATGTGATAAATTTAGATTCTTTGTTGTTTTCTGCAATGTATAGTGTACAAAAACAAACGTTGTTCCTGGTTCAATGCTGCATACATCTCGCAGTCGAAACGTCGCTTCGATACATGAGTTTTAAGCTTTCGTTTGATGCTATCCTTCCGTATCCACATGGTCCTGTCCACGACCTTCGCTTCTCTTCTCTTGCCTCTACGTGTCTACGTCACACTTATCTCTTACTCTTTGATTTTTCGTCTTGCCTCTCCTAGACTTACTTAGCACATTTCGTAAAATCTCAATTTCTTGCATTCTCATATCTTTGCATTGTCTTAGTCGCTTCTGACGCATAGGTAAGAACGGGCCAGAGTACTCCTGTATAAGTATCCATCCCATATTCTTCCACATATCCTTTGTTATTCTTCCACACCGGCCCATTTAATCGTCTTCCGGCTAATTCCTTTTTTAATTTCAGATCACTGACCTTTCGTTACTACCATCACTACTAAAGAAACTCACAAATAATTAAATTGCATGATCTGTTCTATTATTTTCATTTAAAGCAATCTAGCTGCTGACAGGTTTCCTCTTAATAATCATTGGTTTCGTATTTTCTTTTGATACTTTTATATATTAAATTTACCGCATTCTCCGTTTGCCTTTAAGTTTTCTAAGCTGCTTGAGTAATTTCTTACAAAATATTCAGTTGTTTTTGCCGCTTAGGAAGAGCACCTTTGTAACCCAAATTGTAGCCTACAAAATACGGCGACATTCGACATCAACAAACTGTGGGAGGTATTTGTTATTATTATTTTACATTCACCTCTGTTTTTTCGTTTCTAATACACCTTTCCTTTCAACATCTTCCGTGTGACCTATTTCGCCAGGTGCGTATTTACGGGGATGGGGGACGAACGGGACCGGACCCACCAGAAGGTCGAAAAAGTTGACGAATTTTGTTAATCTCTTAATTTGTAAGCTGTTTTATAACTATTATTTTTAGCTGTGTATGCTAATATAGTAGTGACTCTTTTTTAAATACACAAACAGGTTTATTACACAGCATTAGCGTATACGTTTGAAAAATGAAATATAGGAAAATCAATTCAGTAAATAAGTATCTTTCAGGAATGTTTCAATAACGCGTGTTTTTATTGTGTCATTAACATTTACATTAACGGGACTGATTTCAGAATGTTATCATGCGTTTTTCAGCCACTTTGAAGACAGTAGTGTTGATTAGTCTTAATTTAATATTTCTTTTATATAAACCCGATCCGTCCCCGGACCTCCCCAAAGCCAAATTCTAGATAATCCACTGTGTATCGGTATTGTGTACCAAGGAGGGCAGGGAAGCACATTAAGTAACCTTGGCTGAAAGCCCCCACTTATCCAATTTGCAAGATGCTACATTTCTTCAGATTAACTCTTAAATTGTCGTTACTCTTAAATATATGTTACTTTAACAACTAAGAAAAACTAATGTGATGTATTTATAATATTTATAAATTATTGCTTACTAATGGCACCTATAATCTCAATCTTCTATTCATCGTTCGTAACAGAAACGTTGGACACAAACGTACGTTTCACGATTATTAGTCAGTGGTTACGAATTCGTTTTTTGTAAATAGTAACTGTTTTACAATATTGTGACCGCGAGTGCACAGTGTATATGTCCTGACGATGGTCTATGACCGAAATCGATCGAAATTAAGAATGTGAGTAATTCAAACTTTATTATAAATCATATGTATGGTATCTTTAGGTTATGAACACAATAGAAGATTAAGAAAAACTGTCAACGTGGCCTAACAATTCAGCAACGTATTGTACAGTCATTACGCCTGTCGGTTTCGTCATTCTCCAAAGTATGCATGTACAAATAAAGTAAAACAAACAGAGGTAAAAAAGTTTACATACCTCAGTAAACTTCTGGTTACTTATATTCGATTTTAAATGCCTGAGCAATTGCCGATGACATAGCAAACCATATTACTGCTAACTGCCGGTGAAAGTGACCAGTCACCATTGTTTGACTTCTGTTATCGACCGGTTACAAACGTTCGTCGACCTAAGTTTGGTGTTGCTTAAAAATGGTGCAATTTATTGCAAAACAGTGCACGACAAGAGATTCAACTCATAGGAACACATATTTTACACACTACCAGACGATTTGGTTCTGTGGAAATAATAAGTTAGTCGTTAACACTATTTTTATGATCACGGTAAATCAACTAGTGCAAAACTCCACAACTAGTGTATATTCAGTATCCGTGTTCCTGATGTCGAGTAGACTGAGAAGAATTCAAGAGGCGTCAACACAATCTTCGTCTTTTTCTTCTTCTCATGCTCTTCCTCATCCTCCTCCTCCACCTTCACCTCCTCCTCCTCCTCCTCCTCCTCCTCCTCCTCCTCCTCCTCCTCCTCCTCCTCCTCCTCCTCCTCCTTCTTCTTCTTCTTCTTCTTCTTCTTTTTCTTCACTACATGGCTTGGGCTATATCCCGTCCGAATTCACAGAGTCTCTGACCATTTTTTCCAGGGTCTTCCACGATCTCTCGTCCCCACTGGCTTGTTTAGCAATACGCGCGTCTACCATGCGTTCCACATGGGACTTCCAATTCCGCCTGTATTCCTTTATTCTCTCCAGAACCGACTGTAACGTCAAGTCTTTCCTTATGTCGTCGTTTCGTAGACGGTCTCGCAAACTACATCCCTTCACTGCTCTTAAAAATTTCATTTCCGAGGCCTGTATTTTTGAAATATCTTTTTGCAGGAGAGTCCGTGTTTCACATCCGTACGTTAAAGTCGGCACAACCACGACCTTATAGAACATTAGCTGTGTCTCCCTCTGCGTTTGCAGGAGAGTCCGTGTTTCACATCCGTACGTTAAAGTCGGCACAACCACGACCTTATAGAACATTAGCTGTGTCTCCCTCTGCGTTTGCAGGAGAGTCCGTGTTTCACATCCGTACGTTAAAGTCGGCACAACCACGACCTTATAAAATTTTAGCTGTGTATCCCTCTGCGTTTTATTCTTCAGTAGTCGTCTTATTGTTCCACAAATGTAACTAAATTTATTCAACTTTCTCTCGATACCGATATCTATCCTATAGGTGAGATCACATCCCAAATAATTAAAATGTAATAGCTGCTCTAAAACGTTATTATCAATTACAGTTTTTGTCAATATAATCAGAGCTATACTCCTTCAGTGCTCCTTGTCCTTCAGTGCTCTACTCGCTGGAAATATGTCTAACTTCTCAAACTTCTCCATTAAATATTCGTCTCCTGGCTCAACATTTCTCTTCATATGTCTCAATTGTATGTTTAGTAAATCTTTCTATTTATGGACACATAGCTACCCAAAATATCCTAGTCACTCGATACATTGGATGGAAAATGGATGCGTTCAGTCTAGATATAGTCTATGTGGAGTACAAAACGGTTTTATAATTTCAGGGAAGTCTGATTAAAACCCAATTCAGGGAAGAATTGATTACAACACTTTGTGTGTTGTAAGAAATTACAGAATTTAGCGCAATTCCATATCGGACAGTGACGTACTGCACTGCATTTGGAGAAACAGTAAATATTTATCACAACTCACATAAACGTATTCAACAATTTAAGGCTGCGTTTTGCAGCAAATTATTTATTGTTGGTATTTAATTAAAATTGACAATTTAAAGTCATTGTAAATAAATAAATAAGTAAGAAAGGAAGTAAGTATCCAAGTAAGTTCTTAAGCATCACATTTTTATCACTTAACACTCTTAATTGAGGGTTGCTTATTAAAGTCACCTTCTCATTTTCTGGTTTTCAAATCATATGAAATGTAAAAATGAGACTGTTCAAATAAGTTGGCATTTCTTTGAATACTTATCTATCACGCTAACTTACTTATTTTTTCTTAGCACTAACTTACTTGTGCACTTACATGTCGTGGAAAAATGTAAAGTTGAATGCCCCGGCCATATCTCGCGCCGACAATGCCGGCCGAATATCAGGACCAAAGGTTGCGCGGTCGCGCTCTTATATATATCGACCTTGACCGGTATACCTCTGCGGTGCACGACAGCGAAATCAAGCCGGCGGCGGCATCAGCTGTTTTCTGACTCTTATACACTCCGCTGCAAGTTTTCTGTACACTGTTCGACAGGCTTAATACGTCTTTCCTTTTCGACACTCCGGCAGGGCGGTTGTTTGACGGTGAGCATTCGTAGAGATCTTATAATGACTTGGTGAATTTATAAAGTACTTCAGGGTTCCCCGCATAGTCGGGAGGTAAAGGGGTCGCCAGGATGGGGAAGTTACATGTATCCCCATCCGCAGAGTTGAGCAACAAGGTCCCCAACGCCGTCAGACCAACTTAGACTTAACGGAACCTCTGCAGAGAAGGAATTGCACCACCCGGGGAAGCTCGCCCTTGCTTTCATCACCATCACTCTCCTTCAGCATTACATAGCAAGTTCTATCATATGTGTCAGCAAAGAGCAGGTGGGAGGATTCTTTTTCTTAACCACACACACACACACACACGCACACACACACACACGCACACACACACACAGCACTCCACCAGTTGTAAGCTACAAACTAAAGACTCGATTAGCAAGAGTAGACTCGTACACTTAAGTGTTAAGATTTCTCGTAACATGTCCTGTGCAGACATTGTGCATGATGTGATTATTGTGTTTATTATTATTGGGAATCTCCTTATAAAACATTTTATTAATTAATTGTTATTCGTGTTTTAAATGTTATTATTATTATTACAATTTAAAAAAATTTTAATCTCTACAAAATGAAGGCAATTTGAAAATAACTTGAAAAACTATACTTGAAAATTTTAGTATCTATACAATGAACAACTTGTATCTACCTGTTATATAGCTTTCGTAATTTCATTGGTTAACCGTATTATTAGATGTCATTAGTATAAATTGAAATTTCTTGTATTCATAAAATAAAAATAATTTGAAACTACCTTTAAAGCTATAACTTGAAAATAACTTAATATCTATAACTCAAAAAATGTAATGTCTGGATTGCAGTGATTGCAGTGGTTGATCATATTGTTACCTGTTATTATTATTACTTGCCAATATTTAATGTCGATAAATAAATGAAAGTAACTTGGAAATAACTTAAAAAAAAAACTATACTTGAAAATTTTTGTATTTATACAATGAACAACTTGTACCTCCTTGTTATATATAGCTTTAGTAATTTCATTGCTGATTAAATTGTCAAATGTTGTTAGTGCAAATTGAAAACTTCTAGTGATTGCAAAATGAAAATAATTTGTGGCTGCTCGTTATACAGTTTTAATGATTTATTTGTTAATTATATTATCAGATGTATTAGTACAAGTTAACAGTATACTAGTGTCTATAAAATGAGATTAATTAAAAATAGCTTGAAAATTATAATCTTAAAAAATGTTTTGATGTTGATAAAAGAAACGTAACTGGAATTAACGAAGCACTAATAAAAAAAAAAAAGGTTGTTGCTGTTAAACAAGTGTTTTATTGCTAGTCCTGTCACTATGGGCTCCACGCAATTTTTTCCATCTAGGCCAAGCGTCTAGTTTTAAATAATTACGTAATGACGCCCTTAAAAAAAAAAATTAGGGGGACGTTTCACTTAATTATTTACCTACTTAGTTACGTACTTACTTATTTACTTAATTCCTTACTTATTGCTAGCTTCTTTGCTTACTTACTTATTTGCTTACTTGCTTGCTTGTTAGGTTTTTATTTAATTATTTACTTGCTTGTTACCTTGCACAATTGCTTATCTACTTACTTAATTGTTTGTTTGCTTGCTCGCTTACCTACTTATTTAATCCCTTGTTTGCTTACTTACTTATTTACTTACTAACTTCCTAGCTTGCATATATCCTTGTTACTACCATACTTGTTTACTTGCTTACTTATTTACTTTTTTATTATCTTGCTTGCATACTTACTCATTATTTCCTAACTTGCTTGTTTGTTAGCTTGCTAACTTACTTACTTTTTAACTTACTACTTGTTTACTTGTTGACTTATTTATTTTATTTCCTCAGTTTTACTTTTATACTTACTTACTTGTTTGCTTACATACTTACTGCTTGCTTGCGTACTTACTTATTAACTTACTTGCTTGCATACTTACTTGGTTGCTTGCGTACTTATTTATTGACTTACTCGCTTACTTGCGTACTTACTTATTGACTTACTTACTTGGTTGGGTACTTAATTATTGACTTGCTTGCTTGCTTGCGTACTTACTTATAAACTTACTTGCTCGCGTACTTACTTATTAACTTACTTGATTGAGTACTTACTTATTGACTTGCTTGCTTGGTTGCGTACTTACTTATTGACTTACTTGCTGGCTTGCGCACTTGCTTATTGACTTCCTTTCTTCCTTGCTTGCGTACTTACTTATTGACTTACTTGCGTACTTACTTATTGACTTACTTGCTTGTTTGCGTACTTACTTATTGACTTACTTACTCGCTTGTTTGCGTACTTACTTATTTACGTACTTATTTGCTTGTTTCCTTATTGCTTGCTTAATTACTTATTTTCTTGCAGTTTATTTACTTATTTAATTCCTTACTTATTTGCTTGATTACTTTACTTATTTACTTACTTACTCGATTGTTTGCTTGTCTTTTACTTGCTTAATTACTTTTTTAACTTGCTAATTGCTTCTTGTTGAATTATTTGTTTATTTATTTACTTTTTACTTATTTATTTTCTTACTTACTTGCTTGCTTTCTTACTTACTCATTTGCTGACTTGTTAACTTATTTATTTATTCTCTTACTTTTTACTTAGTTACTTATTTATCTACTTGCTAGTTTCTTTATTTACTTATTTTCTTACTGGCTTACTTTCTTATATATTTACTTACTTATTTTCTTAAGTACTTGCTTTCTTACTTACTTATTTAGTTTTTCACTCATTTACTTACTATTTGTTTATTTATTTTTGTACTTAATTAATTGTTTTCTTATTTAAAAACTTATTTTATTCTTATTCAATTACTTGTTTACTTAATTGGTTACTTATTTCTTTCCTTAGTCATTTACTTTTGTGTTCTTCTTCTTATCTCATTTTAATGCCGTAACCCTCCAGCACTGCGTAGGCTTCCAGCGCCTTTAGATCTGGTGAAGATACTTTTATATTGGCATACGTCTGTTCTCGTGCTGCTTGCTTGTATATCTCATAGTAGAATCTGTTTTCCATAGTTCTGATATTGTTTCTCTATTTACTCTCACGGTCTACATATTTTATTTTTTTCCATCACAAATTAGTATCCTTGTTCGTCGCTTGTTGGATTCTTTATTATTATTCTTATTAACCTCCATATTTCCTCCTCACTTAGTCTTCCATTTATCAACATTCGCTGTCAAGCGTACAAAACGTATTACAAGGCGTTGTGCAACGCTGGTTCGAGTCGGTTTGAGTTATAAATCAACCGGGTCAATCAGCTTGAAGTCATAAAGTAAAAAGTCATGAAAAATTACCTTCCGGGAAAACATTAAACTAAGACCACAATTAAAATAAAAAATTTACATGACAATTTTCTTTCTTGGTTGTCCATGACGTGTCCGTTTGTTACTGAGAACAAATATACACTATTCCGCCGCGGAACACATGTACTTTGGATAGAAGATATAAAAGAACCCCTGAAACTATCCAGCTTAAATGTTGCGAATATGATTTCCCATCATAAAAATATACACCGATTAGTGGGATTCACTTTATGAAATCGTTCACGCAATAGTAACAGCTCTTCCCCGCCTCTCGCCCAACAGCGTTGTCCCACGTTACACTTGGTTATGCGTAGGCAAAGGCGGGGAGGGCGGGGAGTGAAGCGACATGGGAATACCGCAGTTGCCTTGAAGCTTATATTGATACGTCTCACATAATAGTAAAGAGAAGCCTGTAAATAATGTAAGTAATTAAAAAACCTAAAGACAAAATGAAACGGGTCACTGGTACCCAATAACCGAAGAATATTCACTTCATGGCGAACATCCAAGGATGTGATTTTGATGTAAAAAGAATGTGTTTACCCAAGTGAAAAGGTTTTTGATGTTTCATTTACTTACGAACACGTAATGAAGTCTTATCTAATTCTCAATATCCGTGATATTCTTGAGGCGTTTAAGATGTACTAAAATATAATCGATAACAAGATAATCAAAATTATCTTTTGATTAACTTTGTTTTACAAAGTTATAGCGGTCCCTGTACTGTCTTATGCGTGCGAATTATGGACGACTATCAAAAAAGTAAAATACACGCCTCGGAAACGGTGTTCTTAAGAGGAGTTCAAAGGTGTTCTAAACTTGATCATATAAAAGATGACACCATAAGAGAAGAATTACAAGGTTTTAACTTGAATGAAAAATTAAAACGTGTTAGGCCAAACGTGTATAAAGAACACTTTTAGAAAGAATGTGAAATTCAACACAGGAAATGTAAACCTGTAGGGCACAGTTGTCTGGGAAGAGATGGCAAAACAGGGCACCTTGCCTATGCCGTGATGTGAAGACGACGAAAAACAACACACACACACACACACACGCGCGCACCTTAGGAATTTATTTTAAGTGAGGAAAACTAGACAGAAATAACGATTAGTGTGTAGTACTCACTAATTGAAAAGAGACAAGAAAACACAAAAGTGTATAGACAAACAAGTGAATCGCTGCTATAAAAAGTAGTAAAAAGTTGTAAGAGTCAATGGTGAGGAATCAGTCAAGCACATGTCTGCTTGCGATAAATACAGCGTGCACAAAGTTGAATACCACTTATGGTTAAGTTCAGTTATGGTGTAATATAGGCTGATGAATTGCTACAGACATCAATAAGTGAAGACAACTTCCGTATAAGACAGTAACATGGAAAACAAAAGGTCCGCCACACGGAAATCATTTTAATGTTGGGCAGCAGTGTCATAATGTCTTGATATGGGCGCCAGTACAGTAAAGAAGCAAACATTTCATGATTTAACAAATTTTATTACAAGATGAGTAACTTGCAATAGAATGTTACAGTACAAAATATTTCGATTTATACATAAATTTATATCAATGATAAATGTATACCAATTTACAAACTATGATAAATGTATCCTATTGACAATTTACAGAGTATGAAATTTATGAAAATTTTCTTAAAGAACAAAGATCACTTGATATAATATATTATCATATACTCACCCATGGAGATTACGCATGACATAACTATTTCACTGGACTCGTTATGTCTTTACAGGAAACGAACCTGAGCTTTCCAGATATGGATTACAGTTAACAATACGTGTTGTTTACTTTAGGTATGTTATCCGTCGTCTGAATCCAGTTGGGAGCTTGATAATGGATCTAAATGGATCTAGGGGCGAAAATAGGATTTCATTTCGGGGGGGGGGGGAATTTTTAAACCACATATCGTTTTCTTAGAGTTTTTTCTCATATTATAATGAAAATCGTAACAACAAATTAAAACTATTGGGTAAATAATGGCTGTAATTCACCCAGTTTCATAAAAATCAATTACTAACATACAATTTGACTTGAAAGCCTAACAATACCTTTCTGTGGAATGTAAATACCTTAAAGATAACGTTAAAATTAAGAAAGTAAATTTTGTATGTGTATGTGTGTGTTTGTGTTGTAGGGATAACACATCCAAAAACACGAACATTTTTTAATAAACGTATGTTTAATTTTACAATAGTTTGTTTCTTAGAGCTAGGTAGAGTCTGTTACAACAACCCATGTTCATTATGAAAAATAATGTTAAGAAATTAAAACTCATTCACATTGTGTGCTCTGTGACTGAAGTTATCAACATGTAACATTAAGTTAAATATAAAAAGATATGTCTCTATTTATCGTAACCAGCGGAAAAACGTGTCCTCCTACTCTCTTTCAAGCCGACTTCTTTTCATTTTTCACCATTTCTTTCAACATCTGTTATATTTATTATCGCGTATAAGGCCTATTATTTTAGATTATTTAAACTTGTCATTGACCAAATAGTAATTTTTTTAAATTGACAAAACTTGGAACTCAATTAATTAAATTTCAAAAAACAACCAGTTTTAAATTTCTTGCTCCAAAATTTTTATATTTTTTTTCGGATTTCGGGGGGATATATCCCCCATATCCCCCCAGGTTTGCCACTGAGTGGATCATTTCCATGAAACTGATGAAAGTTATTGAACTTCATTTAAATACGTTCACAAGATTTTTTATAAAACTTGACTTAGATTTACCTCACTTTACAACCCACAAAATTGACAACTTCCTTTCACGTATTAAACAACGTTCTCACAAATAATATTACCACTACCTTCACTTAGTCAATTAAAAGATTTTTCACTTACATTTTTAACTCTTCTTACTTAGAGAATTAACGAACCTTCTCTTATCAACGGCGGATTTTGAAGTTTTGAGGCCTCAGGCAGTTTGTTCCCTCAGACCCCCTTTTTAAACAGGAAAATTTATTGTCACGCGTCTCCTTGAAACTTTGTTTTCATATTTTATTTCAGTAACAAGTACTTGAAGTGATTTATTTAAAAATAAAAGCACTTTTATATTAGAATATGTTTGTGAAACTTTGTGCATGATCGTTTAAAATGAATTAAGGACAACATAATAAGATTACAAAATTAATTCATTTGTAAGAAAGTATTCAGATTTGCAAATGTGTATTCCCTCAATTACAAATCAATAACATTTTATTATTGCAACGGATTTTTAGTGAGTAATAAAACTAAAACAAAAAATAAAATATTTATTTCTGTTTATTTAGAATGTCAAATCTTATCAATTACCGCAGAACTTGTTTTAATATATCAGCATTTAATATTTATGTTAACAGTCTTCAAGGGTGAAACACCTCATTTCAAAAGGAATGTCCCTGAAACAGCCCATTTTAACTTCTTTATTATGATTTTATCTAATAATATGATTGATTTTATATTTTTGCAAACTTAATTATTGGTACTAATAATTTTGAAAAATCAATGTTTCGGTACAGGTAAGGCTATTAACTTCCTGTATTAAATAATTTCGTCCCCCCTTAAGAAATTCCCGAGCCCCAGCAGCGCTTCTGCCCTAGGCAGCTGCCTAGTCTGCCTTGTCGGAAATCCGGCGCTGTCTCTCATAGACTCCCCTAAGAAAATGATAAATCTCACATAGACAGATGATGAATTCCCTGTTTCTTTTCCTATCTCGCAATATATACTCTTCTCCATTTCCTTACCAATATTTATGGTTGCTTCCAGCTAGATTGTAATTCCTCCTTCTTTCTACTACCTCGTGATTTCTTTCCACGATTGGACCCATGAATATTTTTAAAGTCTATTCGCTGTCTTGTTTTGTCGTTACCAATTCTTCTGTCCATCTTTCACACAGTCGTTACCCCAAAAGCGAGCTCTGTCTACTTCTTGGTAATACACTCTTATACTGCTTCACATCTGCCACAATTGTTCTTCTGACTACCCTCACGGTGAAATATTACATCATACGTCAGTTCTATGTCAATTTTCCTTCTTCTGTTTAGCGACTCGCTTTCTTTATCTAATAAGTCTATGAAGGATTACTTATTCTAGTGTTAAATTGTCTGCTATTCTGGTAACAAAAAGTACCCTTACCCAAACAGCTCAGCTATTTGTACATAGGTGGCCAATGCCTGAAACTTCCTGAAGTATCAAAAAGGTCGGTCTAATAATTTTGTTTTTCATCGAGCAATATTTATGTCTATACCCTATTGTAAACTTACAGTGAAAAATCTCATTTTTACCTATAATGTTTTGTGTCAGTATTTCATAGTAACATTAAAAAGTAAAAGTTACTTAAGACGTGCGTTATTCTTGTAGTTTATAAACAAACTATTTACTAAATGTGCAGTGCTACTATTTACTAAGTAGTAAATATCTACTGATATAGTACTACTATTACTCCACGGCGCTACAGCTCATGAAGAGCCCTGAGCTTCATAACGACGTGCCTCTCCACTCCTCTCTGTCCTTTGTGACTCTTCGCCACCTTCTGACCCCCAGTCTTCTCAAATCTTCATCTACATCGTCCACCCATTCTTCTTCTTTGTCTCCCTCTTACTCTTCTTCCTCCTGGTCCTCCAATGAATACTTTTTTCACTGTCCTTTCCTCTGCCATTCTATGTACGTGACCTGCCCACCTAATTCTGCCTTGTTTTATTGCTGTGACGATGTCCGGTTCCTTGTATAGATAGTAAAATTCGGAGTTTGTCCTCATACGCCACATTCCAGTATCTAGTATACCTCCATATATCCTCCTAAGGATCTTTCTTTCCCATCTTCTGATTATACAGGGTCCGCCAGTGAAGCGGGAAATTTTGAAAGTCCAATAGTTCATTTTCTGCTCACGAGATGGCGTGGAGGTTTTCGATTGTTGTTTTACATTTAATGCCATTTGTTATTATATGTTTTAAAACATGGAGCAGTGGTCCGGTGCACAGCGTGGTTTCTGCGTAAAATCGTTTTATAAGAATGGTGACTTCTGTACAACGATTGTTTCGTAATCATTTCAATATTCCACAACATGGAAGAGTGCCGTCCGCTCATGCAATTATGTCATGGGTGAAAAAGTTTGAAGAAACTGGTTCCACATTAAACTTAAAGCATAGAGGAGCAACAAGGTCTGTAAGAACAGAGGAAAACATTGAAAGAATTCGAGTAGCATTGACGCGTAGTCCACAACGTTCTGCAATGAAACATGCATCCGCACTAAACATTAGTGACACATCGTTACGACGAATTTTGCATAAAGACTTATCTTTTCATCCTTACAAAATTCAAGTAATCCAGGAGTTGAAAGATGGCGATATGCTGGCTCGCAGGATTTTCAGCGAAGAAATATTGCGACGTGTAAATGACGATTAAAACTTTAATTCACCGCATGTTTATGTCAGATGAAGCACATTTTCATTTGAACGGATATGTAAACAAACAAAATAGTCGATATTGGAATGATGAAAACCCAGGTGAGTTACATGAAAAGCCATTACATAGTCCGAAAGTTACGGTGTGGTGTACAGTTTCATCATCTGGCATTATTGGGCCATATTTTTTCCAAGACGATAGAGGAAACACCACAACTGTCAATGCAGACCGCTGCACACACATGGTCAGAACATTTTTGATGCAACAGCTCCCTAGGTTTCCCGAAATTAATTTTTTCCAGCAGGATGGGGCCACAAGTCATACTGCTCGTGTGTCCATGGCTGCTTTAAGAGAACTCTTCCCGGACGGACTCATATCCAGATATGGCGACATCTCGTGGCCTGCAAGATCCCCAGATTTGTCTACATGCGACTTTTTTCTTTGGGGATTTCTGAAGAGCAGGGTGTACATTGATAGACCGCACAGCATACCGGAATTAAAAACGAATATCAGACAAGAAATTGCACGGATTCAACCTGACCTGCTTCGTCGAGTGATGGAAAATTTTCGGTCAAGATTAGAAGAATGTTTACACAGAAATGGCTCTCACTTGAGCGGCGTTATTTTTAAAAAGTAAAATAATGGCATACTTTACTCAACTAAAATCTGTAAAAAAAAATGCTGATAATAAATGTTTCATGAAAAAATTGGGTACTTTTAATTTTCCCGCTTCACTGGCGGACCCTGTATCTTCTTGGGCTGAGGTCATGGTCCAGGCTTCTGAAGCATACAATACTACTGGCCACAATATAGTTTTGTAAATCTGGATCTTGGAGGCTCTAGAAATGTTTCTGGACTTTAGGATAGGCAGCAAAGAAAAGTAGTACCTATTTCCCATGGCCAATTTTTCTTAATCTATTGACATGTATTTACTTATTTGAAACATATAGTACTGTTAAAAATCGTTCAGGCTTTGACAGTTACGATCTAAAGTTGTGCAATTAAGAAAGGTTGCTTTTTATACTGTCAAATCTTTTTTTTTACCGTATATAAGTGGCGGATAATGTGTC
This sequence comes from Magicicada septendecula, assembly GCA_034769895.1. Lineage (NCBI taxonomy): Eukaryota > Metazoa > Arthropoda > Insecta > Hemiptera > Cicadidae > Magicicada > Magicicada septendecula. The sequence continues at coordinate 318,739,439 of CM068376.1, read as the reverse complement.
ACTTTACCGTATATAAGTGGCGGATAATGTGTCACTTTACCGTATATAAGTGGCGGATAATGTGTCACTTTACCGTATATAAGTGGCGGATAATGTGTCACTTTACCGTATATAAGTGGCGGATAATGTGTCACTTTACCGTATATAAGTGGCGGATAATGTGTCACTTTACCGTATATAAGTGGCGGATAATGTGTCACTTTACCGTATATAAGTGGCGGATAATGTGTCACTTTACCGTATATAAGTGGCGGATAATGTGTCACTTTACCGTATATAAGTGGCGGATAATGTGTCACTTTACCGTATATAAGTGGCGGATAATGTGTCACTTTACCGTATATAAGTGGCGGATAATGTGTCACTTTACCGTATATAAGTGGCGGATAATGTGTCACTTTACCGTATATAAGTGGCGGATAATGTGTCACTTTACCGTATATAAGTGGCGGATAATGTGTCACTTTACCGTATATAAGTGGCGGATAATGTGTCACTTTACCGTATATAAGTGGCGGATAATGTGTCACTTTACCGTATATAAGTGGCGGATAATGTGTCACGTTTGTATAGATGCCACAATTGTTAGGAGGAAAATGTATAAACTAAACAAGAACCCAACAAATGTGGATACAAATTAACAACCAAATATAAAAATGTGTAGGAATTAGAATGCCTAGGAGTGACAATTAACAAAACTGGGAGCATGATAAGTACAATAAATGGGACAAATAGTATACACAATCAGATGAACAACACGTTGATGAACAAGATTTACGCATCTGAGTGCGTACATACACATACACGCTTTTAGAACAATATATATACAACGCGTTTCAGTCTCGAACAATATTGGGTTAGTGCACAGGGAGAGAGAGAAAGAAATGAGATAATTATGAAGACTGTTCGCTAAGGCACAAAGAGACAGCGTTCGAGGTGATATAAACACGATACATCCAAATATACGGAAACAATTAAACAATTGGGCATTATATTCGAAAGGAGAAGATCCCAAGAGGAACTCACGACGTAGTAAGAGGATAAAGAATCCGGAAGAAAAAAGAAAAAGATCTTACAAAACAGTAGTTATCATCTTCACGCCACGGCATAGGCAAGGTGCTGCCTGTTCCGCCTTCGAAGATCCTTCAGCCGTCTCTTCCAGGGTCTATTCACACACCTGTATCCTATAATTTTATATTTCCAGATTTCTTTGGCCAGTCTTGAATCTGACATTCTTTCTGAGCCTTCTTTCCACAGTTATTTATAACCTTTCAATCGTTCGTTAGAGTTAATTATTATTTTTTGGTCCTTCAGTCTTTCGACTGGTTTGTATCCTCCTCGCATATACCCGTGGTGCGTGTTACGGAGTCTCTCACAGGTATATGGTCCTACAGTTTAACGCCGGATCCGAACGGCATAGTTGGGGAGGGTTTATACTAGGTAGGATACCTCTCGCTGGTTTGCCATTGCCTTGCAAGGGGAAACGGTCGTATCTAAATCAGATGGCCCCGGTGGGAATCGAACCCGCGCAGACAGCGTAGCAGCGCCACACGTTAGCCACTACGCCATGACCGCTCCTCGTTACAGTTAAATACTTATAATTCTTCTCTTATTACCATACTCTTTATAAGATCAAGTTTAGAACACCTTTTAACTCCTCTTAAGAATGCTGTTTCCGAGGCCTGTTTTTTTACTTTCTTGTTTCTTGGTTGTCGTCCATAATGCACACCCCTAGTGCAGTACAGGGACTGCCATAACTTTGTAAAACTTTAATTTGAAAAAAGCTTTCGGTGTCGAGGGAATTTGGAGAGGTAGTACCTTCGTACCGGGATGACTGGACACTGGTCCTCACAAGTTCCCAGGGTTGGATGAAGTGATGTTAGCTCACAAAGGAGCCCTCAGCCTCTTTCCACCCAAGACCGTGCTATGGTGAAGTACCATATCCTACAATAAGTGATCCTGTTGATACAAAACGGTACGGATTTAGACCAGAAGGTCGATAAGTATTCCTGATGGAGGACAGCATTAGCCACCAGTATCAAGTTAAGGCGTACGGGAAATGATCCTAGACCGGCTTATCTTTGGAATATTACAGGCGTGAATCTAGTTAGGCTGTAATACTGCATCGTATTGTTAGAGGATTATAACAATAATCCTACCTTGCTGCCTTGCAGTGGGATACTGGGACACTAAAGGCTAGGGGAAGTGATGGCAGCCCCTCCCCATCTATATGCTGGTACCCTATAATTGGGAAATTAACGTACTCAGAATCTTCAAATAAACCGTAGATAAAGAAGCTAAAACACTATTACAGAATATATCCTTCGTTACTCCCGTGCGATATAAAAGTAAAACAAGGCTCAGACCCACGACGTCGTATGGTGTGGACTGAATAAAAGTTATACTAACTTAAAGTCTAAATAAGTTGAGTTCTTGACACGTTAATAATAATAAATTTATATAATTTATTAAACCAACATTTTTTAATTGCTAAATTTCTAGTTAAGCAGCACGTGTCATTAAAACTGGATGTGAATTCCCAGACAGTAATGCCATGACACTAATAAAAATGTGCTGTAAAAAGGCACTGTAATGAACGTTCGGGAAAACCTGCACGTATGCAATTAAAACCTTAATGCACGGAAACAGATTAGCCTAATACTTAAACAAATTCAAGGTTAATACGGAACATGACATAATTTTTAAAATTATCAAATATTGGGAATATTCGCAAGATAAAATTATTCGGCTAAACCAACTACAACAGTGCAGCCAACAGAATCTCGTCAATACCAGCCGACAGCAACATTCAACCTTAACGTAAATACTCGCAACCTTAACGAGATACTCGTAACTTGTCCAAGTAAGAAAAACCGTCTTGCTTACTTCAATATAAAAATAACTTATTAGTTCAACAATTTAATGATAATAATTTTCTTCCCAAATACAAAATTTACGTCAATTTTAAGAGACGTAATATACTTCCTTAATCAGAAGATATTACAAAAATATACACCTTATTAATAAATAAAGTTGAAAGAATGATAATATAGACTACGCCGAGAAACGGTGTGTGCGTTATCTGTATTCTTGAAAAATATAGTAATTAATGAAACGAGTGAACGATTGTTATGTCAACAGTAGTGCAGAAACGTTCCACTAAACAACGAAATAAAACTGTAACTTTATGTATGAGGTTTGATCAAAACGTTCATGCAGTTCTTCTTTATTTTAAAAACTGTGCCTTCATTCATCGACACTTATACTGCCCCCTTCAAAGTAGTCTCAGTCGAATGTAACACGATTAAGCCAGCCGTTTTGCAGTCTTCAAAATATTTCAAGCACGCAGCTTGAATACCAAATATTTTAGTATAGCCTTCAGCTCGCTTACCGATTTTCGTTTTACATCTTCAACGGTCGCGAAACGTTGTCCTTTCGTGAAAATTTTCACTATTGGGAGGAGAAAAGATCGCATCGGGACGCATCTGGTGAATACGGCAGTTGCCGTGTCATCATTATGACGTTTTCTTTTGCCTATCTTGGCAATATTCTTAACAAGCATGACGTGCGTCTAGGCGTATTATCGGGCTGCAATTTTCATAAATTATTACTGCGTAAATCTGGCCGTTTTCTAGAAATACCCTCATACAAATGGCTTAAATATCCGAATTTATTTATATCCGTAATAATATCTTTATTTACCACTGCGCCTAGCGATGAAATTTCGTGTAACACAAAAACATCTTCGTCTGACAACATAATCTTCAACTCGTTTAAGTCAGTCTTTGAAGCTTGTAAACCGCTTGTTCACGCACAGAAGTCTCGCCAGAAGCCTTCTGAACACGTTCACCAGGACAAAGCAGTTTATCTCACTACTATTACTACTCCACGACGCTACAGCTCATGAAGAGTCGTGGCCTCCAGAATGACATACCTCCATTCCTCTCTATCCTGTGCGACTCTTCGCCACCTTCTGACCCCCAGCCTTCTCATATCTTCATCTACATCGTCCACCCATCTTTTTCTTGGCCTCCTTCTTGCTCTTCTTCCTGCTGGTCCTCCAAAGAATACTTTTTTCACTGCAGTTTATCTCACAGTTTACACAACATTTAGTGCATGTTTTTCAACCTTGCATTGTAGAATGACAAAAAATCGCCTAATACAGCTAAGGACGACTTACTCAATTAGCTGTGAAATCTAAACTATGCAACAAATAGAGCTAAAATTTTAGACGATTGTCACTACCATGTGTACCAACATCACATAAAAACAGTTTTTAATCGGACACTTGTAGCGGTGGAAATTACCATACACGAACTTCTTGGTCAAACCTAGTGCACGCCTATGTCATGAGGTGAATATTACGGTATTGTGATTGTAATATCGCTCGAAAATAACTATCTTTATAAGAAAAAAAAAAGATAAAAATTACTGGGACTTATTAAACAAAGGATCTACACTGTTTTATGGGTTTCTTTCAAATTCTTTAATATAATGTAATCGCCTTATTCCCTCTGGTAAAGGCGGTAAAGGTATGGGTTGCCCAGGTACGGAAAGCTTCCTGTTTGGTTTAGGCGATGTCTCTACAGTGAATAAGGGACGAACGCAGAAATCCAGCACATCTATGGAAAACCAGATGTCGTCACTGACATAATGAAAAGTAGAATCCGGTAGGCAGGGCATGTCCAGAGAAATGTTAGAGACATGCATATTGAACAAAATTTTTACGGGAAGATCTGGTGGAAGAAGGAGGGGTCGGCCAAGAAAACGATGGGTGGATGATCTTGAGGGCGACCTGCGCAGGCTCAGTGTAAGAAGATGGAGACTGACAGCAAAGGATCGAGACGACTGGAGGAGGATTGTCCAAGAGGCCAAGAGTTGTAGCGCCAATTAAGAAAATGTCTACATACAGGCTGTGTTGTCGCTATTTTAGAATAGTTTTAACTTATTACTAAATACATGCGTGCGTGTGTGTCTGTGTGCAATGCTGTTTCTCGCGTACTATAACAGCGGTGACGTCAGATATAGTCTACGAAGACGTCACACGTCTTCATTTATTTATTCTGCTATATTTACACTAGATCGCGTGCACTTCACACTGCAATTACTGTTCGTCGCGGCCTAGTAACATTTCGGCAACGAACCCACGCCGCCTTTTCAATTCGTTTGAGATCTGACACGTCAAACGTCCGAGAACTGCCAACCTCCTGTGTTTTTGCAATTTAGAACACATCGCAAGAAATTATGTTTCCAGATTTCCAAGATTCATTTTCTTTGTAGTTACAAAGAAATGAAAACCATGCGTCCCTTATTGTACTATTATTATCCACTATACTTGTCAACCAAATGTATTATCTGTTAACCGACTAAGTAAAACTCTACAACTACTACCTCATATATGGAGAACTCGCTATTAGGCCTAAATACAAATATAATCTTATCAATACCGAATTTACGACAGCTGGCCCTTCTTGTCCTGCTCACATATTGATAACAGACTTGTTATGTTTCTTGTAACTGAATTTCTTCATAAAACTTGATGTTTCAATCATGAGACGTTTCGAGTTTACAGTCACATCTTCAAGTTACAACTTTTTTAAGGTGATTAAAACACAAAAACTTGAAAATAAAACAAATGCAAATACTTCACAAATAAGAAAATAAGAATAAAATATCGGTATGGAGAACCATACATGACTTCCATGTTCTAAGATTTATATTAAAATCATTTTCGAAATGAAATATTTCCATAGAAACTACTTCTTTCTACTTACTACTTCAGCCTTAACCACAGTACTGTGGTCACCAACGTATACCACCTCACGTTATCGAACTCGATTTTCACTGATGATGGAAGTCGATGGCACTGCCGAAACGTCTGGTTTTGCAGAAAACTTTGGTCTACGGCCAAACAGGACGGGAAGGAATTTTAACAACAAACTACTTCTTTGTTGCCGATAATGTAGTACATATATAAATAAAATGTTGCCGGTAAACTACCCCTTTCCCTTAACCGATCTTCAACAAAATCAACAGACCTTGAGTACTCTATAATTCAAAAAGGTATAATTTCTTTCTTTGACAAAGTAACAGGTTATGACCGAGAAACGTAAGATGAATTTGTTTTAATAATTGATTAAATGTGTTGTTTTAAAATGTATTTTTTAAATATTTTGTAGAATTCTGAAGAGGGAGGTAATTTGACCTCCGCAACATGTCAAAATAAAAAACACAAATAAAGAAATAATTTATAAAATCTGGCTGTGAGAAGCTCTTACTTCCATTCCAATGGTTAACAACCAAATTATTCGTTATTATTTTCATTATCGCAATAACGTAATCAGTATATTTTTACAACAAACTGTTTCACTAAATTTATCTTCATTTGTATTTAGGGTCATCCCGTGTGAAATCAATCAACCAATAAAAAAATAATTTTGGAACTTGATATTTTAAATTTTGTTGATTTTCGGAAATTTTGTTCTACGTAGTTATTAAAAGGGTAAAAAATATAAAATTTTAGATTTTTTCGACATTCCGTTTTTGAGTTATTGAATTTCAAAATTTTCAATCTTCAAATGGCTCTATCTCCAAATATTTGACGAGAGCTGGAATTTATGCCATTCTCTTCAGATTCTTACAAGCTTTAATATGATATGCAACTTTACCCTATCAAAAAACATGAAAAAAATTTCAAAATCTTTAAGAAAGTTTTCTTTTAATCTCAAAATTGAAATTTATGTAATGCTGTACATGACTATTTTTTCAATATGATCCCATCGTCATCCCATCTTGGTGTATATGCTCCCAAAAGGTGCAAGAATAAAATAAGATAAAGTAAAGAAAAAATGATAAAAAATAATAATTAAGAAAAAAATTGAAAGCCAATAACTCAAAAACGGAATTCAAAAACATTTGAAATTTAACTTTTTTGCCATAAACCAAAAGTTCCACCATTACACAAAAAATTATCTTATTCTGAGATGTGAAGGTCCAGACATTGGTTGATTTCACACGGAATGACCCTCTCACTGATTGTTATTTTCTTCCATTTGATAAATTCATTTACTTTTGAAATCATCATTTATCTTCTTCTGTGGTGGATGAGTCATTGTTATCATTCATCTGCTTCATTGTTATCATTCATATTATTCAAGAGACCCGTCACTGAGTCTACCTTGACAACCACAATCAGCAAACATGAAACAGTACTCAGCATCCACTAGAGCCATTAATACTACACTGAAGTTCTGCTTATAATTGTAGAATTCAGATCCACTGTTAATAGGAGCCTGTATAGTGATATGTTCCCCATCCAAGGCGCCAACGAAATGGGGAAAATTCCAATTTTCTTCAAACGTTTGAGCGACACTTTTCCATTCATTCGCACTTTTTGGAATCTGAAACACAGAGCATTATAAGCAGTGAGAAGTTTTGTTAACTGGTAAACATTTCTTAATAACCCATCCAATTGTGTAGTTTCCAGTCCAGGAAAATGTATAAAACACACGTTTCTTCTTTTATAATGTTTATTTCACAAGCGACAAGTTTTGGGCTTCAACGGACTGGAAACTTCACAATTGAATGGATTATAAAAGAACATTATAATGTTGTTCATTAGTGACATTTTTTTTATATTTAATGTTATAGGAAATTCTGTCTGAAGGAGGCTGCGACGGTCAAGAAGAGGGAAGTACCGATGGTGTTGTCCTAGAAACTGGGGGAATTGAAAATGACGGTATGTTTACAAATACAGAACAGCTCTTATAAATTATAACTAGTAAATTTAATGATCTATTGCAACAATTTTATGCTTTTTTTGTTGCAGCATTGGTGTTGCCTTTGGGTAGTGTATCTGAATTCAAAACACCTCCACTAAAAAAGAAAAAAGTGGTTGAATCACAAGAGCTCCGAGAAAAACTAGATGATGCGTTTTCCTTGCTAAAAGCTACAGTCAACAAATCTGCCAAAGAGAGAAACTTATGTACCATTTATGGAGAACTAGTAGCTGCGAAGTTACAAACAATGGATGAACGAACAAGAGAAGTCTGCATGAATCCCATAGACAACATATTGTTCGAAATGAGAATGAATTCATGTGTGTCATCTGGCAATTACCACCAGAAGCCTACTCAACCATTCAATGGTCCATGCACATCCACCTATCCGCAAATCTCACCATCACCTAGTTCCCTGTTACCAACAATCTCCGACCATGCTTTTTTCCCGCCCTTCCCAGTCACCTTCACCTCATCAACAAGAGACTCAGTCAAGCAATGTACCACAAATATCACAACACTACAATGATACTCAAGATTCTGATAATATTAGAGATCATCAACCTTTGGGGGCTTTCTTCACTAATATTTAATAATGTCTGTAAAACTTTTTAATCAATTTAATTTCAATTCAATTTAAATTTAATTTCAATTTAATTCAACAATGTCATTTGCATTTTGTTAAATAAACGTATTTAAAAACGTTTTCTCTGATATAATATGTTTACCTTAATATAATCCTGTAGAACCTTGATGATAGCACTGCAAACCTCTGGTACTATATCAGAAAAGTTGTGGTGAAACTTTGAACAAGTAATGAAGGCTTTTGAAACTATCTCCTGTTGCAAGAAATCGGAGGGTTATGGCAAGACGCTCATTTGCTGGAATCGCTTTTCTCCACTTTGTATTTTTCTTAGCGATCATTGGTTCCACTTTAGAAAGAAGGTAGTTAAAATCTTCATTGGACATTCTACAGAAATTTTCGAATTTCCCGGATGGTTCTTTTAGCAAGTCTGCCAATAAGTTTGTGCCACTATACCTATAACAAAAAAAAATTATTTCCACTGAATTCCCATATTAAGTAAATACACATAAAAGTAAAGTAAATAATAATATTAAATTAGACAAGGCATATTGAAAACATAATTACCTTTAACTAATTAATACTTACGTTCTTCTGCTTTGGTTGAGTGACACCATCCACCATCTTCTTCGTCTTCTCGTTTTTTTTTTAACAAGATACTGGTAGAAGCCATGACTACAAAAGCAGCTGAACTAATAACGAGTTCCGAATCGCTATCCATTGATGCTATCTGTAGAGCAACTAAATGGTGAATGAATATTCGTTGTACCCAGAGTGACTCGATGCTCGGCAAAGGGCGCATATCCGGTTCAAGGTGCTCGCCATTCGACGAGTACGAAACGACAGCATGACGAGTGCCTCGGCTACTCGGGGTTCGGCAAGCAGTCGCTCGGTACTCGCCGAATGCCGAATGTCTGGCGCGGCCTTAAGGCTTTTAAATTGGAGTTTTGGAAACCTGACGGGGGCATCGAATCAGACTACCTGCCTAACAGCGTTAACAACCTTCGAAAGGGTCGCCTATTGTTTATTTTCACTGCACCTAAGCAAGTCGTCTATTCATACATATTTAAGGAAATTCCCAACCAACGTGGTCCCGTCTAGTTTCTTAAAGGCAATTTTATTTAGACAGTGTACAGTATTCTATCAACATCGTGTTTTCTTGAAGCGTAGAGCATTAAAACTACATTGTGTAATCCAGTGCCAGTGCGATTTGTTACATCAAATTTGAAGCGGTAAACTGAACCAACGAAATGGATTTCAACAGAATAGATTAATTTAAAAATTATATACTGTGTATATAGAAGCTTATGAAAAAATCAACTAACTGTGTAAAGTGTGGAGGAAACGTGCATATTAATTACGGGCAAAATGGAAACTTCATTTACAGATGTGGGCCAAAAAACTGTCGAGTGAAAAAACATGTACGGGAGAGTACTATCTTTGGACTTCACGCGTTCGTCCCGTCACTTTGTTGTCCATTTCAATTGCATGGATTTTGAAGTATCCATTTTCTGTCATTGTGAGAGAGACTGGTTTGTCACAACCAACGGCAAGAAAATTAACATTTCAGAAAACATTCTTTCATTCTAACATTAACAACATTCTTCAGAGAAATTGTTGTTGTGTGCCTGACTGAAAATTCTTGTAAAATTGGGGGTGTAGGGCAAACTGTCGAAGTTGAGAAAGTGCATTCGGTAGACGGAAATACAATCGTGGGCGACTAAGTAATATTCGTTGGGTGTCGGTGAAACCCAAAAATAATCAGTATCTTTCCATATTATCTTAAGCGCCTAGATATATATTCTACAGAAGCGTTTAAGAAATCAGGTAAGTACTTAAAGACATTAGTCTTGTTTTGTTAGGACAAACAGTAACAGAATAGTTACTGTTCAATCCGAGTACGCTCATTTTATTTTAAAATGTACCTCAAACAATTTCACGGGGCCATCCTAAATTTTACCTATTATAGCTGCAGTCATTGTATTGTTGAACACTAAGCTATCCTTTTAAGGTCGTAAATGGGAGATTGTTTACGACAATCAGGCAGTCTGACTAGATGGCCCCGTCAGGTTCCCATAACCCTTAAATTGTTTGAACGTGTGATGTAATCAAAAATTTTTGGTTGTAATCAATTAGACTTTACGCCCACACGATGAAATCAGTGGCGGATTTAGTGCTATAGCCCAGGGCTAACACACGATGAAATCAGAGGCGAATTAAGGGCTATAGCCCAGGGCGGCAAAATCCAGGGGCGGCAAATTTTTGAAAAATACCTAAAAGCACAACAATACATAGGCCTACACAAAATAAATAAAAACCTTAGCCAAATAACCCTTTTAGTGCCGGAAGTCGCGGTCCGCGACTTTCCATATATATGACGCGATTACTATGTCACTCAGACCATGTTTACTAAAATACCTAGTAATTTTTAAACACTCACCATACTAATTTTTACTGAAACAGTTTTCAGTGTCGCATACGACCGACCCGTGACTGATAGAAAAAAACACTACAGCCTACCGTTTACTCTATGTAGCCCGCTGTCTTGTCTCGTTTCGCGGCGCGCATTGCTTACACATTTTGTTTTGTGTATTATTTGTTATTGTTTTTAATAAAATAGTTGTTTTTGTTGTTGTTTTGTAGAAATAATTGTGTAATAATAGTGTTTAGTGTCTAATTCAGTAGTTGTTTGTTTTTGTTGTGAAACTGTTAGTAGTCATGGGCGCAAAGTATCTTACTTCCCCGAAAAATAGACTCGTCCGCAACACCTTGAGTCATGAATACGAGATGTCAGTCTGTCGTTTGCTTGCATGTTGACATAATGATTTACTCAATCCTGTGTATTCTTTGCAAATTGTTTGTTGTTATGAATGTTCAAAATGTGTATGGATATTCGTGTATTTATGTTCTAGTGTTAGTAGTGTTTGTGTGTTATTTGTGTTTGACGCTAATAGTGGTAATATTGTAAAATATAAACTTACCCATGTAAAAAAGGTAATCTTTTTTTCTATTAGATAATCAAAACGTTGTACAGACATTTTAATGAAATAACCATGAGTGACGGGAGGAAGCGCCTTATTGGCGCTGCTTATAGAAAAGTAGCATTAGCAAAGATAGAAAAAAGAACAGGAAGCAGTAAAGAATATTAGAAAAATGTTCAACTATTTTCGGAAACCCAACACTGTACATGAATCATCTGATAGCGAAAACAACGTGGAAATCCAAAAATCTGATCAAACAAAAGACTTTCCTCCAATCGAATTAGACCCAACTATAACATATCCTAATCCAGTTGAAATTGTAAATAGCAATGAAAATGAAACGCCAATCAAAGAACAACAGGAGAATGATTTCAATAATTCCAATACTGAATGTAGGGCCTAACCTTGCTGAACTGGTCAATAATGAAGACTTTTCTAATCCAATTCCTCAGACGAGCTCAACTACCACGGAACACTCTGAAATATATGACGATAAAGATTCTAAGCATAGTAGCAACACTATGGTTTGTGACTCTGCGTTATGGCCTATCAATGACAACACTCGAGAACATGTCCTAAAAAATGGAATAATTCAAGACATTTCCAAAGTAGATTTTTGCCGTTCCAAAAGATTCATTGGGGGACGACATCGCTGTCTAACTCAAACCCTGCTTAATCAATGGACAAGAGGTAAAACGATGTACTCAGAAAGTTCTGGAAAACTTTTTGTATACTGTGCCAACTTTTTGGAGGAATTTAAAAATTAGCAAAAGAAGGTTTTGATGATCGGAAGCACGGCAACGAGTATTTAAAAAGCCATGAAAATTCATCAGACCATAAGTCATGCGTCTTAGTAATGAAGAAAAGAATGACCATAGCAGAAAGAATCGATTCTCAGCTTTTGATCCAGGCTCAGGATGAAGAAAAATATTGGCGAAATGTGTTGAAACGAGTAGTTGCTGTTGTTAGGTGCCTAGCTGCTGCTGGTCTACCTCTTAGAAAGGGCACTACGAGAGATTTGGGTCATTTCACAATTGTGGAAATTTTATTATGTGTATAGAGTTAATATCCGAGTTCGAGCCCTCCCTAGCGAACCACATTGCCAAGTACGGCAATCAGGTCAAGGCCATACTTCATACTTGTCATCTTCTAGTTACGAGGAATTCCTCAAATTAATGACCCATAAAGTCACAGAAGAAATTTTAACAGAGATAAAAGCTGCAAAGTATTTTTCTATGGTAGTCGACTCAACGCCAGACATTTCCCATGTGGATCAATTGGCCGTAATAATAAGATATGTTACCGAAAAGAGAATTCCCGTAGAAAGATTCCTTTGCTTTCTACCGAATGTAGGCCACAAAGCAGAAGGGTTGTTCAACGCTGTTACGGTAAATACGGCATTGACATAAAAAACTGCAGGGGGCAATCATACGATAATGCCTCCAAGATGTCTGGGGAGTACACTGGACTACAACTCAGAATACGAGAAATAACACTACTACCCTTGCAGTGCTCATTCACTGAATTCAGTCTGTGAGCATTCAACTAGCAGTTGCAAGAAAAGTCGTGATTTTTTTTATGCTTCTTAATAATCTTTATAACTTTTCTAATAATCTCATCCTCTACCAAAAGATGGGAAGTACTCACGGGGTGTCTAAGTAAAAAAGAAAACCTAACCTTAAAAGCGTTGTCGAAAACACGTTGGTCTGCACGGGATGATGCTTGTAGGGCATTAAAAGAAGACTGGGATGAAGCAATAGAAGCACTTACAATATTATTTTGAATGACGAAAGAGAAAATGCAGCTACAAGAAGTGAAGCATCCAGCTTCCTCCGTCAACTTCAAAGATTAGAAACGGCTTTTTTTGTCAACTTTATGGGGAGATTGTTGTTGTTGTTGTTGTTTTCTAATGGTTGCCCCTTGGTACATTTAACCCATTTGGTACCGAGCTTCCCAATAAAGACCACTGTAATTTCTGAGTTCTTGCATTTCCCGGTTCAGCTTCACACACTCCAATAGATGATTTTTTTTCATTTTTGAGTATTCTCTCCTGCACAATACACATTCTTCTGAGGTGGAAATTTTTTATTTTGTAGAGATGCGCTGAGAGACAGTCATGGCCAGTTTCCAGTCTAAAGTTGGCGACTGCTTCCTTCCTGGGTTTTCTACAGTTTTTATTCCATAACTGTTCAATCCCTGACCATGTTTTTCTTTTTGAAATGTTTCTTGCTTCTTCCAGGAAGCGAGAGTTTGTTTTCCTTGTCATCAGTCTTCTTAGAGTGCTAAAGTCGTGGGTACTTTCCCGGTGGTAGAGCTTTGTCCCTCGCTTTGCCAAGGTGTCCGCTGGATTTTCCAGGGGGATCACTTTATTAACTGCTGTTGGTATGCTGTGGCATTGAAGGTAGTTGCTACTTTGGTTTAGCCAGATCTTTTTGCGTTTTGAGTCTCTGTGGTTCCATCCTCTCGTGAACCCATGACTTCTCAGGTAGTGACTTAATTCTGAGGTTTAGCAGTGGGGGGTGAAGTTGATCGCCTGCACGTGGTGCCCCCTGCATAAACTAAACGATCAACAAAGGTTCGCCTAAAGCACGCTGACCAAAATGATACAAAAGAACCTTGCCAAAAACACCAACGGCCCTTTTCAGGGTCTTAACACGGACCTAAGTATCCTGTATTGGAATGCCAGAGGTCTTAGCAACGATAAATTTTTACAATTTAAACGAAGCATCTGCCAAATTGATGTGGATCTATATGTTATAGTAGAACCAGGCGCTGCGACTGAATTCTCTGAATTTTACCAAACTACCGGATACTGCAGCCATATTTTACCTCGATCACGACAAGTCGCCTCGGGGATAATTGTTGGAATTAAAAATAATCTCTGCTCTAAATTTGAGATAATCCATGAGATGCAAGACGATGTCAAAGTGGAAATAATTCTAGCCCATATATGGAAAAATAACAAACATTTCACAGTCATAGGATTATACAACCCTCCTGGCAATATTCCATCCCTTGATGCAATTGAATCAACGATCCAAGCAAATAGCATAATCATAGGTGATTTTAACAGCCAATCACCGAGATGGGGATATGACAGGTTAACACCCGCAGGAAGACGCATAGAACTTTTCATCGACGAAAATTTTCTTGACCTGAAAGACACGCCACCAACCTTCCTGTTATTTGCTGGACAGACTTCCCGACCAGATCTCGTCCTTACGCACCCTAACATCGCACAGAAGACAAAAGTTCACTTGATGGATGACGCAGGAGGCTGTGGACACCGCTCCATTCTCATCAAATGTGCGACAGGAAAAGCCACATACATTAACAAACGTGCCCCCCGGTGGAACTTTAGAAACGCCGACTGGAGCGAATACGGCAAGATAACAAGTGATATTATACCACATGAAATAAATTGGAAATCACCTGAAACAGCTATAGAGTCCCTGAACGATGCTATACTGAAATCTGCTCTATTATGTGTACCAAGGGGTCAAGTAAAGGGTTTTCGACCGTTCTGGAATAAAAGTCTTTCATCCCTCAAGAAAACAAGAGACTCTCTGAGAAGGAAAGCAGAGAAATCTAAAGAACTATCTGACTGTATCCAACTCCGAAAATCCCAGGCCATACTACGTAAACAAATTAAGCAATCTAAAAGATCGGCCTTCAAAACCTTCCTATCGGAGCTGGATTTCCGGCGCGATGGAGCAAAAGCACACCGTTTTGTCTCAAGGCTAAATAATGACACTGAAGCCAGAGGACAACAACCTTTCAAAAACGGACTCAATCTTATCACAGATCCCAAAAAAATAGCTAACACCTTTTGCAAGTACTACGCAAATATAAGCCGAACCCGAAAGACAAGAAACGAACACAGACACCTGAATAAAAAACCTCTAATGCAATGCCTCAACAAAACCGAACAAAAAATTTGCCTAAGCGATTTTAGCCTCTCCGAACTTGAATTTGCACTATCAAACACAAAGGGCAAGAAGGCAGCAGGAGCCGATGCAATCTACCCAGAGCTCCTAAAAAATCTTGGTAACACAGCGAAACTAGCCTTGCTCAATCTCATTAATCTAACGTGGAAAACACGCGTCCCCCAGCAATGGAGGAAAGGGGAGATTATACCTATTACCAAGAAAGGAAAGCCAAGTGATACACCTTAGGGCTACCGCCCCATCACATTAACAAGTGCTTGCTGCAATGTTGCCGAAAGAATGGTCGTGCGGCGTCTGAACCAGTTCTTTGAAATAAATGCGGTTATTGATGAATGCCAAGCAGGTTTCCGAGCGCACCGATGCACCATGGACCAAGTCGTCTACTTTGCACAAAGTGTTAAGGATGGGTACCACAAGAAAATGTCCTCCCTGGCAGTAATGGTTGACCTAAAAAACGCGTACGACACAGTCTGGAGACCCATGTTGCTTCACAAACTTGCTTTGAGTGGCGTCGCAGGTAACCTTTTTAACTGGATAGCGTCCTTCCTGAGGCAAAGACAAATTCGTGTCCGCTATAATGATTGCCTTTCAGAGTACCGAATTCAACGCCAAGGGCTACCCCAAGGTGCCGTTATCAGCTGCAGCCTATTTAACCTTATGGTCAATGACATTCTGGTGGCTGTTCGGTGTGTGCCGGGAGTACAAGCGCTCCTGTATGCCGATGACCTTATTATCTGGGCAACTAGCAGCCATATCATGGGTCTTGAAGCAACTATTAATAGTGCACTTGTTAAACTAGAAGAGTGGGCCAAACTAAATGCCATGACGGTAAATACCTCCAAGACGACCTACCAACTTTTCTCTCTATCAACAAGGCGGCCTACGGTCAATCTGCGCTACTGTGGATCGGAACTCGAAGAGGTGAACATGTCTAAATACCTGGGTGTTAATATAGACACCAGAATGACGTGGAAGCACCATATAGAACAGTCCGCGAACAGTGCGTCTAGGCGCTGCCGGCTACTTAAACGACTCACTGCGACTACATGGGGAGCAAATCAAGATGTTCTGACAACTGCATATAAGAGCTACATTCGGCCGCTATTGGAATATGGCGCAGAAGCAACTATTACTGCCTCCAATGCAGCATGCCAGAAACTTCACTTGGTCCAAAATGCAGCCCTTAGAACGATAACTGGTGCGCCAAAATCAACTCCTATACTTGCCATGGAGTCACAACTGCAAGTCGAACCTATCCAAGTAAGACGGGAAAAGCTTTGCCTCATATCCTGGGAGAGATGTAAAATAGCCTACCAACAACGGTGGAATAACTATAAAACAGCGACAGAAAGGCTGAAAACTCAGAAATGCCCGATTGCGATCTATGAAGAACTCCAACGCAAATATGACATAGAACCAAATGAGGCAGCACCATTTATACATCACCGTGAATTCTTTAGCCAACTCCCAAATGCTAACCTGAAACTCTTCGACCATAATAAGACAAAAACAGAGTCGAATGAAGCCGAGCTTCGTCAAGCAGCCTTACACACTGTACAAAAACATTTTCCCGCTGAGCAGTGGATACGAATCTACACAGACGGATCCTCTATACCATCTACAGGGGCAACAGGGGCTGGGTTCTACAGCTCTCTATTTGAAGGCCACCTCGCTAAGTATTTGTAGGTGGCCGGCTAAGCAACTATGATGGAGAGGTAGCAGCCATAAAGGCAGCATCTATTGACCTTGCCAAGATCTCACCACCTAACAAAGCCGTCTTCCTCATAGATTCGACTGCAGCGATTCAAAACGTGACCTCAAATGGTGATACAAACTGCTCCCTGACAATTGAGTGTAGGCGAGAACTGCAGAACCTTGTACAATTAGGCTGGCAGATTGAACTGCAATGGGTACCCAGCCATGTCAACACCATGGGAAATGAAAAAGCCGACATCCTCGCCAAAATGGGCGCAGCACTACCTCAGCCGGAGACCCCCAGCTTATATTCATCTGCGAAAGCAAGAATAAACTCCTCAATAAGCCTATGGCTAAAAGAAAAACAATTAAGAGCCTGTGTGGGAAAAAGATGGGCAACATTGGTTACGGACGGCCCCATCAACAGAACTCTACCCCGAGCAACTAGTGTTGCTCTTTTTAGAACTACAACCGGTCATGACTACCTGGCCTCCCACCTGCACCGCATTGGCGTGTTGTCGTCTCCTGAATGTGTTCTCTGTGGATACGCTTCCATGAATGCGGATCACCTGATTGCATGTCCAGCCTTGATCTCAGACACGCAAGTCCAAGACGAAGATGGTACGGCAAGGCTCTCACGTCTCTACTGGTCAGCGCGCCGCCTAATGGCCCAACAGCCAAGGCTGGGCGTTGGCTAGTAAGTAAGTAAGTGAGGTTTAGCAGTGCTGCATGTTGCTTAATTTCCTCTGTTATTGGTTTGTTCCCTGTATATAGTTGTAATGCTGTAACTGGAGTAGATTTGACGCCACCTGTGATGAGTCTTAGGATGTTGGTCTGCAAACGTTCCAGACTGCCCTCATTTGCAGGAGTGCTTGTGATGGTTCCTTCGCTGCCATAAGTTATTACTGGCTTGATGTATGTTCTATACGTCATGTTTAGAACGTCTTGTGAACATCCCCATGATACTCCGGTGAGACGTTTTATAAGGTTTGTTCGTTTGTTTACCTTCTTAGTTATGCTGTCAATGTGGTGTGTCCAGTTAAGCTTATTATCCAGGTTAACACCCAGGTAACGAGTATTTTTAGATTTCTGTAGGAAGTTCTCGCCTACTTTTAGTGAAAAGTCGGGGTTTCTATGTTTCAATGAGAAGTACTGGTAAACGGACTTTTCTGCATTAATCTGCATGTTGTTTTCTTCTGCCCACCTTTGCAGGCCGAGGAGGGCTTTGTCATGTTCCTTTGTAGAGTGATGTCTTGTCTTTTCTTGTTTGATCCCTTGGCCCAGATGAGCACGTCATCGGTAAACATGCACGTCTCTATTCCTTCAACCACTTTCACTCGTTTGACCAAGTCATTTATATAGATATTAAAGAGGATTGTGCTATTCACAGCTCCTTGTGGTAGGCCGATTTTTACTTGTTTGTACTTGGAATGGCTGTCGTTGTATCTTGTTGAAATCCAGCGCTGTTTCAAAAATCTCTTCAACCAATTAAACATGTTTTCTGTGATGTTAAGGTGCCTTATTTTATTTATCAGTTTGTCCCGCCATACCGTATCGTATGCGCCCTTAAAGTCTACGAAGACCGCCAGGACACTTTCCTTTCTGTTGAATGCACTTTTAATTTCTTGTGTTAAACGGGCTATTTGGTGTGATGCTGATCGATTTGTTCTGAAGCCTGCCTGTTCTGGGGCAAGCAGTCCTTCTCTTTCCAAGTAACAGTTCAATCTAGTTGCTATCATTCGTTCCTGCACCTTTGCCAATTGTGATGTAAGGGCAATGGGTCTATAGGATGTTACTGAGTCTGCTGGTTTGCCTTGCTTGATTATGGGAACAATTGTTGCTTTTGTCCACTCTGAAGGGAGACACTCTGTTGAGTTCCATATTTTGTTATATATTGCTAATAATGTACTCAATGTGGCAAGCTTCAGGTTCTTGAGAAATTCAGTGTGCACTCTATCTGGTCCTGGTTGTTTGCCATTTTTAAGCTTTTTTATTGCCTCCTTCAGTTCTTCCATTTTAAAATATTTGACAAATAACTCCCGTTTGCTTGAAGTTGTATTTGTATTTGTATTATGATGCCTTTCTTGGAGTTTAAGTTTCTTCTCATTGACTTTAGTCTTTGCAGCAATCTTATATTGTGTTGAATAGAATGTATTAAACTTTTCTGCTATCTCTCTGCTGTTTGTGATTTCTCTGCCATTTATTATGGTAGGTCTCTGACTTGACTTGGGGAATTTGATGTTTAACATGTTCATATGTTTATAAATTTTGGCAGCATCAGTGCGGTAGTTCAGATTGTTCAGGAACGTTGTGAATAATTTTCGTTTTTCTTCGCATACTTGTCTTCTTAATACTGCCGCACAGCTTCACATCAGCAGGATTTTTAGGATGTTTCCCCCTTTTCTCTTGCCCGATCTCTAACCTTTTTTCAAATCTGTTAATTGTGGTGTCCAGAATGGCTTGTACTTAACTGTTTTTCCTCTAGGGATGTTTTGCTTTGCCGAGGAAAGAATTAGACTAGTAAGTTGTTTGGTCAGTTCTCCTGGTCTACCCTCTATATCAATCAGACGGATGTTTTCTTCCAGGTAGTCCCCAAAGTTTGTCCAGTTTGCTTTTTTGAAGTTCCATGATGTTCTTGCAGTTTGTTTTAGAACTCTACATCTCCAGCTGTATGTGAGCTGCATTGCTCTATGGCCGCATCCTGGGTCCTCTATTACTGTTCTACAAACGTGGTCGCTGATATCTGCTGAGGCTAGGGCTAGTCCGGATTAGTTGTTGTCCCTGAATAGTGTAAGAATGGAATGTCGGGATGTCTGTTGTTTTGTAAAGCAATTCCATATTGCTGGAGCTAATGAGATCCTCCACGACCCTTCCTGCCTCATTTATGTAGTTGTATCCCCAGGATGGCAGATTTATGTTGTCCAGATTAAGAATTTTATTTTTGGGTGGGCTGTAAATTCCATATATATTTAATCTTTTATTTTCTTTCCAGATTTCTAGCTTTATGATTTTCTGACTTGTCTTGCTCATTCATTTCTTTTATTATTTTAAATTTGGATTTCAAACTATTTCTGACAGCCACAAGAATACCACTGGCCACTTACCTACTTTTGTACAATCCGAATATAGTAAACTGACTTATTTTGAAATATTTTATGTTATCCATAGTTATGTTTGCTTCGTTAATTATTATTAGAACATCCATCCATGTTTCTGTCCTTAATTATTTTCTTTATCTCAGTCATTTTTTGACACGACAGTCCTCCAGCATTCCAATGTAGAATGTTGCAACTTTGCTGTGAGTCAATTTTGCTCTTAAAAGAGCAGATTTGCTTATCTTTCTTTGTGTGTCGCTTCATTTGGTCTAGGCCTTGGGAAAGCAGCCTAACGCTGTTACTCATTTAGTGCTACCCAGGTGACACGTGTAGCTTAAAGGATGCTACGGACGCGAGTAACTTTGCCACTCTTATGGGGAGATTTGTTATCTACATTTAACGTATGAAGTAAAAAGCTGCAATCATCTGAGATTGCTCTATTAACTGTATCGGTATTGTACGGATCTTTATCACAGTACATACATAGTATTAGAACAGAGTTTGACATTTATGAAAATAGAGCGCTAGTGAAAGCGGAAGTGACTCAGTATGAAGATGAAACAAAAAGGAAAAAGAGACGAAAAATCCAATCAGATGAAACTAGAGAAGGGGGAGTAGAATTGACTGGCAGAGAAAATTTCAGAATCAGTACTTACAATGTCATAATTGACAGATTAAATAATGAAATGGAAAGAAGAAAAACTGCTTATGATGTGATCAACTCGTTGTTCGGAATTTTTATTAGTGCTGGCAAAGAAGACCTTGATATGGAGACACTTACTGAACACAGTAGGAAATTGTGTACTTTGTATGATAAAGATCTACCAACAATGGAGGATTTTTGTGATCGAATGTTTACATTTTTTTTTTTTTTTTTGAAAGAATTAGAAGAATGTCCAAAAACAATACTTAAACTTTGCGAAGTGTTACATGACAACGAACTACAAGATTTATATCCTTACGTTGACATCGCACTGAGACTTTTTTTTACGATTCCTGCGTCCAACTGTTCAGCGGAAAGATCGTTCTCATTCTTAAAAAGAATAAATAAAAGGTTATACAAGATCTACAATGACCGAAGAACGCTTGATTTATGTGGAAATTCTGACCATCGAATCGGGGTTGACCAAAAGATTAGACTTTGATGATATTATAGATTCGTTTTCAAACTGTACATCTAGTTCACGAAGGAAGTTCTTTTAAAGATATGTTCTTTTAAAGATAACTAAAGTTCCTTATTCGTATCTTATAATATATTGTTTAATATTTTCTCAATATCTGTTATTGAACTTAGATTGGTAAGATTTCTTTTGATGTTCTTTTTTATTTTTAGTTCTTAAGAGTTTTCTATTTTGTTTAACATTACAGATTTTCAGCTGTTTTGGTGACGGCTGATAAGCCTATGTCCAAATGAATAACATTTTAGATGCATTCTAAAGTCTATTTCAAATTTTATTCTAAGTTCTTCTCATATATTAAAATAAATAATGTTATATGTCGATCTGGTTTTAATTTATTTAGAACCACTGTTAAACAAAATTAGGGTATTACTAATGGTTTTATGCTATTGATTGCACATATGGGAAGCACGCGTAAAAGGGCGCGAGGAGGGAGTTGGCTCTTTTAGGGGAGTGGTGTAGGGGGTATCATTGCTGAGGGCAAGGAAGGGGGCGGCAAGTTGCCGGTAGCCCCTAGGCGGCAAAAGTATAAATCCGCCCATGGATGAAATGTCAGTTATATTCTTTTTAGGTAAGTGTTCAAACAATCTTCAAAGCATATTCCTGTCTGGCCGATGTAGAATTTATCAATTTTATATTCTCCGCAGCACGTCTCAGTCCGATGTCCGAAGTCCAGAACTGGTGAAGAATGATCAAAGCACAGAGAATGCTTTAGAACATCAGCAGCGATGGTGCAGAAGGTGATAGAGTGGTGACCAATGCGGGGAAGACTAGGTGCAGCTGACAAGTTGAAGTTCGAATTTCAGGAGCGGAAAGAAGTGCTCAAAGACAGACAAAGTGGAACATTTTAGGGAATATATCATTTTAGGGCCATACATATTTATAATTAAGAACGTGTAAGACTTGAAACTGGGATAAATAATTCGCTGCAAAAATAGAATCACAGAACTTTGTATGAAGGGGCCTTTACTCTCCTGAATATGACTGAAAACAAATAATAAATTCTCTCAAACCACGATGCGCTTTTTGACCCAATTACTATCGTCTTCACCTGTCGCGAAAGAGGTCACTTAAGGTATCCTCCATTAACGTGTAGCATCAGTTCAACGAATTAACTTATTTTATCGGGTATTTCTTCTTTTTTAGCCTAAAAAATCAGGAAGAGAACTTCGGCATACGGCTCATGTAGGCAACTTTCCGAGCCTCTCCTAAGCCGCTTCGGTGTGCAAAACAGAGTATATTATTATGAAGTGGGTCTTCCACTTGTTGCATTCTTAGCAGCATTACGTGTAACGATACCTACTAGATATACAATATCCACAGAGTAGGCCTATAGGCGGTCGCAACCGGAATATCCCAGAGAACAGTGTGCCTCGCGTTTCGAAATAAGTGGATATCGGAAACGGTGAGCAAGAGACCGTTCTATTGAGAAAGAGCAACATGTGCTTGATATTTTTTTTTAAAAACGAACTAAAATAGGGATTAATTTAGACAAAATTATTCCAGTGAGTGTACATAAATTTTAAATAAGTTACAAATTCATTTACGTATAATTCCGGTTTTCTTTCATGTATTTTATTTTTTATCATGTTTTAGTTTATATTTTTATTTGAATTATTCTATTTCAGTGTAAGAAGGGAGTATTATTATTACATTGCTGGAAGCAGAAACAGAGTTAGTAACCTCTTAGAATGAGACAGTTGTAGCAAATTGTCTAGTTAAGTCAAATTGTGCGGTAAGCCATCATGAGCGATGAATTTGGGGGACGATGGCATTACGAGCTTAAACTAGAAAACAAGAAATTAATGGTCACCTGTCGTCAGTTCTCAGATAAAGTAATTTATTTTATTATATTATTAATTTTCTAAAACATTTAATAAAATTAAAAAAAATCAAATTGCATGAAGTTCCGTGTGCGTTATAGTTATTGTTGTTTATGGAGATGAGACATGGACATTAGCAAAAAAAAGGAACAAGAAACACTAAGCAGATTCGAAAGAAAGATTGTACGACATGTTTATGGGCCAGTTAAGGAAGGTGATGAATGGAGAATAACTATTGTGGCTATATCTGTACAACATAAAACACAGGGCCTGAGCGGTCGTTACAAGTACACTAGGGTATGCTACCGCACAATTTCTTTAGCAACTTTCAGTTTTGTTTCCTCACAATGGAATTTGTACGTTAAAGGTCTATCCAGGATGACACCAAGTACTTTGTTCGGCAACCTTTCGCTTTCTCTTTGCCTGCCCTGTGTTACGTTGGAAAGATTTAACTTGAGTTTCACCTGGGTAAATTAATAATTATCTGACTTAAGTGAGTTGTTGTTATAGTACTAGGCCATTTATTGAGAGAGCGTCTCCAGTTTTTCCACTGAAATGAGCAGTCCTGTGCCGCAATTTCCTAGATCATCAGCACATAAAAAAATATCAAGTGTGTTCAGGAAATGGCCAGTCATTTGTGTGTATATTGAAGAGCGATGGTGCAAGAACACTTCCTTTTCATAAACGGCACTGATACGAGCCTTCCTAATGTTGTTAATTACAATCGTCATGATACGACCTGTAGTGAAAGGATTAGCCGACAAAGGCGTTCCCCAGGAGCGGCCCGCTAGTGTCTCGTTGGTAGCTTATAGAACACACAAAATACGTGGAGGCTCTTGTTTCTTGAAAATACGGAACAGGGTCAATAGCAGTGACCGGAGTTGGAAGCATACACCGCCAACGACCAAACCCCTTGTTCTGTCATATCCATGTTTTTTTTTTTTATATATAAACTTCCATTAGTATGAATAAATTCATTACAAGGAATATAGTTGTCCTGAACAAACTGTATACTGCCGAAGGGGCGCTGGAACATATCGTGTTTGAAACAGAGACGAAGCGCCAAAACTTTTCAGAAATACCAAACTGGGTGCGTTAGTCATTCATTACACATTACTGGAACTTACATCTAAACAAAATTAACCGTTACAGACCATAATTTTTATAGTATAATTAAATTTTTTGATGTTGAAAGGTTATATAATTAACAGATCTAAAAAGTTGTTTCGGATGTTTTCCATCATATCTGACTACACCCTTTATATATGGTTTTGATTTCTTAACTTAGTGAACTCATACCAACTGACGAACCTTACCACATTTACAGACTTCGTCTCTATTCTAAAACTATGACATTATACGTGCCCTGTTACCGTAATCCTGAAATTAGACCTTAACGTGATCTTTGATAGCAGTCTACGTTCTACACTGTAGAACATTGATTACTGAGTGTATTCACACGCGCGCGCTCGTAGGAGCGTATAGTAGATACAAGTTCCCCCATCGAGGACCTCAAGGAAATGGCGTTACCGAGCAGGATCGAGCACCTCCACGAGAGTCCTCCACTGACGAGTAAGCTCAGTCAGCCCGCCAGTCATGTACCCTATGCTGGAGGCAGATATCAGCTCTGGTACAGCCAAAATGTGGTGTTCAGCCTCGCATACCTTCAAGTAAGCCGCAGAAGCATCGTCAATCGGCGGTAACGGCCCTCCTTCCCTGGTTTCCAGCTATAGGAGCTATTCGTTCCTCTCCCGGGCCGCTGGAGGTCCCTTACCACGCAGCGTAATCTGCTCTCCAGTCTACTGGAACAGGCATACAGTTTGCTACTATGATACTGTAAACGCCACGCCGGGACTTTTGCATGACACACACACACTTATCCCGAAGGCATCATCATCTGTCGCCTAGGGAAACTCTTAGATAGCTTCGCGAACGATCTCGAGTAGACGAGGATATGTTTTTCCTATGCTCAGGCTTGAGATGAATACTTGGCAGTGGTGGAACATCCGAAAAGCGGTTAAGCCACGGTTAAGTACTATTGTACACATTAAGTTCAACAAATCTTGTTTGAAGAACAATGTTATACCGAATTATGCTATTATAAGACTTAAAGGTTCATCTATTGCTGAATCAAAAACCAAAAAATATGCAGAAATTTACAGAGTTAAAGAAGAAATTAAATCTCTATACATTAAAAAGTCAAATATAAATTATACATTATACAAATTACATTTACAATTATTAGATAACACGCATCCAGCCGTACTGAATCATTATCTGGATTTTATAAACAATGACGTCAGGCGAATAGTTTATCAAATGCGTATAAAGCAATCAGATAAACTACAAAGGTTGTTGAATGATCAGTTACCGATATCCAGCAATTTCAAATGTAAACACAAATTTTATACGCGGTTGCAGAATTTAACTTCCCTTGTTTTAAATACTGATGAAACTGATTTATTGAGCAAAGGTTTGAAGTATAATCTTCCCATACACAAATCGAGTCTCAATCGTAAGCACATTATTACAAAAATTATCAATGCAGAGACTGTTGTTAAGGCAATGGTTGACCAAAAAGATCAAGACCAGACACGTTTCTTAATAAACGAAAAATTCAATAAAATCATTAAAAATCGGTATAATAATGTTCACTCCTCTATTCCTTTAACAAATACTAACTATAATAAAGAACGGAAAATTTTAATAGGATTAAAACAAAAATTATCTGACAATAAAGCTCTCGTCACTAAAGCTGACAAAGGTAACACTGTGGTTATTATGGACAGAGAAGATTATAACAATAAAATACAAAATTTCATTATTAACAACAACATTGGTTTACTAAATTCTGACCCAACTGAAAATTATGTAAAACGATTAAATCAGTGTATAAACAGATGCACCCATTTGTTTGATGAACAAACAAGAAGATCTTTGAAACCTATAAATTCAAAAGCACCCGTTTTGACGGGATTACCCAAACTCCACAAGGATGCTATCCCCTTGAGACCATTAGTAAATTTCACCACTGCTCCGGGGTATAAAACGGCTAAAAAATTAGTTAACATAATAAAGCACAATATACAAATAATTAATGATCATAGTCTAATTGATAGTGTTGACTTTGTGAATAAGGTTAAAACTTAATAGTTGAACCGGCTTACAAACTTGTTTCCTTTGATATTGTAGACTTATATACGAATATACCAGTAGCTGAGACCCTGCGTATACTTAAGATTAACCTTATTGATACTAATAAATTGGATATTGATAGTATAAATGAATTGATGCACATTTTGGAGTTAATTCTTGATCAAAATTACTTTACCCACAATAATCAATATTTCAGCCAAAAAAATGGGTTAGCAATGGGTTCTCCACTTTCAGGTCTTCTTGCAGATATATACCTGAATAATTTCGAAAATTCATTCATTCTCACGAATAACAAACACAAGAATAACATAATATTTTACGGCAGGTATGTTGATGATACCTTTTTAATATACAAAAGTTACACAAAGGCAAATTGATAATTTACATAGTTATTTGAATAATATCAATGACAAAATGCGGTTCACACTTGAAAGTGAAAACAATGGTAAACTGAATTTTCTAGATTTAACTGTTGCCAAGGACAATAATAAAAAATTACAATTTAACGTCTATAGAAAACCCACAACGACTGATATTGTAATACATCCTAAGTCCTTTCATCCTTTATCCCAGAAATTGGCTGCCTTCCATAGTATGATTTATAGACTTTTATCTTTGCCCCTCGGTGATAAAGAATACCGTGAGGAATGAGACACCATTAAACACATTGCAGTTGCTAATGGTTATGATGTCGATATGGTGAACAACATCCTTCGAAAACATAAGAAAAAACATAGAAACATTAACGGACATAAAACACGCGAGAATACAATACGCAAATACATTGCAACACCGTACACATACCTTATGCCTACCTAATATTTTTGGGTCAATTTTTAATAAAACCAGCAATATAAAGGTCACTTACAAAACCACTAATAATATTATGAATAATCTTCGTGTCCGCAGAACTACCAGCCTTGAACACAAAACTGGTGTTTACAAATTGATATGTGACGATTGTGACGCCTTTTATGTGGGCCAGACAGGACGTAGTTTTTTTAAAAAGATTTACAGAACATAGGCCGCCTACATACCTTCACAGTTTGGACAATATCAAGTCAAAATTTGCAGAACACCTCATTTCCGAGAATCATAATTACACAAATTTTAAAACTAATTTAATACCCCTTCACATATGTAAGAAAGGGCGATATTTGAACGCTCTTGAAGAGTATGAAATTTATAAAGCATATAACAATACTGATACCAAGCCGCGTGTTTTAAATGATAAACTGCTTTTCAAATCAAATGTATTGTACGACACTGCTTTGCGCTATTGTCGTGGTGGGAGCAAAACGTAATTCAGTGTGCGGTCAATCTCCGTACGATGTACATCGTTAAACGTTCGCGCTCGCTTTTAGACATTTACGTATTTATATTGTTTTAAATTATTTATTTCATGTTGAATTTTAATATTTTAGTTAATTGACAAATGTATCAACTTAAATGATACACGATTATTTTAAGTTCTGATGATGGGACAAGTGTCCCGAAACATGTCAACTTTGTGACGACGTTGTTTCTGGAAGCCGCAGACGGTAAGTTGCAATATATTTGATTTAATATACTGCGAACTGATGTTGAAAGTTCAGCTGCATTTATCAACAGTACAGTGCATAAGGACGGTGCGATTAATATTGATGACTCATTATTAAATGTTTATGAAATGTTTCTAAAGTAAATACATTTTTATATTTATATACATACCTCTGCTCAATAGTCCGTAAAGGGCCAAGGTACACCACACGACTTTTGTGTTTAGTGTGGCGGTTGTACGGCTAGTACAACGCGTCGCCAGCCGGTAGTTGCGGTATCCGCAACCAGGAGGCGCGCTGTTATCTTTTTTCGGCTACTCAGTTCTGCCTCACGACGCCGAGTGCACGCCGTACGGAATCTCCGCCGGGAATTGAACCCTCGATCACGATCGCATCAATCGCCCGTGCTAGCCACTAGACTACCTGGCGGCCCTTACATTTATGTAACATTATTGAAAATAAAAATTTCAAAGATAAGAAGTTGTCACAGATATGGATACAAATTTTCAAAGATTTTAATTCTGTAGAAGAAAACCCTATCAATTTGCTCAATTGATTGAGTTTTTTGTTAACCTGAGACTTCAGCAGCTGTGGAAAGGATATTTTCTTTTATGAAGAATGGTGGGCGTTCAGGAAGAGGAAGTATGGCTACAAGAACAGAATATCTTTATTTACCGTCAAGTATAATTCAGAGTAGCCTACATCTGCAGTAACTTTTACAAAATTGTTAAACAATTATTGATATTAATAATACATTAATAACATTATTATCAATACATTAATATTATTATGTATTATGTACGGAGTAAGAAATACAAAATAGATAGTGCCTTCCTTCTTCCAAGAGAGTTAAATAGACCCGAGTTAATTATTTAATATGTAAACTATAATTCAATTTATAATTTAATGTTTCATAATTATAAATAAAATTTGACATGACGAAAATTTTATTAAAACTTGGAATTACACAGCTATTACCTCCTCCCCCTCACCCTACCCCTCAGTCAACGGTGTCCTCGAATGTCCGCTTTTACCAAGGCGTCCTCGTTTTGGATCTGAAAAATATGGAAGCCCTAGTGAAGCTGAAGTCTGATATTGTTACAATAACCTTTAACCATAAATTGCTGCAGTGCGTTACGAGCTATAAAACGTGTATTAATAGAAATGTATTATCACCGTACGCGAGAGGTTGGTGTACTGAGGAATCGGACACATGGCTGGGAACATGCAACTACGCAATGTGAACTATTTTCACAGTGAACAGCCCGCATTATGAATACAAAGAACCAGACGCTTATGAAGGAATGCTATGGTTATGCGAATTAGCGGCATTATATAAAATAAAGAACGGGAGATGTCGGTACACATACTGGTAGAATTGCTAAACGCAGAAAGAGCTATCTTCACGGAACGAATAATAGAATAATAAACTATTATTGTCGACAGATTAAAACACCTTCGGCAAGGAAAACAGTTTACACGGTACTGATGTAAGAGAAAGAGAAACAGGAACTCTCCTATTCGATACGACAATTTAGAGTTGTTCGTATTTTTGTTGATGTAATTGAGCGATCACTGGAAGAAAAGAAAGTATGCACAGCAATACTTTTGGATGTGGCCCAAGCATTTGGTAAAGTGTGGTCTGATATATTTATGTATTATTGGATACGTACAAGGATATGGACGCGGTTCATACTTTTAAAGCGGACCGACTCCGTTGGGTTGGTCGTGTGTCAAGGAAGATTTCAAGGAAGGTTCTAAGAGAGAGGATTTATGGAAGGAGAAGGACAGGCAGACCAAGACTGTGGAAGGCGGATGGAGTGGCGGCCGACGCCCGGACTACGCTGGGAGTGCGTGACTGGCAGACGGCAGCGCTGGATACAGTGGGATGGCAGTCAATGTTGAAGGAAGCCATGATCGCTCGAAGGTTGTAGCGCTAGGGAAGTAAGTAAGTAAGTGGTCGGATATACAGTATATAAGATGAAAAAAATTGCAGATGAGCCAAATGCTAAAATAGTATATTTCAGAACGACAGTTCAGAGTAACGTGTGGTGATAATTATTCCGAAAATTTCAGCTGGGGTGTCGTTGTACACGAGAGATATTCCGGAGTGACAACAGCTACATTATTCCGGAGTGACAACTCTGGATGTTAAGCTTAGATGAAAAGAACAAGTCAAGAAAAAACGTGAAGAACTTGTAATAAAATTCAAGAAAATGTGGTGGCTACTTTGAAGACACTTTGAACTGTCACTGCATAATAAACTGTTATTGTACAGACACATTTTGATACCAGTGTGGCTTTATGGTGTACAACTTTACCGGCACCGGCACTAATACCTGCCACTAGGCTGCACTAAGTCCTTCACTAGGCGGCACTAATGCCGCCTAGTTTATTCCTTAAAATATGCTCTGGCATACAAGCAACATTTGCGGAAGACAACGAGTTAGGCAGAGCTACTACGAGGGTAGGGTGAAAAGTTCCGGGCCTGACACAGAGACAACGCCACTATGCCCGTTATTTTGATCGTGTTGTATGATTTCATCCTTTGTAAGCTGAATTTAGTTATTTCAAGTGAATGAGTTCTTCAGTATTAGCTTGAAAGTACATCACAATAAACGCCTCGAGCATTGTTTTAACAGTGGCCAGTTTGGAAATTCGTGGCGTCACTAAACACTTTAGTTTTGAAATGGTTAACTGCAACCGACGTAAAAAAGGAGCTGGTTTCATCCTTGGGGTTGTTGAGTCGGACAAGCACAACTAGCGACCCACGTGTTGGTTACATCAGAGAAAATAGGAAAAATCTACAAAATGAAAGATCGTGAGATAGCAAAGACTGTTGGTAGGCCTATATCAACGGAACTTGTGCGAAATATCTAACATGAACATCTGTGTGTGACAAAGCTGTGCCTCGTTTGCTGATACTTGACCGAAAACAGTGTCGAAAGGATGTTTCAACCGACTGTTTGGCACTCTATACGCGCAATCGAATCAAAATTTTGCGTCGATTCACACCTCCGTCACTCACACCCCTTACTCACACATCCGTCAGTGTTCGAAAGTCCGAATCTGTAGTACGAAACTTGATTAAAGTCCGAAAGAGCGAAATACGCGAAAGTAGAATGTGCGAAAGTAGAGTGCCTCCTGCACTACGTTCGATGCCCACGACTGTTAATTCTGTGCGACATTCAACTCTCTCCACGGATATATTATCGAAGTTAATTCAAAGCCGGCTTTGAACGGTTATCATATTCCGATATCGAGGTATCGATGCACAAATACAAGCAGTAATCGTGTAGTCTCTGTCGTAATGTAAATAAACCAAAAATACCGCTTACAATTGGCAGACTTGTTTGAAAATAGATTTTACTGTATTGAAGATAATGAGTGGCCATAAATATCACAAACGATTAATAATTTAATGAATACCGTTTATATAGAATAACACACAAAGCCGTAAAGATGGTAATCTTATCGAAAGCCTCGTTTAGAATTGATAGTCATAAACATATAATCAGAGATTTAATGCACGTGTAGTTTGACAAACTATAGAGAGTTGATCGAATTTTAACAATTGTATAGTAACATAACGTCGGAAAGTTGGCAAGACTAACTATGATCTGTATCCACTTGCTTGAAAGTCAGTGTCAGCGGACGCTCTCTGATATCTGTGATTAGATTCTTAATGAAAACAATAATGCAGTAATTATTACCTAACGGAAATCTTTTGCAGTTACTTAAAAATGAATATAAACCCGGTAAGCTATATTTATTCCCACTGTTTTTCTCATATTTATTGTTTTATAAGAATGCGCCCGTATTTTTAGAGGCCGGTTGAGTCAGTGTTGATTTTATTACATTTAATGTAAATTTTTTTGTATATAGAATTTCAAGAAACAGCTTAATCATGTTGATTCTTTCGCTGTTAGAATAGTTATGTTTAGTCTGTTAGATAAAAACATTTTAATTTGGTTGTATTATGTTAAAACATTAAATACAAATTAGGATGTAAACAAAATACAAATTTAGGATATGCCACATCTCACGCTTTTCTAATAGATATTTCATGTCTAGATATTTTAACATTGCACACTATTACACTAAAACACCTTTTTTCTTTATTTTCACATGTATAGAGGTAACGTAGATTACAGGGGCGAATCTAGGATTTCATTTCGTAGAGGGGGGGAGGGATTTTTTCAACCACATCGTTTTCTTAAAGTATTGTTTTTCTCGTGTTATAATTAAAATCATACCAAAAATTAAAACTAAGAGGTAGATAATAGCTGTAATTCACTAATTACATTAAAATAAATTAAAAACACATCAGATAGGCTTCCAGTTTGTCTTGCGAGCCTAATAATACCTTTCTGTTGAATATAAATAGTTTAAAGAGAACGTTAAAACTAAGAAGTGAGAGTATTACCAGCGTGTATATGATTGCTGTGGATATAAATGTATCCAACAGAGTTGTGGATATAAATTTTACAGCATGTAAAATAATGTTAAATAATTTTGTTAAAAATATAATGATTGTCAGTCTGTTTCAATTAATTACATTAAAAAAACACGCAGCCAGTTTAAAATTTTGCTCCAAAATTTTCGGATTTCGGGGGGGATATCCCCCATATCACCCCCTAGGTTCGCCTCTGGTACATTATGCAACATGCAAATTACAATTGAATTTTAGTATTGTCAGTATGTATAATATAAAGTAATCTATTAATAATGTACAGGTGTGTGTGTAGCGGGAATTGGAGTTAGTAGTGCACCCCCACCCCCAAGTCTGTAACCTTTACTTAAGTTCATTCTTTTTATCGTAGGCAAATGGAACATTCTATGTGACTCCTGTGTAATACAATGACTTTGGATATTCTAAAGAAACCATAATGTTACAAAGGACAGACAGATCTAATTTTATGTAACATCCATAACATCCACAGCATCAAGTCAGGTTAGGTGTACATAACACACCCATGCAATGTTTATGCATAAAATAATCAAAATATGAGTATATACACAATGTTACATAATCAAAAATTGTTAAAGAAAGTTGTACTCTCAAAGTCAACTCTCAGATAATGGTTAATTTCATACTGCAAGTTGACAATATAAAGTTTGTTGTCCTCGTTAAGCTTTCTAGTCTTGTAAATGCAAATACAGTACATTGTTTTTTCTGATTCCTCATTAAATAAATTTTCTTTCACTAAAATGTACACACACACACACACACACACACACACACACACACACACACACTTGTATGTGGGGTTTTTGTACACATAAGTTGGAATTTCAACGTGATAAAATCTTATTAAGACATACCATACTTGATTGTGTGTGTGTGTGTTTTTTTTTTAAATTGTTTATGTATTAACGAGTTTTCACAATGCCATTACTTATACGTTACAAAGAATCTCAGCCCCCCACAAGAAAATTCTATATACACCCCTGCCTCAGCAACTTTATGGGACATGTCATCTGAATGGATTCTGCTCAGTTATTAGCACTCTACATATCACAGTGTTGTACGAGGTATAGTGCAACCATCCTTGTTTATAAAAAATGCATGGTCTTATAAAATTGTTTGAGTCAATTGGGATAATTCTATAACCGATGTATTGCTCAGGCTAATTGATTATTGAAAATAAAAACCTACCAACTGATTTCAAAGAAAGGCTGAAGAGTTGTAGTTTATCATAAAGAGATTGTTTAGAACTGCTTTATTACAAATTATTAACAAAATTGTTAATGAGTTAAACAGCCAGTTCTAGGCATAGAAGAAATTAATAAGACATTTATGTTTCTAAATAGTAATTAAATATTGGAGGTAGAAAAAATACCTTATTGCAAAAGCCCAGAAACTAGCACATAAAGTTAGTGCAAATTTCTTCAAGATATGTAAAGTTTAAAATTCTATCTCCATGTAGTGACTCTCTTAAACCTCATGTTAAAAAAATAAACTTTAATAAAGATATCCGAACTTAATAGTGGCCATAAGTATATTATTCATTTTACCTATAATATTCAAATTTGTAAATTATTTCAACTGAACTCAAGAGAGCATCACCTCTTCTTATGGTGACATTATTAAAACATTTGTTGCAATAGTAGCTCAGATTGAATCATTGAGATTAATTCTTATACCATAATAATAAGCTCTAAGAATGCCATTTAGTACACATTTTTGCTTACTTAATCCTTATAACTTGTCTACCTTTACAAGTGTAAGTTTATAGGGCTCAAGTATTTCATAGTCTTTTTTCCACATTTCATTCCAGTTTCTCTTATCCTGTGCTGTTTTGGCTATGTCTGTCCGTTTCCTTGTCTCTTTCCAACTGATTTTCTAACTTCATCCTGTCAGGCAATCCCATGTCTGCCACTGCTTCTCTTATTTAATGGTCTTGCCTCACGTATTTCTTTCCTGACCCATTTTCATTATATGACCAGATCATCTCAGCTGTATTATGTGGTGAATGAATTTTATATTTAATCTTTCTCTAAATGTATTGTTTCTTGTTTGTCCATGATTGTTTTTTAATCTACTTTCTGTTATAACCTCATTTTAGTTGTTTCTATTTTTCTTTGGTACAACATTCTCCTTCCAGGTATGCGACTCCTTCTTTCTATAAATTGTCTTTTTGTCACCCTCCTTGTTAATTCTTTGATATCACTATACTTTAATATTTAAACTCTTTCACTTGTCTTAGCTTCTTCTTCTTCTTTAGCATTACAGCCCAATGTGAGCCCTGGCTTCCAACACCAATCTTCTCCATTCCCCTCTCAGTGTGGTCCCTCACATAAATTCTTCATAGATCTTACAGCACATCATCCAACCATCTTATCCTAGATCAGCACTTGTCTTATGGTTCCCTCTTCCT
Source organism: Magicicada septendecula (assembly GCA_034769895.1). Classification (NCBI taxonomy): domain Eukaryota; kingdom Metazoa; phylum Arthropoda; class Insecta; order Hemiptera; family Cicadidae; genus Magicicada; species Magicicada septendecula. The sequence goes on along the minus strand of CM068376.1, from coordinate 318,704,784 downwards.
CTATGATATGGAAGTAGATATCTGTCTTTTTTGGTAATGATCATTGTTTGTGTTTTATCCTGGTTGATACACATGTTGTATTATCTTTATTAATTTTTTAAGGATTCAGTATTTATTCATATATTAGGTGACTTTTTTTGTCTTTTGCCATTATCACCATGTCATCAGAATAACATATTTCTGAGATTTCTATTTTCCACATCTTCCAATAGCCATCTTCCATTACTCTGATTGCTTCATCCAGAACCAAAGAGGAAAGTAGTGAACTCAAAACGCATCCCTTTCTTACTCACTCTATCGTATCAAACGTTTCTATGACATTTGATCACTTCTTTTGATCTGACACTTTCTGGCTTCACTACACATAGTTTGTACAGTCTTTATTATGTTTTATTCAATTTTCGTGCTTGCTTCCCTGGCACTACAACCCTCAAGGGATCATGGCCTCCTTCAATATTGATCACAATCCCACTCTATCCCATCACACACTCCCAACATAGCCCGGGCGTCAGCCACCACTCCATCCGCCCACCGCAATCTTGGTCTGCCCAGTCCTTCTCCTTCCATAAAACCTCTCTCTTAGAACCTTCATTGTACTTTGTCAGCATCCAATACTCAGATCCATATGTCAGGACAGGTCTTATCAAAGCCTTATAAAGTCATATCTTCATGATTCGAGAGATATACCTGCTTCTCATGTGTCTCTGAAGGCGAAAATAGCATCTGTTGGTGGCCAATATTCGTCGCCCAACATCCAACTGAATTTCGTTGTTGGCAGTCACTATTGTGCCAAGAAATGTGAATGCATCAACACAGTCAAAAACGTGGGTGCCAATCATAACCTGCGCCTCTTGTGTTTCATATTGATGTAGTTTGGTGTGTATATATTTTGTCTTGGCTTCATTAACTACCAGGCTGACTCTTCTGGCGGCTCCATCCAATGCAAGAAATGCATCACTCACCGCATAAGACCGGCCCACAAGGTCAATATCGTCAGCCTATGATAATAGCTGAATGGACCTGTTGAATATTATTCTATCAACCTTTATCCTAGACTCCCTCACTGCAGTCTCCAAAGCAAGGTTGAATAATGAACATGCTTAACAATCTCCCTGCATGTCTCAAAGTCTTCAGAGACATCAGATTGTATATGTATCATTCAGCATATTTCTTTCATTGTTAGCTGGACCATTTGTACAAGTTTTGCTGGGATTCTCATTTCCAGCAGGACCTGGATCAATTCTTTCCTTTTAATGTTGTTATACGCTTCTCAAATGTCAATGAATAGGTGGTGTGTCTGCATCCCATATTCTCTTGCTCTCTCCAACAACACACGTATTGTGAAGATCTGGTCTGTGCTTCCCTACCTTTCCTAAAACTGGCCTGATAAACAGCAATTTCTCATTCAGCAAAAAGTAAATGCTTTTGGTGAAAAATAGATAATAAGATCTTATAGACACATGGAAGCAAAGCAATCCCTTTATAGTTGCAATATTCCAGTGTGTCACCCTTTTTATGGATTGGACAGATTATGGTTTTCTACCAGTCCATCAGTATTCTTTCTGTCAGCCACACATCCAATATCAACTCATGCAGAAATTTCACCAACTCATTCCCTCCATGCTTCAACAACTCACCCGGCAATCTGTCATGCCCTGGAGCTTTATTATTCTTAAGCCTATCAACAACCTCTCGGACTTCATCGTTGTCAGGGGGTCCCATACCCCAATTAGAATTATCACTTGGAGCCTAGCTATGAGGCGTTCCTCATCATTCAATAGGAAGAAGAAACAGTTTCTCCACTGCTCCAAGCTCTTTTTATTAAAAAAAATCTGTATAATATTTACCTTATTTCTTCCGTCGTGTGACTTTGTGTTGCGTTCGATTGATTATAGCGTTTCAAAACATATTATAACGTCTCTCCTGTTAAGACATTATAACACAGGGAACCAGTTTAATTGTTTGCTTTCAATTAAACCGGCTGCCGTTGTTAGTACAAATTACTTACCAACAAATTGGGAAAATGTAAATATCAGGAATTTGTCCAAGGTTACGTAAATTTACTCACTCTCTGGATTTTAGCAAAAACATCTCTTTATTATGGCTTCTTAAATAATGATTTAAAATTAATACCTTTAATGGTCATCTTGTTATTTTTACGTTAAAATAAACTTCTGATAGATTCTGCATCAAATGCTCTTATACTCTTTAAAGTGTTACTCTGATGAGCTCAAAGCCATACAGTTGTATATTACATTGAATACCACGGATCCGGGTTTTAATTTTATAATATTCTAAAATACTTCAACATTATGCAAACTATTTGAATAATAGTTTGATCAAATTTCGAATTAATTTTTACCTTTAACCATCATCAGATTACTATTATTTCGTTACAGTAACTACAAACATTACTATGTTAAGATTTACATGATTTGAATGAGTCTTTACAAAATGTACTGTTTTGTTGTGGTTGTTAGAAAACAATATAAGCACAGAAGTTACGCTTTAGTGTCACCTGGGTATAATGTGGTCTGCAGCTGGTTCTCTTGCTGATCCTCTTCAGTAGGTTTTCCTGGATGTTCTTCATTGTCGTTTGGGTTCCTCCATTTAGTTTGTCGATCCTACGTTGTGATCAAAGTCATGACACTAGGATTCTGCTACCTGGAGCTCGTAAGGTTGTCATCGTTGCTTCACTCCTGACGTTGGTGTTCACTTTTCACATTTTAGTTTTAACTGCACTAATGTTACCTTTTTATATGGTATGGAACATACCTTACAAGTTAAACCTTTTTATAAATAGATGTGTCGGCTATCTTAGTTATTTTTAATTCTTTCTCTACATTTAAGCTACTTTACTTGTTTTACGTTTCACTTCGTTTCAACTACATGTGGAGTATTTAACCACGAAACACTTACTTTCTGCTACATCGTTTTGCAATATATACATACGTTTACCTTCACGACACATGGTAAAGCTGTTAACTTGTCAGAGATTCTGGGTCGACTGGGGTTGATTTTGCGGCGGTGAATAGGGAAGCGGGCGCAGTTCACACGCCGAGAGAAAAGTAGTTCGTACTTTTATTATTATTATTTTTCCATTAATTAACTACTATTAATTAGTTATATAATTAAATAATTACCTTATTATCCACTTAGCGATACAAAGTTTCGTCAGTTATGACGCGTTTCGGGACTAAGTCCCATCCTCAGATACACTTAATTTAATAAATTAATACATTAAAAAATCGCGACCATGATACTGGTCAAGTCAATTGAATAAAATAAATTACAAATCGCATGTGATATGTTTTACTAACCATGGCCGGAGCTCCCGCATGCGTTCACCCACAACCGCGATCGTCACGCGACTGGTCAAAGATTAAACCAAACCGATGGCAGTGTCGAACAAGTAGTTTGATGCAAAATTTATCTGGTCATTTAGTAAACTGTTTTTAGTGGTACTATTTTTTATCGATTTATAAATTTCAAGTTCCTCCAGACTATCCATCCGTTTTCCTTTTTTACAAAAATGCAACGCTGATAAATTTTCGTCGAAGCTCGTATATAGTGAATCAGACTGAATAAATTTATGCCTTTTAGCAAGTTACTGTTAATTATTTAGCAGATAGCATTTTAAATGCTAGCATAGTGTGGCATTTTGTATGTGCTACAATGTACATAATTATTTTTTAAGACAGCAGAGTGGCGCATTTTATAACGTCTCTCCTGTTAAGACATTATAACACAGGGAACCAGTTTAATTGTTTGCTTTCAATTAAACCGGCTGCCATTGTTAGTACAAATTACTTACCAACAAATTGGGAAAATGTAAATATTAGGAATTTGTCCAAGGTTACGTAAATTTACTCACTCTCTGGATTTTAGCAAAAACATCTCTTTATTATGGCTTCTTAAATAATGATTTAAAAATAATACCTTTAATGGTCATCTTTTTATTTTTACGTTAAAAGAAACTTCTGATAGATTCTGCATCAAATGCTCTTATACTCTTTAAAAGTGTTACTCTGATGAGCTCAAAGCCATACAGTTGTATATTACATTGAATACCACGGATCCGGGTTTTAATTTTATAATATTCTAAAATACTTCAACATTATGCAAACTACTTGAAGAATAGTTTGATCAAATTTCGAATTAATTTTTACCTTTAACCATCATCAGATTACTATTATTTCGTTACAACAACTACATGTGGAGTATTTAACCATGAAACACTTACTTTCTGCTACATCGTTTTGCAATATATACATATGTTTACCTTCACGACACATGGTAAAGCTGTTAACTTGTCAGAGATTCTGGGTCGACTGGGGTTGATTTTGCGGCGGTGAGTAGGGAAGCGGGCGCAATTCACACGCCGAGAGAAAAGTAGTTCGTACTTTTATTATTATTATTTTTCCATTAATTAACTACTATTAATTATCCTACCTTTTCTTTATTGAGTTAGGTATTTCATTTATTATTATCACGTCTTTTTATTTAATTAGAAAGATTATTATTATACGCTTCATAACAGTGTAATTTGCATGTCCGTACTAGCCTTTTTACAAGTTGGTACAGGTATATAGGTACAGAGGGGAGGGTGGATTATTTTCTCACGTGTTATTTTGAATAAAAATTATTTTGTGCTATTTAACTTGCCTTTAAATCGTCACAATATGTTTCATCTTCAGAAATAAAAATTCACTCTTAGCGAGGTCGCTACATATTAAAATTACAAATATTGGAAACAATTCTACACATATCCGCGTTACATGAGTGCTCACTCGAGTCGGACCGATCGGACACTGACTATCAATAGCTATTGTGTAAACAGGTTTATTGCCGTATCATAGAGCGGGTTTGATTTGAAATTTAAATGATCGTTTAGCATGAAGTCACGACTGTGTACGTCATTGTACGCTCTATATAACTTGAATTCTTCCAAGGCGTTCATGTAAGTGCCTTTATTACAAAAATATATGGGTTTCAAGTTGGAATTAAAGCTTGTATATTTATGATTTTCGTTTATCAAGTGACATGCATAGTTGGATTTTATGTTGGATAGTGTTGTCTGACCCTTCAGATTGTGCTTTGGTGTGTGTTCAATAAAACGTTTTTGGAAACCCCTTCCCGTCTGGCCGATATAAAAGCATTCACAATTGTCACACGATAATTTATAGCCTACACCCCTGTTTTCTTTTCTAAAGGGATAGTTATTTTATTATGGAGTATGTTCATAAGATTATTGTTGGTTTTAAATATTACGGTTCTATTGTTATTATTTAACACACTAGTTAAAATTTTTGGCATTATGTTGGTGTACGTCGTTGAAATAAAAATGGTTTTTGTGTCTTTTTCTATACGAAGTTTAGATAGCTTGTGCTTTTGTTTTCTGAGGAGGTTGTCAATCAAGGAACTATTGTAGCCATTGGCTTGAGCTATGTATTTTACTGTGTTTAGTTCGTCATTAAAATCCTCGTCGTCAAGAGGTACTGTTAAAAGTCTATGTATAAAGTAATTAAAAGCTACCATTTTTTGCGAAAAGGGGTGATGTGAGTTGACAGGTATGGTTACATCGGTGGTGGTTGGTTTTCTATAGGTATTGAATTTCAGTTTATCAATGTGTTTAGTAACTGTTAAGTCCAAAAAGTTTAATTTATTATTTGTTTCAGTCTCAAGAGTGAACTGAATGTTTTTATTTATATTATTCATAAAGTTTTTAAAATTTTCAATCTGTCGCAAAGTACCTTTATTTATTATAAATGTGTCATCAACATAACATGCATAAAATATGATGTTATTTTTGTGAATGTTGTTAGAAAACATAAAAGTGTTTTCATAGAAATTCAAATAAATGTCAGCAAGCAAACCAGACAGCGGCGAACCCATTGCTAAACCATCACTTTGACTGTAAAATTGGTCATTGAAAGTAAAATAATTTTGTCCTAAAATGACTTCAAGTAGGTCCATTAGCTCTTCTATCATTAATTAATAATCTTCTATAGTATAATACCAAAGAGTAAAGTTTCTACTTTACTCCCTCTCCATGTTTCTCTAACATCTCCCAAGGGGGCCCTGAATCCCCATATTTGCTCTGCATATCTCTGATTTTAATTGTGACACTGATGTGACATAACGTTTTCAGAATACTTAGTCATCAATTTAATGTCAGGTGTGTGTGTGTGTGTGTGTGTGTGTGTGTGTGTGTGTGTGTGTGTGTGTGTGTGTGTGTGTGTGTGTGTGTGTGTGTGTGTGTGTGTGTGTGTGTGTGTGTGTGTGTGTGTGTGTGTGTGTGTGTGTGTGTGTGTGTGTGTGTGTGTGTGTGTGTGTGTGTGTGTGTGTGTGTGTGTGTGTGTGTGTGTGTGTGTGTGTGTGTGTGTGTGTGCTATCTGTCTGCCTCTTCATTGCTTTATAATTTTTGTTGTTTTTTTTTTCAGAATAGATGTCGTTACTGTCACAATTATTTCTGCTGCGAGTCTCATAGAATAGATCATGAAGTCAAACATCACAAGAAACCGACTCTACCCTTGTGGATAAAAAATAAAAACATATCAAAACAGAAAATAAATAATAATAATAATAATAATGAAACTAAACTTCAGAATAAGCAACAGTTTGATAGAATTAACAAACCTGTTATAACTGAAACAACGGAAGTAAAAGCGAAAAGATTGTCACGCAAACGTCAACACAGTTGTATTATAAATACAGAACAAACAATGCCTGATATGTTATTGAATACAGTGACATTTACAGAAAGGAAAATTTTGAAACCCAAATTCAAAAGTGAGATCCATTTGGATATATTGAAGAAGGCACAAAATGTCGGAGTACAGCCAGATACCACTAAGATTAATAAAGAAGATGGCTTATCGTGTGTAACCGTGAACATAAATAATGATCCGAATGTCAAAACACAACCAGATAATACAAATATTCCTAAAGAAGACGTACCATCTGAAACTATAAACAAAAAACTTGATCCAGTAAATAAGGAACATGACAGTGCAAATAACAGTGATTTCAAAATGACTAATGAAATTAAGATGGAATCTCTGTTCTCTAATACAGTTTCAAACAAGATTTCTAATCAGTCTCGACAGGATACCATTGATGAAAATTTTGATCAGCCATTGCTTGCAGAAATAACAACAAATACACCAGTACAAAGTAATTTTAATGTAGAGTTATACCCTGATTCAGAAACACAAAATCTGTATGATGGAAACACAGACTCACCTCTTACAGATATTAGAAAAGAGCCTACATGTATTATAGTCTCTCCAATTTCAGATGGGGGAAGTCCACCAGGTAAAACTAGTACACCTATCACTTCTGATCAAGAAAATATGTCATTGAAAATTAACGAAACCTGGTGTACAGCATTACAAAATTCAAGTTTGTTGATGTACAAATCCAGTAGTGAAAAGTATTTAGAAACTTCAGAAGGCTTAGTATCATCTACAAAGGAAACTGAAGACAACCAAGCAAAAACCATTCCTGCAGTAACTCCTTTACGTGGCATCATGAAAAATTCTAAATTGAATTCATTTGGAAATGAGACGCTGAATAGTACAAATTCATTGTCAAAATTAAGACATGTAACATTCTCAGATACACAATCAATTTATTTAACACAAAATGATCTGTTGGTTGAACAGCCAGATACTCCAACTCAGAGCTCACACTTTCAAGGCATGTTCAAAACAGTGGCTGACTTTGTAACTTCAGCATTTCAAAGCTTGCCAGGATTCATCTTATCATCTTCTGAAACAGAAAGTGTTAATGAAATGACAGATACAGTACCAAAAACTGCTAAACGGATTAGAAGTCCTGATTCAAATTCATCTTCAGGATACAGTCCTTCTCATAAACGCCGCTGTTATCATTGCTACCTGAAACAAAATCCAATAAGGAAAAGACGTTCTATCTCAGGTAACTGCATGATTAATTAATAAATTATGTAAGACTGTCAAATGATATAAGCTATTATTCAACGTATAAAGTTCAATCCTGGTATATGATAAATTTAAAAAAGATTATAAACAGACATTTCTCTAAAGCTTAATAAACTTCAGTAGAATCAAATTACACACTCTCTCTCTCTCTCTCTCTCTCTCTCTCTCTCTCTCTCTCTCTCTCTCTCTCTCTCTCTCTCTCTCTTTCTTTCTTTCTCTCTCTCACTCTTGTTCTCTCTTCCTCCTTGCTCTCTCACTGTCACTCTCTCCCCCTCTCTCTTGATCTTTCTTCAGAAATAATACAAACATCATTTCCAATGGAAGCTAATCCAAGCACAAAATATTTTAGCTTAATGTTTTTAAAATCTCTGATTATATTACTCATTTCACATACGTAATTTTCTATAATATTTTTCAATATAATATTTCATAACATATCAATAAATCACTTTAAAAACTATGTCGGAAATGTAGTTATTGTTATTACTATATTTTTTAATTTTATTATCATCATCATTATTCTTGTATAATTACTGTTATCATTATACAGTACTAAAATCATTGCCACTCTCATCCTTATTACTCCTTGTAATCCAGTGGTGTAGATCATCTTAAAAATGGAAAGAGACTTTTCCATTTATATATAATTATATTGCAGAAGTAATTTTAACATGTGAATATTCAGTGAACTGATATTGTTTATGAGTCTTCTCATACATGTGCGTGTGTCTGTCCCAAAGACCTGTATAATCAAATTACAGTAGAACCTCACTAATTCATCACCTACAGGACCGAAGGCATGACGAATTAGCGAAATAGACGAATTAGTGAGGGAGTAAGAAACAAACCCATTAAAGACAATATAAAATGTTTTATTACAACACTAGCAATGTACAGTACTAATATTATGCTTGAATATATTTATTGCTGGAAGTTTTCAAACTCAAACAAGTTAAGCACTGTAACAGCAAAAAAATTTGTTTAATGATTGTGAAATCACAGTTTTTTCTGTTGACCGTACTTTTCAAGGGCCAAATTATATATTTGGTGCAGTAAAATTATTTTAGGCATCTTGGCCTTTGTACCACTCGATTGCTGTAGTCTGTGATTGAATTGCCTCCTTATGGGAGACTGCAGGTTTTACTGGCTGGTCATCAGCTTCATCATTAGCTTCTGTAGGTTCTGTGGATCTGTATGTAACAATTTCATCATCGTTAAACATTTTGTAGCCTACATCCAGTAATCCCTACAGCTGGTAGGGATTGGCAGATACCTAACAATTCCTATGTGGGGTCAAGACATCTGGTTCTGTAGACCCTGGTTGTAATTCAAATGGCTGTAACTTATTCCAGGCAGATTTTATACTGTTTTCCAGAATACATTGCCGGGTATCAACTGCATTATATATCGCATCTTTTAAAGTGTATGCCTTCCAAAATTGTTCAGTGTCCACATCGTTTTCACAAATTTTGTAAAAAGCACATTCTGTACTACCCCAGGTATAATTAAAGCATATATGTTACTCGTTTGTTAATAAAGAAAAAGAAAGAAAAAGCTTGAGTGGGTGACGAATTATAGAGGGAGATGAATTAGTGGGACACAAATTAGTGAGGTTCCACTGTACTTTATTGATGGCCATTTGCTCATATTGTGGGAGACCCAAACACTGTACTCCTGTTTAATGCTGAATTAGCTTATAGATAGCAACAAATCTAGTTTAAGATGGCCTATCACACAACAGAAAATGAAACTAATCAAAAGCAAATTAAACAAAAAATCCCGCGCCAACCCCCTTCCATCTCCACACCTCAACCAGTCACCAAAAAACCGTTACAGATTACTAACGCCTTGACGCATTCCACATTTATACCTCACTGAGGAAGGAGTAAACCACTTCGAAACGATGTTTGAGGAAATAACAAGTAAGTTTTTCACAAGTGAAAGTGCATTAAATATTAATTGTAAAAAAAAACACTAAAAAATTACAAAGAAAATAAATGAAATACAATAGACGCCATCTAGTCCGGCCTCGGTTGGATCAGCCGTCGGATGGTTCGGCCAGCCATACAGTGAGTCACACAGTCTAGACGAGCCTCCAGCGACAGGCCCTAATTTGTTAAACGGAAAATATATGTAGCTCAGTTGACTCGTGCTTTTGTTCATGTGCGGATGTATGTCTTATGTTGTGAGTTCTGTGTACATAGTCTGTGTAAATATATGTGTGTATATAGTCTGTGTAAATATATCTGTGTATATAGTAATACTGTATGTATCTGTGTATATAGTAATACTGTATGTATCTGTGTATATAGTAATACTGTATGTATCTGTGTAAATAAAAACGTTTTTCGATATAAGTGCAAAACGAAAACACACGTTTGTTACTATGGACCAAAAATTACAAGTCCTTCAGCATCTCGATAAGGGCGAATCGGTCCAGAGTATTTGCCAAGAGTTTAATGTAGGCAAGAGTACTGTTAATGACTGGCGCCGAAACAGAAAATCGGTTGAGATGTTCTGCACTCAAATTGAAACTGAAAAAGTGCTTTCGACGCAATGCACTTAAAAAAAAAAACATAACAAATTAGTAGACGATGCTTTGTGGTTATGGTTTATGCAAGAATGCCGAAGAAGCACTCCGATACGTGGACCAATTTTTGCCAAATACAGTAATATCTTTGTGAGTTTGTAGTAATTTTCCTTGTTTGTTTTTTTACTTGCTACCATAGAGTAACAGTGAGTAATTATAATTATTAGTAATTAGATATACTGTATTGGGTCATTTATTGTATGGATCATTCATTAAAGAGCGTTATTTCATCATTATAGCGTATTTTCGGTTCGTCTGGCCATTTTGTAATCCGGCCTAGGTCTGGTCCCTAGGTGTCCAGATGAGGCCACTAATAAATTCAGGGTCAGAGAGAGAGAGAGAGAGAGAGAGAGAGAGAGAGAGAGAGAGAGAGAGAGAGAGAGAGAGAATGTGGGTCCAGGGTAATCATTAATGATCTGGAAGTACAGCATGATCACTACTCTTTCAAGATCACTATATATATCTGGCAGTTGGTGATTTGAAACTCAGAAGAAAATATGGTTGTAAAAAAAGTAAAAAGATAATTAAATCTACCAATATCACTAAAAGGTCTGGACAGACTGCCCAATTAGAGGAAACCAAAGAGAAAGAAATTCATGATGATGGGGTGAATGAAAAGAGGCAGGCCCGTATTAAGACATCTAAATGGGGATTTTAGAACCTGTGTGTTCAGAGCCGCCCTTAGCAGCTGCAGGGCCAGGTTCGAACCTAACCCCTCCCTCCTGTGACTACTGAAATTCACGATGCAGTAATTTGTTTTCACACAATTTGACAAAACACAGTATTCCATGGTTCTAGTATTCCTGTTTGAACTGGCATCACACACATTAATAATTTACAACCTTTAATTTATGTTTGTCATAAATTATATATGTAATGTAGTACATTATTATTACAATTTGTATGGCACCACTGTATACACACATTTTTGTTTTATACAGTTATATTACTGTGTAGAACACTGTCTTCTAATAGTTTCCAAAATAAGTACAAATTAACTCATATTCACTCATTCATGAGTGTTAAACATTTTTTGTTGCACAATATTTTTCTGTTGTGACATGTATTTTGAAGAAGTAGTACCCAAACAACGTGAAAGATATTGCAGTATCAATGTACATTTCTTTATTTGTGATATGATTTATTTGTTGCTTTTTTTATTTATAACACATTAAAACTTTAGCAATATGTACAGTAATGATTCTATTCAAAAACATTTCATCTCAACTATGAGTTTCACGAGTCTCATGTCATATGCATGTAATAGTACAAACAATCTACCAAATAATAATTAACAAAAATACCCATTTTACAATTCTTACCTTCATCGTGTTCCAGGGTGCTCACTCGAACTCATGGCCTATAAACGTGATTTAGGGTTTATGTTATTAATAAACTCGACTCTCATTATAATTGTTAATTAATTCAACTTTTATTAGACATTTTGTTTAATATTCTCCTTTTTGTTTATGAAATAACGATATAACTTTTCTTTGTATTCTTCCGTATTTATCAAACGGATTTTAATATAGAGACATAGTCTCAATTTAACTACGACAAACAAAACTCTACATTTAAATTTTCTTATTTTGCTTAAATCAAATGGTTAATTATTATATAAAGCCAACCCAGCATTTTGCTCACACACACACACACACACTTTTACTCCCTTTAATTGTATTTTGATTCAGCGCTTTTGATAAAATTTTCATTACTTAATTGCCTTAGTCAAAACAGTCAGTTAATTTCTAACTTCATTTTGCATTTATTTGCTTCATCATTTCTTCCATGACCTTTAAATCAAACTTTCCAATTTACTTTCAAAATTCTCCGCCTTTCAATGAATTTAATTACCATTATAAACCTTTATAATCATATGTATATAACTGTTATAACCTAAACAACCTTTTGCTATCATTAATTCAACTACAACTACACTTGGTTACAAACATATAATATAAACACTACTAATCAGCTGATACATTATCGACATAACATCACTTCATATAGTGAACATGAAAACACAATACAATCTGTACTTCAAAAAAATTTACCACAGAGTAACCATTACCATAACAGTGAGTCAACACACCTCTTTTATCAGAGCCAAGCAAACTTAATTGCCCCGTTATTACGGTTTCGTATCATTTTAACTGCATATTCAGTTACCTCTCCTTCTACATCAACATTTTGTATATTCCCCCCCTTAACCAAGTTACAATTAGGTAAATCACCTGCCAGGTAAACCGGATCAAGTATTTACCTTGTGCACAGATGCGTTATCTGTCCCCCTGGCTTGTAACGCCCAGCTCCTTTTCCACACACACTATTTTTGCCTGATGATGGATTGTAGCGCCCATTTGCATTCACAAGAACTGAAGTTTATTTAAGGTGTAGACGCTGCCTACACCGTTCTTGTTTCAGCGTTATAAAAAATTCGTCATTACTGATGTCCGAGGACACCAGTAATCCTACTAAAATTTACTTATAAGCCCCTAACACAGTACTACCACCCCCTTCGATGATAGCCGCTATTCCATAGTTGTGGTGATTTCCCTAATATATTTACCCCCCCCCCCCCCCGGTTTATTTCTAGAGTCACCAATTTTGAAAATAATAACAAGTATGGCTAGGATACAATCTGCCTAACCACACTTGCTACCAATAACCCAAATCCACGGTCAGGGTTCGGTGATGCTGTGACCGCCCGAAAGTGGGGAATCACAAGTAAATAATATATGTTATATTTAAAATTCCTACCCACTAACATAATATACCTAATACAACATTAACATTCATAAAGAACATAAACTTCATTCCCTTATAATAAACATCTCATTTGCACCTGAATACAATTTACAAACATTTCAATTTTAATTTTAACTGAAACTTTCATTCCTCAATCTTTGATTATTTATCCTTTATTGTACCATTAAATTCTCCAAAAAATTCAAATTGATTATCAACACTCATTTACATCACATTTCAAAATAATATCTTACCTAAGTTAACTTCTTTCAAACTCATTTAATGCCATTATACGACTCTTTTACTTTACTGCAATGTCATTATCAAATTCATACTTACATATCGTTAATCACGCCATCAAATGAACACATCATCACTTGTCATAGACTCAAACTATAAACAATTCTCACCACAAATATAACGTACAAAACCATATGTACCTTCTGAAACATTATAACAACCATATGACTCAACAACTAAACACATTCTACCTTTACTCATTCACTATTTATTGTCAAGTTCAAATCTCAGAAAAATCGCTTAAATTCATTACCAAAATTTATCTATACAACATTCATTAACCAATTAACTCATCTCAAATTATTAATCAGTTTTTTAAAACACAAAGGTACTTTAATCACCTTACTCCAAAATAATTACAATTCATTTGCATTATAAACTCTCATTATTTATTTAGTCTGATAAACTATTATTATTATTAAAATCAATTTCTACTATATACACACATTGTTTACATGAACTACATAGTACAACATAACCTCTTACACAAACACAATTAACCTCACTATAAATTTATCTACAATTTTTTGTCATATCATTATTGTTTACCCACTTGTTACCTAATTTAGCCAAGTCATTACCATAAGCTAAACTAATTAAATGTTCATTCACTGTTTATTTAACCACCATCATTGTAAATTAGTCTGGTTTTCATATTACACCATTCATTTACAATTAAAGACATATAGTTATTGTAATTATAATAACCCTTATCATGTATTTCATCCATTGTATCACTATAGTAATTAAAAACATTATTGCATACTATCAATTCAAAATACCTGTCGACATTTGTTATGGTAGATTCTCCCTTAATATTTTCCGTTAACATCAGGTAAGTTATATCATCATCTACTGCTGCTACATCAGTCTCAAAACAAGGTAAGTACTCAATATAATTATCAGTTCTCTCTACATCTAACCTCTCTGATAATTCTTTATACCTTCTACTAATCTCAAATAACTCTATTTTCCTATCAACATACAACTCTCTCTCAAAATATCTCCCATCAAAACGCCATTTCACACTTTCTCTACTAATCCATGCAGAGGGTACTGCTTTGTTACTACACCATCTGGCTCTACCGGATGCACAAAAAATCAAGGGACAATTATTTGTAGACCATTTATCTACCCAATACATTCGTGAAGACCTTTCTTCACCCCCCCACAACACCATGGGAAAATTTTACCCTCTGTGACCCCTCTACCTGTAAACTCTCTCTCTCTCTCTCTCTCTCTCTCTCTCTCTCTCTCTCTCTCTCTCTCTCTCTCTCTCTCTCTCTCTCTCTCTCTACCTTATCAATACTCACTAACATTCCATTATTAAATTATACTCCCACTAAAACTTCATCAGCACTCTCAATATTCACAACCTTATTCTCTAACACCACATTTTTAATTATATTGTCATTTTTCTCACCCCTACTTACCGTATTATATGTTAAATAATCGTCTTTATTTTCGCTTAATTGTTCGGTCTCTTTACCACTTTCTACCCCCACTATACTTTCATAATTATCATCAATATTCAATATTTTATTCTCTAATGCTACCACTTCCACTGTTTTATCATTATTATTATTTGTCATATCTCTAACACTGTCACTTACCTTCTTATTTATTACCTGATTTAATTTCCTTTCTAACTTTTTATTCATTTCGTTAATCTTCTCCTTGCAATTGGTACTTATTGATTCTATTATCTGTTCTTTAATACCATCACAACGTGTATTAATTTCATTCATTTGCTTATTAATACTAAAATTTTGTTGTTCTATTTCATTTCTTATTTTGTTAATTTGATCATTAATTTTAGCGTTTACTTCATCAAATCTAGCATTAAAACTACTCTTTTGTTCATCAAACTTATCATTAAAATTACTTTTTATCTCCTTAATTTCACTTTTTTGTTCATTCATGTTAATATTTAGTTCATTAAATTTCTTTTGTAAAAACTCATTATATTATCATCGGATTTACTACTAACGTTCATTGAGGTTGGGGTTAATTGAACTCCCGAATCCTCTGTAACATCTGTTTCATCTGTAACACTTACTTCGATTGTTTTATCGTCTTGACCCATATTTCGAGTTGAATGAACTCCCAGGACACTCATGACAGCTGATTCATTAAAGTCAGTTATTTCACTTATATTATCTTCGTTATTTCCTGCCATTTCTATTTTATTTATGAGATTTTAATCTTATACAAAATTTTAACGTTACATGTATTCGGTATTAATTAATCTTATAAGTATTTCTTCAATACAGTATAAGCATCACATAACCCGCACGTAATTTCTACGTACTTTACTTTAACCTCTAAGTCACGCTTATATCCACGAGTAGGTGTGGTTTGTATCAAATTTATTTGCACAAACTGTCCCTGTTCGGGCGCCAAATGTAATAGTACAAACAATCTACCAAATAATAATTATCAAAAATACCCATTTTACAATTCTTACCTTCATCGTTTCCAGGGTGCTCACTCGAACTCGTGGCCTATAAACGTGATTTAGGGTTTATGTTATTAATAAACTCGACTCTCATTATAATTGTTAATTAATTCAACTTTTATTAGACATTTTGTTTAATATTCTCCTTTTTGTTTATGAAATAACGATGTAACTTTTCTTTGTATTCTTCCGTATTTATCAAACGGTTTTAATATAGAGACATAGTCTCAATTTAACTACGACAAACAAAACTCTACATTTAAATTTTCTTATTTTGCTGAAATCAAATGGTTAATTATTATATAAAGCCAACCCAGCATTTTGCTCACACACACACACTTTTACTCCCTTTAATTGTATTTTGATTCAGCACTTTTGATAAAATTTTCATGATGATTAGTTTATATTATACTGTTACTTTGCTGTGGATATCCCTGCAGACCACGTGTTGCACTTATTTCATTTTTACTCACTGGTTCGTTCAAATTACGTTCTCACTATATTTTGATCACTGCCGAACTGTTCAGGTTTAATTTCTTCCCTTGTCTGCCGGTCGGACTACATTTTAATTAAGTTTTTTGGTGGACCATGCGTACACGCAACTGCGTGGCTCAGATGTTATATGCGGACTGCCTTTAACTATAAAATTCACATTTCTTATGTGCCGGCGGACGCGCAAAACTGCTCGCGTCCGTTATCGTGAGATGTTATTTGCCGACTGCCGCCGAACTCGAAGTTTTCCAAGATGGCCAAGCGTCCTCCTGCCCGTGGCAACTTCCGTTTTTATTGGACGAGCACCTCTCGAGGAGTTTACGTCATCTAGTACCAGGTGAAAAGGAATTTTGAGACGTGACATTTCCGTGTGAACGTTGGCCGACATGTGCGCGCATACGCGTGAATATGCACCCTTGCTGATAGCTTACATTCCTGTACCATTCTGTACCTCATACGGAGCTACAGTCGGTGACCCATTATTATACTCTGGTTAAATAAAATGAAAAACTTTAAATTGGATAGTCTCATCGGTTTGTACCGTTACATGCAGGAAGTAGTTAGTTAATATCAGAGATCAGCAGTAAAACCATTCATTTTAATGTTGTGGACTGGTACATATAGTAATCTACTTTTTATAAATTTTTATATGCCACAAAAAACTACATTCTAGTGCTTGGGAAAGTAAAACTTTATGAGCATATGTACAGCTGTAATTTATTATTATTCAGCAATAAAAATGTTTCCCAATATGAAACAAACTAAGTAGTCAGTATACTATACAAGTGAAAATATTGGCATTCATTGAAAATTTCACCATGAATATGGACACAAAATACAGTAAAACCTCACTAATTCATCACGTACGGGACTGAAGGGGTGATGCATTAGTGAAATAGATGAATTAGTGAGGGAGTAAGAAACAGCCCATTAAAGACAATATAAAATGTTTTATTACAACACTAGCAATGTACAGTACTAATGTTATTCTCAAATATATTTACTGCTGGAAATGTTTAAACTCAAACAAGTTAAGCACTGTAATTGCAAAACAAAATTTATTTAATGATTGTGAAAAAATCTATAATTTTCTTCTGTTTTTCCTGTCAACAATACTTTTCAAGAACCAAATTATATATTTGGTGCAGTGAAATTATTTTAGGCAGTTCTGCTTCAGCTTAGCCTTCGTATCACTTGATTGCTTTAGTCAGTAATTGAATGGCCTCCTTATGAGAGATTGCAGGTTTTAATGGCTGGTCATCTTCTTCATCATTAGTACTGTAGGTTTTTTGCAGTGGCAGCTTGTGAGTAAACCTTAAGGGAGGGCGCTCTCTTAAAAATTTACCACCATCTCTCTCTTAACCTTATACCACCCTGTATTTAACTTGAAAAGTACACTTAAAAAAGTATAAAGTTTGTTAATAAAAGTTATACAAGTATAAAAACTCACTTGGTTCGAAGTAGAAGACTGTCCATCGTGAAATCCACTCAAACACACACACACACATAAGTAAACAAAAAATATATAAAATAGGTTTTTAACACTATATCGAGCACCATACATACTATATTCTATAAGAATTTGTTTATTAGTAAGTTTATCGTTTGAAAGAAAAATCTAATCTTCTGTTTTTGTCTGAAATGAATTTTTCTATTACTAGTTCGTTAAAGTCTGGTATCTCGCGAATCATCAGCTGTTCAATAGACAACATAGCCAGAGCAGTTAATCTGTCTTCACTCATGGTGTTTCTTAAGTAGGATTTGATTAACTTCAGAGTTGAGAAACATCGCTCACTTTCCGAAGTAGTCATAGGAATAGTTAGAAGAATTTTCAATGCTTTTGTGATTTCTTTAAATGTACCGTCCAATCCAAAAGAAGTTATAAAATTGAATGTTTTCAAGCAGCCAGCCATATTTTCTTCTGTTATTTCTGACCTCGAGTAAAAAACTTCAAGCTCTGTCATAAATGAATTTTTATCAATCATTGGAAATGCACTGCAAAACTGGTTAATATCATCTACCGGAAGACCATTCTTTTTATGTTCATTGAGGCGTTCGTACTGAAATATCTTTGCTCCACACAGATGGTTTTTGAATACAAAGCGATCTTTTATTTGAAATACAATTGTATCACACACTTCCTTTGCCGATAAATTTAAATTCTCATCATTCAATCGTCGCCTTTTTCTAGGCGTAGGTCCTTCTGCGAGCATCTCAATTCTTTCCTCTTGTCTATCGATCACAGAGGGTAGCTTATTTCTAATTTCGATTATCGCCTTTTCGAAGTCGTCAATAGCAGCATGAATTCTCACTGCATCGGTTTGCAGAACTTGCAACTGATTAAATAATATATCAACGTGAGGCATTATTTTTGAGTAAAAATTTAGCCAAAACAAGAAAGTGCTATTTTCAAGCCAGTTAACAAACCCAGCAGCCAGTGTTACCGTTTCTGAGTTATATATTTTCAGAACGCCTGTCTGTACATTTTCGAAACATTCCTGAATATCGTCTTTGTAAGTGAAGACTGTTTGTATTATCCTCGATTGAAAATTCCATCTAGTTTTTGAGGGTCGGGGTATTTTTTTATCGCATACATGCTCTAAAGCCGCTCTCCTGTCTGGAGAATGGGAGAAAAAGGTGGCAATACCATTCGTTGGTAGCCCTGTCTGAAACCCTATTAACGTTTGCCTATCACTTGTGAAAATTTTACTTAACACAGTCAATGAAGGATAAGCCTCTGTAATATTCTCTTGCACGGAGATCACCAGGAAACACAATAGAATTTGTTCTTGAAACTCTCAGAAACTGCTCTGATTTTATATATCTTATTATAAGCTATCGAGAGTATACTAATTAATGAGTCTGGTTCTGGATTTTTATAGAACTCATATGAGGCTCTATCAAAACCTGAAGTCTTATCATTTTTACTGACTTTATTTCGGTAACCGTAAGTTCTTTGTTAAGCAATTCATCTCCAAACGTTGGGCTTAGACTGTGGTACAACTGTCGGTCACTTATTTTTTACGTGATCCTCTCTTCAGTAATAGAGAAATTTAGTGTATCAATTCGAAATGTCAGAGGCCCAGAACAGTTTCAGGAAAGGCAGATCATGTTTAGATTGTATATTTACAATAGCCCAGCTCATTGAAAAGCGTAGAGAGTATCAGTTGCCCACATACATAGCTTTCATCGACTTCAAGAAGGCGTTTGACAGAGTGAATCGGAGCAAACTATGGGCACTAATAGCAAGGAAAGGCATCCAACAACATGTAGTTAGAGAATAGAGATTCTATATGTGGAGAATAAAATCATAGTAGAAGCAGGGAAACCGGGAACAGCTCCTAGAGTTGGCCTGATCAATTGTGGAGTACGACAAGTGTGTCCATTTTCACCTTCTCTTTTTAATTTATTATTGACGATGTTACACAAAACTGGTAGATGTGTCTTCCAGAACATTTTATGATTGGTCACTCTACAATTGACACTTTGTTGTTTGCGGACAAACAGGCTATTCTGTCGGACTCTGAAAAGGGATTGCAGATGGGTATACATTTGTTAAATCGAATCTGCAAAGACTCTGGATTGCAAATATCCATACTTAAGACCAAGATGATGGCTTTTCGTGGAACCAATCCCATACGGGCAAAAATTGTTATAGATGGTACGGTCCTGGAACAAGTTAGCAATTTTGAATACCTGCGCTACAGTGTGTCTTATAATGCAAGCAACGACGTTGTGAATAAGTTGCTTAAGTTCAACCTTACGTGCGGGAGGGTTAGGCGAACCCTTAAGTCAGCGCGTAAAGGAACACGCCTAAAATTCTACAAGATGATGGCTCTTCCCACACTTCTTTATGGGTCTGAGAATTGGATTTTAACGAAAGGCCAGGCCAGTCGCATCCAAGCGGCTGAAATGAGATTTCTCAGGCACGTGGCGAAATATACTCTCCATGATCATAGAAGAAACACAGATATATGGCAGGAACTGAATATTATGGGTATACTCCATAGGATCGCCCAGTATCGGCTGAATTGTTGGGAACATCTTTGCCGAATAGATGACTACCGCATCCCCAAACAACTATGGAACTATAAGCCGAGGGGACGGAGAGGTGTGGGACGTCCGAGGAAGCGCTGGAGTGACCAGCTCTAATCTTAGCCTATTTGAAACCGGAACAAACCGTCCTTGGTTTAATCCTTGATGATGATGATGATGAATTCGAAATGTCGAAATATATGAACAAAAAATTCATCTATCAATTGTGGAGTACGACAAGAGTGCCCATTGCCACCTTCTCTTTCTAATTAATATATAGACGATTTCATACACAATTAACAGATGAACCTTCCAGAACATTTTACTATTTGTAACTCTGCAGTTGGCACATTTGCTGATAACCAGGCTATCTCGGAATGCGGCTTGCACATGGTTGTGCTCTCACTGGATTACAGATCTCTACATTGAAGACGTTGAAGATGTTGACTTTTCATGGAGCTGATCCAATACGAGCAAACATTGTTGTAGATGGTACTATTATGGAATAGGTCAGTAATTTTGAATATCTGGGCTGTAATATTACAAACAATAAATCGGTGAAGAAGTTGCACGAGTGCAACCATACGTGTGGGACCATCAAGAGAACTCTAAAATCTACACACCTGAAGTTCTACAACGTGATAGTCCTCTCCACTTTGGATCTATCGCTAAACAACTACATCATCACTAAACGTTTCATAGCCTACATCCTGTAAAAGTGTATTTCAGACCAATTCTTGACGTCGTCTTCATTCAAACTGTTAAATGCTGGTAGCGGTTAGCAGATATCTAACATTTCTGATGTGGTTTTAGACCTTCTGGTTCTGTAGATGCTGGCCGTAATTCAGATGGGCATAACTTATTCCAGGCAGATTTTACAGTTTTTTTCCAGAATACTTTGCCAGGCATCAGCTGCATTATATATTCCATCCTTTATAATGTATGCCTTCCAAAATTGTTCAATGTCCGCAAAGTACCATATTTTGTAAAACCTCGACCACACTCAGCACATTTCATGTTTATCCCTGGCTATAATTAGAGCATATATGTTACTCGCGTGTTAATAAAGAAAAAGAAACAAAAACTTGAGTGCGTGACGAATTAGTGAGGTTCCACTGTAACACATACATGACATATGCACTTCTCCCATACAGCAGAACTGCAATGAATAAGTAGCTCTCTGGTGTAATACAAAATAATAGCTTAAATATTTTATTTATTTTTATTTTTTTATTTATACCTTTATATGACTCTCACACTACTAATTTCTCAATGCGATAATGTAAAACTGTTTGACTTTTTATTGTTTTTGTTGGTTTCTACTATTTTTCCTTTTTTCCTTGTCACAAGTATTATCTTTATAACACTAAATATTGTGTATATATTGCATGCTTAGTGTTGATGCTGTTGTCTGACTCTTTATTAAATTTCTCTTATTACATCAGCAGTATTGTGATAGGAATTATTTTTAATTTCTTTTATAATGATAGTATGTTCAGTCTTGCCTGAAAATAGCTGTTGTGCTTAGCAGACAAAATGTAACTTTATATTTAAAAACCTATGTTGATAGTGGGAATCCAAGATGCTTTTTCTCGTGTGCAAACTTACATTAGTGTTTAACACATTAATAGTCTACTTCAGGTAGACTTCTTTAGAAGCTGCTAGTCACAGACTAGACAGAATTTCATTTAGGAATGTTCAACAAAAAGTGGAAGGTGTTAATACCCATGATAACCCGTCTCCTGAAAACATTTCTGTAGATATAAAGAATTAATTATTATTGCTTAACAACACCAGTATGCATTAAGAAAATGATGGTTTCCTGAAATTATGCAATTTTCATTATATTTTCCATGCAGATTTAAAAAAATGCATTTGAAACTGTCCTATCACATCAAGTTTATTTATGATTTAATGTTGAAAATATTACATTAAATTGCATTTACTAAACTAGCTGTGATATACTTTTTGCCTGAAAAAATATTTATTACGCTCTTAATTATGTTTTATTTTGTAAATGTAGGTCAAATAAGTATAAGACATAATATATACTGTAATTTAAACAACTATTCATGAATAGGGCAAAAGTAATTGAATATTTTTACAAATTTCAAAGTGTTTTATTAATACATTTCAACTAAAGCAGTTTTTAAAATCCCCATGGTATCAAAAATGTAAATAAAAAATTGTAAAGATATAAGCACTTAATGTGTTTATTTATTCTTTTTATCTGGCAGCCAGTTTTTTTATTTTTTTTCTCTGGCAGGTTGAAACTTCTCTTTCTTAATTTTCAAGCACTTCCTGTCATTTTACAACCATGTTTCAACATGAAGCAATAGTCAGGCATCATACTTATGTTCCAACTTCCTTGGTACCTTTTCTCCATATCCTTTATGTCTTGGTGAAACCCCTCTTCTTGCTCTCCACTCACATCTCCAAGGTTATCTGGGAATTGAAAATATGATAATGGAGGAAATGGATCTGTAAACTCATATTACAGTATATTTTCTTCATATTGTCCCAACAAATTCTAAACTATTGCCAGGTAGTTTGGGTCTTTATGGTTCCCCAAGAACTTAGAACAATAACTTCTTTAAAGAAGTTAGGGTTCTTTGAACAAAACTCATTTGTCTTTGAATCATTTTTGTCTGTTACAGTCAATAATATATCTCAAAATCGCTGTCTTTTGTGAATTTTTGTATTTGAGGGCCAACAAATATCCCTTCTCTCATCTTTTTAGTTGATATTTTAGTGGAAACTTTGTGGCAGGTACTGAAAACAGGGCCCATCTTTTGATAGAGTTTTGTAAATTGCTTCATTATACCCAATTTAATGTGTAGGGGATGAAGTAAAACATTTTCACTTTTTTACTAAGGGTTTCTTGACATTGTTTTTTATTCCACTAGTTTTGTTCTTTTAGGCTACTCTGTTGACTTCCAGTGCTGGTCTTCAGCACGACTGTCCCACTCACAGATAAAGCAAGAAACTTGTGCTTGTTGTCCAGGTAGCATTCCTACAGCTTTTAAATCCCCCATAAACTTTCCAAAAGTATCTTTTATAGTTTGCATTTTGTAGAAGAGTTTTATGTTTTTGTAAGATTCCTTAAGGTGAACAGAATTAGCTATTGTTTTAGATCCATACAAGTTACCATTGTGCAGTACTCCATTGAACAGTCTATGAACAGTCTGCAGTCCATTGAATTGTACTGGATACCGAAACAACTCATCAAGCTATCCATGTTACTACAATAAACTGTAGACCCTCCTCTTTGAAAAACTGGGGAAAGCCCTTGTCTGGAGCTCAGAGAGCTGCTGCTTCTTTAGAAAACTTTTAAGTCTCTAAAACTTATAAGGTCATTGGGTTTGCGTTGATTAACATCTTTCGGGCAAAATCATTACTTTGACCAATACTCATCTGATTCAGTATCATTTCAAAATCAAAACTGCTGTCTGTGACTATTTTGTCTAGATTTGAAGGTGGAGTTGGAACACTGGGAGTGTCTCATTATGTGTTACAGTTACTAGCTGAAGGGATATTATAGCTTTCAACATTAGTCATAAATAAATAACAATCATCCACATAATTTTTGGGCTCTCTCCATACCATGGGAGTACCAAAAGGCATAGAGTTTTTCTTCCCATAACTCCATAGTCTTAATGCTTCCACACAGGTTTAACAAACTTTATGAGGAGCCCAACGTTTGTCT
Source organism: Magicicada septendecula (assembly GCA_034769895.1). Taxonomy (NCBI): domain Eukaryota; kingdom Metazoa; phylum Arthropoda; class Insecta; order Hemiptera; family Cicadidae; genus Magicicada; species Magicicada septendecula. Next base: position 318,680,491 of record CM068376.1, on the reverse strand, counting down.
TGGTCTCCAGTCTTAATACCAAAATATTCAAAGTAAGCTTATTTAACAAGCCTTATAATATTTTGCCTCTGTTTTACAATAACTTCCACCAGAGCTGGCCCCAGCGCTTCTGCTGCCCTGTGCAGTATTTATGAGTGCCCCCCTCCCTACTTTAACTCTGAACACATTCACCCACACTAGAATACTCTAAAGATATAGACCTACTCTGCAGATACGGTGATTGCCTTCAAATGGTGACTAGGAATGTTTGCATTGTTGTGTATATCAAATAACTAGAACTTTTTCATGTTTACTATTCGGTGAACGGCTACAATAAAAATTGTAGTGACAATGCAAGGAATCATGATACAATAAAAATATATGCCTATGTGATGACTTAAAATTAAAATACTAACAAAAATTCATTATGATTGAAATATAACAAATGTAATGTATCATATACCTTAGTTAAAAAACACTCATCTAGCTTTTGCACTGACAAACTCCTTTATGACTTCGTTGTAATCAAGTGATTCAGCTAACTGATGTTCTATAGATATCTATAGATATATTCACCAGACCACTCAGGCAAGTCTCGAACATACTTGATCTGAGATAAGTTTAATAAGTTTGAGCTTCGAAAAGTTCTTTCTCCGCTTCCCACTGTCACATGTAATGTTAGCAAAATTCTTAGAGCGACACCAACATTTGGTGCGAACCCATACTCTTGAATAAATTTTAAAGTCTCGACAGGCGTACTTTTAGGTTTTACAATTGTTGAAAGCACTTTAAGTTCATCCTGTAAATCAATAGCACTGATATATTTTAATTAATCATGAGTTAAGCCATTGGACAGTTTAGTACACTTATCCGACAAGACTTCAGGTGACCTGTCTTTGACTTTACTCACGCCATACAGGAAGTCAAAAAGTTTACTATGACTCTTAATCTGTTGGAATCTTTCACTTAAACCACTAATGGTAATATCTATGACTTTAAAATAAAAATCGACTTTATACCGCAACTCAGGATCTTCAATGAATTCGTCTTTTCCCTTATAATTTTATTTTTCCCTCAATTTCAAATCTTAACGTCCCAGTATCTGCCGCCCTTTAAAATTTTCCACCCTGGGCAATGGCACGGTTTGCCTCTGCCTGGAGCCGGGCCTGATTTCCATAAATGTAACATAATATGTATGTATTATTTAAGCATGGGATACATGAAAATGGATTGCAGTTCTGAAATTGGCATTGAAAAACAAACCAGAAAAACACAAAAATTTAAAAGCAGCAAATATGTTGGAGAGTGGTCTAATAGGTGAATATTTTTACCCATCTTAAAGCGTATCCCTGGATTTGAAAACTTAAGGAATTGCTCCACCACACTGTCCAGATTTACATATGTATTGTGATCTACAAAGGAAAGAGCAAGACGAGTCAGTCTGTTCTGATCAGTTGTGTTCTTTAAATAGTTTTTAAGTACTTCAGAGTGATCTTTTCTTTTTAAGTGCTCTTTCAGGGTAGCTCCAGAAACTGGAGTGTTATGAAAATTTGAACCAACTTTCTTACTTTGGAAAAAAGATTGGATGCAAGAAATTAATGCATCAAGCACATTTTGTGATTTTGTGATCTGGAAATTACACCTTCTTTTATCCATGTCTCTTATCATGTGACTATTGACTCTGATCCTTTTTGACAGTCGAGCACAATACTGCGAGAACGCTGCAGGAAGCAACAATTATGTACCTCACATTAGTGTAGTCTGTCAAAAACCCTAAACCACCTCTTTGCTTAATGCATGCTGTTAGTTCTCAGAGTGGCCTGTGGAAATTCATCACAATATAAGTGAATCCTCATAACTAGAAGACCACTAATATAGTCAATCCTGGAATAAGTCGATTTGATCAAAATTAATGCCAGTCACAGATGTCTAAGACAGGAGTTTAGTTCCATGTTTACTGCAGTAAAATTAAAAACAAAAAAATTGTATACTTCTCACATAATGATACTATCAGCCATATGTACTACACCATCTTCAAAGTTAGCAATGCTTCACATATAAACATAATTGTCTTATTGACACCAGAGGTTTAAACTTATTAATTTAATCCTTGTGTAGCAGTACAGCACTCTCGGACTTAGGATTGTATTTTCTTTATTTTTGTCATACATATCTCTAATAAAGTTGGATATCGATTCCCTCATTTATGAGGTAAACAAGAAATAAACATTGTCCCTTTAAGTGGACTTGTCCTCCACAGAGGACCATCAGTTTTATTCTTTATTTAATTTCTCAGAGCCTTATATGTATTGTCAGTGATTCGGTACATTACAGTGGATGTTGTTGGTATGTTAACAGTGCCCTCACAATTCTCTAGTCAAAGAGAATAAAGCATTGAGTGCCTTTGAAGTTGAGAAATTTCATAATCTTTAGAAATCATTGACTTCGTTATAATGGAAACTTTTATGTAGTGTTTCCTGTGTATGCTACTGTTCACAAAAAAAAATATTTACAAAGGATGATTGAAACTTATAAAGGAAAGTTTGTATTACTTTCCCATCCTATAAAATTAGCTACAACCAAATGAAAAATTGTCTTCTCCACATGATAGCGGCACTGGTGGTTACTGTAGTAATTCTAACCTAAAAGTGTGGTGTCATTGTTAAAGGTAGATGTAGTGTTCTTGAGCCTTATTTTATTATAGACAGGCCAAATATGTAAGCTTCTATAATGATAATATAGAGTGGAACTTAATCTTACATAAAAAAGAGTGTTTAAGTTCCATCTGTGGGATATTTATAAGGTCAAAATAATGACTATCCATATCAAGGATCTGGATAACCAAATTTAGGAAATCAAGCATTAGCTTTTCTGGAAAAGAAAAATTTTTTTAACATACTAATAACCATCAACTGCACTTCAAGTTTTTCTTAAAAAAGAATATTTTTTGGAATCTATAAAACAATTTTTTTTAGAATCAAAAGGTTATTCTAACTTTAAAAATGGCATAAATATATGCAATTTTTAAAATAAATAAATAATACAGTTTTGATTAATGAAGATTCCACATTACCAGTGACCTTGTCCTCTACATAGAATGGTCCAGATCTTGGACATGGACAATCCATTTGAGTCAAAACATATTTATATGAAAAAATTATTTATTTAATTTGTTTATATGTTTAATTTGTGTTACATTCCAAATATTTTTATAACTGAGAATAAAAAGGGCCACTGAAAGTGTTATAAGATAAACAATTTCTCAAGTGTAATAAATGCAGTAGACATTTATTATTCACCAGGTGCCAGGACCAAAGGCATGATACATATATGTAAATAGATGGATGATACCATATCCTCTGCCCTATACACACTGCTTAGCCCTTCTTATATTCAAATCTTCTTCTTCTACACTTTGCATTTTGCCTGTTACAATTTCAAAGGTTACCTTTTGATTTCATCTGAGGTTGTTCTTCAAGTACTATATTCTAACAGTACTCAAATTTGTATGTTTAAAATAAAATCTTAATTACTTTATTTTTTTGCTGTACTATTTTTTTCATTACATAGGAAAATAAATATGTGATCCTTTTCATTTCATAAAAGAAATATAGCCTTATATATAATACAGTAAAGCTTACTGTAATATATATAATACTGAAATACTGTCATCATTATAGTAAGGCAAAAAAAAAAAAATCGAAGCTTAAGTTTAGGTTAGATTTTACTACATAACAAGTTTGTCATCTTCCTTCATGTAAACTTGGCAATTTCAATAGCCTCCCTATGTCTTCTTATCTTTGATAATTAATAAAATGTCTGTTCATATCTGTGACACCATCTGTGACTGAAATGGACTTCACAGTCCTACAGTATTCAAATAAGTGCCTTAATGTTCTCAAACTGTCAGTCTGAAAACTTTAACAGACTACCGGTTAAAAAGACACTGTAAAATCAAGTTTTCACTCTATAGTGAGGGCTAAAATTTATGTATTTTATTTTCTTGCTTTAATACTAGAGTTTTTCAGTCTTATGGTTTACTGTTATTATTACTTAATGCAAAAATTATTTTGCCAAAATTATGCCACTGACTTGTTATAATATTATTATATACACACCACCAAAATCAGTAAAATTCCATTTTCAAATCAACGAATAAGGCCTTTTCGAAATATTAAAATTTCATCCTCAGTTTGTATACTGTAATGTTCCTGTTATGATGTTTTTCTGTAAATGTATAATTGCTGTTAACTGTGTCTACTACCTGTGTGACAGTGAGAGGTAGTAGACACAGTTAACAGCAATTATACATTTACAGAAAAACATCATAACAGGAACATTACAGTATACGAACTGAGGATGAAATTTTAATATTTCGAAAAGGCCTTATTCGTTGATTTGAAAATGGAATTTTACTGATTTTGGTGGTGTGTATATAATAATATTAATGCAAAAAATTGTTCAAGTGGTGGAGAGTCATATTGAGCAAATTTTGGTTTTATATATTTGGTTGTAGAAATACATTCACAGACAGAAAGATACTATAAAACATGAGATAAGCCCTCAGTATTAGAGGTCTTCATAGCTTAGATCATCACACGTTTTTTTTTTTAATTTTATTACTGTTTATTTTCAACTCAACTGCACATAGTTAGAACCATCCAGGACAAAAATTTTAATTATGAATCCTTAATTAATGGGTTCATTAAAATAAACTGCACTAAGTTTTGCTAATTATGGAATTGCTGATGGAATTTTAACATAAAATTTCCATGTTACCATTATATATCTGTCACCATCATATAGCTTTTAGCAGCAAGGTATTATAAATTACTAAATCAAGTATTAATTGTTAATTGAATATTGAAAATTAATTAGTGTGTGTTGTTTACATTTTGCTTTCTTTGTTTAGCGTGTCCAACAAGATTCGACTAACACCAGTTGTGTGATCATTAGCAACAGTATGGATGTATATATTATTCCAGTATTGCCTTTAACTTTAGATATTTTAGCGAGTTTATTTAACTTTAGGTGATTTAGTGAGTTTATTAATACCATTGACTTTACAGTTAATGTAAATTTGACTGTACATGTGACACAGTTGTTATTCATAAAAAAAATCTCAACCTTACTACTACACACTCAATTATGAATATTCAGTTACAACACTACATAGAAATTTCATTATTAATTCACACACAAAATTGTAATTGCCACCAAAAAAGGTAAACAAAAAATAATGATCTTTTTAGTACATAACTTGTACAGTGTATAGTTTCGGTAGTGTATAATTGTGTAACTATAACCTTAGGCAGGTTATATGCATGAGCAGTAATCCGAATATATGACCTACTCAACAGTGGGCCATGGGTATATGCTGACAAACACGGAGTACGTTAAGGAGGCGAAGGAATTAATTAAGTAATTTTCATAATAAAATATTTGATAAAAATGTTGAACTTTTCCTACCATGTATTTTTACTATCTGACTTGCAATATTGTTTGAGTTTTTGTTTCCCAAAATGGTAACATTAATTTTACACAGGAAAAAGAAAGAAGATTAATTAATACATTGTTGAAAGTTGAAATGTTATTAAAATAATTGCACTTGTCTTACATAGTAATTAAAATAAGTGTATCACATTTCTTATGTTTTCAATAGCATTATACCTTATTATAATTTTTTACCATATTAAAACAGTACTAACAGTATTACTACAACAACATCCTGCATATTAGTTTTTGTTAACATATATTTAGCTTTCTTAATATTTGATTTTCCTTTCTTATATTTTATTACTCAGTTCCTACTGATAGTTTAGTTTAACAGTAAAAATTAAATATACTACATTAAATTATGTTGATATATGTTTTAATTTATAAATTTTGTTATACTTAGTTTTGTTCAGTTTTATTGTTCAAGAATCTTTATGCTCAGTTCCTGTTATAATATATTCTATTAAGTAGTTACCTATGTTACATAATTATGACATGTATGTTAATGAAGTAAAATGAGAATTATATTAAACATGTAATCAGTATACTTCTGCGTGAGTGTTTTTCTTACACCGTTTTTGTATTTCCGTGTTTTAAACTATCACCTTTATAATAATAGTTTTATAGTTATTACTCCTTCAAAAAGCAACTGCATAATCATATGAACAAATAAATTGAAGTGTGTGTGCACGCGCGCGTGCGTGCCTGTTTCATTATATACTGTTAGTTTCATAATCTATAATGAGTAGCAAAATAAAATAACCATTATAATGCTTTTCATACGAAGGGTAAATCTGATATGAAGACATCAAACAGAATTATGTCAACATAAACTGTAAATTTGTACTTCAAAACCTAGACCAGTCAGTCATCCTTACCATAGGAATGTGCACGGGAAGTACCAAAGGGACCTTGTTCCCCCCTTTAGTTTACAAAAAAAGCCAAATTCGGAAAAATTAAAAGATGAGAAAAAAATTCCTTTTTCCTCTTGTTATTGTTTAGGTCACAAAAATAAGATAATGATATGTTTCTAATTAAACCAATTTCTTTTTTTTTATGTTAATTTAATAGACTATTTTACTAAATATAAATATTTCACTACCGACTTGGAACACAAAGTTTTTTATGGGTAAAACGTGAATGTTTTACCTTATAGCCTGAACCAGTTTTCGCTTTTAAAAAGCTTCTTCAGAGGCTGCCGCTGGGAGCACTGTCCGTCTTGTTGTTGGTGATGGTATCAACTTTCAAAAGATCGATGTTGTGTGTGTGGGGTGTGATATGTTCGAATAATGCGTGTGATTTGAATTGTGTCTGTTCGTTTAGGATGTCGTTTTTATGTGTTTTCGTGTGTTTGTATATTTCCAATTGTTCTAGAGTGTCTAGTTTTCGGCCTTTTGTGTGTACGTGTAGAATGTCCATGTTATTGTCGATGTTTTTGTATGTGTGGTTTGCTTCAATGAGGTGGTTTGCAAAGGTGGATTCTGTAGTGGAGTGTAGTGCCTTTGTGTGTTCAATGTATCTTTGTTTGAAGCTATGTCCTGTCTGGCCTATATAGAATTTGTAGCAATCTGAGCAATTTAGTTTGTAAACACCAGGTAGAGCGAATTTGTTTTGTGCTTTGTGTGTGTGTTTTGATAGTGTGTGTTCTGTTTTGTTAGTAGTTTTGTAAGCGATTGTGTATCCTGCTTTTATTCAATTTGTGGGCTATTTTTTCAGTTTGTTTGTTGATGTATGTTAGTGTTATGAATTTGTTGTTTTCTGACTTTGTCTGTTGTTTGTTCTGTGTTTTGTGTAGGAGTTTATTGACTATTGTTCTGCTGTATCATTGAAACAAACCACACATACAAAAGCATCGACAATAACATGGACATTCTACACATACACACAAAAGGCCGAAAACTAGACACACTAGAACAATTGGAAATACACAAACACACGAAAACAAATAAAAACGACATCCTAAATGAACAGACACAATTCAAATCACACGCATTATTCGAACATATCACACCCCACACACACAATATCGATCTTTCAAAAGTCGATACCGTCGCCAACAACAAGATGGACAGTGCTCCCAGTGGCAGCCTCTGATGAAGATTTTTAAAAGCGAAAACCAGTTCAGGCTATAAGGTAAAACTTTTACTTTTTTACCCATAAAAAGCTTTGTGTTCTGAGTCGGTAGTGAAATAGTTATATTTAGTTAAGCAACAGACACGTCATGGACAACGAAATCCAAGACTATTTTACTGAGGGTATTCTATTTCCCACGGTACAGTGGTCCCCCCATTGTAATCGCCCTGCATGCCCATGATCCTTACCCTTTTTAAAAGAGCATCCCTGTAAGTTTTTTTAAAGACAGGGACCAGGGATGCAACAAATTTACTTATAAATACCTTTCCAATTTTTTAAAAATCAACCCTATATATTACTGGTATTAATTAGGCATAATAGTAAAGAGTAGTGGTAGACTTAGTTATGAAAAATTATTAGGAGCCTAAAATGTCAAATTTCAGGAAGACCCCTCATGGTCTGGTGTAAATGATGGTATAGCCCAGTACTGGGCGGTTACAAAACACTAACATAGATTCAAAATTGTATTCTCAAAATGCTGTCTGAATTATATTGTAATATAATTTTTCACCAATAACATACCATGCAACTCATATAACAACAGTGAATAATAAATTCAACTTTAAATAATAAGGTCATGTCATGAGGCAGTAGAAGAAAAGATACGTGTTCTTCTGTCTTAGTATTTTCTATAATTCTGTTACATACAAAAACAGTTTTTGTTATGGTTTAACACATGAATTTTCACTACACTTTGTGTGTGTGTGTGTGTGTGTGTGTGTGTGTATGTGCTTTGTTGGCTTGCATTGTAAATAGTTTTGGTAACCATTTCAAACATTTAACATTTTAAAAATTGAATCATGTTTTGTACTGACTTGAATTTGTGTTTTATGCTTATACATACATACGTTTGTTTTCCAGGTGTTCATTATTGTGCTTTTGTATTACACGATTTATTAGTAACTTGTTACTAATGTACGACAACCTATGTGCAGTATGTAAGTCATGTTTTGCTAAGTTAGATTTGTAAACGTTTGAGTTTTTTGTGTTCATTTAATGTTCAAAGTAGGTTCTTTTTACTTCCATGTTCCTTAAGGACATTGTAGAGTTCTCAAGACCTTTTGTTTTTGGTGAAGATCGGTTAAGGGAAAGGGGTAGTTTACCTGCAACGTTTTATGTTTTAAAAGGGTATTTTGTATGGCAAACGATAAGAGCCGCAAATTCAAACAGAATCAAATACGTTTTTGAATACAGCCCTGATTTCTTGAGTACTAAAGACCTATTGTTTTTGGTGAAGATCGTTTAAGGGAAAGGGGTAGTTTACCTGCCACGTTTTTTGTTTTATCAAGGGTATTTTATATGGCAAACGATAACAGCCGCAAATTCAAACAGAATCATATAATATTTTGCATACAGCCCTGAAATGTAGAGTTCTCAAGACCTGTTGGTTTTAGTGAAGATCGGTTAAGGGAATAGGGTAGTTTACCTGCAACATTTTGTTTTATCAAGAAAATTTTTTTTTTTTTTTGACGAACGATAACTGCCGTACATTAAAACAGAATCAACTACTCTTCTGCATACCTTTTTGAATTATACAGAACTCAAGGTCTGTTGATTTTGTTGAAGATCGGTTAAGGGAAAGGGGTAGTTTACCTGCAACGTTTTATGTTTTAACAAGGGTATTTTTTCTATGACGAACGATAACTGCCGTAAATTCAAAGAGAATCAAATAATGTTTTGCATACAGCCCTGAATTGTAGAGTTCTTAAGACCTATTGTTTTTGGTGAAGATCGGTTAATGGAATAGGGTAGTTTACCAGCAACGTTTTATGTTTTATCAAGGGTGTTTTCTATGGCAAACGATAAGAGCCGCAAATTCAAACAGAATCAAATAATTGTTTGCATACAGGCTGAAGTGTAGAGTACTCAAGACCTGTCATTTTTGGTGAAGATCGGTTAAGGGAAAGGGGTAGTTTACCTGCAACGGTTTTTTATCAAGGGTAATTTTTTTCTATGGTAAACGATAACAGCCGCAAATTCAAACAGAATCAAATGATGTTTTGCATACAGCCATGTATTGTAGAGTTCTCAGTACCTATTGGTGTTGGTGAAGATCGGTTAAGGGAAAGGGGTAGTTTACCTGTAACGTTTTATGTTTTAAAAGGGTATTTTCTATGGCAAACGATAAGAGCCGCAAATTCAAACAGAATCAAATAGGTTTTTGCATACAGCACTGCTTTGTTGAGTACTAAAGACCTATTGTTTTTGGTGAAGATCGGTTAAGGGAAAGGGGTAGTTTACCTGCCACGTTTTTTGTTTTATCAAGGGTATTTTATATGGCAAACGATAACAGCCGCAAATTCAAACAGAATCATATAATATTTTGCATACAGCCCTGAAATGTAGAGTTCTCAAGACCTGTTGGTTTTAGTGAAGATCGGTTAAGGGAATAGGGTAGTTTACCTGCAACATTTTGTTTTATCAAGAAAATTTTTTTTTTTTTTGACGAACGATAACTGCCGTACATTAAAACAGAATCAACTACTCTTCTGCATACCTTTTTGAATTATACAGAACTCAAGGTCTGTTGATTTTGTTGAAGATCGGTTAAGGGAAAGGGGTAGTTTACCTGCAACGTTTTATGTTTTAACAAGGGTATTTTTTCTATGACGAACGATAACTGCCGTAAATTCAAAGAGAATCAAATAATGTTTTGCATACAGCCCTGAATTGTAGAGTTCTTAAGACCTATTGTTTTTGGTGAAGATCGGTTAATGGAATAGGGTAGTTTACCAGCAACGTTTTATGTTTTATCAAGGGTGTTTTCTATGGCAAACGATAAGAGCCGCAAATTCAAACAGAATCAAATAATTGTTTGCATACAGGCTGAAGTGTAGAGTACTCAAGACCTGTCATTTTTGGTGAAGATCGGTTAAGGGAAAGGGGTAGTTTACCTGCAACGGTTTTTTATCAAGGGTAATTTTTTTCTATGGTAAACGATAACAGCCGCAAATTCAAACAGAATCAAATGATGTTTTGCATACAGCCCTGTATTGTAGAGTTCTCAATACCTATTGGTGTTGGTGAAGATCGGTTAAGGGAAAGGGGTAGTTTACCAGCAACATTTTATGTTTTAACAAGGGTAATTTTTTATACGACGAACGATAACTGCCGTAAATTCAAACAGAATCAACTAGGTTTTTGCATACCTTTTTTAACTAAAGAGAACTCAATGTCTGTTGATTTTGTTGAAGATCGGTTAAGGGAAGGGGTAGTTTATCAGCAACGTTTTATGTTTTAAAAAGGGTAATTTTTTATGACGAACGATAACTGCCGAAAATTCAAAGAGAATCAAATAATTTTGTGCACCCTTTCCTGAGTTGCAGAGAGCTCAAGGTCTATTGATTTTGGTGAAGATCGGTTAAGGGAAAGGGATAGTTTACCTGCAACATTTTATGTTGTAACAAGAGAAATGTTTCCATGACGAACGATAACTGCCGCACATTCAAACAGAATCAAATATTTTTTTGCATGCTTCCCTGAATTGTAGAGGACGGAAGGTCTATTGATTTTGGAGAAGATCAGTTAAGAGAAAGGGGTAGTTTACCAGAAACATTTTATGATTTAACAAGAGTAAAGTACTTAATTTTTATAAATAAAGTATCCTGATAAGAAGCTCATAGTAATCCACTGTAGAAACATATATGAAATATCTATAAATGAAGAGGTTAGGTGAACGGGGTGGGGGTAATTTTCTATTATTAAAAATTATAGTTGAAGGTGGAGGGGAGAATTTTTTATGTGTACTATGTTATCAGCAACAAAGAAGTAGTTTTTTGTTAAAATTGCTTCCCGGGCTCTTTAGACGTAGTCCAATGTTTTCTGCAAAACCAGACTTTTCGGCAGTGCCATCGACTGCCATCATCGGTGAAAATCGAGTGCGAAAACGTGAGGTGGTATACGTTAGTGACCACAGTACTGTGGTTAATGCTGAAGCAATAAGTAGAAAGACGTAGTTTCTATGGAAATATTTCATTTCGAATATGATTTTAAATATAAATCTTAGAACATGGAAGTCATGTATGGTTCTCCATACCGATATTTTTGGAGGGTATAAAAATTTGTTGCAGTCTTTGCATTCAGATTGCAGTCTTCAAATTCAGTTGCAGTAAATTCCACTGTTTAGAGTATTATTTTTGTTATATGTGTTAATTATTATTTCTATATTGTTGCTGTTTGTTTTTTATGTTATTTTAATATTTGTGTCATTGAATAGACTGGTAATTTTCTTCAAAGTGTTGTCTATCACTGTAAATGTTGCTCACTTATTTTTGTTATTTTCTGTATTTGTTTCTTAGTTTTTAAATGTGCTGTTTTTACTTCATTTCATTTTTGTATATTGTTTTTATCTGATCCATTCCTTCAGAAATTTAATAAATAATATTTCCTTATTTTTTTATTTCATACAAATGTAAAGGATTTTGTACTTTCTGTTGAATACTGCATGGAGAGCCCTATGAGTGTGTCCATGGACACAGAGAAAACAATGAATAATAAAAATGCAGTCCTCATCTTTCACATAAGAACATACATCGGACATCCACTGAAACTCCCCCCCCCTTTTTTTTTTTTTTTTTTTTTTTTTTTTTTTTTTTTTTTTTTTTAAGGGGGGTTACTTAAAATTTAATAACTAGCCACAAGGACTAGACGGAAGCATAAAAGTGGCTGGAACCATCTTGACAGGACTTGCAAATAAAACAATCAGTTAACATCCCTTCTTTTTATTGGTGCTCACTCATCTTTATACAGTCAATATAATCAATAAGTAAAATTTTCATGCTACCGGCAATAATTAATTAGTCAGTGTTTAACAATTGACTTCTTGTGTATCTCATATCCGTTCTTAATTTTCATTTTACAAACAAAGATGTAGACATATATACATTTAGTACATATCAATAATAATCGCCAATGCTGATAACAATAAAATAATTCAGGCATAACAGGTGGATCCTTTTAGCACCATTTAAAAAATACATATATCACAAATGTACATCCACCTGACTAGTTCTAACAAAATCTTAATCTTTCTGAACATGAAAATACTGTTTATGTCTTGGCCTTTATACCAATCATTATATGTATGTATACTATCTGTCTCAATGAGAATTGCCAATAGCAGTAACAACCAAAATTATCAAGTAGTATACAAAGTGGATACTTTTGACACAGTTAAGACTATAAATTTTGACTTGTAGTTGTAACAAAGTTTCGACCATTATAACAAAGGAAAAATACGGTTTATATGTAAGTCTTTACATCTATAACACATACTATATATATCCCATTTCTGTTAATGCATTGACAATACTAATAACAATAGTAATTAATTGAGCAATATAGAAGGTAGGTCCTTTAACACAGTCAATAATAATAACAAATATATATATATATATATATATATCCACAGGACTTGTTCTAATTTTGATTCATCAGAATATGCAAATACTGTTCAGGTGTATACTTTCTTTGTGAAATGAAAACCGGTGTGGTGTCGCGGACGAGATTTTATAAACGGAATCGGCCCACCTGCACATTTGTAGACTTGGCAATACCCGTTAGATCCTGTGAAGAAAGGTGGGTGAGGTTGATGGTTAGTTCATCATTCCGGCTCGTTTCCTTCTATCCAGCAGTCTTTTGATGTTGAGGAGCATCTCTAAGCCTGACGGCGATGGCGGAGTGTTCTAGTGTCCAGTTCTGCCGATGTGATGGTTGTAGTTGTCATCATCAGGTCATTCATCCCTCTCTTGGCCTGTGCGAGAACCCTAGAACAAATTTCACTTATAGAATGCAGTCGGGAAATATAACCACCCACAAACAAGCTCACTCGCTCCAGTACAAAGAAAGCCACACACACACACTGTGGGAATTTTTTATCCACACTACCGCTCTGTTGTTAGCTATATCGCTCAGTGTCACGAAGTTTGAATTCACATTTACATTCAAATTAACATTTCCACCATTCAAGGCCTTTACATTTATTTACTTTTATTTTTATTTTTTACCTTTTAGCTTACTTCTTTTACCTTTAATCTTTCAAACAGTGAAGTATAATTACCATGTGCTCGCCCATCTACCGGAAGTACAATATGAGTCACACACATACAAAATTGCCATGCATTCTCCCCTTAATTAAACAGAATTAAATACATAACCCCTTATGCATACATAACAGTGAATAAAGAATTGTCCTCACCTAAGACACTCTATAAATTACTACTCCATATTAGTAGAAGAAACCCTTGCTTGCCACACCACCAGACCTCGAAGTGCTCCGTGGAATGATCGAGAAGAAAATGAGAGAAAGACACGGTTTCTTTAAAACACGAGGCTACGGAAAAATAGCCTGTAGCAATCGGTCAGTCAGCTGATTAACCGCCCACTCTATAACACCACATAGGAAAAGCCAACATAAAAAAAAGTGTGTATGTGCATATGTGTTTGTGTTGTGCATGTGTGTGTGATTAATTTCTCCTGAAAGATTAAATTATTTCCTAAATAATTACTCTTTGTAAATGTGATATACCCATAAAAAACTTCAGCAATTACCTGTAAGAGTAACTCTGGATGTACCTCTTAAGATAATGCTATGTATACACTTTTCCAACAAGGAACACCAATATTACAGATAAACGTTTGTGAAAAATTGTACACGTCCCTTAGCCATTGTGCCTTCATCATCAGTGACTCTGATATACCTCATGATGGCTAAGGCAAGAGTAAAATTTTTTATCTAAAATATTAGTATTCTCTGACAGAAAAGTATACACATAGTTATTGACATGTCGTGAACAACAAAATCTCAGAATACCTGTAAGAGTTAGAATTTAACAGTATACACACACACACATACACACACACACACACACACACAATTATCTTAATAATTTATTAATGCAACAATAAATAATTCACTTATTAATGTGTATTGTTGTAGCATCAAAACGAATTTTATAACAATTAACAAGTGGAAATTAATATTTTATTAAATTCCAACAAAATGTTTCATAATAACAACACTGTTTTTTGGATGAGGAAAACTGGTCTATGGAACAAGGTATACTAAGTCAAGTGCTTTGCAGCAAGTGGGTAAATTGACGGAGATCAGATGTGCCTTCAAAAATCAGTTACACAAAAGCAGTAATAAATCTGAAAAAAAAAACTGAAGTCACACACACAAGCTGAAGTAGAAAGTCGACATGCTTACTTGCCATATGTACATGGGACTACTGGACTACTGATAGAATTGGCTGGATTTTATTGAAACATAACATTCAGTCTATTTTCAAGTTGATTAGGAAGATAAGCCAAATGTTACCATCAGTGAAAGACAAAATACCTCTTTCAACTCCTTGCATCTACAAGGTCACCATGGCATGCAGTTACGGTGATGTGTACATGGGCAAATGCAGAGACAGGTGATGATGAGAGTGCAAGAACACATGAGGCACGCAAAGATAGGAGATATTAAGTAATCAGCAGTAGCAGAGCGCAGTTATGAAAATAAACATCTTATTTTATTTGAAGAAACAGTCGTTATCACAAAAATTCATAACTATTTTACACGGGTGATAAGAGAGGCAATAGAAATTTACAAAATTAAGAACTACTTTAACAGTGATGATAGCTATAAGTTAACGGGAGCTTGAAAACCCATTTTAAATACAGTGACAGGATCATTGTATTGTACAAATAGTAAAATGTCATTGTTATTAAATTAAATAGTTCTGTTGTATATTATGTTTTAATTATTAAAATCATGATTTACTGTAACTATTTTGGGTTATTGGAAGGGGATACTTAGTTGTAATTATGGGTCTGTTCGTAACACTGTGGGTGGGGCTTATTGTGTAAATTGGAGTGGGTCAAGACTGTGTGCTCTGTCTCAGTCGAGCCACTGAGGATGCCTCATAGTAGTATGAGTGAACTGTCTGGTGTTAAAAGTAATAAAAAGATGTCCATTGAACTGAAAAACAGTTCCTGAATTTTGTTGTCCATGACGTGTCCGTTGATTAACTAATTATAAATATATAACTACTGCCTCGGATCGCTAATTTTTTTATTGGTAAAGATGTTACCTTGTAGCCTGAACTAGCTTTCACTTATTACAAGCTTCATCAGTTACAAGCCTCTGATGAAGCTTGTTATAAGCGAAAACTAGTTCAGACTACAAGGTAAAACTTTTACACCTTTCCCAATAAAAAATTAGTGATCCAAGTCAGTAGTTATATATTTATAATTGAAAAACAGTGTTATTATTAATGAAAACCATAAAAGTTTACAAGCAAGAATGTTTCATAATAAATGTCCATTGACTTATAAGCACAAGTTAGCAGATAGAGATTTGTTCATCATAGAGTTCACTTCAACCTCATTGTGGATGATGGTGTAAAACATGTTCTTGATGTCTCTACTTTCCAGTGTTCTATGTTGTCTCTAGAGATGTTTCCATGTTATTGTTAGTGTTAAACAAAAATAAAATTGTAAAAGAGACTGTGTCATGAAAATGATAGTCTTTGACATAATCTCTAACAGTTGTGGTTAACAAGATGAACTTTAAGAGAGAGAAAACTTTGCAATGGTTCAATTAAGGTATAAAGCTGTCTCAAAATCATTAACAAAAATCACTTTTGAAGTCAAAAAAAGAACCTATAAAGAAGAAGCCATTCTTAAAAGCTGACTTGATGATTTCAATTCTATTTCTCTAGTTCTAATGTTTTCTAAAATATCTTCTTTTTTAACTCCACTGGGCAAGCACTTTCAGTCAAAATATATTTATATAGTAAAAGACACTGAACGTAACCCCAACAATATTGTACAGAACTAAGGCATTCATGTTAGTAAATGGTGCAAGTATAGAGCTTGTACTATCATGGGGAATAGAAACTGATTTTCAAAAGAAGAGCCTTCAATCAGTTTGCAAATATAGTCAAGACAAATTCTGTGATAAGCATATACATTACATGTAGAGATTTTGTCACCTCTTATGCATTAATATTGAGTTTGTGCTACTACTAAACAGAGATCTGAAATACCTAGGATTGTATTCACTTCATGCTCAGGTTTTACCCCTATTATGTTTTCACATAATTAATTGTACATTTAATTAGGTTTCTTTCCACATCTTTACTGTTTTAAAGAGCAATATAATATACCCAAAATACATATATTTATGTTACTGTGGCATCAGTTAAAACCTAATTTACCTAGTTTGAACTAGTTTTAACAAAGCCCTTTCAAGAGTAGGCCTACTGGTATTAACTAGTCAATATAAGAATTCACTAAGAGGTTTTAGGGAACACTGGAGTTGACTGAATGAATTGTTATATTTTCAATTATTTACAGTTTTTACTAGCTGAAACTGAAATGGATCAGATAAATGTGTTTTTACATGTTCAGACATGCATATATTTGGAAGATGTTTTTCTCTCAGCCT
The DNA here is from genome assembly GCA_034769895.1 of Magicicada septendecula. Taxonomy (NCBI): domain Eukaryota; kingdom Metazoa; phylum Arthropoda; class Insecta; order Hemiptera; family Cicadidae; genus Magicicada; species Magicicada septendecula. Next base: position 318,663,447 of record CM068376.1, on the reverse strand, counting down.
TTTGTAAGCTGTTATTAAGTGTGCGTGGACTTCTTGTTGTGGTTTCCCTTTGTTTGTGTTTGGTTGAATGTGATAATTATTTTCTTTTTGTCATGAGTAATGAGGGCCAAAGCCAATTGTATAAGGTGTGAATGTAGAAGAGATGATTTTTGGAGCAAATTATTTACTTGCAGAGGAAAAAGAGAATTACTGTAGTACACTGGCCACAGACAATTAAAATAAACCTTTGTCTGAAGCTGAAAATGTTAAATCTGCAATCCAATTTCTGGATAAGCAATTACTAATGTACTGTAACCATCTCTTCATCACTACCTTCATTGATCATTTGTTTCTGTAATCCCTGGATGCCAGTTGCGTATGTAGAATTTGGAGGGAGGAGGGTCCGGGGTCGGGTCAGCTTCATACAAAAGAAAAACAATTAAAGACTAATCAACATTACTACCTTTAAAGTGGCTGAAAACTCGTGATAACATCCTTAAATCAGCCCCATTAAAGTAAACAGTAAACAATAAAAATAAAAATATAATTATTTCACTACCGACTCGAAACACAAAGTTTTTATGGGTAAAAACGTAAAAGTTTTACCTTATAACCTGAACCGGTTTTTGGTTTTAAAAAGCTTCTTCAGATGCTGCCGCTGGGAGCACTGTCCATCTTGCTGTTGGCGGGGGTATCGATTTCTGAAAGTTCGATGTTGTTTGTGTGGGGTGCGATATGTTCGAATAATGCGTGTGACTTGAATTGTGTCTGTTCATTTAGGATGTCGTTTTATTTGTTTTCGTGTGTTTTTATATTTCCAATTGTTCTAGAGTGTCTAGTTTTCGGCCTTTTGTGTGTACGTGTAGAATCTCCATGTTATTGTCGATGTTTTTGTATGTGTGGTTTGCTTCAATGAGGTGGTTTGCAAAGGTGGATTCTGTAGTGGAGTGTAGTGCCTTTGTGTGTTCAATGTATCTTTGTTTGAAGCTACGTCCTGTCTGGCCTATGTAGAATTTGTTGCAATCTGAGCAATTTAGTTTGTAAACACCAGGTAGATCAAATTTGTTTTGTGCTTTGTGTGTGTGTTTTGATAGTGTGTGTTCTGTTTTGTTAGTAGTTTTATAAGCGATTCTGTATCCTGCTTTTTTGAATTTGTGTGCTATTTTTTCAGTTTGTTTGTTGATGTATGTTAGTGTTATGAATTTGTTGTTTTCTGCCTTTGTCTGTTGTTTGTTTTGTGTAGGAGTTTATTGACTATTGTTCTGTTGTATCTGTTGGATTCTGCTAGATATTTTATCATGTGTTTAGTTCGTCTTTGTAGTCTTTTTCATCTAGGGGGATGTTGTCAAGTCTATGTATCATGGTTCTGAAGGCAGCTAGTTTGTGTTGTATTGGGTGATTGGAGGAGTTGTGTATTAGTGTGTCAGTTGTAGTCAGTTTTCTGTATATACTGAATTTGTGCCTGTGTTCAAGTTTTGTGATGGTGAGATCTAAGAAGTTTATGCTATTGTTGTGTTCGTATTCCGCAGTAAAGGTTATTTTTTTATGTGTTTTGTTTATGTGCGTTAGTAACTGTTCACTCTTTTGTTTCCCCTGTATTATATAAATAGTAAAATAGGTTTACCTTTTTTCTTTTCCGTCTGGTGGCCTTTATCCTTTATGAATATCTACGCATTTCGGGACATATGTCCCATCATCAGGAATATCCCTTGGTGAAGTTCGTCAATTATTAAAATATTAAAAACAACTTTATATACAATTTTACACACATCACAATAAATATAAATATCAACACAAAAAATATATAAAAACCCCCAAACGTGAGAACACACGCGATATCGCTGGTGCGCACCATGAAATACTATAGTCGACTGCTGTGCTCATGTTGTTATATAGGTCGCGCACTATGGACCTTGTTTTGTATTCTTATCGCTGTGCCGTATAGTGGGTTTTATTGGAAATTCAATTGTTCATTAAGAAGGACCTCTTTTGTGTTTTTATCTTTATACACCTCATATATTTCGAATTCTTTGACAGCATTCATATAACTTCCTTTTCTGCATACGTGGAGGGGTTGAAAGTTCATCGTGAAATCAGTATAACTATGGTTTTTGTCCATCAGATGGCGCGCATAATTTGATACAGTTTTACTAAATTCTTTTTTAGGTAAATGTTCTTTAAAGCGTTTTTAAAGGGTCTACCAGTTTGGCCAAATGTAGTAGCTATCACAGTCATTGCACATTATCTTATAAACGCTCGTCTTGTCCTCAACTGATTTTGAATTTTTGAATGTTTAGGTAGAAGTATCTTATTAACTTTGTCATTAGTTTGGAAAGCCATTTTTATATTTATCTCACTGAATACTTTGTTTAAAATTTTGGGTAGGGTGTTACCATATTCTGATGCTATATACCTAACTTTATTTCTATTATTGTCTTGTAATTCTATGTTGTTTTTCTTTTTTCAGTGCTTCTTGACTAAACTTTCCACAGTTGAACCTTTATAACCATTGGCCTTACTTGATCATGTTTAGTTCTTCATGAAAATCTTTGTCTTCCAATGGTATGGAAAGTAACCTATGTACTAAACTATGATATGCTGCCATTTTTTGAGAAAAGGGGTGATGTGACCCAGCATTTATCGTGAGATCTGTGGTTGTCGGTTTCCGGTATATTTGATATTGAAATTTTTCATCCAGTCTTGTAATTGTCAAATCGAGGAAGTTAAGTTTATTATCTACCTCCGTCTCAAGTGTGAACTGTATGTTTTTATTGATACCGTTCATGTAATTTTTCATATTATCTATTTGTCGTATTGTGCCATTAAAAATTATGAACGTATCATCAACGTAAAGTGTATGATATTCCTGATGATGGGACATATGTCCTGAAACGCATAGATATTCATAAAGGATAAAGGCCACCAGACGGAAAAGAAAAAAGTAAAAGTATTTTACTATTTATATACATATAGTGGCTTGGATACCAAATAGCATGGATCTGAGTATATTATTATATATTATTACACACAAACAAAAGACAATGTGAACAGTTACTAATGCACATAAACAAAATACATAAAAAAATAACCTTTACTGCCGAATATGAACACAACAATAGCATAAACTTCTTAGATCTCTCCATCAAAAAACTTGAACACAGGCACAAATTCAGTATATACAGAAAACTGACTACAACTGACACACTAATACACAACTCCTCCAATCACCCAATACAACACAAACTAGCTGCCTTCAGAACCATGATACATAGACTTGACAACATCCCCCTAGATGAAAAAGACTACAAAGACGAACTAAACACATGATAAAATATCTAGCAGAATCCAACAGATACAACAGAACAATAGTCAATAAACTCCTACACAAAACAAACAACAGACAAAGGCAGAAAACAACAAATTCATAACACTAACACACTTCAACAAACAAACTGAAAAAATAGCACACAAATTCAAAAAAGCAGGATACAGAATCGCTTATAAAACTACTAACAAAACAGAACACACACTATCAAAACACACACACAAAGCACAAAACAAATTTGATCTACCTGGTGTTTACAAACTAAATTGCTCAGATTGCAACAAATTCTACATAGGCCAGACAGGACATAGCTTCAAACAAAGATACATTGAACACACAAAGGCACTACACTCCACTACAGAATCCACCTTTGCAAACCACACATACAAAAACATCGACAATAACATGGACATTCTACACGTACACACAAAAGGCCGAAAACTAGACACTCTAGAACAATTGGAAATATAAAAACACACGAAAACAAATAAAACGACATCCTAAATGAACAGACACAATTCAAGTCACACGCATTATTCGAACATATCGCACCCCACACACACAACATTGATCTTTCGGAAATCGATACCGCCGCCAACAGCAAGATGGACAGTGCTCCCAGCGGCAGCATCTGAAGAAGCTTTTTAAAAGCGAAAACTGGTTCTGGTTATAAGGTAAAACTCTTACGTTTTTACCCATAAAAACTTTGTTCCGAGTCGGTAGTGAAATAATTATATTTAGTTAAGTAACGGACACATCATGGACAACGAAATCCAAGAAAATAAAAATGTGTGTCATTGAAACATTGTTAAAAAGATACTTATTGACTGAATAGACTTTCCTATATTTCATATTTCAAACATATATCCTAATGCTGTGTAATAAACCTGTTTGTGTATTTAAAAAAGAGCTACTACTAGCGTATTAGCGTACACAGCTGAAAAGAAAAATAAAATTAAATGGCCTAAAAATTAAGAAATTAACAAAATACATCTTCTTTTTTGACCCTCTGGGAGGGGTCTGGTCCCCCCCCCCCAGTAAATATACCCCTGTTGGATGTTTGTATTTATGCATGCCTCCTATACAAGTGGTGAGAACATTTGTGTTAAGCAAGGAAGAGAAGTGTGTGTGGTGCCACTGTTAATAACTAAGCTCAGCAGTTATAGCTATACCGCTGCTCATAGAAGTAGAGAGATAAACCATAGTGTAGTCTAATTTTGTTATGCATGACTACTTAGCTCTTCTACAACCTTGATTGATTTTGATCGTATGATGATTTGATTAGCAGTATCTGGTGCTTTCAATGCACTGCATCTTGTTATATAAACTTTGGACAAACTAATATCAACTTTTATAGTAACACTTCCATATCAACTTCTACTTAATATATGTCGGAAACTGCGTTACTTTTCAGTACATACCTCAAAATCTCTTTCACTTTTAGTTCAATTTTCTCCAATTATAACAAAATAACCATTTATGACATGTGCTTTATGATTCTGTTGTTCGTAAAAATGAGCCACATAGTTTAAAATCTTTCTTTACCTTTTTAATTCTAAGTCATATTGAGAAGCTGCTAAAATGAACAAAAACTGAGGCTGTACAATATTTTAGTGATTTAACTTTGTTGAGTTAAACTTTGCTGACTCAATTTGAAGACAGTATTAAGCAAACTTTTCCTCAACTTAAAATTTTATAAAAGTATCCTTACACCCAGGACAGCTGCTAGGCATTCATACACATGGAATTTGTTGCCCCATGTATTTCTTCTGTCTCAATATTTGTAAGCCACAGTTGATCTAAAGTAACATTTTGTAATTTTTAATTTAGAGAGTGATCTTTTGCCAGCTGCAGTGGATATTGATAACATAAATAATATTCTTATTGCTACTGCTATATTTGGGAATATTAAGAACAAACTATTTTTTAAAAAAGTACTGAAAAATGCTTTTCGGCTCATCAGCATATGTTAAAAAAATTCAGTTTTAAAGCATTCAGTTCATTAAACAAGTCAGGCCCAGTGAAAATTTCTTCATCTCAAGAATTGTTTTACGTTGATAACTCTGCAATATATAATTACTTCATCTTCTGCATAATTAAACAAATGACTACTGAAAAATCTAAATATACTATCTATATCTAGTATATTTAAGTTTTTGAACATGCCGGTCAAAGAGGATTACCTGATCCTGGACTTAGTAAAAAATTTACTTTGTAGTTACTTTTCGGATCCACTGAATTTTCCTGGCCTTCAGGGTCTTTCTTGAAATTCATATAAGTTTATGTATTATACAAGAAATACATAATACGGATGCACTTAGAAGACTTTAATGTGTATTACAAAGTTGAGATTCAGTGGGTAGAACATCATGTATATATGTCAATTATGATGTGATTTCCTGCCACCTGATTGTGGCACCTGTGTACAGTGAACACCTTGTACACCCGCTTACAGCAGCCGTGCTTACACCATCGCCATTAATACATCCTAATGGCTATGCTGATGCTAATAGCTGTGGCTATACTAATGGTAATTTATGCTATATATGTTTTGGTTTTCTTTTATTTCCTCTCTCACATGAATATAATTTAAAAACCTCATTATTATATTTTAGTTTCTTCACCTCTGTATCATACTTAATTAAATATTAAACTTCACTTCTTCCCATACAATTCACTCTAGTGGCAAAATGAGACCATTCTCTCTAGAGATGAGATTCTTCACTACAGTATTCCATACAATAACTCTGTTTCAATGTCGTGTCAAAAATTGGATTAAATCAAAAACTTTTGTCAGGTTGTAGGCAGGCCACTACATAATAATCATGCACAGTGACTACGCCCAAGCAAGATCCAAGATAATGGCACACTAACAATGGCGGCTTCACCTGTGAGGCATGTCTAGAAAGTAAAGATACAAATGCCTTGAAATTGTTTGAATATTTCTTTACAATTTTTCAACTCAAAATTACTTAAAAATATATGTAGGCCTATACACTTATTTTTCAACATAATCACTGTACTTCCCAAGCATCTGTTAAGGCTGGGGACCAGCTTGTTATATCTTTGTAGCATAGAAGTCTACCAGGAGTACTTTAAACCATGTTATTATCTCAATTTTCAAGTTTTATCATCATCAATTTTTTTCTGGCCAGATGATTCTTCAGATAAACGAGTAAGTCAAAATCACTGGATGCAAGGTCTGGACTACATGATGCTTTATCCAAAACATTCCATTTCCAACTGTCGAACAGTGCAGAGTAGGGACGAGCTGTATAGGGCCAACATTGTTACAGAGCAGGCAAACACCACATGTGAACATTCCTCTCTCTTTGTTTTGAATTGCCTGACAGAGACATTTTAGTGTCTCTCAGTATACATTAGTAGTAACTGTTTTGCCTTTAGGCATGAAGTCAACCAGAGGAACACCTCTTCTCTCTTATAAAGCAAAGAGATAATTTTTTGGACTGAAATTGATGTTTTGAGCTTTTATTTCCTGGGGAAGGATGTGTACAGCACCATTGCTTTGATTCAAAATTATGGTGGTAAACCCAGGTTTACAGCAGATTCCAGGAACTTATCTCCTTCATCTGCATAATGTGTAAGAAACATGAGCACAGAATCCATTTGTTTTTTCTTGTTTTCATCTGTTACAATTTTGGACACCCAAAGAGCACACAATTTTTTATAACCTAATTGTTTCTTTATAGTTTTATGAATCACATTCTTATATACTTCAGGAATCATTTTTATTTAACCCTCTTATTGTCAGTTGGCGATCCGAACAAATGTTTTCTTCAGTTTTTTGGTGATGGCCAGCATGCCTACCTCTCCTTGTTTGCTATTAACATTAAAGCTGCCTTCTGAAAATTTACAGAACCACTTCAAGACATTTTGTCAAGTCATAATGTCACCATAAACAGTACAGTTGTTAATTGTTTCCACTGGTGTTCGCCCTTGAGCCCCGCATTAGAAAAGTATCACAGAATGAACTTTGCATTTGGAAGGATTTTGAATCAACACCACACAACACCTTAAAAAAAAACATGCAACACAAACTAGCCAAGCAAAATCTGTTCTGTTACCAAAATATAAGGAATGAACATCAAGTAACAATAATGCCAGTGTTGCCATCACCACAAAAAAAACTCCCTTACCACCTGAATGCAATGTATTACTTTCTATACATGCCTCATACTAGTCAAGGTCCTGTTACAGAGCAATTTTCAGGAATAAATTACTGTGTCCCCAACATGCTTTAAGTTCAAGCAGTCCAAGACATTACAAGCTGTCTCAGAGATGCCCCCTCCTGCCATTTAAAGCTACAAAGGTAACTCAAAGAAAATTTCTACAAAATAGTGAATAGTACCATACCATAGTGAATCTAATCATACCAAATTAGTGAAGTGATATTTAATTGATATTGCTTGGAACATAATATTTAATAATAAATGTGCAATAATATTTTCGGTATAATTGTCATTCAACTTTAAATACAATATCCTCTAATAACTTTAACACAATAGGCAAGTAAATATGTAGGCCTATTATTTTTTTACTGGATATAGTAATATTTTATTTTAAAATGGCTTTTAGTTAACTTTTAACCTGACATAATTCACTCACCATGTTAATATTTACGAACTCTTCAATGGAACACCTTTCAGTTATTATGTAATTTATTTATGCAACTTGACAAAATCATTTCATAACATGTGATTTTAAGTTTTGGTCATACTGAGTTTAACGGAAGGAAGCTGTAAGAAGCTGAATGAAATTTCCATCAGAGAGAGGCTGGGGGCAAATATTCCAGGTGTACTAGGTGTATGGAGCATGCCCAGTACAAATTGGATACTTTACTTCCTTTTATCCTTTTAGTTTAGACATTTCAATATTCTCACACTGTCAGTGCACTTGTCACTTCAGAGCAAACTGATCTGTTATTATATCAACTGGCTGAGCATTTACACCTTAGTGAGTACATAAAGATATGCACCACAAAACAACAGTGACAGCATACCACGGTGTTATTTACCTCTCCAGAACATTCTGCTGCTTGACTGCAGGGCTATCTTACATTGTGCGTACTGGCTGTTGCTGAGTGGAGTTGCATATTTTTAAACTAAAAAGGCATTCAATTTATAGACCACATGAGCAGGCAGCTCACCAATTTAGCACAGTATTACTTTATGAGCAGCACATGTCTTCTTTATTGTTTCTCATGTGTTTTTATTTCATGTGTGAGCAAACATTTTCAACCTTCTGTAATACAGTGGTATTAAAGTTTAATCAGTACCTAGAGAGAGAATATTACTTGAATTTTACGTCTAGAATTTTTCATAAAATCAACAGATATCAGCTTTGCAAGAGCTCTTCATAAATGTTATAGGACATCCTGACAACTGAGACACCAACACAATAATAACATCACATGCCTTTCTAGTATTTTTTAATAAATTTGAGACAATATTTTTGTTAAAATTATTTTCAAGTTGCACTGATGTCTTGTACAGTTTTCTGCAAAAAACATGTTGACATATTATACTGTGGCAAGAAAGTAAAGAATGTTATCCATTGTGATAATGATAGAGAACAATTACTTCTATCCAAATGGACTAATGCTTTAATGTAAACATATAAAGCACTAAACACCTCCCCAATTAGGATGAAGTAGGAAAAAAATTACTGATACCTGTATAGGGAAATATGCAAACATTAATTGTATAATTTATCAGCTTGACTGTACTCGTAAGTTTTCTCAGTTTACAAAACTAGAATATAAGACAAAACTTTTGGATTCAAATATGAACAAGTTTGTAGTTTCTATGGACCCATTTTTTGTTAACACTGGGTATGAAAACCAATAAACTGTTTTCTACTCAACTCCTGAATTCTAAGGAAAACACGTTTAAAAACTCGTTAGATCCCAAGTGAGAAAATCTCTCTCCTGAATTTAGTTAAGTGTAAAAGCTCTCTAAACTTACACTGACTGTCCCTTGTACTATAAGCTCCATTGAACTTTTTTGTGATGCCCTAAGAAGATTGCCACATATGTTCGAAGCATTCAGACAGGTTGAGTGACTTAATTTTGGTGTCAATAAAAAATAAGTGTCAATTAACTTAAAAAAAACCCCCATCATTGAGAAGTCCATGACGTAGGAAAGAAAAATGGAGCTGATACAGTAGAAGAAGAAGAAATTACAGAGCAGTCAGTTAAAGAAGTGAGTTCACTACATCATGCAGATGTGGATCGTGTTTAATGACTGCTCTTTCTTTGGTGGTACACTGAGATTTTTCTAACACACAGTAAAACACATTACAGTATATACCTTAATAACATTTTTACTTAATGTAACAAAGTACATTGAATTTAGGAGTACAGTGAAAAATCTGGAATTGTTTCAAGATGCAGGAAGACCTAATAGAAGTGGACGAACTTGGACAGAGGATCAAAGGAAACAAGCTAGTGAGCGTATGAAGGAGTATTGGAGACAGAGGAAACTCCAGGCAAAGAAAAAGAAATAAAGTTGTAGCGTGATCCTAAGTGGTCAATTCGCTATTAAAAAAAAAAAAAAGTACATTGATTTTGACTAAAATGCTATTTATTTTTTTTATAAGGAATATAAATTCCTAAAAAAAATACTGTTTAACTGTATTCAACTATAGACAAAAGCTCAAAAATTACTTTTACAGAACAACTAAACTGAGACAGGACAGCACACCCTTGGTGTATGTTCAGCAGACAAACTTAGTGAACTGGAAACCAAACTTATGTGTTAGAGCAGAAAAGGTGAATCGCCTGTGACAGACTGTTGTAACAAATTACTACAACTTGGAACTAGTTCATGAATTTTGCTATTTTGGTTCCATTCTTCCAACAAATAATGATGATATGAAAGAGATCCAGACAAGATAGACTGCAGGAAACTGCACCTAGTTGTCACTTATGGCAATTATGAAATCTCACAGTTTCCACTGGAAAACTAAGCTTTAGTTTTAAAAACACTTATCCAGATAGTGGTATCCAATGACTGCAAGAACTGGGGCTTAACGGAGAAATCTTGTGACATGCTGAACGTCTGAGTGGAAACTAGTGGATGTAATATACACACCAATTAAAAAAAGAGGAATTTGGAGAGTATAGTATAACTATGAGCTCTACAAGCTTTGTAAAAAATCTCAAAGCAAAGCATAGAAAACTGAACACCTCCAATGGGCAAGTCATGTACTGTAAATGCCAGGTGGTAGAGCCCCAAATAAAGATGTGTAGAGGTCAATCAGAAGAATGTGTTGAAGAGTCAGTGTAACAAAATGGTAGGAGAAAGTTGTGTGTTAAAAACTGAGAGACAGACATTAACCAAGATGTCTGGAAGTCAATTGAGGAGACCAAGCCTTGGCATGGTTGGAGTGTCAATAGCATAACATACCAATACATTCACAGAGGAACCACCTCAAGGGAGGAATCTCCTTTTTTTAAAGTTAACTTTAACCCATAGAACCTCCTCTAAAACATTCTCAGTTCTTATAATAGGCCTATTACTTTTGAATTTTTGTTGTCCATAATATGTCATTAACAATAGGTATACACTATTCCAAAAAGGAACATTAATATCTTAGATAAAAATTAGTGTTCTATTCTGGAAAAGTGTATACATGTCGCCTATCAGTTTTATATATTTTTCTAAAAACAAATAATAATCACCCAGCTATTCTATCTTTATTCTCATTTTTAATTTAGACTTTTCCTAAAGTGTTCTCAATTATAACCAAGTTTATTCATTTATGTAATTCAGCTAGTCTTCTACTAAAATTATAAAGTTATTGTTCTTACAAATATTTTTTTAAAGTCAGCTTACTAGCATATCTTATTAATCCTTCAATTTTTAATATCAGTACTGTTATCAAACTACAAAGTATATTACTTTTACACTACTTCTCAAAACTGTTTTGCAATTCAGTTCAATAAGGTTTGGGAGTTTTTAGCCACCCTAACAAAGTTCCCTTCTTGACATTCACCACTCTTCTTAAGAGGTCCATTCCACTTATAATATTTACAACATTTATAACATACCCTACATGACCATTCCTTCCATTTGAAGTTTTTTTTTGTAAAGAATACTTCTATTCCTTGGTATTAGATATTCCTCCCCTTTGAACATCTCATAATCCTACAACATGCCATTTTCTATTCTTCACTTTGCCCTCCAACTCCTGTAGCCAGTTCTCTGAAAACTCTGGAGAACACTCATTCCTACATTTCTCTGGTAATACTTCATACCCTATACTCCAAGATCACTTTCTTTTACCATCCACATAACAAGACACAACTATGCCTCCAGTACTAGGGGGCAATTTTCAGTTTTCGATTGTGTCATGTTTATGACTCCCACACTAACCACTCCATATTTTGGAACAGTAGATAGTAGCCTAATCAATTAAAATTATGGATGATGACAGTGATCACCTGAGTGACTCATATGATTCCATTCCAGGAAGACCTGCCTACGGAAATAGTCTCCACCTGAAGAAAGCCTTCTTTATCAGTTGACTCAATACTGCTCTCTCCAGTTACCTTCACTCCCCACCCCTAATTATCAAGTTTGTTCTTGGCCTGCCATAACATAATTTTTACCAAGTTCTCTAAGTATAGACCATAGAGTACCTTATACATAAAGGTGACACCCAATGTTAATTGTTTGAACCATTATTTCTCTCTGTATTGTAGCATTACTGCAGTGTTGCCTGTTACATAACAACTATTATTACAAAGCAGAAAATACTAAACTGTTATTGCAAAGGACAGGAAATATATTAAAGGCATGGTAAATATAAATCAAAAATACAAAATAATGCAAGGATTTAATAATACTCATTTGTTCAAAGCAGATTACTTAGTAAAGTTGCTTTATAACGTGAGTAATTATTTGCCACATATTTTTACTTTATTAATTACACCACATTCGTTTAAAAGATTTGAAACTTTAATAATTTAATTTAATAATTAGAATGCAATTCACATGGAACAAAAAGGAATACAAGTAAGTCACAGCTATTTTCCAGTCAACACTGAGTAAAATTTTTAATTAGTCAAAAAGTTATTTTAACATTTTCTTTGTAGGCAAGAACTTAAACATAATTATATACAGTAGAAAATTACTTTGTCTTAAAAGAAACATAAATATTATTGCAAGTGATCATGTGTTTCCCAATCACTAACATATATTTGGCATAAATAAAGTATAAATAAAAACAAACAAGGTTTCTATATTAATAACATGTATTCTTATTAAATATTATCAATTGTAAAAATTAAAAATACACTCAGTAAATAGAATAACAAATTATGTTTTGAAATATAATCCAGATCACCATTGTCTTAAAAAAATTAGTCAAGAAAATTGCTCAATATTCTAAAAAAAATTAAAAATATAAATCTTGTATCATAAAAAGACATGACTATTATAAAATTGAATAAAATATACTTTAACATTTACAAACAATATCTACAAAATACTGTGGCATCATTGCTACAGCTAGAGTGGGGGTCATTGGTAAATCCCACTTAGCTGAATTTATGGAAAACTGATATTAAATGTTTTCAAGTGCAATGATGCACTTCAATATTAAACTGATTTTCAAGGTTAATTTTATTAGTAATGGTTTTTTTATTAATTACATAGCTGTTAAAAAATGAAAAGAGAAAATGCATATGAAAATAGAAAATGTTTTTTGAAATGTATAATAAATCAAAACTGTAAATTGACTGTGGCAATAACATTTTGTCAGGTTTCAGAAGTCCTCTTCAAATTCAAGATCTTTATCAAAGTACTCATCAGTGTTGGGTTCAGGAATCCTGTCATCTTTCTTTGACTGTAATGACAGGATTTCAATATACCATTAATGGCATTCTTTCAGGACGGTCCCAGATGAACAAAGTTTAAAGAGGTATTTTTCTTTGTTTCTACTCATTTTTGACTGTAGAGCTTTTTGAGTTGAATAGGTCTTCCCCATCCTCAAAGATTAACATGAAGTGCTCTATATGGAGTTGAAGGATCACAGCTGAAAAAAATCATATTTCACATCTAGAGTCAGAGGCACATCAATAGTGTCTGGTGCCTGTGTGCAGAACTATACTTGGTGCCCCTATATCCTTGGTGCACCATACAGTCATAAAAATTTGCAAGAATACCTGTCCATAGTACCGAAAAGGTTTATTTATATTTGTTTTCAAATATTTACTCCATGCCTGAAATTTCTGTTGCCTTTGCTATCCTGGCGCCTGTGTGCACCACACACTTTGCACAGTGTGTTGCCATGCCACTGTCTAGAGTAGCATAACGAAAACACAATCTTTGTTCTTGGCGCATTCCACTGTGTTGATTTCAATGTGAACTTTTATATTTTTAATCATTAATTGTACAATGCTTTAAAGTCCAAAAACATCATCATAAATCATTTCCTTTATGATGTATTTGTTTGCTATCTTCTTATTAAGTTTTGACCTTACCATGAGGAATATATTCAACCAAACTGGCATAGCAAATATTGAAACATTCTGTTAGCCATTCTCAGTGGCACTGTGTATCAAATCCATTTCCACATTGCTATGTTCTCCATAAGCGTGTATTCTATGATATCAAAATAAAAATGTTGAGCTATGAACAGGAACAAAGTAGCCATATAACAGTTTTTGTTTTGCTCCCCACAAGTAAACCTGCAGTACTGATATAACTGTACATAAAAGCAAGTATCTCAATCACAGATACCACCAAGCATTCATGTGTTGTCAAAGTTACATATTATGTCATTATGTCTAAAAAAAAAAGATACTAGTATTCATTTTCCTCAACAGAGCAAGCTCTATAGTGATAGATTTATATTTGTTAAAAGAAACAAGAGATTGTTGTTCTTAGTAATTATGTAATATATATTTGATACTACTGTCCATTTTCTTTCTTTAACAATATTATGAACTTGATCCAAGGAAAATATGAAGAATATTTTAATCATACCACAGTAGGACATCAAAAATCCTAATATCAGTAATCAGAACTGTCAAAATTCCACACTCCTCAACAGACATGGAGTGAAAGGACAAAATTAATTATTGTTTGATTTTTTACTCAAAATAAGAACTGTGCTGGTATTATCTTAGAATACTGTAAATGGAAAACAAGAATAATATATTTTTTATCACTCTAGATAATTTTCTTGCTTATTCTGAAACTGGAGCTGTTTCCGTACCTTGTTGCATGAATGTGCTGCAAAAGGAATTGCAGAGGTGGATTCGCTTTTATTGATGTCAGCAAAATGTATCCTACAGTAATGACCACCAGACATCTTTTGATGAGTCGGTAGCTATGAAAAAAACTTTTCTGTCTTGTTTCCAGAATCAGAAGCGGCGTAAGGCGTGGGCGACGTGGGCCACCGCCTACGGCCTCGCGGTCCGAGGGGCCTCGCTCCTGGAAGGTTTATGCAGCTTTCTTTAACTCATGAAAAATATTTAGCTAGGACCATTAAAAGCCGTGACCGCGAGTAAAGATTTTACTCATCATAAAACGATAAATCCCACCAGCTAGCAAGCATCTGGCAATACTAACCTACCACATTCGTTTTTTAAAAATCTAGTCTAGCAACCAGTGTTGCCAAATTACGGGTAATTACCCGAACTGCGGGTAAATTTACCTTATGAGGGTAAGGTAGTGGGTATTTTCTATCATTGGTAACACTGCTAGCAACATCTGCTGGCGTTGCGGTGACTGTTGCAGTGAATCCCCGCCATAGAGGTATATAGATAGAGGTGGTGAACTGGCTGAGAAACCGTCCGGCTGGAAAAGAGAGATGGAATCACGTGAGTTCCACTCTCGCGCATGCGTCAGTAGACAAGGATAGAAACAAGCGTGTGATGTTTCTGCGTGGACATTTCCACTAAGGGCCCCTTCACACAACGCCACCATGGCCGCGCCACCACGTCAACACATAGGTTCAAATGAGCAGTGGCAGGGAAAAAACATCACGCGCCTATACTTTGCCCCCTCTATCTATATACCTCTATGATCCCCGCCCGCCGGGGATTTCCCATTCCGTTTGCTTCTCGCCTACGTTCACGCTTCTCAACAGCTAGAGAGCCTATCAGATTGCCGCACGCAGTCATTCCATCGTGCGCCGTATGTAATCTTATTTTGTTTTTCTGACAGATTTTGATGTGAGAATGAGTGTGGTTCATTGTTTGAAAACGATAAATATTAAATAAATAGGTAGTGGATTGTTGATCGGTCCGGTACATTGAACTAAAATAAGTAAAAAACTGTTTTATGTTTAGAACTTTTAGAAGTTGATAAGTTTGATATTCTGCGTGGTTATTATTATTAGTCAATAATACCAACATAGGTCAAATCTCAGCCTATGCGTACCCAGTTCATAACAATATTATCAAAAAAATAAATTTAAACACCATCGTGTGCATGACCCCCCAGTCGACATGCGTGAATTACTACATCTTAGGTAATTATACTTTCACATGTTAGACACACATTATAATAATTTATGCATTAATGGCAGTGAAGGCCATATTATTGCAATTTGATGATGTTGTTGAATGCATTGAAAGCTTAAAAAATCACACGGAACAATCAGACACACTCAGTGATTTTGATTCGGTTTTGAACGAAATGCTCAGCTTAGAATTTATCATATCATTACATTTATGGTATGAGATATTATCGCGTGTTAATATCATAAGCAAATTATGGCAATCTGTACAAGTCCATTTAAGTATTGCTCTTGAACATTTGCGTACATTTTGTGACTGGATCAAAGAATATCGACAAACTGGGTTCGAACAATGCTTGTCTGACACTCATCAATTTATTGAGAAAAGCAGTTATGATCTGCCAAAAGACTTTAAAAATAAAAGGGTAGCCAAAAAGGAAACGATGTTCAATTATGAAAGCAGCGATGAACCTATACAGTCTCCCAAAAGCCGGTATGAAATAGATTTTTTTAACACCATGATTGATTCCATAGTGAGCAATATGGATTCAAGATTTATATCTTTAAATCAACATTTTGAAAATTTTGGTTTTCTCTATAATCTAAGCAAGTTAAAAAATATTCCAAAAGAGCATATATTAAAAAACTGTCAAGATTTACACACAGTTCTGCGAGTGGGTGAGAGCAGTGACTTCCAACCTTACGAATTATATGAAGAATTACAAACAATGATCCCAAATTTACCCGACTTCATTAAAGATGTGAAACAGCTGCTCCAGTACATAACAGAAAATAACTTAAAAGAAATTTACCCAAATATTTATATTGTCATTCGAATTTTGTTAACAGTACCAGTAAGTACAGCCTCTGCTGAAAGGAGCTTTTCAAAATTAAAACTAATAAAAAATTATTTAAGAAGTACAATGGGTCAGCAAAGACTTTCAGCTTTGGCAGTTTTATCTATTGAAGCAGATACAGCATCTAAGCTGGATTACGATACAGTTATTAAAGAGTTCAGTAAGGCTAAAAGCAGGAAATTTCTGCTTCTTTAATTCTTTACTGTTAGTTATTACGTAATAATGTTAGTTAAAGTGAAGATGTTTGCATTTTTATGAATAAAAATTTGACAGTTTCAAAAAATATTTTTCTCTATATAAAATCCGTCCTCTTGCGCCACCAGAGGGCCTCGCAAAATTTATCTTGCCCACATAAAATTTAGGTATTGCCCCGCCGCTGTCCAGAATGCTACCCTGCACATAGGATTTCCAATTCATTTCATTCAGTTTAATTCTGCTTGCTCATTCGCACTGTATGAAGTTTTAGCATTCAGTAATCTAAATGCTTATCTCACTTTTATCCTAGTTCAGATTGTATCTTGCTACTGTTGTTGCAGTTTTAGTTTCATTATGTATTTTATTGACTGTTTCAACTCTTTGTTAAAAAATGCAGACAAGAACTCAAATTTGTTTGCTCATTGTGAAAACAATAAAGTTATTTTCAGAAACGACACATGCATGGAACAATGTTTGATTACTTATTATAAGTTCTGTGTAGATTTTGGAAAAATACGGGTAATATAAATTCCAACTTTTTGCCACCACATTTTTCAGCCATTTGATTATTTTTTAAAATTACATTATAAATGTTTTCCCTCTCAATTCTACACTGTTTCATTACAATAATTTCAGCTATTTCATTTAACTGATAATCTTCATACATTACATCACCTAATTATTTTATTTTGTTGAATATGAATATATTTATGGAGCAGTTTCTTATGTCAATGAATACTAAACTGTTCGTCTAACAATTACTAAATACTAACATGTAGAGCCAGTACTAAAATTTGTTCTGTATACATTTACATGAGTATCTCTCAAAAATTATGTTACTAATGTATTTTCCACTAGTATTTATATATTCATACTCGGGTACCCTCATACTCTTTTGTATTTTCCCTCCATGTTCAAGTAGTAGAACACGTTCTGCGCAAGAACCTCACTAGCGCTACCTGCATTTAAATTTAAATAACACTGGCAGACGACAAACGTGTTTAGTTTTCTGTCTAATATAATTTACTAACTGTATAAAATAATTCTATATAAACATAATATGGACAACACAATACAAGGATATATTGTAAACTATATCTATGCAGCCCTATATTAATGACGTTTCTATTTAGTATGCCCTCTACAAGATAGATGTCCTACCACTAGGGTGAAATTCAGGTGGGGAGTTAGAAAGGGAAAGGCTGTATATATTCTTGGATTTCGTTGTCCATGACGTGTCCGTTACTTAACTAAATACAACTATTATATTAGCGACTCGGAACACAAAGTTTTTTATGAGTAAAAACATAAAGTTTTACCTTACAACCTGAACCGGTTTTCAGTTTTAAAAAGCTTCTTCAGAGGTTTATATAGCTTCTTCCTTCTGTATATAGTGTTATCAGTACTCCAGTGAGTCTGATAATATGTTTTATGGGATCTATGTTTTTTCGTACGGCAAAGTCAAACTTCCGTCTCCGAGTTTGTACTTTTTCAGGTGTCCGATGTGTACTACAACTGTGTTTTCTTCACAAGTAACTAATGCCATGTTATGGAGGTTATGTACGACAATGTAACTTAAATAAAATTTACTTTGTTAGTGTACATTAAAAGGCTGTATTTATTGTAAGTACCAGAATTAAAACCTAGTTCCAATTACTACGGTCTGAATTAATGCAAATAAAATTGGAGAATCTCGTAAACATATTAAAGAATGCTTGTATATTACACACAAAATTATTACAGTACGGACCATTGTCAATGAATAGAAACAAATAGGACTCTATACTTGTAATGGTACAGAATTGTGTGCTACCATAGTTTTAATTCAAATCAGTAAATTTTTTAATTGTCAGTATTCACCTGTGAGGTGCCCCGTGTAACCAGCAACATACAGTGTTATTGTTGATGTCTGGAGACAGCCAAGCCAGACGTATTACGTAATAGCTTGCTAGCAGCAGTCTTTGTAAATCACAGTAAGCAGTCTATCACCAGAGTTTGCATCAGGCAGAAGCAGCATACAGTGCATTAACGAATATACCGGTGGCCTCGGGAGTGTAAGATAGGCCGAAATTAAAGTAGGCCTATCATGTGCAACTAGTTTAAGTACAAACAATATAGCACGGCCAGAAAAGTAACCAGTCAAGCGCTCGAGCAAATTTTAAAAGCTGGTCGGCTATATAAATATATATATACACCTTACAGTGCATAAAAGTTAAAGTAATTAACAACAACTAAACTCAATGTAAAATAGTGTCGGAGTGCGTCTAAACGAAGAAAGCGATCAACACGAGGTGGCGCAACAAGCCATATGAACACGAAATGGATGGGTAACTAAACGCACAGAATCCTAATATTTAAACCAATTTTAAGCAAATGGTGATTATCCATTACTAAATGAAAATTTAAAACATAAACCCATAAATAGAGATCTCTAAGGGAAAAGATATAAATTCAATAAATAAAAATAAAACGTACTGGTTCATTATAAATATTCATTAAAAAATATAAATAATTTGTTGTAGTCTAAGAATGTTATATTAAGAAATGTTTGTTACTAATCCATTTGATTTCATATGTTACTAATATGAAGATTATATTCATATACCTGAAGAGAAATTAAAATTTGAGTGTTGTCAAGGTGGGACGAAATAAGTAATTTGTCTAATAAATCAGAAGCAATTTGTTTAAATATAAACTGTGTTATTATATTTTTACCATCCTTCCCAAACAACCCATCTGCAGCTGTTTTCGTCTGTAGAACTCTGGAGAAGGTACCTAAAGGTAAGAGTTTGTTTAATTCGAACAACATAATATTGAAGTTATAAATTTGAAGTAATTTGAGTAGTTTCACTGGCGCCCGGAACAGTTGGACGATTTGTGTGATTTATTTTAGATCACACAGATCAGGCCTAATTAAGCTGCAGAACGGGTTGTTTGAGAGTGAGGGTATGTTCGTAAAATATATAAACATTTAATGAAACTTTATATAGTTAATTTAAGAGATCTATAATTGTGTAGGCAGTTTATTGTGTATTCAAATTAATTAACAAAGATGGAAAATATAGAGAATAAAATGAATCCGACCAACTCGGCAGTTACGAGTGAGTCAGGAGGTTTAACGCCAATTACGGTACAAGAAAATATTTTAATTGAATCAGTTGTAGTGAATGATTCGGGGTTGGAGACAACTCCAAGTCGAATAGATGAAATTAATTTGACACAATCTGTAATAATAAATAATGCAGAAGCAAAATCCACTCCCGTGGTAACCAAAACAAAAGAGAAAGAGTATTCAATAAATGATATATTTAATTTTATGAGAGCAGTGTCTGATGATATTAAGCAGAGTGTAAATTGTCGTTTTGACAGTAGTGATGAAAAATTCAATGAACAAAATCAGAAATTTGATGCATTAAGTAGCGACATAAATAGTCGTTTCGATGTTCAGAATAGTAAGTTCGATAAAATTAGTAGTAATTTTGACAAAGTGAATGTCAAACTAAATGAACAAAGTAATAAATTGGAGGAACAGAATGTCAAACTTAACGATATTAATCAATGTTTTGATAGTAATGAGGAAACGTTTGAGACAAAATTCGATAAATTAAATAAACGTTTTGATATAAATGACCATAAACTTGATGAAATAAAGAGCAATATTAATAAGATGAAACTACAAAACTTTAATATCGAGAAACGTATAAATGATATAGATGAGCGATCCAATGTTATTCTTGAACAAGTAATTACAGTAAATGATAATTTAAAAAGCTTTGCAAGTAACAGTGGTAATATGACAACAGATAGTGGAGAAATTAATAACAAGGTGAGTAATACCGATGATTATAATGATGTGTTAACAAGTGATAACAATGATATTGAGAATGGTGACGTAATTGAAAATAGGGTATCAAAAAGTGATACAGTAGATAATAGTAGTGATAATGAGAGTAGAATGAGAGGTGAGGTTGATCAGGGATTGCTAGTTAGTGTTTATGATTCAGAAAGGGAGTATAGAGACTGTTTAAATGTAGAGTATGAACAGAGGGCAAATTTTTCTTGTGGTGTAGGTGAAGAAAAAGCTTCACCAGTGTTGTTGGAGGACAAGAGTTCCTCGATAGTTTTTTGTAGAAGACAAAAGGTCTTCAAAATGTCAAATAAGTTGTTTGTGTTTATCTGGTAGGGCCAGATGGTATTTAAATAATTTAGTGGTGTTGCCCTCTGTGTGGAGTGAGAATATGAAATGGTGTGGTATTGAAAGTGATAATAAAGAGCGAGATAGAGTAATAGAGTTGTTCAGATTAAGTAGAGATTATGAAAGTTTAGTAGTGGGAATAAATATTTAAAGAAATGATTATCTAAATATCACTATTGTTTGACGACTCGGAACACTAAGTTTTTTATAAGTAAAATCGTAAAGATTTACCTTACAGCCTTAACCGGCTTTCACCTTTAGAAGACTTCATCAGAGGCTGCCGTAGGTAGCGCTGTCCGTCTTGTTGTTGGCGACGGGATAGATTTTCGAAAGATCGATGCTGTGTGTGTGTGGTGAGATGTGTTCGAATAATGCGTGCGATTTGAATTGTGTCTGTTTGTTTAGGATGTCATTTTTATTTGTTTTTGTGTGTTTGTATATTTCTAATGGATATGACAGAACAATAGTCAGTAAACTCCTACACAAAACAAACAACAGACAAAGACAGAAAACAACAAATTCATAACACTAACATACATCAACAAACAAACTGAAAAAATTGCCCACAAATTCAAAAAAGCAGGATACAGAATCGCTTACAAAACTACTAACAAAACAGAACACACACTATCAAAACGCACGCACAAAGCACAAAACAAATTCAATCTACCCGGTGTATACAAGCTAAATTGCAATAAATTCTACATAGGCCAGACAGGACGTAGCTTCAAACAGAGATACAGTGAACACACAAAGGCACTCCACACCACTACAGAATCCACCTTTGCAAACCACCTCATTGAAGCAAATCACACATATAAAAACATCGACAATAACATGAACATTCTACACGTACACACAAAAGGCCGAAAACTAGACACTCTAGAACAATTAGAAATATACAAACACACAAAAACAAATAAAAACGACATCCTAAACGAACAGACACAATTCAAATCGCACGCATTATTCGAACACATCTCACCACACACACACACAGCATCGATCTTTCAAAAATCTATCCCGTCGCCAACAACAAGACGGACAGCGCTACCTACGGCAGCCTCTGAAGAAGCCTTCTAAAGGTAAAAGCCGGTTTAGGCTGTAAGGTAAATCTTTACGATTTTACTTATAAAAAACTTAGTGTTCTGATTCGTCAAACAATAGTGATATTTAGTTAAGTAACGGACGCGTCATGGACAACGAAATCCAAGAAATGATTATATAAAAAATAGTAGAGATTTACCTTGTTTGATAAACAATGATTATATTGATGATAATAATATACACTTACCTGTAGTGAGGGTCAGCGTATTAGTAACAGCTGACGACTATAGTGATGAAAAATTAAAGGATGTGATTGTAATAACAAATACTGACGGAGACTTGACAAAAAATATTAATGTAGATATGATTTATGATAAGGTAATAATGGGGGGTAACCCTATGTATTATTATTG
Source organism: Magicicada septendecula (assembly GCA_034769895.1). Classification (NCBI taxonomy): domain Eukaryota; kingdom Metazoa; phylum Arthropoda; class Insecta; order Hemiptera; family Cicadidae; genus Magicicada; species Magicicada septendecula. The sequence continues at coordinate 318,640,944 of CM068376.1, read as the reverse complement.
TGGTACAATGGAAAAAACAAATTTTTATGGGTATTATACAAATGGTATCCATATGAGATATATAAATAAAAATGAAAAATGTTATGTGATAGGAAGACTAATTTTTGATGATGGGGGTTGAGAAATACTGAATTAACATTTAATTATGTGAGTAATGGTAAAATTACCTGGCTGATTTAGGTATTGAAGTGTGGTAAATAATAAATTATGACGAAAATTTGTAAATAAATGTGTTAGTGTTAAATGTATTATGTTAATATTATCTTGTTGTAACGTACATTATAGCTTATGTGTAACACATATTTGTAATAGGAATGAAGGGTATAATAATAAATAATAATATTTTATTTTACTAAAATAATTAACAGGAGGTATTAAGGAATTTTGTTTTGTATTGTGTGTTTAAATTACAAGCGTTTTAAATAATGTAACTAAAACCAAATTGTTTTTAGTAGAGATGGTATTAAAGTAATTCAAAAAGGTTAATTTTATTAATGAAGTCAAATTAATTTTGATATGAACTGTAACAGATAGTAATTGACTAATATGTCAGCACTAAAAGATTATAGAAACCAAAAAAATTGAAGGAAGTAATAGTATGGTGTTGTAATTTTGGAATGTTGAGACTGAGAGTGTTTATAAAAACAGTCTGGCATAAAACTGTTAATGTAAACAGGCGTGTTGTCTGTTGTGTGACTAATGTTTACAGTCATGTGTTGGAGTTGACAACAACAAGAATGTTGTGGTTTGATGAATCAGTGCTATGAGTAAATCTTATTATGAAACAAAAGAAATAAAAGATGTGATGAAATGGAGGTAGCTTTTTATGAAGAACATAAGAAAATAACGTAGTGTTTTGATTGTAGATTGCAGTTAATATTTATGTGAGAGGATGTTGTTAATGTAGAACCGTTTTGAAAAAATGTAATTAAAATAATTGAAATTGTTTTGAACAAATGAGATTGATATAATGAGGAGTGGAGGAATTAAATTAAAAGAAATTGGTAATTAATTTAATTGAAAAGGTGAATTTTAATAATGAATTTAACTTAATTTTGATTGGAATGATGAAAGAAATGCGAATTGATTAATGCATAAAGTTTTATTTAATTGGAAATTTGAGATTAAAATTATAAGGTTCATAAATTTTATTTAAAATTCAAAGATAATAATGCATTTTGTTTGTAGTACGTATCACATAGTAAGGTGCTATTATTGTATTTTATGTAATCCATTTGTGATTTTGGTGGGCGATGGTATCTGGGTAGGAGAAAACAATATGTATATAATTTGTAGGGGATTTATGTGTACTAGCTGTAAGTATACAGAAGTTTATATAACCAAAATTATGCAACCACTACTTTGTTAATGAACCAGTACGACTAAGAGGAAACGAATCAGTGTGGGATATGGTATAATGGAAGGCCTGTTTGTTAATTTTTTAATTGAATGTTATAGAGTCAGGCGTTACTGGGGCGGGTGCCTATCTGATTTTATGGTGATGGGATCTCGAAAAGAGAAGTCCAGTAAGGTCAGATGGGTGCGGCCACAGTCGCCAGACTAGGGGGGGTAAGTACCCATAATTTTAATAAGGATTAAAGGGGGGTTGTGGCGCCATATCCTCACTGATCCTCTTAGGTTTTAGGCAATGAGAGTTTGTATGCTTCGGCATACAACCTCTCATTGGGGGGTATTGTAACGGTACAGAATTGTGTGCTACCATAGTTTCAATTCAAATCAGTAAATTTTTTAATTGTCAGTATTCACCTGTGAGGTGCCCCGTGTAACCAGCAACATACAGTGTTATTGTTGATGTCTGGAGACAGCCAAGCTAGACGTATTATGTAATAGCTTGCTAGCAGCAATCTTTGTGAAACACAGTAAGCAGTCTATCACCAGAGTTTGCATCAGGCAGAAGCAGCATACAGTGCATTAACGAATATACCGGTGGCCTCGGGAGTGTAAGATAGGCCGAAATTAAAGTAGGCCTATCATGTGCAACTAGTTAAAGTACAAACAATATAGCACGGCCAGAAAAGTAACCAGTCAAGCGCTCGAGCAAATTTTAAAAGCCGGTCGGCTATATAAATATATATATATATACCTTACAGTGCATAAAAGTTAAAGTAATTAACAACAACTAAACTCAATGTAAAATAGTGTCGGGATGCGTCGAAACGAAGATAGCGATCAACACGAGGTGGCGCAACAAACCATATGAACACGTAATGGATGGGTAACTAAACACACAGAATCCTAATATTTAAACCAATTTTAAGCAAATGGTGATTATCCATTACAAAATGAAAATTTAAAACATAAACCCATAAATAGAGATCTCTAAGGGAAAAGATATAAATTCAATAAATAAAAATAAAACGTACTGGTTCATTATAAATATTCATTAAAAAATATAAATAATTTGTTGTAGTCTAAGAAATGTTTATGTTACTAATTCGTTTGATTTCATATCTTACTAATATGAAGATTATATTCATATACCCGAAGAGAAATTAAAATTTTTGAGTGTTGTCAAGGTGGGACGAAATAAGTAATTTGTCTAATAAATCAGAAGCAATTTGTTTAAATATAAACTGTGTTATTATATTTTTACCGTCCTTCCCAAACAACCCATCTGCAGCTGTTTTCGTCTGTAGAACTCTGGAGAAGGTACCTAAAGGTAAGAGTTTGTTTAATTCGAACAACATAATATTGAAGTTATAAATTTGAAGTAATTTGAGTAGTTTCATACTTTAGTATGTACCAATAAAATTCACCTTTTTTCAAGTATAGTAGCCTATCTATTGTTTTTTCATACTCTTAAAAAAAAAAGGTATTAACAACATACATTATGAGAAAACATGGTTACAAATCATAACCTGCCATTAGTTGTAAAGAAAACAGATATAACATTCCCAAACAAGAAATCTTCAATTCTCTCCCTATTTGTTTTATAAAAACTGGAGTTTCTAATGCAGGTTTTTAAGTCCACTAACTACTTAATTTAATATACATAATTGTTCCTGATCTTGTTGGGTAATATTATATTAATACATCTGCTTACTACTTTTTAATGTACGGTCCTAAATATCTTTAAAATTTAGACAAAGTCTAATGAGCTATTTGACCTAACCTGAATTACTACATCTAAGAATATCTTATTAGGTCATGTAGCTTTATTTATACATTTAATGCATCTTAATTAGTACACTAACAGCACTGCTCTGTCTTGCAGTAACACTACACGTTACACTAACTCAAAAAAATTTCTTTTTTTCAGTTTAAAAAAGTTGAAATTGTGTATTTCTTTTCTTTTCCATTCACTTTTTGTGAAACGACCATTTAGGATTAGACCCATCCATACTTATCTGTAGCACAGATGCAGATTTATTCCTAATAGAGTTATCTTTGAATCCCTTAAAAAACCTTAAAGATTACTTTAGAATAGGAAGTCAAAGAAACACAGAATTCAAGTAGCAAGTTTCCACTACTTTGTAAAACATATCCTAGAAACAAACTGTGACATCCAGTAACTGTTGCTGAGAAACCTTACTAAGGGGCTTATAAAAAAAAATTACAAGCTTGCTCTTTTGAACATCTGATGAAAAGGTTTTGTAAAGTGTACCTAACGTCCTTGTATTCCATACTTCCAGCAGTTTTACATGATACATTCCTAACACGAATAAGAAAAGTTTAAATCTGCTGATGATCTAAAGGAGTGATAGTTATTTGCAGACTGACAGGGTTATAAAATAATTCTGAAAGAATTGTTGCTTTTACAACACCATCCTTTATAAAGCAACTACTCAAATCTGCCAGTTTTTCATAGAAACTGAAGTTTGTTGATTAGATCCAGCATGACCTAGTGATGCTCCAAACATTTCAAGGATTCTCCTAGCCTTAAAAAACTGGACTGCCCTCATTGATTGACATGATTAATGTTAAATTTACTTTGGGATACTTCCAAACATAATACAGTTTACAATAAACAAACAAAATTTTATGCCCGTCTAATTTTTCCTGAACTATGTACACATAGCAAAAATGGAATTTTCTACAAAGTTTACATTAAAAGAAAATGTTGAAAGTACTGTTAGCTTTTAACAAATATTGACAATTTTGCCCAACACAGAAATGAAGTAAATTGACAGACAAATTGTCTACAAGTTCCCTGGAAGTGTTTGAATAATGATAAACTTTTATTCTATCATTTACTTGTTACATTATGTAACATAACAACATTTCTTTATTATTTATTTATGATTTGTAATATACGTAGTATTTGAATTAACTTGTTTCCATTTATCTTCCATATAGACGAAGACAGGGTAATTGTAAACATGTACTTAGGATTATAAACAGAACATGGAATAGTACAATGACAACTAGTTTACAGTTGTCACTATTTTTGTTTCAATATTTCAAAGGATAAACAAAACACTTGTAACTCTAAGATGTCAAGGGTAACTGTAAATTGAATTTTAGAGCTGTATTTATTATTTATATTTAAACAATTTTTTGTACGCAACATAATAAAGTATAATTATTTCACTATGACTCGAATACAAAACTTTTATGGGTAAAAACGTAAAAGCTTTACCTTACAACCTGAACCGGTTTTCACTTTTAAAAAGCTTCTTCAGAACCTCTAAGGTAAAGCTTTTACGTTTTTACCCATAAAACGTTTTGTGTTCCGAGTCGTAGTGAAATAATTATATTTAGTTAAGAAATGGACACGTCATGGACAACGAAATCCAAGAATAATAACAAGGTTGAAATAACTATTATTTGCAGTTATTTCAATTTTAAAACCTATACACAATTTTTAATCAATCAAAATGTTTCAATCAATTTTCCGTTTACCAATTACCCCACCTAACCACAAATGTATGGTGTTTCTATCTTCAGTTAGCACTTTTAATGTTAATTGCTATGAAAAAATTGAAATAACATTTGTATGAAAAAGAAACGTTAATTTTAGTAGACTTTAAAAGACTTAATACAGGGAGTCTTTAAATTTGTTTTAAAGAGTTTTTCCCTAAAGCTCTTGAATTTTGCTTAGAATAGCCAAAGACCCAATAAATTCTTTTTTACAGTTCTGTATTTAATTGAAATTCAGTATTAGAATGAATTGGATTTTTCAGAGTTTACAAGGTTTTTTTTAATTTCTTGGATTTTTTTAATTTTATGCAATGTGGACACATACAGAGGAGTGTCAGTTTTTATGTCTATCAATAAATAAAAATTTGAGGAGGGAGAGGGAGCTAGTAAGAATGGCGAGAATGTGCTTAGTACCAATCAAAATGAGGGTATTATGGGATATACGGAATTGTAGTATCTTGGAAAAACAGAAAAGATCCGCAGATTCATCTTAATCTCTACGTACAAATAATTATACATCTTTATTATGGGTTAAATAATTGAGTTCTTAAAAGAGCGCACGGATATTTTCCGTTTTTTTGCAAGCCACGACAATTCCATATATCCCAAATCCCATAGTACATTCAATTTAATGCACTATTTTAGACTGCCGCATTCGCGCCTTTCCTCACTACACCACGTGCTAAATTTGTTCTGTGCGTTTGTGTTATGTTACTGACCTAACAAGTAATTAGTTATATTTTTAATCGGTGTTCTTTGTTGTAAGTACATTAATTATTCACAATGATTAAGTACGATGAACTGTCTGATCTTATTAGTACAGAAGGGGATGCAATTTCTTTTCTTCAAGGAAAAGGTCTGATTCATAATCCTCGTCGTTGCATCAACAGGCATGATATGGTATGATACAAAAGGGTTATTTTGTGAGAGAGAGAGAGAGAGAGAGAGAGAGAGAGAGAGAGAGAGAGAGAGAGAGAGAACTCTCTTTGCTATTCTATGAATAATCTTCAAATAAAAATTATTTAAATATAACTATTATATTAACGACTCGGAACACAAAGTTTTTTATAAGTAAAAATGTAAAGTTTTACCTTACAACCTGAACCAGTTTTCAGAAGCCTTTTAAAGGTGAAAACCGGTTCAGGTTGTAAGGTAAAACTTTACTTTTTTACTTATAAAAAACTTTGTGTTCCGAGTCGTTAATGTAATAGTTGTATTTAGTTAAGTAACGGACATGTCATGGACAACGAAATCCAAGAAAAAATTATTTAGTTAAGCCCACGTTGTAAGCGTCAATATGATACAAAAAGGATAATTCCCTTCTTTCTTTTTGTTCTTTTTCTTTTAACAATTATTTATATTTCTTTTAAGCCCCACGTTAGTAAGTATCAATTATGTAATATATTTTTCCATCCGTCTTGTTGTTTTATATTGTAATCTTACTCTTTTTCTATAATTTCTTATGTTAAAATAAATAGTCAAACTCCTTATTCTCGTTTTTTCTCAAACTCAATTATTTTTTATTTTACTCTTTTCATTTTGACATTGATTAAATCATATGGACATTCAATGTCTCCTTCTAACAGTGGTGGCTCATTCAGTGGTAGAACATGAACAATCTGAATCTCAGGGTTAACGTAAAAGTATAGTTAAAGTATGGTACAAGTTATAAATATAACATAAAATATAATATTTATGAATGAGATTTGGTAATTATTTGTCGTGAATGTCTGTTGAATAGTGGTGGGTTCTTTGGATCATACAAGAACAATAAAAAAACTTACTACTAATAACTATGGTGTACAAGTGTACAAATAAAAATTCACTATTATAGTGTTTATATTGTTTATGTCATCGTATTTCGTTGTAACTCAATCTTTAATGTAGTAATGTTGGTTCACATATCTGGCTTAGCCTTGGAGTAATCTCACCAATCTGGTAGTTTTCTTTAAGGACTTATTGCTTGATTCTTCACTTCTGGACATCAAATTTTTGGTACTTTCGATTAAAACATTATTCTTCTAATTTTTTGAATGGTTTTTCTTGATCATCTCATCTTTCATCGGTCATTAATTTGTATAAAAGTTCAGTAGTAAACTTAACATGTTCTGCCTTGTTTTTACATTTTTCCAACAATATCCCTTCTTTTTACCAAAACGCTAATTCCTTCAGTTAAGGCTTTGGCTATGATAGGTTTATGGGTCACAGGTTCGGTTTCCCAATTTCTAATTAATATGATTCTGTTGTAGTTTGTGGTGAGGGCTTTTAAATGTTCTGAAAATCTGGAGGAACAAACTACATACATTCCACATTTACCACACATTTACAAAACGAAAACCACAGTTACACAAACATACAACACAACATGGAAATATTACACTACCAGGGCCGGCCTAAGAGCAAAATGCTGTGTGTGCAAGAATGAGTTTTGGCGCCCCTTACAATGAAAATGGGTATAGAAAACCCTCCAAAAAATGGTATGGGTGCTCTATAACTGAAATTTGTCGGAACTTAATAACTGAAGTTGGCATTTTAAAGGGATTAAAAACCAAAAACTAAAACTAATAAGTAGTAATAAATAGTAAATATTAAAGTAAAGTATTTAGTACCTTTTCATTATTTTTATTTTTTTAAACGACTTCTTCTAGTACTAATTCTTTTAACTGACTTTTTCAAACTTCAATAGGCGTGCTGTACTGTACTTGTGTAAAGAGCAAACTCCTAACAAATTCTTTTACTCAATTTATTGTTTTGTCAGGTAGAAAATAACAGACACATTTTTTTACTACAACAAAAGTTTTATTTGATTTAATATTCATGAAAAATACATTTCAGTTTGAATATATTAATATTAAAAAAAGTTATGTCAGTACATTAGAAAAAGTACGAAAAAGTTCAGAAATATAAACTTTGGTATTCACTTTTCTCGAAAAGGTACATCAATATAACTATAAATTGATAGTAGTAGTGTAAAAGATCAAGAAAATTGATTAAAATAATCTGTATTATACACTTAGCAGTGGACCTTCCTAGCTTTAGCAGCCGAAAATGTTTTTATTAGTGCATCATAATCTAATGACGATGAAATATCATTTTCAATGGACAAAATTGCAAGGTTGTTGAGTCTTTCTTGCGAAAGAGTAGACCTTAGGTAGGTTTTTATTAATTTTAATTTTGAAAAACTTCGCTCCGCCGACGCTACCGACATTGGTATTGTCAGAAGTATTCGCAAAGCAACCCACACATTTACATAAGCGTCTGGAGATCCAGTTTCCAACAGAAAGTTCAGCACGTTCAGAGGCGTTTTCCCGCCTAAAATCAAATAAAAAGGAATTAAAAGACTGCTTTTTAATTTTGGAAATTAAAAAACTTTGAAAAATAATAATTTTGTTTGAGCCCAAAACAATTATGAATTAACTGACTAAACAATAAATCAAGATGATAAATTTTGAATAGCTAAAACGTAAAAGTAAAACGTACCTTTATTTGGCATGAGGTCCTTGATAGAGATTAGCTCCTCGCATAACACAGCTCCTTTGATGTCACTGTCATCCCCATCTGAAAGGAGGTCTTCTAGGTCTTTGCATTTAACAAACAAGTCCTCTCTCTTGGGCAATTCATCAAGTTTAAAAAGAAACTTAACTTTTGACATTTTGGCCTTAAGCTGTTCGAACCTCTCTTGCACAGCCATTTGGGCAGTTTCAACAAGTGGTATAAAAAAGTCAACTCTAAAACGCTCTTGGGGGTCAATCGGTGCTTCATCATTAGCTTCGTAATCAAACTGCTTCTTTTTCCTTCTAACCCGGGGTGTTTTGAATTTTCCTTCGACTTCTAAATCTTCAGCCAACTCTTTGGCTTTCACTAAACAACTAACAAATCTATTTTCGCGAAAGTCCGTCAAAAAGTCCTCAACGGACTTCAAAATAGCTACAGCTTGAGGTAAGTTGACGATCTTTGATTGCAATATCTTACTAGCAATGTTTATTTGAAACAGGACATCATACCATGCAGTCAATGACACTAAGAAACCAAAATCTTCAATTGTTTCGGACAAGGAATTTGCCTCACTTCTAACCTCGTCTTCAAATGATGCATCCTCGTGCAGGTCCCAAAGTGCTTGTCGGATTTGCACAATCTGGTATCTTACTGCTTTGAGTGATTCAATACGTGCTTCACAGCGAGTTACACAAAGTTCTTTCAATGTGAGAGAAGGCCCAAATACTGATGACGCCTTATATGATTGTGACAGACTCTCTAACAATTTGCTCCAACGTTTTGTTGATGAGCTAAAGAACACAAACAATCGTTGAATTGTTCCAAAAAGGGTAACTGTTGGTACTGAGGTTTTTGCGGCATCGCTTAGTACCAAGTTTAGGCTGTGACAGCCACATTGTACAAAAAAAGCTCTCTTGTTTTTTTATAAAATTTGTTTTCGTAGTCCAGAGTGTTTTCCTTTCATATTTGCCCCATTATCATATCCCTGGCCTCTGCAATTAGAAATGTCCAAGTTGTACTCTTGCAGTTTTTTTAAGACTGTTTCTGACATTCCCTTCCCTGAAGTGTCTGTTATTTCAAAGAAATCTAGGAAACTTTCACAAATTTAAACTTTTTTCTCTTTTGTTTCATAAACGAACCTCAAAACAACAGAGAACTGTTCTTTCCTACTTAAATCGGGTGTGCAGTCGAGAATCAATGCATAGTATTTTGCTCCTTTAATTCTGCTTAGTATTTCTTCTCTTACTTTGTCTCCCATCAGAGTCAATAATTCGTTTTGTATGTTTTTCCCCAAGTATGACAGACACCTTTGTTTTTCATTTGCCAATACTCTACATATATGTTCTTTCATTACAGGATGAAATTGGGCAATTAGTTCAACAAGCCCTAAATAATTTCCATTGTCCTTTTTGTACAGGGTTTCATTTCTTCCTTGGAAAGCCATTTGGTGCTGGGCAAGAAATTGTGTTATGACAAGAAGTCATTTAAGAACATTCTGCCATCGTTCTTTTTCTTGAGTAATTATTTTCTGGTTTTCATCATCAATTGTTTTACCTGTGCTCAGTCTCCTTTCCGCCTCCACCCACCTTTCATAACACTTTAGGTGATTAGGGGAAGTTTCATGACGTGTCAGTATAGTTCCAATGTGCCTCCAGTCACAGTTTCCACTTTGATCTGATAAAGTTTTATTGGAACGTGCAGTACTAAATATCTTACAACAAAAACAGTAAACACTATTGTTTTGTTGATAATACAATAGCCAACGTCTCTTAACTTTTTCACCATTTGGAGCCAGCCGATAGTAAAATACATTATAAAATGACCTCTTTGTTCCATCTTTGGGATATCTCTCTAAATATGGAGAGAACGGCCCTTCAGCTGTAATGCAATCACGATCGTTTGGATTAAGATGTGTAGGCCATGTAGCAGGATCTTTTAATGGAAATGAAACTGTAACATCAACATCCGCCGAGCTGGGGCCACCATTTTCTTGCTCTTCCAATGAATGAGTTACAGTTACAGGTTCTTGACCTTGACAAGTTTCATCAGCTATATTTGTTGCGATTTCATGAATACCAGTTTCAGTTTGTAAACTATCTCTACACTCTGGTAGTTGTAGTTCTTGTCCCTTAGAGTGCTCGTCTTTTTCACTGAGCTTAGGTTCATCAGTTAGGACTACGTCATTCGTAGCTACATTTTCTGTACTAGAGACAGGGTTTTGTGGTTTTGATAAATACTTGCATAGTAATTTAGCACTGGCTTCCGCTTCTTTTAAGGATTTAGCTTTCCGCTTCCTATTTTGACATCCAGAAGGTTTGGAAAACATTTTTAGTTTATTAACATCACAAATAGAGTTATCACAATTCACAAAACACAAAACTAATATTTATCACAAAACACAAAACTAATTACTAATTATATGCAGACGTCAACTGGATATACTTATCACGACTCACGTCAGATAACGACTGCTACCTGTCGCAGCACAGATACAGCACCAGACGTCGACGCGACAGATAGACTAAACATGTGATAGTGATTGTGACTCACTATCTACAACTGTTCAGTTCTGTCAAAACAACGGAGCGGAGCGTTTGGAGTCAGTAGCCAGTCTCTTTACTGTACTTTCAAGCAACATTTTATTTGTTGAACAAAAGTTATTAACATATTCAAATGGCTAATTTGCATTCAAAATTACATAAAAATTTAAATTTTTACCATATTATTTTTTTATATTTTTTATCATTTCGGCGCCCCTCCCAAAATCGCATGTGTGCGACCGCACACGTCACACACGCCTTAGGCCGGCCCTGTACACTACTTACCTAAAAGTAGAAAACTAAACACAGCTGAACAATTTGAAATATACAGATATCACACACTACAACCAAAAAATGAACAATTACATTATAGATCACATACACTATTCGATACACTGATCCAAACACACAATTTGAACCTCAGCGCCAATTCCCTCCCACCATCAACCCCCACCACACACACCTAAGTCCATAACCGTTATTCTGTTAACTGACAATCAGTATTTACTCCCACTGAGGAAGAGGAACATCACCTCGAAACGTTTGGGAAAGTGTAAAGAAAGTAAGTTTATATTGTGAAAGTTTATATATATAATAATATTTTATAAAGTGAATGAAGAGGATGGATCAACAAGATAGTTATTTTATTCTTCTTTTTCTTTTTTGAACAGAGAATTGGAAATACCAGAACATACAGAGCTTTGTGATTTAGTGTGAACCGTGGCTGTGAATGGAAAAATCTATTATGTATTCCAGCACTATATTCAGGTTTGTAATTTAATAATCCTTTGAGAATATTTGTTAAATCTTTGTATTTGTTTATGTACCCACGCGCAATCAGCCCACACAATTATGTCATCTGCTTAAAGTACAGTTCGCTAGTAGTGAGCTGCGACAGTAGTTAGTTACAACTCAGCCTTCATCCGATCAATACTCTTTTTCTATTTGCTAGCCGCAGCAATGTGAAATTTAATTAACTTCTTTATACAATTTTCTTTCTTCTATCGTTATTTATCTTGGCAATGTACGCCACACGTAATTGCATGGGCCATGCGCTTTATTATGTAATTTCTTCAATAAATGGCTAGTTAACTCAAATTTATACAGTCCACTTCTTCGTTTAAAAAAAAAAACACATTTCCGATTCCTATACCAGCAGCACTTCGCATGACAAATACTAACTCTAGAAATATTCGAGAGCGTTGAGCATGCAACAATATTATTAAAAGCAGGCACATTATGTGGTAAGAGCTGTAACAAAGTTACTTACAAAATAATTATCTGCTGTATTTTTTCCTTTACAAGTGGATATTAAACAAAAAACCGATATCATATTCTTATACCATAAGAAATAATATAATCATGTTATGTTCATGATGAGTTCTATTTCTTGTGTATAGTGTGTTTCAGTGTTTGCATTAAACAAAACATTTTTAAATCAGTGTTGAACACTTGCCAAGTAGTATGTGTGATATTTTCCAACAAATTCATATACTGTATGAGAGTAGACTATTCATGTATACTACTTTACATGTCAAAAGTATAACGATATATTTACAAATTACTTTAGTCTATATTCTTCTGTTATTATTATTATTATTATTATTATTCAACAAAAATAAAATACTTGTTAACAAAAATATACTTTTATTTTAATAATTGTATTGTATTTAATATTACTTCAGAAACATAAATATAATTAAAGTAAAAATAAATAGTTGTATAACTAATAGATGTAATAATTTAATTAAAAAGTATATTTTTGTTAAAAGGAATGTCTTAATTATTCAACAATGATATATAACTCTCTCTCTCTCTTCCCCCTCCCTCTATCTGTGGGGGGGTTGAATATATGAGTGATAGCTTAATATTGTTTTCAATAAATTCCAGTTACATTGCAATCTGATAGGTTAGAGTCTGTACTTAAAATGGACAAATTTTTGGTTAAGTGACCAAAGTACCAGGTAAAGTGGTAAGTAAACAGCCATTCCATTCTCCTCAGCCTACACACAGATATATATTATTGCCTGTCTTCTTTATTTACAGTGAAACAGTACATCCTGTTACAGTATACTGGATTTAGTACTGGGTTGAGGCACAAATACTTCTTAAATAATACGTCTACTCTACCATGAGTGTTGTGGTTGGTTTCCAGTTAATTTCATTATGTTTCACATTGGTATGCTGATCACATCAGCAGTAAATAAATGAAATTATTGTTCTGAGCGGCAGTCTGGTCCTCTCAAACCATGTGTCCTGGCGAACTGACTTATACATGTTGCAAGCTCTCTTACTACAACACCAAAGTTGTCAATTTCCAAGCTGCAACACTGTGTCATGCCCATTCCATTAATGCAATATCGACGATTATCAAGCAATTCTTTTTCTTCAAGAACAGAAACTGCATCTCTATTCTATGTCTTTTGACCTCACTGTAACTGTTTATTCGCCATTTCTTCCAGCAATTGTTCATGTAACCAGTCTTGTAGTTACTGTACTAATTTTTAAAATAAACACTTATGTATCTCGTAGCATAAGCTATTAACCATAGTGCATACTCCTTCTTAATATAAAAAGTGGTAGATATCTAATACTAACCTATTAAAACTGTGTATGTAATAATACTAACTTATTAACTATAACGCATGTTCCTTCTTTATCTAGAAAATGTTAAACGTTGAATATTGTGTTTTTACAGAAACACCAGCTAGCCACAGGTAGTCGTGAGTGGTAAGAAGGTGACTCTACACACTTCTACATTAATACAGCGAGTTCAGTGTCTGTGAATCCCCAGATTGTTCCAGTAACTACATAATTATTCTTGATGCATCGCCTGGAAAGATATTCTGGATTTCTGCGGGGTGTATATGAAGGGGGCATATAGTTTTTAATATCATCCAGCATTTTCTCAAACAAATCGTGGTTTGCATTTCTTGTTCGCCACATGAACTCACTCAAATAGGTATCTACGAGTTCCCTTCTTGTACCACATTCAATCTTATTTCGGCATTTATAGGACCACCACATGCTTTCTATGCCTTGTGTATGCACTCCTGTTTGAGGATCCACAAAGTTATAACAATGGTTTACAGTCAAATGACTACTGTTGTGGCAAACTAACAATTTGTCGGTATGAACGCCACTCATCTGATATTATAGTGGACCCTGGTTCAATATTTGCAACTATGAGAGGGAGGAGGGTAGCTGCTGACCGATCTTCGACACAACACAAGAAGCATTCCTTCGTTTCCCGGCAGTATCCACCAAATACCCACTGTTGTGGTAACACCCGGCCAACATTATTTTTTCTCTTGGCAAAGACACTCTCGTCAATTTCAACAGTTAAATTCGGTCCTCCAATTTTCCGTGGGTTGGTCATGATGTCTAAGGCACAGATATATCTTAAGTAAGCCGTCCAGTCTGTGTGTGTGCTGGCGCCGATTTCCAGTTGATTTTTAGTGTTTTTCAGACTACTACGCCCTTCACACCAGCAATAAATAAACAAAATTATTTTTCTCGGGTAATTTGGACCCCTCTAAAAATGTGCCCTGGCAAAGTACCTTATACTCACGGCAAGTAGACTTATTGCAACATCAACGTGGTCGCTGTCCCATGATCAATACCATATCATGCCCGTTGATGCAACGACGAGGATTATGAATCAGACCTTTTCCTTGAAGAAAAGAAATTGCATCCTCTTCTGTACTAATAAGATTCGACAGTTCATCATACCTAATCATTCTGAATAATTAATGTACTTACAACAAAGAACACCGATTAAAAATGTAACTGATTACTTGTTAGGTTAAGTAACGTAACACAAACGCACAGAACAAATTTAGCACGTGGTGTACAGTGAGAAACCTCTTCTGTACCAATAACACTCAACCATCATAACTAATCATTATGAATAATGATTATTCTGCTGCGTCATCTGCATGAGGAGACCTTACAGCACATTGGTGGATTGCCGGGCGGACATCCCAGGAGTGCCGAGACTGAGGGGATTTGGTATGGATGCAATACTGAATGACAACTCATATTTGGTGGTGGCAGAGAGGATCTACAGGAGACATCGTGTCATCGGAGAACAATCCAGAAACATGTAATAAGAAGAAGGAGAAGGAGAAGGAGAAGGAGAAGGAGAAGAAGAAGAAGAAGAAGAAGAAGAAGAAGAAGAAGAAGAAGAAGAAGAATGAATAATTAATGTAAAACTCACAGCAAAGAACACTGATTAAAAATGTAATGAAACTTGACAAGCATGTAACATGACCAAACCACAACACAAATTTGAGTATGTATATTGTATTATGTGATAATATAATAATATCAATTAGCAAATTCATAAGTGTGTTTTATTTTGGTTTCCACTGTACTATGTGACGATCGGTGACACCGTCGTAACAATTTAACGAAACATCCCAATTAATTAAATATTATACTTTGAGGATTATAATTTTATATATACAGTAATGTAAAATATAAAACATTATTGTTATCTGATTTTCAAGCTTGCAGAAGTCAATCCAAATAAATGTCTGAATGTATGTACACACATAAAAGGCAAAATACAAGTGTTCTGTCTTGTCTGCTGTCATAGAAAATATATTCTGTATTTCTTTACGGTTGCAACTTCATTCATGTGAGTGAAAATTAATTTATATAAATTTCAAATCATCACTTGAAATCTACACTGTTGACTGTAAACAAATACAATAAATTCCTTTTGTCATCACTTTGGGCCAATATAAATTTAATAGCACTAGCCAAATAATAACAATAACTGATAACAAGATTATGCAAATTGCCATTACTTTCCCATACCTGTGATTACAGGCATATTGATATATCTGTTACTATGTATACAGGTGTTACTACATATATTGTATGTTAAAACTGTGAGGTGTATTTTATAAACTGGAACATTTTATACCAAATGATTTAATCACAGAAGATAATGTAAAACACAAAATTACAACAAACACAACAAAAGTATCTATAGAAATTAAAAAATAAACAAAATTATATAAATGACAAATGATTCAATAAATGATTAAATATGTACCATAATTTATTAGACATTGCAATTATTTTTTATAGAAACAAACATCCACCAGTAGCTACAAAACCAATTTTCCCTATATGTACCTAGCATGATCCTTATATTTTCGATACATTGTTGGATTGTTAATGCTAGCATTTTTTTATTCTTTTCGCTAAACATTTTGAAACCATAATTTCAAAGCAATTCTACCTGAGATGCGTTTACATTGTGTTTCCTTTTGCCCCAAAAAAAATATTTTGTTGTGGTGTTGATAATGTCTTTATTCTTTAAAATTTTGTGTGAGGGAGATTGCAATATTTTTAACTGAACTGTAGCATTTTATTGTCTCAATTTTTGTCATTTTTTGTGCTACTGTAAAGTGTTCACTTTTTATTTACATTTAAGTCGTGCCGTTTTTATTTTACATTTTTACACTTTCTGTCAAGCTACTGTAAAGCTACAGTAAAATATACAATTTTAATTTTAAAAAAATTATCAAACCAAGCACTTGTCTGTAATGAACAGAACACTGTGTAATAACTGAAATATATGAGAGTTTTATTTAAGGTTATTGCTGGCTCTCACATCCTACCTTCCAGTAGTTGCGTATCATCCGTCAGAACCAGTGGCGAAGTTACATGGAGGCAATTGAGGCAATGCCTACCCTAAAAAATTCTGTAGAATAAAAATTAGAAATACGTATGAACTACATAACGTAAAGATTATATACATTGTTACCGCAACTGTCGAATTTATTAGGCCTAAAGGTGCTTTAGTGAGCGACCGCTAGATGGTGACAGGTGAGACTCGGCATAGCTCGTTTAAAGCGAATGAGGCAACCTGAACTTGCCTCTGCGTTTTTTGTATACATCGTATGTAAGCAATGTGCCGTAGTGATAGGGAAGTGAAGGGAGGGGGGATTGTCCCGTGCTGTACACATAGAGCGTTGAGGCATGCCTCACTTCTGTGGTCCAAACATTCAAGTTAAAGCGCGCTGTGTTGTTTATAAGTGTGTTTATTTTATTCGGTTATTAAAAGTGTCCCTGTTATTCTGCTGAACTAACAGATGATCAAGATTGTTATTTGAATTATTTGTAACATTAAACATATATATAGAAACTAATCAAGTTTAAAAATTTGAAGTTCAATCAATTGTATTATTGTGTATGACTAATACAAGGATTGTTCAATAGAAACACGTATAGAGCTGTAAAGCATTTTTTATTCAACGATTTTAAAAGAAGTCTCCATTAACATTAAGACATGAGTTCTACTGTTGCACCAACCTGTAGATTCCCTGCTAGTAAAATTCTTACGTCTGTTTGTGGAACCATTCGCTTACAGCAAACTCTACCTCAGCGTCTGATTTGAACCACCATCCTTTTAGTTATTCCTTAAAAAAAATTTAAGATAAGATTTTTGCCTACCCATTCATTAACTACTAGCTTCGCCACTGGTCAGAACAGTGAATAACTCAACAGGATATTTAGTCATTCTTACTACTGTTCAGGTGCATTTAGCATGTACATCAGAGGCTGATTTATGCATAGGCAAAATAGGCAACTGCCTACGGGCAGCAAATTTTGTAAAGGTTGTTATGTTGTTTTTATACCTAAGAGATGTTTCAAATGCCGCTCCAATTCGTCTCAATATGATAAGAAGCTTTTAAAAATATATATTGTTTAGTAACTAGGCTTATTACATAAAGAGAATAGTTCATCATTTACTTCTGATCTGTAGCCTATATGAAGTAGGCCCTACATCGTTTTTTCACAATTACATTTACATACATTATATATGTGATACTTCCATTATATTAATTATTTAACTATTAATTTGTTTACATTCAAATTTCGAACATCCTTTACCAACTCTGTAATTTGACATGAGTGAATGTCAATAGATGCACAAGCTGCTAACAGACAGACTATGAGCATAGCATAATTTCATACCCAACTCTAGTGCCAATTGAGCTTCGACCTCCCTAGGAGGGAAATAAGAGGTCTACACATAGTTCATGTCCGTTAAACACCTGTTGTATTTTACATAAATCGTTAAATATATATTCATCAAATAAATGGATAGGCAAAAAGGTGATAACTGAAAGGATGATTATGTCAAAAGATGTGTATATAATGTATTTTCATTTATTATGTTAGGGTAATATTAGTGGAATGATAATATTCTACCACTACTGTATTACAGTATACAAATGTAGTTATATATCTTGGCACAATAGTATGTAATAAATTTGGATAAAAGGCTCATTTCAAATAGAAAGGATAGCTGGTGTGATCAGACATAACAAATTTGTATTAGTTTTTTGAGAATTTGTTCCTATCAAACTGCAATAAGCATATTTTCAAACCTTTATGGATGTGTGTCAAGGAATTTACAGAACTCACCAAAAGAAACAGTTAAAATATATCTTTTCAATTAAACAAAAATTGGTCTTGTAATATGAGTCAGTAATACAGCAGGAACTAATCAGTTAATTGCTATTACAAAATGCCTTATTCCTTTTTCATGACGATCATATTTTGCTATACGCCTGCATAAATAAAAATTATTAAAATGCTCAACTCTCAACAAAAAGTATTTAAACTATTTAACATGAAAAGTTCATCATGTCACATATTCTAGTAACAAGGTAAGTTTTCGGAATAGTGTTTTAGTTGAATTTATACACTAGGAGGGCACTCAACATTTAGTTTGTGTGTGCAACTCTGGTTAATCAAAGAGAATTATTTGTGTAAATTCAAATTTAATAATACAAATCTACTACCATAAAGGCCTGGAATGCTATGCATTAAAGAATTTTAACTAACTTCATATGGGGAAAACTGGTTTACATACATTATTTCTGAAAATAATAATCCTGAAATGTAATCAGTACTTATATCAAGTTAAGTGCAATAATTAAATATGTAGATTCTTCAACTTGGACATTGCAAACTTCAGGTGCTAAGCCTTTACTTTATTTTTAATTTAACATCAATTTATATTCGGCAACGTTAAAAAGAACATGATATGGCCTATGAGAAAGTACACAGTGAATTGAAGCTGGCTTAAATGAAGGTAACCATTTTATCTAATAATTAGTGTCCCATGTTAGAAAACATGTGCAATATATATTATAAAAAGAAGGATATTGTTTTTACTTCCATGTTCCATATGGAAATGGATGGAAAAAAATCGCATTCGAGATAAGGGCTGATTCTGATTGTACTACCCTCAAAACATGAAGAAAAGTCATTTTTTGAAAGATGTCTGTGTGTAGAATTTTGTCTATGGCGAACGATAACTGCCGGAAATTCAAATAATTTTTTGCATATTGTAAGGACTCAAGGTCTGTTGATTTTGGTGAAGATCGGTTAAGGAGAATTGGTAGTTTACCTGCAACGTTTTATGTTTTAACAAGAGTAAAGTACTTAATTTTGATAAATAAATTATCCTGAAAAGATGGTGATAATAATCCACTGTAGAAAGGTAGATGAAATATCTATAAATGAAAAGGGGTAGGGGGAAGTTGAAGGGGGAGGGGATTATTTTCTATAAATGAAAATGATAGGTGAAGGGGAGGGGATAATTTTTTATATGTGTACTACGTTATCGGCAACAAAGAAGTAGTTTGTTGATAAAATTCCTTCACGGGCTGTTTGGCCGTGGTCCAATGTTTTCTGCAAAACCAGACGTTTCGGAAGTGCCATCGACTGCCATCATCAGTGAAAATCAAGTGCACTAACGTGAGGTGGTATATGTTAGTGACCACAATTCTGTGGTTGAGGCTGAAGATAGTAGTTTCTGTGGAAATATTTCATTTCCAAAATGATTTTAAATATAAATCTTAAAACATGGAAGTCATGTATGGTTCTCCGTACCGATATTTTAATTATTTGGATCAAATATTATTATTTTTTAATAAATGTTCTATCCAGAACAAATTATGTGTATACAGTTCTGGAAAAATTAGACAGGCATAAATTTTTTTTTGTTTATTGTAAACTGTATTATGTTTGGAAGTATCCCAAAGTAAATTTAACATTAGTCATGTCAGTCAATGACGCCAGTCCAGTTTTTTAAGGCTAGGAGAATCCTTGAAATGTTTGGACCATCACTAGGTCATGATAGATCAAATCATCAAACTTCAGTTTGCTGTGAAAAACTGGCAGATTTGAGTAGTCACTTGATAAAGGATGGTGTTGTAAAAGCAACAATTATTTCAGAATTATTTTATGGCCCAGTCAGTCTGCAAATAACTATCACTCGTTTAGACCTTCAGCAGATTTAAACTTTTCTTATTCGTGTTAGCAATACATCATGTAAAACTGCTAGAAGTATGGAATACAAAGACAAGTCGAGCACTGTACATTTTTAGGTTAGGTACACTTTACAAAACCTTTTCATCAGATGTTCAAAAGAGCAAGCGTGTAATTGTTGTTTTTCTTTTTTTTTATAAGTCCCCTAGTAAGGTTTCTCAGCAACAGCAACTGGATGTCAAAGTTTGCTTCTAGGATATGTTTTATAAAGTAGTGGAAACTTGCTACTTCAACACAATATGGTACACTTGCACACAGCATTCCAGAAGTCTGTTCTGAAAACAATTATAATCAACCTGCTGTTTCAATAGTACTAATAATGCAGTATGGCAACATTTAAACCATTATAACATCACTAGATAGACAATTTGTCTGTCAATTTCCTTCATTTCTGTATTGGGCAAAATTGTCAATATTTGTTAAAAGCTAACAGTACTTCATCATTTTCTTTTAATGTAAACTTGTAGAAAATTCTATTTTTGCTATGTGTACAAAATTGTATCTAAAATTAAAATTAGATAGGCATAAAATTTTGTTTATTGTAAACTGTATTATGTTTGGAAGCATCCCAAAGTAAATTTAACATTAGTCATGTCAATCAATGAGGCCGTCCAGTTTTTTAAGGCTAGGAGAATCCTTGAAATGTTTGGACCATCACTAGGTCATGATGGATCTAATCATCAAACTTCAGTTTCTGTGAAAAACTGGCAGATTTGAGTAGTCACTTTATAAAGAATGGTGTAAAAGCAACAATCCTTTCAGAATTATTTTATAACCCTGTCAGTCTGCAAATAACTATCACTCCTTTAGATCATAAGCAGATTTAAACTTTTCTTATTCGTGTTAGGAATGTATCTTGTAAAACTGCTGGAAGTATGGAATACAAGGACGTTAGGTACACTTTACAAAACCTTTTCATTAGATGTTCAAAAGAGCAAGCTGTAATTTTTTTTTATAAGCCCCTTAGTAAAGTTTCTCAGCAACAGTTACTGGATATCAAAGTTTGTTTCTAGGCTATTTTTTATAAAGTAGTGGAAATTTGCTACTTGAATTCTGTGTTTCTTTGACTCCCTAATCTTCCAGCTTTTTCAAGGGATTCGAAGATAACTCTACTAGGAAAAAATCTGCATGTTAATAAAGTACTACACATAAGTATCGATGGGTCTGATCCTAAATGTGACTTCGGTATTGTGACTTCGGGCACAATATAATGAATGCAGTCTTAAGTATTGAGATTCCCCCAACAAACAATAAAACAACTTTCTTTTAAAAAAATATATGAAAATTCGTAAGTTTTATGACATAACAAATGTAGATATAATAATTACTCTTGTTGGATCTAGCTTACGATGGGGGTCTTAGGGAATAGCCGGATCTAGCTTACGATGGTACGGCAAACTCAAACTTCCGTCTCCTCGTTTGTACTGATTTTCCGTGTCCAGATTTCTACTGGATGTGTATTATTCACAAGTAACTAATGGCAGATTATGGAGGTTATGTACGACAATGTAACTTAAATAAAATTTACTTTGTTAGTGTACATTAAAAAGGTGTATTTATTGGAAGTACAGAAATTAGTTTCCATTTCCCACACATAATTACGGTACAGAGACGATTTTTGGAGGTTGTGTCTACGTTTAACAATGTAACAACCTTTTAGATTTTTAAAATTAATTAGACTTAACAAACATTTCCTTAGTTAGTATACATTCAAAGGCTGTAGTTATTGTATGGATAAAAGGCTGTATATAACATTAAAGGCTGTATTTATTCCAGGTACCGGAATTAAAACCTACTTCCAATTTAGAACCTATAGCCAAGTACAATCTAACACATAACCAAACAAGTACATTCAAATCCTTTTTTCAACATAATGCAATAAAAAGCAGTGTGCAGTTTCTGTTAACACGCAAATGATTAAGTATTAATAATGGGTTACAGTGGAATTTAATGTTACTACGGTCTGAATTAATGCAAATAAAATTGGAGAATCTCGTAAACATATTAAAGAATGCTTGTATATTACACACAAAATTATTACAGTACGGACCTTTGTTAATGAATAGAAACAAATAGGACTCTATACTTTAGTATGTACCAATAAAATTCACCTTTTTTCAAGTACAGTATCTATTGTATTTTCATACTCTTAAAAAAAGGCCATTAACAACATTTTAGTTACTTGTGAAGAAAACAGATATAACATTTCCAAACAAGAAATCTTCAATTCTCTCCCTATTTATTTTATAAAAACTGGAGTTTCTACTGCAGGTTTTTAAGTCCACTAACTACTTAATTTAATATACATAATTGTTCCTGATCTTGTTGGGTAACATTATATTAATACATCTACTCCCTACTCATATCTCAAACAATGTTTTTAATGGTCGGTCCTAAACATCTTTAAAATTTAGACAAAGTCTAATGAGCAATTAGACCTAACCTGAATTACTACACTACATCTAAGAATATCTTATTCGGTCATTTAGCTTTATTTATACATTTAATGCATCTTAATTAGCACATTAACAGAACTGCTGTGTCTTACAGTAACACAATACGTTACACTAACTGTAAAGAATTTCTTGATTTCAGTTTAAAAAAGTTGAAATTGTGTATTCTTTTCTTTTCCATTCACTTTTTGTGAAACAACCTACATTAATATGTGTACGCTTACTATATTGAAATCCAGTGTTCACTATCCAATAGTTAAAAATTTTGTGGAATTGTGAAATTAGTGACACTATGTACTAATGTGTGATTATCAGTTGAATTTCTGAATTCCTTTGATTCATTAATAAATTTTACTATTTTGTTTCTTTATGTCTATTGAATGATTTCTTATTAGTTTTTAATCTTTGCGTTTTCATTATTCATTTGTAAATTGTTGGATTTTGTTATCCATGACATGTCCATTGGTTAACTAATTATCATTAAAACACACAGAGGATTGATCCTCTTTTGCAAGATCACAAGTATGTTTCAAGACCATTTGCAGGTCAGGTATTGTTCTGTCTGTTCACTTTCTGAAAGGGGTTGAGGAGCAAGGGGGAAGATGTCTCCATTAAAACACACACACACACACACACACACACTAGCAGCACACAATTCTTTTTTTTCTTTATTTAATTTGAATTCTGTATTAGAACAAATGTTTTCAGAGTTTACAAGTTTTTTTTTTAATTTCTTGGTTTAATTTTTTTTAATTTTATGCAATGTGGACACATACAGAGGAGTGTCAGTTTTTTATGTTTTTTCAATAAATAAAAATGAGGGGGGGGAGAGAGAGAGACCAAAAATGACACGTACAGAAATTTCATCAGTACTTTTCCTGATATAGAAAAAATAACTAAATAATGAATGGCAAAGAACATTAACAAAATTAATGAAAATTATAGTTATAATTTCTTGTCTAATGAGCAGGTACTAGTAATGGCTTCATATACTTCACATCTTAAATTATAAACCTATTACAAACATATTTGGTATACTCAGCTTGAAACAAACGTTCAGACCAACAAAAATGGTTTAAATGTTGCCATGCTGCATTATTAGTAGGTACTGTTGAAACAGCAGGTTGATTATAATTGTTTTTAGAACAGACTTCTGGAATGTTGTGTGCAAGTGTATTGTGTTCAAGTAGCAAGTTTCCACTACTTTATAAAACATATCCTAGAAGCAAACTTTGACATCCAGTTGCTGTTGCTGAGAAACCTTACTAAGGGACTTATAAAAAAAAGAAAAACAACAATTACACGCTTGCTCTTTTGAACATCTGATGAAAAGGTTTTGTAAAGTGTACCTAACCTAAAAATGTACAATCCTCGACTTGTCTTTGTATTCCATACTTCTAGCAGTTTTACATGATGTATTGCTAACACAAATAAGAAAAGTTTAAATCTGCTGAAGGTCTAAACGAGTGATAGTTATTTCCAGACTGACAGGGCCATAAAATAATTCTGAAAGAATTGTTGTTTTTACAACACCATCCTTTATCAAGTGACTACTCAAATCTGCCAGTTTTTCACAGAAAACTGAAGTTTGATGATTTGATCCATCATGACCTAGTGATGGTCCAAACATTTCAAGGATTCTTCTAGCCTTAAAAAACTGGACTGGCGTCATTGACTGACATGACTAATGTTAAATTTACTTTGGGATACTTCCAAACATAATACAGTTTACAATAAACAAACAAAACTTTATGCTTGTCTAATTTTTCCAGAACTATATACACATAATTTGGTCTGGATAGAACATTTATTAAACAATAATAATATTTGATGCAAATAATTAAAATATCGGTACGGAGAACCATACATGACTTCCATGTTCTAAGATTTATATTTAAAATCATTTTAGAAATGAAATATTTCCACAGAAACTACTTCTATCTTCAGCCTCAACCACAGAATTGTGGTCACTAACATATACCACCTCACGTTAGTGCACTTGATTTTCACTGATGATGGCAGTCGATGGCACTTCCGAAACGTCTGGTTTTGCAGAAAACAATGGACCACGGCCAAACAGCCCGTGAAGGAATTTTATCAACAAAATACTTCTTTGTTGCTGATAACGTAGTACACATATAACAAATTATCCCCTCCCCTTCACCTATCATTTTCATTTATAGAAAATAATCCCCTCCCCCTTCAACTTCCCCCTACCCCTTTTCATTTATAGATATTTTATCTACCTTTCTACAGTGGATTATTATGACCTTCTTTTCAGGATAATTTATTTATCAAAATTAAGTACTTAACTCTTGTTAAAACATAAAACGTTGCAGGTAAACTACCCCTTCTCCTTAACCGATCTTCACCAAAATCAACAGACCTTGAGTCCATACAATATGCAAAAAATTATTTGAATTTCCGGCAGTTATCGTTCGCCATAGACAAAATTCTACACACACACACACACACACACACACACACACTTCTTTCAAAAAATGACTTTTCTTCATGTTTTGAGGGTAGTACAATCAGAATCAGCCCTTATCTCGAACGCGATTTTTTTTCCATCCATTTCCTTATGGAACATGGAAGTAAAAACATTATCCTTCTTTTTATAATATGTATTGCACATGTTTTCTAACATGGGACACTAAGATAAAATGGTTACCTTCATTTAAGCCAGCTTCAACTCACTATGTACTTTCTCAGAGGTCATATCATGATCTTTTTAACGTTGCCGAATATAAATTGATGTTAAATTAAAAATAAAGTAAAGGCTTAGCACCTGGAGTATGCAACGTCAAAGTTGAAGAATCTATTTAATTATTGCACTTAACTTGATATAAGTACTGATTACATTTCAGGATTATTATTTTCAGAAATAATGTATGTAAACCAGTTTTCCCCATATGAAGTTAGTTAAAATTCTTTAATGCATAGCATTTCAGGCCTTTATGGTAGTAGATTTATATTACTAAATTTGAATTTACACAAATAATTCTCTTTGATTAACCAGAGTTACACACACAAACTAAATGTTGAGTGCCCTCCTAGTGTATAAATTCAGCTAAAACACTATTCCAAAAACTTACCTTGTTACTAGAATATGTGGCATGATGAACTTTTCATGTTAAAGAGTTTAAATACTTTGTGTTGAGAGTTAAGCATTTTAATAATTTTTATTTATGCAGGCGTATAGCAAAATATGATCATCATGAAAAAAGGAATAAGGCATTTTGTTATAGCAATTAACTTATTAGTTCCTGCTGTATTACTGACTCATATTACAAGACCAATTTTTGTTTAATTGAAAAGATATATTTTTATTGTTTCTTTCGGTGCAATCTGTAAATTACATGACACACATCCATAACGGTTTGAAAATATGCTTATTGCAGTTTGATAGGAATAAATTCTCAAAAAACGAATACAAATCTGTTATGTCTTATCACACCAGCTATCCTTTCTACTTGAAATGAGCCTTTTATCCAAATTTATTACATACTATTGTGCCAAGATATATAACTACATTTGTATACTGTAATACAGTAGTGGTAGAATATTATCATTCCACTAATATTACCCTAACATAATAAATGAAAATACATTATATACACATCTTTTGACATAATCATCCTTTCACTTATCACTTTTTGCCTATCCATTTATTTGATGAATATATATTTAACGATTTATGTAAAATACAACAGGTGTTTTACGGACATGTACTATGTGTAGACCTCTTATTTCCCTCCTCGGGAGGTCGAAGCTCAATTGGCACTAGAGTTGGGTATGATATTATGCTATGCTCATAGTCTGTCTGTTAGCAGCTAGTGGCATCTATTGACATTCACTCATGTCAAATTACAGAGTTGGTAAAGGATGTTCAAAATTTGAATGTAAACAAATTAATAGTTAAATAATTAATATAATGGAAGTACACATATATACTGTATGTAAATGTAATTGTGAAAAAAACCATGTAGGGCCTACATCATATACAGATCAGAAGTAAATGATGAACTATTCTCTTTATGTAATAAGCCTAGTTACTCAACAATATATATATTTAAAAGCTTCTTATCATATTGAGACGAAATGGAGCGGCATTTGAAACATCTCTTAGGTATAAAAACAACATAATGACCTTTACAAAATTTGCTGCCTGTAGGCAGTTGCCTACTTTGCCTATGCATAAATCTGCCTCTGGTGTAAATGTAAATGCACCTGAACAGTAGTAAGAATGACTTAGTATCCTGATGAGTTATTAACTGTTCTGACATATGATACGCAAATACTGGAAGGTAGGATGTGAGAGCCAGCAATAACCTTAAATAAAACTCTCATATATTTCAGTTATTACACAGTGTTCTGTTCATTATAGACAAGTGCTTTGTTTGATAATTTTTTTAAAAATAAAATTGTATTTTTACTGTAGCTTTACAGTACGTTGACAGAAAGTGTAAAAATGTAAAATAAAACATGACTTAAGGGTAAATAAAAAGTGAACACTTTACAGTAGCACAAAAAATGACAAAAATTGAGACAATGAAATGCTACAGTTCAGTTAAAAATATTGCAATCTACCTCACACAAAATTTTAAAGAATAAAGACATTATCAACACCACAACAAAATATTTTGTTTGGAGCAAAAGGAAACACAATGGAAAGGCATCTCAGGTAGTATCGCTTTGAAATTATGGTTTGAAAATGTTTAGGGAAAAGAATAAAAAAATGCTAGCATTAACAATCCAACAATGTATCGAAAAGATCAGGATCTTGCAGGGAAAATTGGTTTTGTAGCTACTGGTGGATGTTTGTTTCTATAAAAAATAATTGGAGTATCTAATAACTTATGGTACATATTTAATTATTTATTGAATAATTTGTCAGTTATATAATTTTCTTTATTTTTTAATTTCTATAGATACTTTTGTTGTGTTTGTTGTAATTTTGTGTTTTACATTATCTTTTGGGATTAAATCATTTGGTATAAAATGTTCCAGATTATAAAATACACCTCACAGTTTTAACATACAATATATATATAGTAACACCTGTACACATAGTAACAGGTATATCAATATGCCTGTAATCACAGGTATGTGAAAGTAATGGCAAATCTTGCATAATCTTGTTATCAGTTATTGTTATTATCCGGCTAGTGCTATTAAATTCATATTGGCCCAAAGTGATGACAAAAGGAATTTATTGTATTTGTTTACAGTCAACAGTGTAGATTCCAGGTGATGATTTGAAATTTATATAAATTAATTTTCACTCACATGAATGAAGTTGCAAATGAAACTTCTGTGTGTAGAATTTTGTCTATGGCGAACGATAATTGCCGGAAATTCAAATAATTTTTTGCATATAGTAGAGGACTCAAGGTCTGTTGATTTTGGTGAAGATCGGTTAAGGAGAAGGGGTAGTTTACCTGCAACGTTTTATGTTTTAACAAGAGTTAATTACTTAATTTTGATAAATAAATTATCCTGAAAAGAAGGTCATAATAATCCACTGTAGAATGGTAGATAAAATATCTATAAATGAAAAGGGGTAGGGGGAAGTTGAAGGGGGAGGGAATTATTTTCTATAAATGAAAATGATAGGTGAAGGGGAGGGGATAATTTGTTATATGTGTACTACGTTATCGACAACAAAGAAGTAGTTTGTTGATAAAATTCCTTCACGGCCTGTTTGGCCGTGGTCCAATGTTTTCTGCAAAACCAGACGTTTTGGAAGTGCCATCGACTGCCATCATCAGTGAAAATCAAGTGCACTAACGTGAGGTGGTATATGTTAGTGACCACAATTCTGTGGTTGAGGCTGAAGATAGAAGTAGTTTCTGTGGAAATATTTCATTTCTAAAATGATTTTAAATATAAATCTTAGAACATGGAAGTCATGTATGGTTCTCCGTACCGATATTTTAATTATTTGCATCAAATAGTATTATTGTTTAATTAATGTTCTATCCAGACCAAATTATATGTATACAGTTCTGGAAAAATTAGACAAGCATAAAGTTTTGTTTGTTTATTGTAAACTGTATTATATTTGGAACTATCCCAAAGTAAATTTAACATTAGTCATGTCACTCAGTGACACCAGTCCAGTTTTTTAAGGCTAGGAGAATCCTTGAAATGTTTGGACCATGGCTAGGTCATGATGGATCAAATCATCAAACTTCAGTTTGCTGTGAAAAACTGGCAGATTTGAGTAGTCACTTGATAAAGGATGGTGTTGTAAAAGCAACAATTCTTTCAGAATTATTTTATGGCCCTGTCAGTCTGCAAATAACTATCACTCGTTTAGACCTTCAGCAGATTTAAACTTTTCTTTTTCGTGTTAGTAATATATCATGTAAGACTGCTAGAAGTATGGAATACAAAGACAAGTCATGCATTGTACATTTTTAGGTTAGGTACACTTTACAAAACCTTTTCATCAGATGTTCAAAAGAGCAAGCGTATCATTTTTTTTTCTTTTTTTTTCACAGTTTGTTTCTAGGATATGTTTTACAAAGTAGTGGAAGACTACTTTTTAAAACAAACTTGCTACTTGAATTCTGTATTTCTCTGACTTCCTAATCTAAAGTAATCTTTAAGGGTTTTTAAGGGATTCGAAGATAACTCTACTAGGAATAAATCTCCATCTTAATAAAGTTCTACAGATAACTATAGATGGGTCTAATCCTAAATGGAAATTTTAAGAACAATTCAAAATACTGTGACTCTGGGAAGACAAGTTGATAAAATATAAAAAAGGGCAAAGTAACTGGATAAACGCAAATCCTTGGTGTTAAAAGTTTTGAAAGAAAAGTTCACCATGAGTTATCTTGTCTTTTTCAATCAGTAGTAGTATACCTAGAAGTTTTTCAGTGTAACGAGTTGGTTTCACCTTTTCTTAATTCTTAACCTCATATTATGAGTACAAATGTATGCCTACTTATTAGTAACTTGACTAATGAAAAGTCTTTTTAACAAAGAGCTCTCAGTTTCTCAAAGTTATTTTATGATGAGGTTGAAATGTTAAGGTAACAAATGAAAATGTAATAACAAACAATTGAGTTTTTACAAAACTATTAGTCCTGTAAAGAGAAGAACTTGTAAGAAATGAACATTTGCAAGATGTGTCCATGTTAACAGCAAAGATGACTAATACTGAATTCAAATTTAATAAAGAAAAAAGGAATTGTGTGTGTGCGTGTTTTAATGATAATTAGTAATGGACATGTCATGGACAACAAAATCCAAGAATTTACAAATGAATAATGAAAACACAAAGATTAAAAACTAATAAGAAATCATTCAATAGACATAAAGAAACAAATTAGTAAAATTTATTAATGAATCAAAGGAATTCAGAAATTCAACTGATACTATAGATTGATAATCACACATTAGTACATAATGTTACTAATTCCACAAAATTTGTAATTATTGGATAGTGAACATTGGATTTCAATATAGTAAGAGTACACATATTAATGTAAACCACGTTTCACAAAAAGTGAATGGAAAAGAAAACAAATACACAATTTCAACTTTCTTAAACTGAAAACAAGAAATTTTTTTGAGTTAGTGTAACACGTTGTGTTACTGTAAGACAGAGCAGTGCTGTTAGTGTACTAATTAAGATGCATTAAATGTATAAATAAAGCTAAATAGCCTAATGAGTTATTCTTAGATGACATCATTAATCTTTTTGGTAATGGTGTAAAAGCCTTCCCACAGTAGTTGCAGGTTCGGGCTGATTTCTTCCTTCCTTATCATGTTATAGAACTAAGCCTGGCAGCAGGTGTGAGCCCTGAAGAAATTGCAACCAGTCTTCATCTTTGTATTTGCCAAAATAAAGTTGTTCTGAGCCAGGTCATGTAAATTCAGGTTAGGCCAAATTGCTCATTAGACTTTGTCTAAATTTTAAAGATATAAAGTGTTGATAAAGATTTTAGGACCGTACATTAAAAACATTGCACATATGAGTAGGAAGCAGATGTATTAATATAATATGTTACCCAACAAGATACAGGAACAATTATGTATATTTAATTAAGTAGTTAGTGGACTTAAAACCTGCAGTAGAAACTCCAGTTTTTATAAAACAAATAGGGAGAGAATTGAAGATTTCATGTTTGTAAATGTTATATCTATTTTCTTCACAAGTAACTAATGGCTGGTTATTATTTGTAATCACGTTTTCTCATAATGTATGTTGTTACTTTTTTTTAAGGGTACAGTATGAAAAAAAAACAATAGATGTCGGTATTTGAAAAAAGGTGAATTTTATTGGTACATACTAAAGTATAGAGTCCCATTTGTTTCTATTCATTAAAAAGGTCCGTACTGTAATAATTTTGTGTGTAATATACAAGCATTCTTTAATATGTTTACGAGATTCTCCAACTTTTTTTTGTATTAATTCAGACTGTAGTAACATTAAATTCCACTCTAATCCATTATTAATACTTACTCATTTGCGTGTTAACAGAAACTGCACATTGCTTTTTATTGCATTATGTTGAAAAAATGATTTTAATGTACTTGTTTGGTTATACGTTAGATTGTACTAGGTTATAAATTGGAACTAGGTTTTAATTCCGGTACTTCTAATAAATACAGCCTTTAATGTTATATACAGTCTTTTATCCATACAATAAATACAGCCTTTGAATGTACACTAACTAAGGAAATTTTTGTTAAGTCTAATTAATTTTAAAAATCTAAAAGTTTAAGTTACATTGTTAAACATAGACACAGCCTCCAAAAATCGTCTCTGTACTGTAATTATGTGCGATAAATTGAAACTAATTTCTGTACTTTCAATAAATACACCTTTTTAATGTACACTAACAAAGGAAATTTTATTTAAGTTAGATTGTCGTATATAACCTCCATAACCTGGCATTAGTTACTTGTGAAGAAAACACAGTTGTAGTACACATCGGACACCGAAATAAAGTACAAACGAGGAGACGGAAGTTTGACTTTGCGGTACCATCGTAAGCTAGATCCCTTTTTCGTACCACGTTGATACTGTACTTAGCAGTGGCGTAGCTACCAAGGGTGGTTAACCCGCAAGAACTCGCGCCTATTTCTGGACCGGGAAAACTTGCGCGTGTCTTCCTCTCACTCCTATTAAATTCTATTATTATTAAGTATTTATTTTATTTTATTTTATTAATATATGTATTTTAATTTTTTTAACTTTAATAAATCAAGGTAATTAAAAAAAACATTTTCCAAATAATTACGTGTTTATTAGCTTACACTTAACGCTAAACATTAGTGACTAATCTTACAACTAATCTTTCATATTTTTTTGAAGTTTTTGTAAATTTTTAATTTTTTAAATCGCGGGTGGGTGTCACCCCCAAACGGGTGACACCCGGGGCAGACCGCCCCCACCGCCCCCCTAGGTACGCCTCTGGTACTTAGTATTAATTTGATTTCCGGATAGTATAAAATATTTCAAAATTATAATTTTCAATTTCGATTGTCAATTTCAATACAATAAAGAAGGCAATGGAACCTGTTGCTTCGAATTTTATAGAATCCAATACGAACTCCTTACCGCTTGTGAAGGTTCGTGTAGGGATGGGCGATGTCGGTCTTTTTAATGATCCGTTCATTTTTGACCGATCACTGCGGTGATCCATTCACTGGTCCTTTTCATCCCCCTTCACGTTTCCTTAGTCTTAGTCCTTATAAGAGAGTACTTTGTTGTCAATCAAATTTGTCCATTAGATAAATTATTTTACTTTCAAATTAACCCTGTTAACAATGGAAAAAAATTAACATTTCTAATGTGTAACAATTTATTTTTACTAATGAAACTGCATCAAAATAATGCTTCTATAAAATACTTTTTTTTAAATACACTTAACACTTTATTACACTAAAATAATTTTCCTATTTTTTTCTTGTATGAATATTCATTTTTCATATATGTTTTTCTTTCAAACAAAATATTTTTTAAAAATTAAAATACTACATATATATATATATATATATATTACATTTATTATTTATAACTAAATTTACCTCAAGATGTTATTTTTCCTTATTTGGAACATGTTTCGAGAGCTCCCTTGCTCTCATCTTCAGCCTTCGCGATCTTGTGTCTGGTGAAGTATTTGTGTGTCAATGACACAATATTCAAAGCACTGAACATCGAAAATACACAAAATACAAATACATATACCACAATCACACACAATAATACAACTTTCAAAAACCAAAGACCAACAAACAACCTTAATAGCATCCAGCAGCCAACACACACAAATACTTCACCAGACATAAGATCGCGAAGGCTGAAGATGAGAGCACGGGAGCTCTCGAAACATGTTCCAAATAAGGAAAAATAACATCTTGAGGTAAATTTAGTTATAAATATTAAATGTATTATATACATCAAGAAACGGACTGTAGCAGAAAGTGAATATATATATATATATATATATATATATATATATCTCTGAGTGAGTAACTTAAATTCAAAGTCACATGAACACTGTTTAAATATAGCCGGGTATGTGTGGGTGATACGAGTCCCCTTATGTAGCTTTTCAATCTTATATAATCTAGTGGGATAGATGATTAACCTACACATTTCGGGGATATAAATCTTAAAACGGGTTTAATGCATTCTTAGTTCTGTCTTGATGATTTCTTCCTGAGCACACCGACACTGGTGCTGGGTTCATTATGAATTGCTGTTATCATACTTTACAGGGGACATTGGGGATTTTTGGATGAATTGATGTTACACCTTGGGGAGATATTAATGTGGTGTTACCAGCAAGGGGGTTTCACCCAAGATAATTACTTGAATTAATTGTGGGTAGTATGTGTATGTTAATGTGTTGTGGTATATGTATGTATGTGTATATTTTTCTCAAGGGGGTTAATAATGTATAACTGTATAGTAGCACATGTGTGAACTGTTAAATGAGCTGGCTGATTCAATGCATTGGTACTTAAGAGATCTCAATGAGCTAATTTCTCTAATATCTTATAGGTAATTGGTGTATTTCTCTAATATCTTATAAATAATTGGTGTTATGTTATATTTGCATATCTCTAAGCATGTTAGTCAACTTAAATGTCTGTATGAGTTGCAACCCCAGAGTATTCAACAACCAGATTCAAGTGTACTCAATTACTGTGTAGATATACATTGCTGTATGCAGTTGTGTATGTAAAAGAAAAATTAAGCCATTTTACTATAAGCCACTGTTATGTATTCATGAGATTTTAATAACTGAATTCCATTCAATTGATTAGCTATTTGTATGTGTTGCAACTTAAGAGATCAATAACAGCTTTAAAGCGTATAATTGTTATACCATGTCATGCAAGTGTTATAAATTTATAAAAGAAACAGAAACACCAATAAATAAGAAATTTGTTATTGTTATATGAGTATTTCATTCTGCAAGTCCTGTCACCATAGCCAGTAGACATGTTTCAAATGGTAGCTTGGGTTCCGGCACATTTTATGCTTCATCTAGGTTGAGTGCCTAGTCTTAAATACTAAGTTACATCACTCAAAAAAAAAAAATTACAAAACTCTTACATAAATTTGGGGGAGGTTTCAGGATTGCGTGTTCGGATTGCTCCGGACCACTCCACGCCTGGGAAGCAGATATGTGTCTCTCTTAAGGATTCACCCGCAATGTATACAGTTATTCAGGTGGTCACGTAAAGTTCACTTGTCACTTCCGTTTGTTTTTATACCTGGACATAACAATAGAGGTAGTGGTGTAACCATCCAGTGGTATAGCTACACTCTTTCCGTTCTTAGTTCATTCCTGATGTAAACAAACAGGTGTGGCTCATTTGAAACCATATTGGCCACGCCTGTGCGCTTGTAATATGTACAACACTCCTTCGTGCAATAATGAGTTATGTACTGTACAGGGCCGGCCCCAGCACTTCTGCCGCCCTGTGCAGTTTTTATGAGTGCCGCCCCCTCCCTATTTTAACTGTGAACACATTCACGCACACTAGACCTACTCTAAAGATATGGCGATTGCTTTCAAATGACGACTAGGAGTGTTTGCATTGTTATGTTAGTCAAATAACTAGAACTTTTTCGCGTTTACGATGCAGCGAACGGCTACAATAAAAATTGATGACACAATGTAAGGAATACAAGGTTTACGTTCTCTTGTTCACGATTTTTCGACTCTTTGTTAAACTCCGCTGACTGTATACATAAAGTAATTCTTACTTACTTTACATATTGTGATGAAATTAAATGAATAAATTTATTTTTTCCCTCAATTTAAAAACTTAAGATCCCGGAATCTGCCGCCTTTTAAAATTTGCCGCCCTGGGCAGTGGCACGGTTCGCCCCTGCCTGGAGCCGGGCCTGGTACTGTATGCATATCAGCTTTGTTACCGAGACGCCTGAGGAACGGGGGTCTAAGCGTGCGTGCTTGTGTTGGTAGAGTATTACTGGTTCTAAAAACATTGTTCAGACGTATTTAGTTGTAATTTTGTGTGCGTATTAGATTGAAAATTCGTCCATTATATGTAAGTGTAATTTATTGAATATTTTGTCAACCTGTGTTTTATTATTCGCTATACGAATACCTTGTGAGAGACAGTCAAGTCACACCAAAACTGTGTTAAAACGTTTTTTAAATGTGTAGTATTACAGTGATGCGTGCAGTGGAATGGCATACATCACCACATTCCTTGTTCAGTAGCAAAGGCGAACTACTGATAGTACATGCGCTATGGTTACGTGAGAATTGTCTGACCATTCAGTATCACTGTGATAAGTGGCTTTTATTAGTCTACAACGTTTAGCCATCGTTGTTTACATTTTATATTGCTATTCAAGTTTATTATTTCCGTGATGAATGACCGTATTCTGAAGAGTGCCTGGAAAAAAGTGTCGCATGGCTTAATTTGAAAAACATTATCCGTTCTTAAGAAAGCTAAGTGAAAACTGAATTTTCAGAGTAAGCGAAACAAACTGAAAAACACAATTTAAAAACATTCGTAGTAGATGAGATTGCAGAAAGATTGGGGCACGCTGTTTTAAGACTTACAGATACACAGCATTGAGTATACAGATCACTGTATTCTCAATACTATTGAATTAATACGGAGCCAGCTGAAAGAATATGTTGCCCGTCAGAACACAACAACATATGAGCTGCCTGATATCAACAATTGATAGAGAAGCATGATAAATGAAACCAACTGGTGTTATAAAATATTTCGTTGTCGCTCCGTCACAATCACCAAGTTTTATGTTGGTCACTACTTAATCATGTCAATGAAATCTTCAGCATGAAAGTTGAGTTTGGGGACCACAAACGTCCTTACGCCATTTTTGTGTTCCAATCTTGCCTTCAGAAGTCGGCGAACACCTAGCTCTCTTATGTGTTTTCTCTCATCACATAACATAGTATGCAGGATTTTATGTTAAGACTGTTAAGTCTTCATCAGAACTTTGCTCAGGATCTGATTGAATGACAACATTTACAGCTTCGCTAGTAGCCTTAACTACTAATTGTTGATTGTACTTTAACTTTTGCTACTGCTGTATTACCTTCTGCTTCCTCTCTTCTCTTTGTGTTAAAACCTTTGAAACAACTTTATCAACTCTACTTATACTCATTTTTCTCAATGTTCTCTGGTCAAGTAAAAAATCTTGTTCAAGTTTAGGTACTTTTTTTCTTTTTCGCACTTACATTCAGAAAATTCTTTGCACTTACAAGCTGCCACATCAAAAAGACGTTTGCTTTCATTTAAAAACGATGCTACGATTGAATCATATTTTTCTGTACCTTTTCCCATTTGCAACATGCGAGTGCGAGACACTACAGGAATTGATGCTTTCGACCAAATAGTTTCAACTTTCTTAATATGAATATCTAATATCTCACTCATCGTTGGTTCTTTTGATGTTGCGTCTGGTTTCAGCTCATGTCGAATATAAAGGTAATATTTCATAATGTCATAATAAGTTGGGAAACTTAACTCTCTTAAATGTTTAGGGTGTCCAAAAATTGGACATTCTAACTTTTGTCTAGTCTGAACTGGTTTTGACACTGCCATCGCACTAATAACCCAGTACAGTATTAACTAACAAACTATTATACTGATATTCAAGCTAACACATTCATAATACAAAAGAAAACCAGTAAACAACAGCATAAAAGCACTTGCTACTCAAACGCTTGGTCTGGACTGACTGACAGATAGGGATGGCAACGATATATCGATATGTTTAAATATATCGATATATGTGGGTACAATATATCGTAGATATATCTATATATATTTTACCGATATATCGGTTCAGACATCAACTTAACAAAATAACACGTTAACAGTGTTAACACACGGATTCGTGGCCGTAGGCCTTTCGTGAGGTCACGCTCACGCAGACTCCCTAGGACTCTACGGCCTCGCACCTACACTGGCACTGCCTACAGGTCACAACTCACACCACACAGTCGTCAGTCGTCACCGTCACTCGTCCGTCGACCGTCACACGCAACGCTTTAGTCCGTTGTTTACGTGTTAACCTGTTAACGTCTTTATTCCGGCTTTCGAGTTTCGATGTTTTATCCATTAAAAATGCCACCAAAAAGTGTTGTATGGATGTTTTTTGAGAAGTCTGGTGGGGTAGATAATCTCGTTGCCATTTGCAAAACATGTGGTAAAAAGTTGAAAACATTGGGGAATACCACTAACATGGTCACCCATTTAAAGCAAAAACATCCCGTTTTGTTTAATGAGATGAAATCGACATCTTCATCCTCAACGCCCACTTCGCTACCACAAGCAATCAAGAAACCAAGAATATGTTTTCCGATAAGTTATTAAACAATACTACACATTGCAAATTGCAAGTATATAATTACCTTTTTTATAGAAATGTCAGCGAATTACAATTTGTTATTGAAATTATCGCCTAAAATACTAATTCATGGAAATTGCCAGAATATTCGAGAATAATTTAATTTGAATTCATAAAACCATTATTTCCTGAATTTGTATTTACATTATTATTTCATTTCCTTATTTCCGTATTCGATGCAACTATTATTGTGTTTACCAAATAAGGTAGTTACTGTAAACACTAGTTCGCCGTTTATTATTTACGCTGAGTATAATCTTATTAATATAATCCCTGACTTTTGACTTTAACACAAGAGCTATTATATTCTTAAATTAACGGAAAATGACTTTGTAAATATTACGAACTAAACTCCCTGTTAAATTTATGGTTTTTTTCCATGTGCATAATACTGTAGGTCTGTAGTCTGTACCTAACCTACATGGTTACATCCAGATACAGTTCCTAATTCCTATAGAAACATAGTTTTAGTAAAAACAAAATAATAATATTGATGATGATGAAAATTAATTTCACAAAATTAATGCTTTTTCTGTTTCTCTGGCTGTTAGAGTACAAGTTCTTCCCGCGAAGATAAGGAGAAAGAGGGTGACGTTTTAGACACGACCGCGAGCACTTTGGGTTTGGACTCCTCTACTACTACTACCTCTACGTCTCAAGACGAACACAAAGAACCTCAAACTCAAGAAACTCAAAGCAGCAACATCAACAAAACCAAAATGCCATCGACATCAATAGTTCAACCGACAATAGCCAAATTGTTTAAGTCAGCGTCTTCATTTGCAGGTTAATAATTATGTAGCCTACTCACCTGTTTGTGTTTCCTTGTTCTATTTTCATTGCATACCTATGCTATGTATGTATTTGAGGTAGAACTGATTGATTTTTTTTGCTTTCAGAAGGAGGATATCAGAACACCAAAATAACTGAGGCCATACTTCAATTTATATACAAAGACAACCTGCCATTTTCAGCAGTGGAAGGATGTGGCTTTCTAAAATTAATGAAAACTGTTTCCCCAAGGTACAAGGTGCCGACAAGAAATACAATTAAGATATTAATTGAAAAAAAAATATGACGTAGTTAGCTTAGCTTTTAAAAATGTATTAAAAAATCTCAGACATTTATCTTTAATGACTGACATATGGACTGATTTTCAAATGCGTAGTTTTTTGGGTGTGACGGTTCATTTCATTTATAATCACAAAGTATTAGCGTGTGCTTTAGGAGTAATTCATCTAGAGGAATCTCACATGTCCAGATTTATTTCTGAACGTTTGCAATCCCTTTTAAATCAATGGGAAATCACCAATGACAAAATAGTTGCTGTTGTTACTGACAATGGCACCAATATTGTCAAAGCAATAACAGATACTTTTTCCACTGATTGCCACATAAGATGTTTTGCCCATACGTTAAATTTAGTGTATGAAAATGCGTTGAAAAATACTGAGGGGCTTAATGATTTAATTACAAAAGTCAGATCCATTGTGGTTTGGATTAAACGATCTACCAAGGCAAGTGATGAGCTGCGAAAGTATTTTAAGAAAGAGGAAGTTCCGGAGGGAAACATTAAGAAAATGATCCTTGATATTAAAACCAGATGGAACTCCACATATTATATATTATGCAGATTTGTGGAGATGCTCCCTGCAGTTTGCCACACATTACTTGTCTTGGTAGATTCGCCTACTATGACAAGCGCGGTTGAGGTAGAGACCTTAAAAGAAATAATTAAGATTTTACAACCTATTGAGAAAATGACTATTGAGTTTAGTGGTGAGAAATACACCACTTTAAGCAAAGTTATACCAATGCTGAAGTGCTCATTGGAAATCTATGCCAACATGATAGTCACCAGCAGCATTGGTATAACTTTGAAAAACAATGTATTAAAAGAAATGGACAAACATTTTTCTAAAGGGGAAGACAATTTTTTGTGGGCTTTTTCCACAGTGTTGGACCCAAGATTTAAAACATTCACCTACAGGACGCGATGGCAACAAAAACTATTTAGTCATTTAAGAAATTTAATTAGCAAAATTCAAGAAACTGACTCACACTCAAGTTCTGATGCAGATGCCGGCAGCTCCGAACCTGCCACGATAGATTTGTGGGCACATCATAAAAATGTCGCCCACAAATCTAAAAAAAAAGACAAGGCTGATGAAATTACCCAATATTTGGATATGTCAGTCGCAAGCTTAAACCAGGATCCATTAATAATTTGGGAAGATATGAAAAATGTATATCCCAATCTGTTTAAACTGGCTGAAAACGTTTTTACCATTCCGGTCACTTCGGTGCCTTCGGAGAGGCTATTTTCCAAAGCTGGGGCCACGGCTACTCTGAACAGAAATAGGCTAAGCCCAAAAATGTTGGGAAAATGTTGGTTTTGGGGTCTTTACCAGAAGAATTTGAAAATATTTAAAATTAAAACGAATAAACGATATATTATGTTGACAAGGGCATTATTCTAATGTAGGTGTAGACAATGTAATAATTATTTTAATTGTAAATTTTCTAAATAACAATTATTTTGGAGCATTTATTTATTTTTACAAATCCTTTTTCCAATTAATTTTAACATAAATATCTCTTTCATAATCCTAGAACAAGAACTACGATTAAATTAACCACTCAAAAGCAGAAATAATAGGTATAATTCCGATATTATTGTCATTGTTTATAAAAATCATCGATATATCGGTTATTGTCGATATATCGACATATTTTCACCGATATATCGAAGGCATCGATATATTACTAACGATATATCGGTTAACCGATATATCGATATATTGTACAACATTGCCATCCCTACTGACAGAGACAAGTTGCAAAAGGCTTCTCTCCCCCGTCCCCCCACCCAACACCAGCCAACAATATGCCTAGCTCAAGGTCACTTCAATCCACCTACTGTTCTGCTTCTGGCTGTTGGTTTACAGAACTAAAGAATGTTTTGCTATGTTTTTAATTACAAAGTAAGGTGAAAATAAAAGGCAAAGTAAGGATTCCCTTACTATTGCAAAATATTGTTAAATTAAAAAAAAAATATTTTAAAAGATGCAAGATTTAGTAGCATAAATATTAAAGTTTTGCAGTTAATACTGTAATTATCTACTACAGAGTAGTTTATGTGTATAATTTCAACCTTTAAAACAGGCATTTGGTATTTACAATAATTTTTTTTTACTATACCAAATTTGTCAAAATTCGTAAAATCTACTTAAAAATACATATTTTCAACTCTTTTGCGGCACCTCTAAATATATTATATTTGTGAGCATACTTTAACACTCTTAACAAAGGCAATAGACAACTTTTTATCACTATTACATATCGAAATTAATAAAAAAATTTTGCATTCCACTCTACTGTCCAGTGAACAACTTGATAAATACAGTCGCCTAGACGTTTACCTAAAATTACACCCATTAAACATTTTAAAACAACTATTAAGTCAATATTAAAAAATTGAAAGCACTAAAAATATGTCAGTACTCAGTTCCCTATCTATATTTAGTATAATGGATGGCTACAAGTTAAAGGGTACCCCTGGTTAAGAGGGGGAAAATGCCCCTTGAAACCAATCATTTTTTTGACTATGTAAGTTTATTACAATTGTAAAAACATTACATTACACAAGGTTCTTAGGTTCCCATCTACCCCCTCTACAGAGGGAGGGTGAAAAATTGACTTTTTTCAATCTTTATTTTTTTTCTCAATTTTTATGAAACGTAAAGTTTCCAAAAAATTTGATCACATTTTTGGCATCAAAAACAATAAACTAAAAAATTACGGTCCCCATGGGATCATGGGATTGTTTCTAAAAAAAATTCGAAAAGTTAAAAAATGCTATATCTCAAGTCCCAAAAGAGCTACAGGCATATTTTTTATTTTAAAAAGTGTACTTTAACAATCTTTGTATACTCAAATTTTTTCAGATTTTTTCGAGTGGTGGGCCAACCTCAAAAACGCAAAAAAATACATTTTTCGGCTATTTTTAGGGTTTTTTTTTAGCCTGAAAGTAGCTAGTACTCTAAATAATATTAAAAATGTAAAATTATATTATTTTCTTTCATAATATATAATACAAGGTCATTTTTTTAAATAAATAAATTGGAATTCGTGAATTTTTGTTATTTTTAAGATTATTTTTATATTTAAATAAGCTACAATTTAGTAATATTACTCTTATGTGTGCACACATATACATATACACACTGTGTGTGTGTGTGTGCATGTGTGTATGTGTGTGTGAATATATATATATATTTATTTATTTATTTATTTGACATTTGCAATTCTTATATTTAACTCATTTAAAGCTTGTTTTTTGTTTTAAATTAGAAAATTATGCAACATACTTTAGAATTATGCAACAATTATGAATTATGCAACAATTACAGAAATTCCGATTACCCTGCTACTTTTTGTTTAATAAAGTAATAATAATAGAGCAGTCATACAATAAACGCTAAAAATTCCAAACAATTAGTTGTGTAATTACGATTATTTACTAAAACTTCCGGGCTGAAAGGCCGTGGTCGATTGCTTAAGATGATGCTGCTAAACGTTTCGGCCGCACCACCGGTGGCCATCTTCAGTAGCAAAAGAAAAATGTGTTCGAATGGATGATACGCCGAACACGTCTCCCAATGGACTGGGAACAAGCAACAGTGAGTTGCAGAGTCAGTGGCTGTGCGGGACGAAGGGCTTG
Organism: Magicicada septendecula; assembly: GCA_034769895.1. Lineage (NCBI taxonomy): Eukaryota > Metazoa > Arthropoda > Insecta > Hemiptera > Cicadidae > Magicicada > Magicicada septendecula. The sequence continues at coordinate 318,598,590 of CM068376.1, read as the reverse complement.
CCCGTCGCCCGCTCGTGTACTACGTTCCGAGCTTCAGAAGAGCTCCTGCCGTAGGGACTACTGATGTTCTGGATTTTGGGTGTGGCCTGCTACCGGCCGTGGGTTTTCAATTAATTATTTAATTGAGGGTGAGTGTTCGCCGAGGCCGGGTCCAAGATTCTCCTGGCACAGATTGGTAGCGACCGAGGGCGCTAATGAGATGGTTGCCCTGGAATCGGGCGGAGCGACGATAGAATTTGCGGGACAGTGTCCGTATAGTGGCGTCCAGGGAACGGACACGCAAGGGATTCACGGATGGTTTTGTTAGAGGTCAGATAATGGGCTTTGCATGCCCAGCGCAATCCTCGGTCGAGGAGAGACTGAAGCTTTCGCTTATGGGTCTTGGCCAAGTAGCCCCAAACGGGCATCGCGTAGGTAACCATCGGCGCCACATACGTGGAGACGATAAGCTTCCCTAGGCGGCGGGTCATGGCGTTGCTACATAGGATTGGTCTGAGTTGATAAAGACGATGGGCGGTCTTTCGGGCTACTTGCGCAGAGTGTGTCCGCCAGGTGAGACGTCGGTCGAGGTGAACCCCGAGGTACCTGACCTCTCGAGACCAGGGCAGAAGTGTGTCGCCTACGTAGAGTCTGTCGGGGAGCCTAAAGCGTCTGGAGAAGACTACTGCTGTGCTCTTGGCTGCGTTGATGGCAACTCTCCATTTCTCTGCCCACTCAACATATTCGTCCAATTGCTCCTGGAGCCAGATAACGGCCGTCTCAGCACGACGATCGACAGCATACACTGCCGTGTCGTCGGCGAACATGGCCAACCTGGTGCCAGGCAACTTGGGCACGTCGTTGACGTACACAGAGAAAAGCAGGGGGCCCAAGACGCTTCCCTGAGGGACACCAGCAGTAATAGCCCTTTCCGAGGAAAGGGTGTTATCAACTCTCACGCGAAAGGTTCTGTTCCGAAGAAAGCTAGCAATCAGATGAAGGTAGCAATCCGGAAGCAGAATCTCCGTGAGTTTGTAAAGTAGACCTGGATGCCAAACACGATCGAAAGCCTTCTCGACATCAAGGAAAACGGCGACGGTCTGCTCTCGCGAGCAACCGGCCTCGGCCACGGTCTCCACGAAACGCATCAATTGATGCGTCGAGGAGTGCCCAGCACGAAAACCGAATTGCTCGGGGACCAGAATATCGAACCGTTGAAGGTGATCCGTTAGCCGCCGCTGGACTAGTCGTTCGAAGACTTTCGAAGTGGACGACAGCAGGCTGATAGGCCGGAGGTTCTCGGCGAACTTGTGGTCTTTTCCCGGCTTCGGGATCATCGTGACCGTAGCCGAACGCCATTTCTTAGGAAAATAGGCGAATCGGAAGCAGGCATTGAACAAGTCGACCAGGAAGCGAACTCCCCGGTCCGGAAGTCTCTGTAGGGCGGTGTTGGTAACACCGTCCGGTCCAGGGCTCTTCCGGGGCCGAAGCGCTAAAAGCCTGTCCGTTACCTCTTCCACCGAAGTGGGTTCAGGTTCGGATGTGATCGGGCTGCCGAGAGAAGCCTCAACTTCGGCTTCTATCTCCTCGTCGGAGTCTGGGTCCCCGGACGGGTTAGGAGCAAATTGAAGCTCCAGGTACCCGGCCAAGAACTCTGATTTCTCGTCCGGCTTGGCAAGGGGATGTCCACCAGGCCCGTTGATGGCCGGGAGTGGAGGACGGCGCCTCTTCCCGGTCATCGCGGTAGGTATCCTGTAAACGGAGGAGTCCCCCTCCGGTGCATCATCTGCCATTTTGGCGACCGTAAATTCCCAGCAGCTTCGTCGGAAGGCCTGCAAGTCACGACGTAACTTGCCGGCCGCCCGATTGAAGCTGGCCTTGTCGTCCGGATCTCGCGTCCGCTGCCACCGTCTCCGAAGTCTGTTCTTCTCTAAAGCGAGAAGACGGACTTCTTCTGGGATCCGGTGATAATCGGGCGTGAGATTAGGCTTCATCCGTGAGCACACGCCGACGGAAGAGACCACGGCTTCATCGAACAAGGCGACTGCCTCGTCGATGTGCTGAGTGGTATCAAGCGAAACCTCCTCGGGAAGCCTGCGACAAAAGGCAGGCCCGAAGCGGTCCCACTCGACCACTCGTCGCGCTGCTCTCCCAATCGTGTGACGGGTAGGTACGTGCACCTCGATGGGACAATGGTCAGAGGACAGTTCCGTTAACACGGACACCTCGATCTGGTTGACAACTCCCTTGACAACTGCAATGTCTAGTATGTCAGGTCGGGCTCCAAGTCGGAGGGGATAGTGCGTCGGTTGTCCGGGTCAGTAGGCTCGTAGATGGTGGTCGTGTAGGTACCTGCTAAGCGCCCTCCCGGATGGCGTAGTCAAGCGACTACCCCAGTCGGGGTGTTTGCAGTTCAGGTCACCTGCAAGAATTACCTTCCTATGCGCACTGAAAATTGCGGACAGGTCGGCGTCTAGAACTGGTTTGGTCGGCGGTTTGTAAGCCGAAACCAGGAGGACACCTCCGACAACTCCGGAGAGTTCAACGGCTGTGGCCTCGATATTTTGGCGAGGAGGCAAGACCACGCGGTGATGTGCAATGCAACGTTTCACCGCTATGGCCGTACCACCCCCCGCGTTCCGCCCAGGTCTATCGTCCCTGTAAAACGCATAGTTGGGCAATCTCACGTTGTCATGTGCCCTAAGCCAGGTCTCAGAGAGGAGAAGCACGTCGGGCTTGCGACGGGCTAGGAACTCTCTAAGTTCCTCGAGTTTGGGCAGAAGGCTGTTGGCGTTCCACGCTATAATGGAAAGGTCGCGCTTAATTGAGGTAATTCTGTTAGCGTGGAGCATTACAGAAGTCCTATGGCGGCTGCAGCTTCCGCGAGGAGGAGGAACTTTTCAGTCGGGGTCGCCGTGCGAAGGCGATCCCGAATGGAGCGATACAGACGGGCCACTTCTTCGAGGTCATATTCCTCGAAGAAAGATTTTACCTCGGCTAGAGCTGAGGGGGATGTGGACGACGATGAAGCAGAGGGGGCAGGGTCGCTGCGGGCGGCGGCAGCATAGCTGCGGGCTGGATTCACCCGAGATGTGTTCCTGGGTGGGCGCTCGGTCCTTTCAGCTGCAGGACGGGGCTCTACTCTGGACTGCCGAGCAACCCCAGCGCCGGAGCGCTGCGTAGGTCTGGTTTGTGGTTTCTGGGCAGGGGGAGCGGGAGCAGCGTTTTTCTGTTTCTTCTGCTTCTTCTTCTTCCTAGATTTGGGCTTGTAGCGAGCCGCAGGTTGGGGAGATTCAGACCTCTCAGGGACTGGCTCGACTACTTCCGGGGCAGGTTCCTCGTCCATTGGAACGGGCTGATCTAGGGTCGATGCTGGCGTAGCATGCTCTTCCCGAGCAGGTTGGGACGATGCACGTGGCTGAGCACGTGGGCGAGGTCGGGCGGGAGGTTGTGGCACAGATGAGCTGACCTTCTCCGGGAGACGGGGAAAGGCAGCACGATCCGGGACGACCGGAAGCTGTTGGCGGGCAGGAGGGTTGTTCCTGTCCGCGGTCTGCCTCAGATGCTGCTGGAAAACCCAGCATCCTCTGTAATTTGCCGAGTGAGGTTCGCCGCAATTAATACAAAAGCGGCGCCCCGCAGCCGGCAATTGACAGGCCTTGGTCGGATGCGGCTTGCCGCATCTGACGCAGACCTCTGCGTTGTGGCAGCTGTCCGAGCCGTGCCCGAACCGTTGGCAACGATGGCACTGCGGGACGAGGCCAGCTTCGCGGCTCCTTTCGACTTTTATGCGAAGCCCGCAAAAACTGGTCAGGCCCAGCAGTCTGTCCGCCTGTTCCCCCTTAAGGAGTATCACCAGGAGGAGGGGTAACTTACGCCTGGGGCCATATGAGGTAAAGAGCCTGATACACTCTTTAATCGGGAAGCCGAGTTGGCGGAGCTCGTCCGCCACCTCGTCGGGTTCGGTGTCTTCGTCTAGGCCACGAATAATTAGCCTGACGTGAGCCGCCTTCTCGTAGGAGAAAGTGTGGAATTGCAGTCCATTAGCCTGTAAGAACAGGTAGACGGCACGGTACTCTTCGTCCGTCGCGCAGCTAACGCGCAGACTGTCCCTTCCACGAAGAGACATCTGAACGTCTGCCGAGAGACGAACGCCGAGCCGGAGGCGTCTGGAAAAGTCAACGACGTTCTTGACGCCGTTGACGAACAGGGGCGGAGGGCGGCTTCTACGGGAAGGAGCATCTAAGTCTAGCTCCGGTTCATCGGGGAGCGGAGTTTCCTCCGCTTTCCGTTTTTTCTTAGATACCACTACAGTAAAGGAGGACCCAGGCGTGGGCTGGGACGCAGTACACGTCGGGGCAGGAGTACCCCCAGAGACGACAACGTTGGACGCGGCCGAGACCGATTGGCGGCCCTGAGAAGGACCACTGCACGATCCGACCGAGTCAGGGACAGGGCCGGGGCCTACTGATGAAGCATTGGATTGGCCCTTAGCAGGACCATTCCGCTGCCCGGCCGCAACGCGACGGTCGCCCATCGCGTTTTGGCAAAGGTATTCGGGCCGAAGCCCTCCTACTGGGATACTGAACCCGCTTAGCGCCGGTATTGGAGGCCGCACCACGATTAAGCGAAGCGACCAACCGCTACCGGCAGGGACCTAACTTAGCCTACGCCAAGCTAAGCGGGCCGATGCCACCAAAAGCCGCGGGAAAAACAGTAAATTAAGCTAGGCTTACCTGAAGCGATCCCACGAAGTAATCCCAACAGGTCCGGGGTTCGCGAAAGCCACAAACACCACACAGCACTAACACTGGTCCACTGCACTGCACTTAGCCGCCTTTTGGCACCGGGAGGCACACTACTCACGGTAAAACACCAGCCGACACCAGACCGCGAACGGCTACTGCCGCCAAGAGATTCGCACACGAAAACTGCCACGAACACAAGCCGAAGTAACCGATCTAACCGGACTAGTCGAGTCGTCTGCTGCCACGCGGCCCTAACGAGGGACGCTGAAGGCGGTCGCACGACCCACTAATGCGTGGCCGCAGCTAGCTTGGCTTCGCTCTTGTCGTTACTGTACCGGCACTGCAGGTGATCCTGTAGTTTTCTACACCTTCAGTCGTCGACGACCTTACTGCCGGCGCAAGCTAGGGCGGGAGCACCAACCGCCAACAACGTTCCGAGGAAGGGTCCACTTGAAACTTCAATCTCAGCCTGGAAGAACTCCTGAGCTTCGATGTGTAGCGATCCGCAGTCAGACGAAGAATGTTCTCTCTCCGGCAGGCGCTGGGCAGGTCGGGGGGACTACAGCGGCTGCAGGCGCAGACGAGGTAGCCGGAACTGGGGCCGCCGGGGCGGCAGATGCAGGGGCTGAGGGTTTCTTGGGGGCAGGTGGGATAGGCTTTTGGGCCTTGGTGATGCGCTTTAGGGCGTCATGATAGTGCTTGCACTGGCGAGAGCTTGCCGGGTGTGGTTCGCGACAGTTTGCACACGTGGCAGTGGCGGTGCGTTCACGAGGACAATCGCCCTTGTGATGACCTTCACCACAACGAATGCAGCGTGTCGGGTAATGGCAATAGATACTGCTGTGTCCGTACCTCTGGCAGTTGTAGCACTGCTTGGGTCCGGGTCGGGACTCGAAAGCTGAAACTTTTACCCGGAGGTAAAAGAGAGAGTCTACTTGGTAAATGGCTTGGAAATTCCCTACCTTGAGGATTTTCACAAGGAAGGCATTTCTGGGAATGCGTCTGCCGGGGGAGAAGAGAGGAGTTACAGAGCTGACAGTAAAGCCCAAAAGTTCAAGGGCGTGCGAGATTGTAGGCTCGGGAACATCGGCGGGGATGCCGATGATCTCGACCTTGAGTTCCCTCTCCTCCGGCAGGGCGTAGGTGTAGTAAGGGATACCACGATCAGTCAGCAGCTTCTGGGCGAGCCGGAAACTGTCGATGGTCGTGGTCTCAATTCTGACGGAGCGGCCACCCTGACAAACTGCAGTCAGGGTATTCGCAGGAGCGGCCCGGTGAAGTCGCCGCATGACCTTATCCCAGTCAGTAGGCCGGTCAAAGATCAGAGGCGGCAACCGCCGAGTCGGGGTAGGTGGTGAGGTGGCCGTAGCGGGTCTATCCGTGGCAGGACCCAGCTGGGAAGACCGCCCGGACCCCGCGGAGTCGCCACTGTTTCGCCGTTTCCGGCTACTCACAGTTTGCCACTCCTCAGTGTCCATGGCACTCGTCCCAGCAGACACTGTCTCGGTTTCGGCAGGCAAAGGTTGCGCCAAAGCGCCAGGTGGGATTTCGTGGCCCTGAGAAGGACCGACGGGAAGGTTGGTTGCGGCCATCGGCGAGGTTAACCTACGCCTAGGCTGGAGAGACTTTACGGATCGCTAGCTGGGTAGTGAGGTATACTACTTAAAAGCTACAACACTTACCAGGCAACAGTCAGCAGCGGAGAACACCAAAACACCAGAAACTCGAGTTCACCACTGCCCGCACAATTGTAACACAGAGCACTAATTGAATTAAACACTTTGTGAAAGTTTCAGCTTGATAGAATAAGTAATTACTGAATTATTGCACTCCAGACAAGCTGGAGCCAGTGTTGTGCAATGGAAAATTCCACGCACAAGAGCAAGAAAACGAACGACGCAGCCTACCTTGGCAACAGCTCAGGGTAGACTCTCCACCCCAGTGAGTTGCTGCTAAGATGCCTCTAGTTATAACATTTTGTCCGCTTCAGGTGTATCGCACGGACCAATGAGAAGCCAGCTCGGCATACTCAATTCTGATTGGCCATGGAGAAAAGACCATGCCAGACACTATTTAAAGAGATGCTTTCACCTCGGCGGTTAAGAGTCTACCTAGAGCATTTGCCCGGGTAGGCTGTGTCCAATTTTGCTCTGCAATATTTCGTGGAAATTAACGGAAATATTCAGTTTACATCATTTTTATCACCATCATCACATTCAGCATCATCTACTCTACAAGATTCTTCAGCAGTTCAGTGCAAATCAGTTTTTATTTAGCTTGTGCGGGAGTTTTTGTATCCGTGTGCTGTGCGGTCTGTGTAGTGTTCAATTGTGCCTGTGGATAGTTTTCAGTGTCTGGTGATCCCTCAATCCTAGACCTGCGTAGACGTTCATTTCGGCTTGTCCGAAATGGCGTCGAATACGCCACCGAATCCTCTGCCGGCGCCGCTTGTTTCCTTAATGGAAACATGCTCAACCGGCTTCCGTACCACTCCACTTCCTCACGACAGTGACAGTGATAGTGAAAGTGATCATAGTGCGGTAGAAATGTGCAGTGTTGGGGCGGGGGACGGACAGTTCTCGCTTGTGGAGGGCAAATCTGCCAAACGCAAGCGAAAACTGGCCCAAACTCCGCCGCCCGCCTCAGCTGCAGATCTGCCATCTAATCATGGTAACAGCGGCACTCAGCGCGTGCAACGTGAGTATCCAGCTACCACCCAAACTGTGTCTCCTCCTCGCATTCCTCCTATTGTAATTCCGGATAATAGGAATTATTCTGAACTTTTACGTTCCTTATCCCGAGCTCTCCCTTCGGTCAAGGTCGAGGCGAGGTGCCAAGGCCCCTCGCTAAAGCTGGCGACCGCTACGATCCCGGACTTCCGCTCTGTTCAGTCATTCCTGACAGAGCGTAAGATTTCTTTTCATACATTTGCCCTCCCGTCAGAGCGTGAAATCAAGGTCGTTCTGTCGGGAATTCCATCCTTTACCGACCCTGATGCCATCAGGCAGGAACTTGTTGCGCTCGGCTATGCGCCGACCGCGGTAAGCGTCCTGCATGTTGGCAAAGGTGATGACCGCCGTCCTGTCAACAGCTTTCTTTGTAAATTACTGAAAGTAGGCCCCTTCGAGGAGATTTACACTCTCCAGAATCTTCTGCACCTACGGGTGCAAGTCAGAACATTTGACCCGCGGCCCGGCCCCTCGCAGTGTTTCAACTGCCAGAGATTCGGCCACAGCAGTCTTTTCTGTCATCAGCCCCCGCGTTGCGTGCGTTGTGCTGAACCTCATCGTGGCTGTGATAAGCCTACGACGGGGTACACAGCTAAATGCTGCAACTGTAAAGGAGCCCATCCGGCTAATTACCGAGGCTGCCCTAACTTTATCGCCGCCATGAAACCGCAGCGACCTCCTGTGCGCCCTGGCGCGCAGGCAGGCCGTGTAGCTGGTCCTGGCCCTAACCGGCGAGCGGCTTTCCCGCCTCTCACCGGTTCATCTGCCCAGGTCCCGGCAGCAACTCCGGTTGCTTCCGGTGCCGCTGTCTCGCCTGCAGTCGTCGCTTCGGCGCCGCCTGCAGCGGCCTCAATCCCGGCGCCTACCGGAGCACCCGCACCTTCCTACGCGGCCATGGCCGCTAAATCAGCCCCGCCTCCAGCCCGATCGGGCAAATCAAAGCGCTCTCGTCGTCGCCGGAACTCCGCCGGCCGACCTACATCATCACAGGTTCCACCTGTACCCTCTCCGCGGGCTCGACCCGCCCCCAGCCATCGTCCTCAACCTTCCAGCGAGCAGTCTACTACTCAGACCACCAGCCCAGCGCCACCTGCTACCCCTGTCGAGGCCAGTCAGGCTTGTCCTCCTGAATCCCGGGAATCTTCCCGGGCTTCGGCGGATCCCCTGACTGCCTGGGCAGATAATCTTGTTGCATCCATCAGGACTGCTCGCGACACTACCACTGTGCTTGCCCTGGTGTTCCAACCATTAGCTGCCCTCTTTCCTCTACTCCCCCTAAATGGCTAATAGCCTGAGGATCGTTGCGTGGAACGCCTTCGGGCTACTCCCCAGGCGATCTGAACTGATGACTTTCGTAACGGAGTATGATGTTGATATCATACTTCTTTCAGAGACTCATCTGGCTCATTACCACTCGTTTTCCCTTCCTGCCTATGCCTGTTATCGTCAGGATCGTCCCCTACGGCCTCGCTGTCCCCCCTCGGGGGGCACAGCTGTTTTAGTCCACAGGCGGATATCCCACAGGCTTTTGCCTCCTCTAGATACATCTATTATTGAAGGCTGCGCGGTGGCGGTGGACGCTGGCGGATCGGAGCTGCGCGTTGTTTCTGCGTACCTCCGGCCTGGCCGGCGAACTCCGCCACCGCCCGAGGAGTGGGACGCCCTCCTCGACCACCCCCTCTCAACCATTGTAGCCGGCGACTTAAACGCCAAACACCCTTCATGGAACAGCCGCGTTGTCAACGCCTATGGAAATTCTCTGTTCCGGTTCGTCTCTGGCGACCCGGCACTTAATGTCATCGGCCCTGAAGACCCTACCTACTTCCCCTTTCACGGCCATCGGCCGGACGTTCTTGACATAGTAGTTGTCAAGAACGTTGCCCGCAACATCGAGGTCTCGTCTGTGTCGGACCTTTCGTCCGATCACAATCCCCTTGTTATAACTGTTCGAGAGCTGTCGGCGTCACCCCGACTTTCCGCTCAGATTGTTAGGAGAGTCAACTGGCGATCCTATCATGACGAGCTCTCTCGAAGGTTACCATCTCTCCCGGCGGACCCAATCGTCACTCGTGACGATCTGGATCTCCGCGCCACAAATCTTCAGGAATTGGTCCAAGGTGTCATGGATCGACACACCTACGCACTCGAGGTGAATCATCGCAAATCGGCCTTACCTGCGGAAGTACTCCACGCCATCTGGCTACGGCGCCAGCTCCGCCGCAGATGGCAAAGAACCCGAGACCCAGTCGTTAAGCGACGATTTCAACAACAGTCCCTTTACGTTCAGCAGCTACTGCGGGACGTAAACTCTGATCGATGGGACTCATACCTTGAGTCTCTTGAAGTCGACCACGCCTCCGTCTGGAGAGCGGTGAGTAGACTGACCCGCGAGAAGAGAACTCGCAACCCGCTGGAAACCCCGAACGGGGTTGTGTCTTCATCAGAAGGCAAGGCTGAGGTCTTCGCCGACTGCATGGAGTCGCAATTTACCGTTCATCGAGGCGTTTCGGACCCTGCCCACTCGGCAGACGTCCGGGACTTCCTATCTGGTTATTTTTCTCGCCCTCCCGCTGGCCCAGACCTCCCGTTCGACAGAGACGAACTCGTTTCGTCTGTCTGTCGACTAAACCGCCGTCGCGCCCCCGGTCCTGACCGGATCGGGGCCGCAGCATTACAATATCTCCCGGCCTCAGGCGTTGACCTCGTTCTCGAGCTGTTCAACTCTTGTCTCCGGCTACAGTACTTTCCCCGCCTGTGGAAAAATGCCAACATCGTTATGATTCCTAAACCCCGCAAGCCGCGCATGCTTCCTGAAAGCTATCGGCCAATATCTCTCTTGCCAGTTATCTCGAAGGTGTTCGAGCGGCTCCTGCTGGCCCGCATCTCGCCGTTGTTGGATAATTTTATCCGCAACGAACAGTTCGGGTTTCGCAGAGAGCACTCGACCACGCTTCAACTAGTCCGCGTGGTAACGCAACTCTCTGACGCCACCAACAGGCGAGCGGCTACGGCCGCCGCACTGCTGGACGTGAGCAAGGCCTTCGACAAAGTCTGGCACGAAGGTCTTCTCTTCAAACTCGCCAACTCCCCCTTACCATCGTCCATAGTGTTTTTCCTCCGGTCGTATCTCAGCGACCGAACCTTCAGGGTGAGCGTCGACGGAACCTGCTCTGCAGTTCGTCCTGTCGCCGCTGGCGTACCCCAGGGATCTGTCCTCGGCCCCGTTCTGTACCTCGTGTACACGAACGACCTGCCTGTTTTGCCCGGAGTCACGTTGTCTTTGTTCGCTGACGATGCAATGTATCATTACAGCTCTGTGTCCCCGCGTTTTGCGAGTACACAGTTGCAGCGTCAGTTGGACCAGCTTCCGGACTGGCTACGGAAATGGCGGGTGACGATCAACGCGGAGAAATCCGAGGCGATCTGTTTCACTCGTAAGTCCATCTCCCGATGCCAGCCCCTCTCCCTTGAAGGGAGGCCTATCGCCTACAAAGAGTCGGTGAAGTATCTAGGCGTTCGGCTAGATCGTCGCCTTTGCTTCAACGCCCACGTGACGGACACCCTTGCCAAGGCTCGCGGCGTCCGAGCCAAACTTTACCCATACCTCGCGTGCCGCAGCCCCCTGGCGCTGCGCACGAAAGTTACCCTCTGTCTGTTGTTTCTCCGGTCTGTATTGACCTATGCGGCACCTGTATGGTGGTCACTTGCCTCCGCCACCAACAGGCGTAGGCTGGAAAGTTTCCAATCCAGAACCCTCCGTTCCTTGTCGGGATCTCCTTGGTTTGTTAGAAACAGTGTAATTCGAGGAGGTCTACGAGTTCCTGCTCTCTCAGCCTTTGTCTGGTCATTAGCTGCGACTCTCTTTGCCGCAGCTGAGACCTCTTCCTTCCCTTACCTCAGAACCATCAGCACCACGCAACCACCTCCCCCTGTCCGGGTCAAACGCCCTCGGGCGATTCTCGATGACCCGCCATAAGTTTAAGTAAACTTAAACCTCACTTAACTTGTATACTCTCTATCTGCCCATGCCCCAGAATTTACCTGTAAAGCTGTTTCCTTCCTCCCTTCCTAGTATGCCGACCGCGCTGAATGCTGCTGCTACGCGCTATCACTGGCACGGAGGCTCTCTGCCTCGCGGGGAGCGACCGACGCCTCACGGCGTCTGCACGCGGGACTGGGAAAGGGCGACATCTGTCACCTGAACCCGTCCTTGCGGCAGTGCGCACTGATTGCTGATATTTTAAAATAAATAAAAATTAAAAACCTTTCTCCCCCGCCTTCTCAGTTAACTGGTTGGCGGTTGTCCATTCCTGATATTAGGCACCAGTCGAAGAACCAGACCTATGTATATCTACAGGCAGCCATTGAGCTCGACTCAGATGCTGCAGTCATGCACCGGGTGCAAAGACGCCCCGCTACTACAATGCTACATGCTACATGCTCGGCGGTTCAGGTAGAGGTGAATCGCAAATCGGCCCTTCAACCGGAAGTTATCCACGCCATCTGGCTTCGGCGCAAGCTCCGCCGCAGATGGCAACGAACCCGAGATCCCGCCGTCAAACGACGGTTTCAGGCCCAGTCTCTTTACGTCCAGCAACTTTTGCGGGACGTAAACTCTGATCAGTGGGACTCATACCTTGAGTCCCTTGAAGTCGACCCAGCCTCCGTCTGGAGAGCGATGAGTCGCCTTACTCGCGAGAAGCGTACTCGCAACCCGCTGAATACCCCGAACGGCATTGTTTCTTCATCGGAAGGCAAGGCAGAGGTCTTCGCCGACTGCATGGAGACTCAATTCACCGTTCATGGAGGCGTCTCGGACCCTGCCTTCTCGGTAGTGGTTCGAGACTTCCTACCTGGATATTTTTCCCGCCCTCCACCTGACCCTCCCGCTCTCTTCGACAGGGACGAACTAGTTTCGTCTATCTGTCGACTGAACCGACGTCGCGCCCCTGGTCCTGATCGGATCGGGGCCGCTGCCTTGCAACATCTCCCGGCCTCGGGCGTTGAATTGGTCCTGGATCTGTTCAACTCCAGTCTCCGGCTGCAATACTTCCCCCGCCTGTGGAAAAATGCCAACATTAGCATGATACCCAAGCCCGGCAAGCCTCGAATGCTTGCAGGCAGCTATCGTCCCATATCATTGTTGCCAGTAATCTCAAAGGTGTTTGAGCGTCTCCTACTCGCCCGCATCTGGCCGCTGCTGGATAATTTTATTCGGAGCGAACAGTTCGGGTTCCGTAGAGAGCACTCGACAACTTTACAACTCGTCCGAGTTGTCACAGCATTGTCCGACGCCGCCAACAAGAGAGAGTCTACGGGCGCTGTCTTGTTGGACGTGAGTAAGGCCTTCGACAAAGTCTGGCACGAAGGTCTTCTCTACAAACTCGCTCACTCCCCCATCCCACCGTCCATTGTGCATTTCTTGCGGTCATACCTCAGTGATCGTACCTTCAGGGTTAGCGTCGAAGGGTCCTGTTCATCAGTTCGACCCGTCGCCGCTGGCGTTCCGCAGGGATCTGTCCTCGGCCCCGTTCTGTACCTAGTGTACACGAACGACCTGCCTGTTATTCCTGGAGTCACGTTATCTCTATTCGCTGACGACGCAATGTATTACTGCAGTTCCCTGTCCCCGCGAATTGCGTGTTCAAAGCTGCAGCGTCAGTTGAATCTGCTTCCGGCCTGGCTAAGGAAGTGGCGGGTGCTGATCAACGCGGAGAAATCCGAGGCGATCTGTTTCACCAGCAAGTCCACTTCCCGAAGCCAGGCCCTCTCCCTCGAAGGGAGGCCTATCGCCTGGCAAAAGTCGGTGAAGTATTTGGGCGTTCGGCTAGACCAGCGCCTTAGCTTCAACGGCCACGTGACTGCTACCCTCAACAAAGCTCGAGGCGTCCGAGCCAAAATATTTCCCATGCTCTCGTGCCGCAACCGCCTGGCTTTGCGCACTAAAGTTACTATCTATCTTTTGTTTCTCCGGTCAATATTGACCTATGCTGCTCCCGCATGGTGGTCGCTTGTGTCGACCACTAACAAGTGTAGGCTGGAAGCTTTCCAGGCCCGTACCCTCAGATCCTTGTCGGGGTCTCCATGGTTTGTGAGAAATGATGTCATTCGTGGAGGCCTTCGAGTTCCTACCCTTGCCGATTTTGTCCGGTCGCTTGCCGAAACTCTTTTTGCTTCTGCAGCGACCTCCTCCTTTCCTTATCTCCGATCTATCAGCACGTCTGAACCACCTCCCGCTATACGTGTTAAACGCCCTCGGGCGATCTTAGACGACCCCCCGTAATTCTGTTTGCTCTAATTTAGGTTCCCGAGCAATTCTATCTCCTTGTTACCATCCTACCCAGTCAGATACCTTCCCCAAGTAAGTTGATTTTCAGACTGCTTGGCGTTGTTACCGATGCCAAAGACACGGCGGATCCCTGCCTCGCGGGGAACGACCGGCGCTACAAGGCGCCTGCATGCCGGGCCGGGCGCGTTCGGCATCTGCCGTTCGCCCCGCACCCGGTGGCAGTGTTACCATGACCCGGAACCTATATATAACAAAAATTGAAAAAATTTTCCGCCGCCTTCTCAGTTAACTGGTTGGCGTGTCCCTCCCGAATATTTTAGGCCACCTTCTTTTGAAAGTCCAGCACTGTTTTCTTCTGGCAGCCATCGGGCACGTCCCGGAAGCTGCAATAAGCCACGGGTGCAAAGACGCCCCACTATTTAATGCAAAATGCAAAAATCGGCGGTTCAGGGGGGACGGATCGGACGAAAGTAGCCCTTACCGGATACCTTCGGCGTTGGTAGGGAAGAGGCGCCGGCCTCGCATCCCGGCCATTGCTGGACCTTTCGGTCAAATCCTGGCTCGCCCGGAGGCGAAGGCCGAGTACTTGGGCGCGTGTTTTGAGCGACAGTTCGCACCTAACCCGCCCATGGACTGGGACTTCGACGAAGAAGTCGAGAACGAAGTGGAAGACTTTCTATCTCTTCCGATCACTTCGGAGCCCGAACCCATTACTAGGGAAGAGGTCACAGATCGGCTCGTTGAACTCGTGCCGAGAAAAGCTCCTGGCCCGGACGGCGTCTCGAACGCCGCTCTTACTCGACTCCCGGAGCGAGGAGTACTTTTCTTGGTCGCGCTGTTCAACGCGTGTCTTAGACTGGCCTATTTTCCCCAGAAATGGCGTAAGGCGACGGTCATAGTGATCCCGAAGCAGGGAAAGGACGCTTCCCGTCCCGGCAACCTCCGGCCCATTAGTCTACTGTCAGCCACGTCAAAGGTCCTCGAACGTCTCGTACAACGGAGAGTATTAGATCATCTACGAAACTTCGATGTACTGGTCCCCGAACAGTTCGGCTTTCGTGTGGGGCATTCCACCACTCATCAACTGATGAGACTGGTGGAATACATCACGGACGCCGGGTGTCGGAAAGAGCAGACTGTCGCCTGTTTCCTAGATGTGGAAAAGGCCTTTGATAGTGTCTGGCATGACGGGCTCTTGTTCAAGCTCCGGGAAATCCAGCTCCCAGATTGCTACCTTCGCTTGATTGCTAGCTTTCTGACGGAGAGGACTTTCTGCGTGCGAATAGACGACCACGTCTCTTCCGAGAGACGTATCACAGCCGGGGTACCTCAAGGTAGCGTGCTAGGGCCTCTCCTGTTCTCCGTGTATGTCAACGACGCACCCAGAGAGCCTGGAGTCCAGATGGCTTTGTTTGCCGACGACACGGCGGTCTATACCGCCGATCGGAACGCAGACTTTGCTATCCCACGACTTCAGCGCGCACTCGATGCGTATTCGACGTGGACGGAAAGCTGGAAAGTTGCCGTCAACGAAACCAAGAGCTCCGCGGTGCTATTCACAAAGCGCCGGAAAGAACCACGAGGCCGAGTGAGACTCGGTAGAACGTACCTGCCCTGGTCGAGGGAAGTTAAGTACCTCGGTGTCCACCTAGATCGTCGGCTCACCTGGCGTACCCACGCTGAGACGATGCGAAAGAAAGCGTCCGCTCGTCTCGCGCAACTGTTTCCGCTACTTGCCAACAAGGCTATGACCCGCAAGCTGGGTAAGTTGATTGTCAACGCGTACCTGTTGCCGATCATTACCTACGCTCTTCCCGTCTGGGGTTACCTCGCAACCGTTCATAAAAGAAGGTTGCAAAGCGTTCTCGATAGAGGGCTTCGGCTAGCGGCCAAAGTCCCCTATCGGTTTTCTTCTCGTCTCCTGAGAAGAGGACTCGGTGTCCGCTCCTTGGATGACACCGCAAGGCGACTTGCACGTAAATTTTACGTCCGAGCTGCGAGGACCCAGACAAACCCACTCATAGCTGGCCTTGGCAAGTACCGAATACGTCCAGGTGACTCTTGGAAACGGCCTCGACAAATACTGTACTAGTCGACCTAGTACGAGCATGTCGTTGTAGCGACCACTAAAAAAATTAATTAACAATATTCCGTCTGGACAGGACCACTAGGCAGGAGCCCCTACCGGAGGCTCGGTACTAGGAAACGATTGGGTCGTCTCACGACGCTCAACCCAACAGCTCTGACCACTCACTCGGCGGTTCAGGTCCGTCCACGTCCTGTCACTGTTGATCACTTCGCTTCAGCTGCTCGCTCTGGAAGGACCTGCTCTCTCTCTGGACGACATCGGAAGCTCTCTCGCTGTTTACACCTGCTGCCCTGCTGCCTTCGATTTGAGGACAGACACACATCTGCTGCCCTGCTTGCTGGACAACTTGCCTTAGAAGAAGACAGAAGACTGCAACTCAGCTGGCTGGTGAACTGAGTAGCCAGCACTACAGCTGAGTTCGTTCGTCGGACCTTCTAAGGGCCACCAGCCAAGTGACCCTTTTCAGGACCACCAACCGCCGTGGGAAAGGAAGCAATTCCAGCCTGCCAGAGCTGTTGGTTGCGCAGCGCATCTAGCCCGCTGACGCTCAGGCTCTTAGGTAGCGCTGCCTAGGACGATCCTTGCGAGCCCCCACCAGTGGTAAGCGAGCTTGGATATCGCCTAGGTAAAGAGGCCGGTGGACACCTCTCTTGGTAAGGGGAGGTATCTAACGAAGCCGGTCATTTGCCCAGCTCGTAGTAAGCCTGAGCGTTTCAGTCCCGCTTGCGATCCGGCTCGGGCCGGACCCTAGGTCCCTGGTTACCGCCAGAGGCAGCCTGGCTGCCTCTGGTCGGCAAACCTCCCGCTCGTTGGCGGAAATGCCCGCTCCGGGCGCGTCAACGAGCACGCAGTCGCTCGCCTCCTCCATACCCCACACGAGCGATTCGCCGTGTTCTCCGGCTATGGATGCGGACCAAGTAGTCGATCCCCGGACGGTTCCGCTGCCCGGTGACGAGACCGACGCTTTCGTGGCGGTTGGGCCACGGGGGCGGCCGGTTAAGAAACCGAGGCGGAACCGGTCCTCATCAACCTCTTCCTCGGCGTCCGCCATGGAAGTTGTCCCCGCCGATGGCGAATCCGGCTCGGGGCCGACTGTGCCCGGCGCTGCCCAAGCACCGCCGGTCATTCGTCGCATCCCGCCTGTGTTCGTTCACGGCGTGAACAACGTCACCGGTTTCTACCGGCGACTCATAGTGGCTCCCGGACTTTCCCCGGCCAGCGTTGACCTGAAGCTGCTTGGGGGCGACACTGTCAAGATCGCTGTCCGCGGAATGGACGAGTACCGCAGCGTCATGGCGTTCGTCGAATCAGCCAACCTGCACACCTTTACCCCGAAACACGTGAAGCCTCTGTCCCTCGTGCTCAGAGGCTTAGACGTGGACTCTCCTCTCGAGGAAATCCTCGATGAGCTGCGCGAGCTGGGTTATCCGGTTCGCGCGGTACATCGGGTATTTGCTCCCGCCGGACCAAGGCGTCCAATTCCCCTGGTTCGCATCATGGTCGAGAACAGCGAGGCAGGCGCAAGCCTACTCTCTCTTACGCGGCTTTTTGGTTTCCGCGTAAAAGTGGAAAGAAGCCGCGCTCCCGGGGCTCTGCCTCAGTGCTACAAGTGCCAACGCTTCGGGCACCACTCAGAGACATGTTCAAACGCTCCGGCGTGCGTGAGGTGCTCTCTACCTCACGCTAGTAAACACTGCGATGCCCCTGCTTTCAAAAGGTGCATCAACTGCGGCGGAAGTCACCCCGCCAACTACCGGGCATGTCCGGTGTTTCAGCGGGAGCTCGAGCGGCGAAAGCCGAAAGGGCGCCTGGCACCACCGAGGCATCCGGAAGCTGGTTCTAGACCTGCTACCGAGCAGCCAGGCCCTTCGCCTCCTGCTACGGCTGCCGTGACTTTCGCTGCAGTTGCTAACAGGCAACGGAAACGTAGTAAAGGCCCGAAGCAGACACCAGTAGTTCAGGCATCTCCATCTCAGGCTCCTTCCCAGGCCCCTGTCCCGCCTCAGGCGAAAAAGCGCCGTAACCTCGCGGCATCTAAACAAAGTGAGACAGACCAGCCACTGCCAAACATCTCGGTTGTGGAGCCTGAGAATTCTCAACCCTCCCCAGCACCGGAGAATCCTGCCCCTGCTTTAGAAGCAGCCTCGCCTGACCTCCCGCCCCCGCGGTTCCCTAATGCAGGCAAAAAGAAGCGGCAACGTAAGCCCCGTGGCGCTAGATCCCGGGCTCCTGCCAACCCAGCCGCACAGTCCAGACAGCCTGCGCAGCGCGTGAAGACCGACGTTATCGCATCTGTCCCTCTTCCTAGCACCTCCGCTAGAGGCGCTACACCTGGCCCTAAGAAACCCCTGGCTTCCACCAATCCCCCGATTGACAAGCCTCGGCGCTCTTATGCGCAAACAGTCTCCGGGCACTCTGCCTCAAAAACCGTTCCAGACGACTATCAGGTCGTCAAAGACTTCCTTGCGGAATTCGACCTCCGCAAAGTTGCCCAGACCTTCAGGTCCATCCGCTCCCGCTTGGAGACTGCCGATACAACCGAGAGATTCATGCTCTTGGTGGAAGCCGCCACTTGTGTAGGTTTTCTATGAGTCGGTTCACAAGTTGTCAAGAACGTTGCCCGCAACATCGAGGTCTCGTCTGTGTCGGACCTTTCGTCCGATCACAATCCCCTCGTTATAACTGTTCGAGAGCTGTCGGCGTCACCCCGACTTCCCGCTCAGATTGTTAGGAGAGTCAACTGGCGATCCTATCATGACGAGCTCTCTCGAAGGTTACCATCTCTCCCGGCGGACCCAATCGTCACTCGTGACGATCTGGATCTCCGCGCCACAAATCTTCAGGAATTGGTCCAAGGTGTCATGGATCGACACACCTACGCACTCGAGGTGAATCATCGTAAATCGGCCTTACCTGCGGAAGTACTCCACGCTATCTGGCTACGGCGCCAGCTCCGCCGCAGATGGCAAAGAACCCGTGACCCAGTCGTTAAGCGACGATTTCAACAACAGTCCCTTTACGTTCAGCAGCTACTGCGGGACGTAAACTCTGATCGATGGGACTCATACCTTGAGTCTCTTGAAGTCGACCACGCCTCCGTCTGGAGAGCGGTGAGTAGACTGACCCGCGAGAAGAGAACTCGCAACCCGCTGGAAACCCCGAACGGGGTTGTGTCTTTATCAGAAGGCAAGGCTGAGGTCTTCGCCGACTGCATGGAGTCGCAATTTACCGTTCATCGAGGCGTTTCGGACCCTGCCCACTCGGCAGAAGTCCAGGACTTCCTATCTGGTTATTTTTCTCGCCCTCCCGCTGGCCCAGACCTCCCGTTCGACAGAGACGAACTCGTTTCGTCTGTCTGTCGACTAAACCGCCGTCGCGCCCCCGGTCCTGACCGGATCGGGGCCGCTGCATTACAATATCTCCCGGCCTCAGGCGTTGACCTCGTTCTCGAGCTGTTCAACTCTTGTCTCCGGCTACAGTACTTTCCCCGCCTGTGGAAAAATGCCAACATCGTTATGGTTCCTAAACCCCGCAAGCTGCGCATGCTTCCTGAAAGCTATCGGCCAATATCTCTCTTGCCAGTTATCTCGAAGGTGTTCGAGCGGCTCCTGCTGGCCCGCATCTCGCCGTTGTTGGATAATTTTATCCGCAACGAACAGTTCGGGTTTCGCAGAGAGCACTCGACCACTCTTCAACTAGTCCGCGTGGTAACGCAACTCTCTGACGCCACCAACAGGCGAGCGGCTACGGCCGCCGCACTGCTGGACGTGAGCAAGGCCTTCGACAAAGTCTGGCACGAAGGTTTTCTCTTCAAACTAGCTAACTCCCCCTTACCATCGTCCATAGTGTTTTTCCTCCGGTCGTATCTCAGCGACCGAACCTTCAGGGTGAGCGTCGACGGAACCTGCTCTGCAGTTCGTCCTGTCGCCGCCGGCGTACCCCAGGGATCTGTCCTCGGCCCCGTTCTGTACCTCGTGTACACGAACGACCTGCCTGTTTTGCCCGGAGTCACGTTGTCTTTGTTCGCTGACGATATCATTACAGCTCTGTGTCCCCGCGTTTTGCGAGTACACAGTTGCAGCGTCAGTTGGACCAGCTTCCGAACTGGCTACAGAAATGGCGGGTGACGATCACACGGAGAAATCCGAGGCGATCTGTTTCACTCGTAAGTCCATCTCCCGATGCCAGCCCCTCTCCCTTGAAGGGAGGCCTATCGCCTATAAAGAGTCGGTGAAGTATCTAGGCGTTCGGCTAGATCGTCGCCTTTGCTTCAACGCCCACGTGACGGAAACCCTTGCCAAGGCTCGCGGCGTACGAGCCAAACTTTACCCATACCTCGCATGCCGCAGCCCCCTGGCGCTGCGCACGAAAGTTACCCTCTATCTCTTGTTTCTCCGGTCTGTATTGACCTATGCGGCACCTGTTTGGTGGTCACTTGCCTCCGCCACCACCAGGCGTAGGCTGGAAAGTTTCCAATCCAGAACCCTCCGTTCCTTGTCGGGATCTCCTTGGTTTGTTAGAAACAGTGTCATTCGAGGAGGTCTACGAGTTCCTGCTCTCTCAGCCTTTGTCTGGTCATTAGCTGCGACTCTCTTTGCCGCAGCTGAGACCTCTTCCTTCCCTTACCTCAGGACCATCAGCACCACGCAACCACCTCCCCCTGTCCGGGTCAAACGACCTCGGGCGATTCTCGATGACCCGCCATAAGTTTAAGTAAAATTAAACCTCAACTACTTTGCATACTCACTATCTGCCCATGCCCCAGAATTTACCTGATAAGCTGTTTCCTTCCTCCCTTCCTAGTATGCCGACCGCGCTGAATGCCGCTGCTACGCGCTATCACTGGCACGGAGGCTCTCTGCCTCGCGGGGAGCGACCGACGCCTCACGGCGTCTGCACGCGGGACTGGGAACGGGCGACATCTGTCACCTGAACTCGTCCTTGCGGCAGTGCCCACTGATTGCTGAAATTTTAAAATAAATAAAAATTGAAAACCTTTCTCCCCCGCCTTCTCAGTTAACTGGTTGGCGGTTGTCCATTCCTGTTTTTAGGCACCAGTCGAATGAACCAGGACTAAGTGTATCCACAGGCAGCCATTGGGCTCGACCCAGATGCTGCAGTCATGCACCGGGTGCAAAGACGCCCCGCTACTATGAAGCTACAAGCTACAAGCTACTCGGCGGTTCACAACGTGACGACGGTGACATTCGACTGCTAGCTCTCGAAGTGGACACAACAACAACAGCATCACAACAACGCAGAAGAGGAACGCCTCGTCCTCTACTCTACTGCCATGAAGAGGCTTTCTCAACAGCCAACGGAGGCGGTTAAGAAGAAGCCGCCGGGGAAGGAAAAACACTCGCCACATCGCCAGCGACAACACCAAGCGATGGAAGTGGACCAGCCGCCTTGCCAGCAAGACGAAGACAAGAAGCAGCAGCACACAACTGGGACCTGCCGTGCAGTGCCGGTAAGTGTGTTAGGTAGCGCTGTCCAGCGAACCCCGGGGAGTCCGAGAGTAGGACTCACCAATAGAGATGCGCATTGCGCCGCCACTGTGACGGTGTCACAGTTCGGCCCCCGGGTACCCGCTGGACAAAGAGCCGAGTTAGTCGGCAGTAGCCCCGCTGATAGTGTCCCCAAAGCACTGTGCGGCAGCAACGAGCCCCCCGGCCGGCCACTTGGGCCAGTCGGGAACCCTACGACTCGCGCGGGAAGCCCTGCTGAACCCGCGCAAGTTCGTGAGCAAAATCGGTCCTTATTAGGGCCGACCAAGCCCGCTAAGGCCGGACCTTCCGGCTGCACGGCCGCTAGTAGGCCAAGCAGCCCAAATCCTCTGCCGGAGTCTGACTCCCCAGACATGGAGACCTCGGCTTCCACCGACTGGGTGGCAGTAGGGCGCGGTGGCAAGCCGCGAAAGTCTCCCTCCCTGACCTCCTTGAGTTCGGCCACGGACTCGGCGGCATTCCAAGCCTCCGCCGAGGTTGCGCCTAGTCGCACCTCTGAAGGAAGGATCCCGCCGGTGTTCGTTACGAACGTCAGGGACGTAATCGGCTTTGTTCGCCGGCTCCGCAAGGTCGTTGCGCTGGCAGATAGCGCTTCGGTCAAGCTCCTTGCGAGCGAGACTGTGCGCGTTACCTGCCGCAGCGCATCGGAGCACTTCGGAGTGGTCCAGTGGCTGGAACGTGAATCGTTCCAGTTCCACACCTACACTTTGAACAGAGTCAAGCCTGTAGCCCTCGTCCTTCGGGGCCTGGACATACAGGTGGATCCGCAGGTCGTCGCCGACGAACTGCGCGACGCGGGCCATAAGGTTGTGGGAGCCTCTCGGCTGTACACCACTTATGGCTCGCGCCGACCACTCCCATTAATCAGACTCCTGGTGGAGAAGGGCGACTCCTCCCAGGCCTTATTAGAGTTGAAACGGCTTTTCGGGCTCTGCGTAAGCGTAGAGCCCTGCCGTCAGACCGGGCGACTTTCCCAGTGCCACAGGTGCCAGCGGTTCGGCCACAGCAGCTTCGGTTGCCGGAACGCGCCGACCTGCGTCCGCTGTGGAAATGACCACTTGACGCAGGCCTGCGCTGTCCCGGCCAACCACCGATATTGTATTAACTGTGGCGGCGCCCATGCTGCAAATAACAGGCGCTGCCCAGTCTATAGCGAGCAGCTGGACAAGCTTAAGAAACCAGTCCAGCCCAAGCCTCGACACGTTGCTTGCCAACCAGTAAAACCGGCCAAAGCCGCTGAACCTGTGGTCCGGAAACCAGCCCCTAGGTCTGCTCCGGTTCCGAAACCCAGCAGTGCAGTGAGCCCGAGCGAAGCTCCAAAGGCCAAACCAACCATCGCGCCCCCGGAACCGGAACGCGAAGCCCCCCACTATACACAAGTCCCGCTGCCGGACGACGAGGATATTGATCCTCCATTTCCGCCGCCACCCAAGCCTAGATTCCCCAGATCGGGCAAGAAAGTTAGGAACCAGGCCAAGAACACGGGCCAGCCTAAACCACCTGCCGCTGGACCCAAGCCCGTCCACCAAAAGCCAGAGCGGCCACCCGCTCCAGTACCAGCCCCCAAGGCTTCCACCGTCTCGCCCCGCCGCAGCTATGCAGCTGCCGCCAAGCGTTCTCCCCCGGCCTCATCTTCCGATGACCTCGCCGTCGTTTCAGACTTTCTGGCAAGCTACGACTTGCAGAAAGTAGCCCAGACTTTCCTTAAAATCAAGGAACGCTTGGCAACAGCCTCGCCCCAGGATAAGTTCCTCCTCTTGGTGGAAGCCTGCCGTGTAACAGGTCTGTTATGAACGGACAACCACGGCAATCCCTCAAGCGAGACCTCGAGCTCGTGGCGTGGATGACCTCGCTTCCCGGCATTCTGAGCTCTTAGAGTTCGTTGCCCGTCACAAGCCCGACGTGCTTCTTCTTGGAGAGACGCACCTGACCCCGCATCGTCGTTTCCGACTACCCAACTACGTGTGCCACCGGGACGACCGGTCGGGTCGCGCAGGAGGGGGCACTGCCATCGCGGTGAAGGCGAGTCTTCGCCATCACCGCGTTGTCCTGCCTCAGCGGCGGAACCTCGAGTGCACCGCGGTCGAGCTCCATGGTGCTCTCGGCGGTCTACTCGTGGTTTCCGCTTACAAGCCTCCACACACGGAGCTCCTGTCGAACGATCTGGAGGCCGTCTTTGGAGCACACAGAAGGGTAGTCCTGGCGGGCGACCTGAACTGTAAGCACCCCGATTGGGGGAGCCGCTTGGCGAACCCAAACGGGACCCGCTTACGCAGGTATGCTGATGCGGCTCGGGTCACAGTAATGGGTCCTACCGGGCCTACGTACTATCCCTCTAGGGCTAACTCCCGCCCTGACGTACTGGACATTGCCGCGGTCAGGGGCGTTTATTGCCCGGTCCACGTCTCCGTCATTTCGGAACTGTCCTCGGACCATTGCCCTATCAGTGTGCATATAGCTACCCAGCACGCCACCGTCCGCGACGAGCGGCGGGTAATCGAGTGGGACCGCTTTGGCCCGGCGTTCAGTCGCCGCCTACCAGAGCATATCCCGCTCGACACTACCCAGCATGTCGATGAGGCAGTTGCCGTATTCGACACAGCCGTAGTCTCGGCGGTTGACGTGTACTCCCGGATGAAGCCGGGGCTCACGCCCGACTATCAGCGGATCCCCGAAGAGGTGTCTCAGCTCGCTTGCGAGAGGAATCGCCTCCGGAGACGCTGGCAGAGGACTCGTGACCCGGCCGACAACAGACCCGGCCGACTGCGTTCAACAGAGCGTCCGGCAAGTTGCGTCGCGACATGCTGGTGTTCCGTAGACGCAACTGGGAGCTAGCTGTAACACAGATGGATGGCCCTGCCGAGGACCGTAATGTCTGGCGGATTCCTAGTGCCCTAACGGGAAAGCGCAAACGCGCGCCTCTCCCCGCACTGGCCGGACCCGGCGGTCAACCCCTTGGTCGCCCCCTCGAAAAGGCAGAGTTCTTGGCTGACAGTTTAGAGCGTCAGTTCGCTCCCAACCCATCCAAGAACCCGGCCTTCACTGAGCAAATCTGCCGCGAGGTAGAGCGCTTCCTATCGGCCGATATCACAGTCCAGCCGGAGCCCATCTCCCCGGAGGAGGTCTCTGAGAGGATTGTTCAGCTCAAGCCCCGGAAGGCGCCTGGCCCGGACGGAGTCATGAATTCCGCCCTCCATCGCCTTCCGGAGCGAGGAACCCAGTTCCTCACTGACCTGTTCAATTCATGCCTCAGACTGGCCTATTTTCCGGTGAAATGGAAAACGGCTACCGTCATTGTGATACCCAAGCCGGGAAAGAATTCTTCTCGCGTGGAAAACCTCAGGCCCATCAGCCTCTTGTCCGCGACGTCCAAGGTTTTTGAGCGTCTGATCCAGCGTAGGATCCGCGACCATCTAGAAAGACTAGACGTGCTGATCCCCGAACAGTTCGGCTTCGTGAGCTGCACTCCTCGACTCATCAGCTGATGAGACTCGTGGAATGCATAACCGAGGCTGGCTGCCAGGACAAACAGACGGCTGCGATCTTCCTAGACGTAGAGAAAGCCTTTGACCGCGTGTGGCACGAGGGTGTCCTTTACAAACTAACGGAAGTCCTTCTCCCAGACTGCTACGTTCACTTGATCGGCAGCTTTCTGCGAGACCGTAGCTTCCGAGTGAGAGTAGACCACGCTCTCTCTTCGGAGAGGCGTATTACCGCTGGTGTCCCTCAGGGAAGTGTCCTTGGGCCTCTCCTGTTCTCGTTGTTTGTCAACGACACGCCCCGAGTTCCTGGAGTGAAATTGTCGCTGTTCGCGGACGACACTGCGGCTTTTGCCTCAGAGCCGAACGCGAGTTATGCGGCAGTTAAACTCCAGCGCCAACTCGACGCGTATGTCGGGTGGACCGATGACTGGAGAGTTGCCGTTAACGCTTCCAAGAGCGCCGCGGTAATATTCTCGCGAAAACGCAAGCGGCCTCGGCCGCTTAAAGTAGGCCCCGTCGAGGTGCCCTGGACCAACAGCGTCAAGTACCTCGGGCTCCACGTGGATTCCCGACTCACCTGGCGAACCCATGCAAACTACATCAGACAACGCGCTTCGGCGCAACTCAGTAGACTCTGGCCCGTGCTATCTAATCCGGCAATGACCGCCCGGCTAGGTAAGCTCATAGTCAACACGTACGTGTTGCCGGTGATTACCTACGCCTGTCCTGTTTGGGGATACCTGGCTCGTGGTCATAGAATCACGCCCCAGCGCGTACTCGACCGGGGACTGAAGCTCGCGTGCAAAGTCCCCCGGAGGTACTCTTCTCGTCTTTTGAGGAGAGGACTCGGTGTCCGCTCTCTTGATGACACCGTGAGACGCCTGGCGCGACGATTCTATGTTCGTTCCGACAGAGTGACCCACAATTCCCTCATTGCCGGACTTGGTAAATACACCCCGCGACCAGGTGAGTCCTGGAAGCGACCTCGTTTGTTAGTCCCGGTGGTATAATCCACCAATCGCAGGTCGCTTCAGACCCTCCCCCATAATTAGCTAAAAGTATATAATGAACTCAAACAGACCCAGTGGCAGGAGTCCTTTCTGAGACTCGGGACACTGCACTACTCGCGACCCGCGCTTCGCGCGGGCCGCGCAACCCCCAGTTGTGTGTCGGCGGTTCATAGCGACGGACGCATTCTTATGAATATGGATGGACTCCAGATGCAGGCGAGTGAAGTAACCCCGGACAGAAGACAACACGCGGGCTTCATCAAACATCACCCGGTGATCGTCGTGGGACAGAGCGTGTTCAGCAACTGCGGACTTCTCCGGCTGGCCCAGGCGGCAGTATCTCCGATGTTCAGAGAGGCGCGTCCGGACACTACGCTTCGTGGTGCCTATGTAGACCTGGCCACACGTACAAGGAATACTGTACACCCCGCACGACGAGAGTGGATCCCTGGCGTCTTTCACCGGTCGCAGGAACTGTTGGATCTTTTTGGTTGGCTTAAAGATCGTCCTGACGCCCCGCTTACTCAGCAACCTGCCGATGCGATCAGTCACGCCACGGATGTAGGGCAAGACAGCAGAGCCAACAACCTCAGGCAACTCCGACTGGTCCGGCCTGCCAGATCTTCTCGGCCGGGCAGCTCTCCTAACCTCCGCAGCAGAATAGCCGTTGGACTGCAGCGCTTTCTCGAGATGCCGAAACTCATCTTCGAGATACTGGGGCTCACTGATTCTTTTTGCCCGGTCTACCAGAGTCTTTAGCACCGCCCTCTTCTGCCTAGGATGATGATTGGAGGTCTTGTGCAGATGTCTGTCGGTGTGCGTTGGCTTCCTATAAACTTTATGTCCCAAGCTGCCATCGGTCCTTTTCAGGACCAACACATCCAGAAAAGCCAATTGATCACCACTCTCGCGCTCCATCGTAAACTGTATGCGCGGGTGTACAGCGTTCAGATGTCCAAGGAAGCGTTCCAACTCTTCATCCCCATGGCTCCAGACCACGAAAGTGTCGTCCACATACCGCAACCAACACTTCGGCTTCAGAGGCGCAGATGAAATTGCCAACTCTTCAAATTTCTCCATATAGAAGTTTGCAACCACAGGGCTGAGAGGACCTCCCATGGCGACGCCATCCAACTGTTAATAGAAGCCGCCATTCCACTGGAAGTAGGTCGTTGTTAGGACCTGCCGGAACAAAGCAGTGATGTCCGCCGAGAACAGGTCACCCAAATACCCCAAGACCTCCTGAACAGGGACCATGGTGAAAAGGGAGACCACATCAAAACTCACGAGAACATCGCCAGGCTCCAGCACCAACTCCCGGATCCTCCGAAGGAAATCAGAAGAGTCCCGGACGAAAGAATCCGTCTGCCCGATGTGCGGCTTGAGCAATCCCGTGAGGTGCTTTGCCAAGGTGTAAGTAGGCGAGCCAATAGCGCTGACGATGGGCCTCAGCGGAACGTCTTCCTTGTGGATCTTCGGTAAACCATAGAGACGAGGGGGAAGGGCCTCCGAACACCGGACGGCCGTCTTCACATCAGGCGCCAGAGAAGATTGCTTAATCAAAGAATCCGTTTTTCTCAAAACAGTTGTAGTCGGATCTTTGTTCAGCCTCCGATAAGTGGCCGGATCTAATAAACCTTCAATCTTCCGCTGGTAGTCTTCGGTGTTCAAGACCACAGTGGCACTCCCCTTATCCGCCGGCATGATGACAATGGATTCATCCCTTTTTAATTCCCTCAAGGCTCGCAACTCCGCCGACAGAAGATTGCATTTTGGCGGAGCGGCCCTTCTAAGGGCCCTAGAAGCTTCCATACGTATTTCATCTGCCTGGTCTCGGGGTAGTCCTCGGATGCCTGCCTCCACGCCCGCCACTATTTCCTCCACCGGTACCGTCTTCGGGGTAACTGCAAACTTCTCACCTTTGGCTAACACCGAGGTCTCATGTGGTGTTAGTTGACGGTTCGATAGGTTTACAACCATCCTGTCCATCCTGTCACTATCCAGTGTTCTTCCCCTGATGTTCTGGGAAGCGAACCGCTCGAATTTTTCACTCTGTCTCTGACTAGTACTGGCATGACACGACTCAAAAGCATTATAAGTGAGTCCATCCAACATCTCCCAATCATGTCGCTGGAGGGTACTGCTGAGATGTAAATGCAGTTTAAACAGTTCTTGGTCATTTAATGCCAACTCTTTTCTTGTATAGTGTATGCGTTCTCGCAGCATGGCATTCTCCGTTCTTCTGTATATCCTGTTGGCCTGTGGTGTATTAAATAAATGTCTATGTCGTAGGAACCTTGGAACGGTTCCCGAGTCTCTACATCGAAGAAAAAAGGCCAAGGAACACAGCAGACGCTTTCTTCTTGCGTAGCGTTTCCAGTTTTTTAATTTTCTTTAAAACCTCCTCCCCGTAGAGGTTCTTAATCTTAGTGCGTAGGCTTTCACGGCCGGTGTCATTACGATTATTTACTAAAACTTCCGGGCTGAAAGGCCGTGGTCGATTGCTTAAGATGATGCTGCTAAACGTTTCGGCCGCACCACCGGTGGCCATCTTCAGTAGCAAAAGAAAAATGTGTTAGAATGGATGACACGCCGAACACGTCTCCCAATGGACTGGGAACAAGCAACAGTGAGTTGCTGCTACGATGCCTCTATTTATAACATTTTGTCCGCTTCAGGTGTATCGCACGGACCAATGAGAAGCCAGCTCGGCATACTCAATTCTGATTGGCCATGGAGAAAAGACCATGCCAGACACTATTTAAAGAGATGCTTTCACCTCGGATGCGCGTTGTTTCTGCGTACCTCCGGCCTGGCCGGCGAACTCCGCCACCGCCCGAGGAGTGGGACGCCCTCCTCGACCACCACTCTCAACCATTGTAGCCGGCGACTTAAACGCCAAACACCCTTCATGGAACAGCCGCGTTGTCAACGCCTATGGAAATTCTCTGTTCCGGTTCGTCTCTGGCGACCCGGCACTTAATGTCATCGGCCCTGAAGACCCTACCTACTTCCCCTTTCACGGCCATCGGCCGGACGTTCTTGACATAGTAGTTGTCAAGAACGTTGCCCGCAACATCGAGGTCTCGTCTGTGTCGGACCTTTCGTCCGATCACAATCCCCTTGTTATAACTGTTCGAGAGCTGTCGGCGTCACCCCGACTTCCCGCTCAGATTGTTAGGAGAGTCAACTGGCGATCCTATCATGACGAGCTCTCTCGAAGGTTGCCATCTATCCCGGCGGACCCAATCGTCACTCGTGACGATCTGGATCTCCGCGCCACAAATCTCCAGGAATTGGTCCAAGGTGTCATGGATCGACACACCTACGCACTCGAGGTGAATCATCGCAAATCGGCCTTACCTGCGGAAGTACTCCACGCCATCTGGCTACGGCGCCAGCTCCGCCGCAGATGGCAAGAACCCGTGACCCAGTCGTTAAGCGACGATTTCAACAACAGTCCCTTTACGTTCAGCAGCTACTGCGGGACGTAAACTCTGATCGATGGGACTCATACCTTGAGTCTCTTGAAGTCGACCACGCCTCCGTCTGGAGAGCGGTGAGTAGACTGACCCGCGAGAAGAGAACTCGCAACCCACTGGAAACTCCGAACGGGGTTGTGTCTTCATCAGAAGGCAAGGCTGAGGTCTTCGCCGACTGCATGGAGTCGCAATTTACCGTTCATCGAGGCGTTTCGGACCCTGCCCACTCGGCAGAAGTCCGGGACTTCCTATCTGGTTATTTTTCTCGCCCTCCCGCTGACCCAGACCTCCCGTTCAACAGAGACGAACTCGTTTCGTCTGTCTGTCGACTAAACCGCCGTCGCGCCCCCGGTCCTGACCGGATCGGGGCCGCTGCATTACAATATCTCCCGGCCTCAGGCGTTGACCTCGTTCTCGAGCTGTTCAACTCTTGTCTCCGGCTACAGTACTTTCCCCGCCTGTGGAAAAATGCCAACATCGTCATGGTTCCTAAACCCCGCAAGCCGCGCATGCTTCCTGAAAGCTATCGGCCAATATCTCTCTTGCCAGTTATCTCGAAGGTGTTCGAGCGGCTCCTGCTGGCCCGCATCCCGCCGTTGTTAGATAATTTTATCCGCAACGAACAGTTCGGGTTTCGCAGAGAGCACTCGACCACGCTTCAACTAGTCCGCGTGGTAACGCAACTCTCTGACGCCACCAACAGGCGAGCGGCTACGGCCGCCGCACTGCTGGACGTGAGCAAGGCCTTCGACAAAGTCTGGCACGAAGGTCTTCTCTTCAAACTCGCTAACTCCCCCTTACCGTCGTCCATAGTGTTTTTCCTCCGGTCGTCTCTCAGCGACCGAACCTTCAGGGTGAGCGTCGACGGAACCTGCTCTGCAGTTCGTCCTGTCGCCGCCGGCGTACCTCAGGGATCTGTCCTCGGCCCCGTTCTGTACCTCGTGTACACGAACGACCTGCCTGTTTTGCCCGGAGTCACGTTGTCTTTATTCGCTGACGATGCAATGTATCATTACAGCTCTGTGTCCCCGCGTTTTGCGAGTACACAGTTGCAGCGTCAGTTGGACCAGCTTCCGGACTGGCTACGGAAATGGCGGGTGACGATCAACACGGAGAAATCCGAGGCGATCTGTTTCACTCGTAAGTCCATCTCCCGATGCCAGCCCCTCTCCCTTGAAGGGAGGCCTATCGCCTATAAAGAGTCGGTGAAGTATCTAGGCGTTCGGCTAGATCGTCGCCTTTGCTTCAACGCCCACGTGACGGAAACCCTTGCCAAGGCTCGCGGCGTACGAGCCAAACTTTACCCATACCTCGCGTGCCGCAGCCCCCTGGCGCTGCGCACGAAAGTTACCCTCTATCTCTTGTTTCTCCGGTCTGTATTGACCTATGCGGCACCTGTTTGGTGGTCACTTGCCTCCGCCACCACCAGGCGTAGGCTGGAAAGTTTCCAATCCAGAACCCTCCGTTCCTTGTCGGGATCTCCTTGGTTTGTTAGAAACAGTGTCATTCGAGGAGGTCTACGAGTTCCTGCTCTCTCAGCCTTTGTCTGGTCATTAGCTGCGACTCTCTTTGCCGCAGCTGAGACCTCTTCCTTCCCTTACCTCAGGACCATCAGCACCACGCAACCACCTCCCCCTGTCCGGGTCAAACGCCCTCGGGCGATTCTCGATGACCCGCCATAAGTTTAATTAACTTAAACCTCACTTAACTTGTATATTCACTATCTGCCCATGCCCCAGAATTTACCTGTAAAGCTGTTTCCTTCCTCCCTTCCTAGTATGCCGACCGCGCTGAATGCCGCTGCTACGCGCTATCACTGGCACGGAGGCTCTCTGCCTCGCGGGGAGCGACCGACGCCTCACGGCGTCTGCACGCGGGACTGGGAACGGGTGACATCTGTCATCTGAACCCGTTCATGCGGCAGTGCCCACTGATTGCAAAAATATTGAAATAAATAAAAATTAAAACCCTTTCTCCCCCGCCTTCTCAGTTAACTGGTTGGCGGTTGTCCATTCCTGATATTAGGCACCAGTGAAAGATGTGACCCTGCAATGCTCCATAACCTACAGCCCGGTATAAGTGGTCAATTACAGCCAGCGCCAAGACTGTAAGGGATAAGTTTAATCAGTATTTTAATCAAGAAGGAGGCAGGATAACATGATTTCTTTACCACCACAATCAAGTGTCAATTAGTAGGAGTTTTCAAATATGAAGTAGCGTTAATACAAGAAGGTGATGATGTAGTGCATTAATTGTTACACAATAACTTGACATAAAGTATATTATTGACATTCCTATGCATAGTCCGATGTTATTAATAAATTTATTATTATTATTATTATTATATTATTAATAAACATAATTCCTTACTAATTTTGAAAAAGTTCGTTCACCTACCTCGGGGCGTTCTTGGTACGTCTTGATCGTTTAAAAAATGCAACAAATCGAAGTACAGTACCACAATGAAGGTTTGTATACCTCCTCCTCTCCAGTTACAGAGGTTTCCGATTTTTTTACTTTAATAAGCTCCTTCTTGAAAACTGATCTCAAGGAATTTATTTTCTTCGTCACCGTCTCCTTGCTAGCCACAGCATCTACTTCTTTATATTTCTTGACCAGTTCTTCGTACGCGAGATTTGTTTTATTATGATCATTATATTCCTTGTTTTTAATCTGCCATAAACAAGGAAAACTCTTATATAATTCAATGAACTCTGCGAGGAATTCTCGTGAGCATTGCCTTAAGTCCGATGACATGTCGGAAAGCCAAGAAGACAATAAAAAAGAACCCGAACGAGGCTGAGTTTGAAGCGAACTGAGAGAAAAACGGGCTTGAAGTTGCAGATGTGTTTACACGCTCCGTTTTGTCTTGTCAGTTCTCGGAAAATGATGCTCCTGCAGTCAGTTCTCCGATCTGACCTTGGATTTAATTCCGTTTCGACAAGACGTACGTTTTACTGTTTACACGCTACCTTTTACTTGTCGATACGATTTGTCCTATCAGACAAAACCTACGATAAGACGTAGCGTGTAAACCCGCCTTTATGGGGGTTGCACCAAACGCTACTACCCTCAGGCACACATTTCTTCATGTGTCTACACACCCTTCTCCCAACGGTGTCTGTAAATTGTTCAATACTTTTTTTATCATCCATGTTTTTTTTTTGTCGTCAGCAATATTTCATTACCGGCCTAATAAGTATTTTATAGATAACTTTTTTGTGCCTCTTGAAATGACGTCTGACGTTAGATGCCTTCCAGTTCACAATATGGTACATTTGCTAGATATAACATTTTACTAATTTCTGGCGTTATGTCATTAAAGAAATTTAGTTGAGATAACAGGCACATAAAATTCATTTACCTGCTCGGACAGCACTCTGCAACTCCAACATCACTACGACTGTCAAAGCTGTGCTTGGTGTCACAAAACCTGGCCGTTGTAGAATAGCTTATTGTTTGTACAGAAAAAGTACGTGCAAAGACAGTAGCATTGAAAAAATGATAGGCACTGCAGACAACAGAGAACTGTTAATAAAAAACATAAGGCTGCTAAGAAATGAAGCGAAGGCAGTCGCTAAGACCAAAGCGGATCATCACGAGAGTTTTTAAGTGAGAAACTGGCAACGAAGAAAGGGAAAAAGATCATCTATCGATTGGCACATGCACAGTCTAAGGCTGTCCAAGATATTGAGCACTACATGTGTATAAAGGATAAGTATGGAAAAGGACTCCATGACAGTGGAATGGCCCTGAAACTTTGGCAAAAACATTTCAATAAAATACCTAATTGACAATGAATTCTCCCAGCCACCGATACCAGATGGCACTTCTACAACAGGACCAGTTCCGTATATTACCAATGAGGAAGCCGAAAATCGGTAGCGTGCACGAAAAGTATTAAAGCACCAGCAGACGTACGGAAATTCAAAGAACAACATCCCACTAAATCAATCACCTGGCTGACAGAACTGTTTAATGGCGTCATGTTTAGGCTATGGTCATGAACTCTCTGCCTGGTCATCCAGTATCATAGTGCCCATCTTTAAAGACAACGGGGACCCTGCTGACTGTACCAATTACCGCCCGCTCCGGTTCCTCTCTCATACCATGGAGATCTTCGAAAGTGTCCTTGACTAGCGGCTGCGCACCATGGTCCCGCTCTCCACCAAGCAATGTGGATTCGTAAGGAGATGTGGGGAAAACTAACACAATATTTGAAGACCGCCAGCTGACGGGAAAACCATTACACTTAGCTTTCCTTGACTTTGAGAAAGTCTT
Organism: Magicicada septendecula; assembly: GCA_034769895.1. NCBI lineage: Eukaryota > Metazoa > Arthropoda > Insecta > Hemiptera > Cicadidae > Magicicada > Magicicada septendecula. The sequence continues at coordinate 318,564,994 of CM068376.1, read as the reverse complement.
TAATCGTGTTCCTCATCCAAGGGGGGGGGAGGTTACGAACGGGACCGGACCATTTCCAAAGGGTCGAAAAACTTGACGAGTTTTGTTATTCTCTTAATTTTTAGGCTGTTTTATTATTTGTTAGCTGTGTACGCTAATATAGTAGTAACTCTTTTTAAATATACAAACAGGTTTATCACACTGCATTAGCGTACACGTTTGAAATATGAAATACAGGAAAAACAATTCAGTCAATAAGTATCTTGTAAACAATGTTACAATAACGCGTATTTTTATTTTAATTTATGTACACTATTAATTTTTATTTTTAGAAATAAAAATATTTAATATTTTTGTTTTTATAAAACTGGAATTTTAACTGTTAATTTACGTAAAATTATATGAGGTGCAATTGGCAAATGATTTTCTTGACAAATAACATAAATTACTTTATTTTCTTCCAAATTATTTTTGATGTAGGCCTATTTGTTTTTGTACCCTTCGTGTATGTTTATTGTTTTTCACACGTTTTTGTGTAATTCCTGGGTTTTGTTCAATAAACCTATAACTAATATATTTTGTGTTTCATTTGTACTCACTGATACGTTTTTATAAAGTGATTTTTTATTATGGGGGGAGGGTATAGGGGCGTCAACTACAGTTCATCTCACTGGCGTGCCTCTGATTGTATGTGTGTGGTATTTATTATAAAATTAGTTTATGTATCATGTCTACTAAGGTGATTCATGACGCAACATCTTTGGCCGCTATTGATTTATAGTGTGCAAGTAAATGTTAGTTTCTCCAGCACGAAATATATTGAGGTTTGCATTCTCCACATCCACAGCGCAGTGAACAGTTATGCTGACACACGGTTAGATACACACAGACCATCAAGCGTAGATTACCACGCGGTCAGCACAATCATATGATGCTGGATGCGATAGAACACGATGCATGTGTGTTTAATCACTACTTTTCTCACGGCCAGATAGATCACGTTGTTACGTCTCAACGACACCTGCCAGTGTACAAATTCTATACGAACTGTCCGCGGGATCGGTCCTACTGCAGTACAACAGTTCAGTTTGTCGCCGTCGGGACAAAATTATTTTAACGAATAATTTATTTTCCGTACATAGACACACTTTATATAACACTTAAATTTTTCTAGTAATCAGAGTTAAACATTCGAATATTGTACTACTTGAATTTTGATAGTTTAAGGCGTTCTTTAACACTACGGAGGGAGTAGTGTTGTACAGTTCATAAACCATGTAAAGCAATCTTATAGTTTTGTTGCTTCCCTGCTACATACACTTTTTTCCTCGAACAGGAAAAAGTGTATATAGCAGGGAAGCAACAAAATTTGACAAAGTTGTGATGAAGACTGCTAACATAGAGAAAATAACTGATAATCTTATAGGTGTTGATAGTGAGAGTAATTTGATCAAACATATTCACTACATTTGGGCGCCTCGAAATAATTGTATTTAAGAGAGAACCGTTACATTTAGACGTTAGTTTTTCGCCATATTTTTAAAAAGGATCAATTGCGAGATAACAGTCAAGAAAAGTGTTTTCGGCCCAGTGAAGATAAGCAATGCTGCAGCATAAGAAGATAGACACATGGACAGACTACAAGAATAGTAGAATGCACAGCCGCAATGCTGAAGACCGAAAGAATAAGACAAGCCTAACGTCAGAAGGAGATGCTGTACAAAGACGGACTGAAGAAGGTTTGTTAGAACAAGGAAGAAGAATAAAAACGAAGCGATACGGAATATTTTTAGTGGAGTATGTGGTCAGTACGGAGTATATGTGTTGTGATAATATTAAATGTGTGTGAATTAGTGAAAAAAAAAGAAAGCGTAGTGAAGTGATAGTTTGACAGAGAGAGAGATTCACGTAGCTGAATAACAAAAGCGGATGTTGGATTACCGGATGTTACGAGTGAGTTTTATTGTTACTTTATAGACATAGTGAATTCTTTAGCGTGGCTAGCAGTTTTTTACTTAAATATCAGCAAAACGAGTTTTAAAAAAAGTAACTTAATTCCCATGAACATACTTTGAAATAAAAACACTGTTAAATAGGAATGACTCAGATAAGGTGTGTCAACTCCATTACATGACATCTACTTAATATTCCTACATAAAACAAACACTTTGAAAATGTACAGTGGATTCCTCTTTATCGGGACACGTCGGGACTATAATCAAGATGGTCCAATTAAGCGGCTGGCTTTATTATCCGAAACTTCTAAAAAGCCTTATATCCGCAAATGAGCCTGTTAAATCGAAATTTCGTAATAACGGAAAATCAAACATAACTCTTAACTACAAGAAACACCGCAATTATATGATTTGTTGCTAACGAAGTGCTTTTAAGGAAATACGTAATAAAAATAATATAATAATACTATAAATACAGCACAATGAAATAGTATGAGTAAGCCTATTTTTAAAAATCCTGGAGGCCCTAATGGTGCCTGTAGTTGGGTTATGGTATGTCGCCAAGGACAAACACATGTCGTCCGGTTATTATTAACAATGCACTGTATTGTTATGTTCTGTGCCCTCACTAGTCTACTCGTGTAAATTACGACCTTAAAAAAAAAAATCGTTATTACTTCTATTTAAGAAGAGAAAATCTGAGCCATTACTGGATCGAATAACCGGCGGTCCGGGCCTATTAAGCGCAGAAAATTTCTATGTGGAACCCTGGTTTTTCTGTATTTTGAATATTGGCCCAATAAACCGGGTGGCCCTATTAACCGGAATTCACTGTATTCATTTTAATTGCCTTGTAATTTGCAACACAACTTTGGACAATTCCAATTCGATAGCTAGCTTCTGTTCATGTTCGTGTGTCTTTTTTTATCAAAGTAGGTAAACAATTCTTTACGCATACGAAATATAAGTCTTGTCAATAAAATATAAAACACTTATTGTCTTAAGCGATTCCCCCGTTTATCGGTGTACCCAATAAAAACTTCGTCCTTAAACGCACACCTTGTTTATGTTAACACCGCGGGACTACCGCTGGGTATTACTTTACTGCGATAGGTCATAGCCAGAGCTCTTTCATTGATATGACGGTTCTTCAGGAATTACGTGCACGCATCTTACTGTAATGGCAGTGGCATTACTAGGCATGGGCGTCACCAGTGCCCCAATTATTGGGGGGGGGGGGACGGATCATTATGATAATATTGAATATTTAGTGTATGGTCAAATTTCTAAAAGGCTAGAGTCGTTCTTTTCTATTTTTATAAGTTTTAATCTTTTAATATAATTAATATAATATTGTAGACATATATAATATATTTTTACATTGTCAGGTAATTTAAAGGCTGTATTAATTGACCAGATTAAGGTTAAGTGCAGAAATTAAGGTAACTCAAATAGGTAAATCCAGTGTTTTATTTACAGTAAGTATTAATCATTACATTAGTAACTTTTCTGTAAACTAAAATAAAACCATTAAACAATTCAAAACATCTTAGCATCGATTAAATTCATTAGATCATTCTTAGTATCAAAAGTTCTGAACACAAATTTTTCCTAGCATCAACATTAGAAATAAATACTTTGGCTATCTTCTTATTGTCGATGTCGTCCGATATCTTTTACGGACATAGGATTGGGCTACATGGTTGAGCATTGTCTGGGTCATAGTTGACCTTAGATAAGTTTTTAATTTTCGAAGAGCACTGAAGTTTCTGCCTCACAACTAGATTCTAGACACACAAGAAGAAGACGAACCAAACTTTCCATATTTTATCTCTGACTTTTTTAGTCATCGAGATCAAGGTTATCTTCGCCTTTTGAGTACGCTGAGCCTGCCCTTCAAAATTATCAGACTCGTGGCGGCGCGGCGGGTTACCTGCAAAGGTGGGTCGACCGTCTAATGAAGACACATCGACGACTCAAGAGTTATTCTTTTACCGTGTTTACATTTGCATGGCTGACCCCACGTGTCAATAAAATGTCATAACCCGCGCTCTAGCCGTTATCGTTACTTTAGGGAACCTATTATCTCTATGTACAAAGAAAATAAATCACTGGGCCTCAAATTGGACCATCAATGGCAGTGAATTTAAGTTAAGATTGTAATTCAACCAACAATTTGAGTAAAAAAATTGGAAAATTAATTTGTATAAAAAATTAATAAGGATTTTAGCTTTTGATAAAATATTGGGGGACGTATCCCCCCCCCCCGCCGTGACGCTTGTGTTACTAAGGACTCTTTGATTGCTTTTCAGCACGTCGGAGCTCCCTAATCACAATTGAAGCAAAACTACACACCATTACACACATGATTAAATATCAGCATACAGTACATTAGTATAGAGTTTTGGAGAAGGGGGGAGGGGCAGCAGGGACCATGGCTCCTCCAATGTTGAAGACTTTATATTACTACACTGTACTGTATACTAATTTGTGATCATAAAATGCCGTGTCTTTAGCATGTTAGTTTATTTCAGCAGATCTGTAGAGAAATTTGAATAAGAATAGGGAAATTTGGTAGAGAAGTTCAAGTAGGCACTTCTTTTGGCAGCACAACTTTTTCTGTAATAAAATCAGTAGATCAACTTCTGATTTGTACAAATGAAAATATTTATTTTTTTTTTTTACAACTTCGCTGTAAAAGATTTTTGAAGAATTTAGAGTTGAATTAATCGGCATGAATAAAAGATTACCATGTGATAAACAGTTTTCTGTGAAATATTATATACTGTATGAAATGATAACATTTATTTTCACTTTTTCAGAAACAAAATTTTGTTGGGAGCGTGAATATTTTTTACACGTAGGCCTATTATTTATTTATTTTTTAAATTTCGATTCAATTTCACTATCAAAGATTAATGATCTACTGTGTGTGTGTGTGTGTGTGTGTGTGTGTGTGTGTGTGTGTGTGTGTGTGTGTGTGTGTGTGTGTGTGTGTGTGTGTGTGTGTGTGTGTGTGTGTGTGTGTGTGTGTGTGTGTGTGTGTGTGTGTGTGTGTGTGTGTGTGAACATCTAATATTTCAACATTTGATGCTTTTTTTGTCCCTTCAACAAAGTTTTTGTTACATCTATGTTACCAACACGTCTCACCACAGTAACGCCAAAGTGTGTGTGTGCGCGTGCGAGCGCGCGGGTTACAAATACATAGCCATTTCTGCCAAACTGGTGCTCAACCATATTCGGACTAAGATGTGAAAAAAGTCGCTACTACAAGTATAATGTAATGATAGACGGGGGTACTTGGATGAAGAACATGGCGTTGGATTCAGAACATACTTTTCCTTATATTTAAACAAAAAATTTACACAGACATTTACAAATAAAACAAAACGCTGTAATAAATTGTCAGACTTAACTCTCAGACTAAACTGACAGATAAACTTAAATTTTCAGACTAAATTACTTAAATACTTATTTAAATAACTTAAATTGTGAATTACCCGGATGGTTACTTATCAGCGTTTTGTTAACAAGTATATCGTGGGGTTATTGGTAAATCTATTGAAGTCACTCATGTGAATTTACGAAAAACTGATATTAAAGGTTTTCAAGTGCAATGATAAATCATAAAACTGATTTTCAAGGTTAATGATTATTATTGATTGAGTTTGTTTTAATTGGTTACATAGCTGTTAAAAAATAAAAATAAAAAGAGAAATGCATTAAAAATGTCGTTTTTGATACATCTTCAAACATCATTAAAACTTGCACTTGGGTAGTTTTACCACTAACCCCTCGATATGTAATTATTGGATAGAGGGGAGTGAGAGAGAGAGAGAGAGAGAGAGAGAGAGAGAGAGATCCATAGATTAGTAGACATACCAAGAGACACGGCAAAATAGGTTTGCAGTAGTATTTTTTTTATAGTACCAATTGACTCACACTTTACCGTTACGTTACTGTATCTACGCGTTAAAGAGATTTTAAGTTAAATAGAAATTATATTTATACACTTAGGTCGCACCTGTATACAAGTAGGCCTACTGGTTTATAAACGCGATGAGTAGTACTGTGAGAAAGTATTGGCTCGTTACTTTCTACAGTTTCGAAACTAAAAGAATGCAATGATATTTAATGGATGTAATGAATAAGTGGGTATAGCGGCTGATTCTTAATATGAAGGTCCCTCGTTCTAGTCTCGGTCAGTACCATAGAATCGAGGTGCAATTTTTATTCTTACGCTAGTGTCTGGGATAAAACATCTTGGGGCTAGGGTTGCCATCAAAAATCAGAAAAGCCGAACACAGCTGTTAATTTAACCGGACATTTTACCCGAAAAGCCGGACAGCAGTTTTTTACATGAAAAAGCAGCGTTTATTATGCTCGTTTGATATTAGGTGGTTGGGTATATATAGACCTAGTACATATTAAAAAATAAGACATCAGCTTCTTTTATACGTACAAGATAGGTTTATTAGGGCTGCCTCTTTGATTGGCGATACCAGTTCGCATAAATGAGAGCATACTACAGAGATTAACAGTAATATCATAAAAGTCCTAAAATACTGAAAGGTAAGGAAATAAAAATCTAGTACGTACATTTCTTTCAGATCTAGTACCTTTTTCAGGCATAAAAAATGTGCTATACTTTTATCGTAATATTAGTGCAAATTTGTCAGACAAAAAGCCTAACAAAATCCGGACAGGCCAGACATTTATAGATAAAACAAAATGCTGTAATAAATTGTTAACTTAAATATTGACTAAATTACTTAAATAACTAAATTAGTGTTATTAGTTATTAAAATAACTTTAATAATTAAATTACTTAATTACTGACTAAATTTAATAATAAATGCTAATTTTTACCCGGACTAACTGTAAAAAGCCAAACATGCCCAGCTAAAGCCGGATGTCTGGCCCTACTTGGGCGTTAACGAGCGGCTGAAGAGTAGTGCTAACCTTCCTTGTTCGGTAACCTTCCTTGTTTACCGAACGTCATCTCCTAAGTTATTTCGGTGGTACAACAAGAATCCGTTATTTATTATTAATTCATGTGAAATTTTTATACATAAAAAATTTATAACCTGGTTTAAGGATGATGTAATAAGCGAAAGCGCGTGTCGGCAGCCATTCCTAATAGTAGGTTGCAAATTTTTATCTTGGATTATCTACAGTGAAGTAAATAAATTAAGAATTCTTTTGTTTTACTATGCTGTTTTACTAACACTGTGATTTTACCAAACAATTAAAAGAGTAAATAAGACATTAGTATAAAATTAGTGTTAACATGCAACAAAAGTTGTAAGTAAGAGAGGAAAGGCCTGAGAAGGGTGAGGACGAAGAGATACGTGAAGCAGGGACGTATTTACGGGGGGGGGGCGAACGGGACCGGACCCCCAGAGAGGCGAAAAAGTAAACGAATTTTGTTAATCTCTTACTTTTTAGGCAGTATTATTATTTTTTCAGTATGCTAATATATTGGTAACTTTCTTTTAAACATAAAAAAGGTTTATTACACAGAATTTGGATATGCGTTTGAAATGTTAAATATAGAAAATTCGTTTTAGTTAATAAGTATCTTTTAAACAATGTTTCTATATCGCGTGTTTTCTATTGTATTATTACAGTTTACTTTAATGGGATTTATTTCAGTATATTATCACACGTTTTTCAACTACTTTAAAGATAGTAACATTGATTAGTTTTAACCTGTTTTTTTATTTTGATGAATCCGACTCGACCGGACCCCCAAGGCAAAATTCTGGATACACTACTGACGTGATGGCATATAGTCAAGTAAAAAGTGCAGTCAAGACGGGAAGAAAAATAAAATATTTGGTTGCTGAATCAAACAGACGAAGTTAAGTAAACAGAGCAACATACAGATTAATAAACATCGCGCTCGAAAGAGAGTGAGTTAATGAAAGACAGTGGGAAGGGGGGGGAGAGAGAGAAGAGAGATATTTCAGTAAAAACTGCACACTACAAATTGTACACCATTGCTCTTCACGTATTGTGAAGTATGTTTGCTTAGGCACTATACAAAAAGCGTTTGTCGGAGATGTTATATTTTATGAACATTCGCTTCTTATGTCTATATCACGAAATCAAATGAATTTTAATTTTTGGTCTTTTAAATTTAATCTCCGCGTTTTATTCATCTTTCATTAAACTTCACTTTTGTCTAAAGCTTGCTCGGGCGGAGTCAATATTTTCAAAACTATTTCTAAAAACCGAGCTGTGTGGTCCGTTGGTGTGAATCGACATCTAGTCGACCGACAACGTTCCGATTCCCCCTCGGGGATCTTCTCCAGACTACCAAAAAGCGACAGAGCGTACGAAAACAGTAGCGGCAGAACATCGCCGAATAATACCCGATACTTGTGTCAGGTAGAAGACAATCCTGTTCCTGATACTTCTTGCTGTATTGTTCAGAGCGAAGATCTGCTGCGACTGTTTTCGCACACTCTGTCGCTTTTTGGCGGCCTGAAGAAGATCCGGGGGGGGGGGATGCAAACGTTGCCGACAAGATGTCGATTCACAGCAACCGACTACGGCCTAAAAACCAATTTTTAGAAATAATTTTGAAAATATTTCATTAAACAGTCTATTATAATTAGTATTCTCAGACAGACAGGCATTACTGCATTACTTCTAAGTACCTTATCAATTACAGTTTCCATTACAGATTCTGTGATTTGATACAGTCAGTTTTAAACATCTGTCTGTCTGTCTTCTGCCTGTCTCTCCTCTCTCCCTCTCTCTCATCAATTAGCGCTCCTACAAAGTTAGAAAGTCAAACTAATTATTAAGTGACATTTGCCGTGGCTCTTACATACAAATTCTTACAACCCAGTTCCAGAGCGTATTTACTGTGGGGGGGGGCGAACGGACCAGAACCCCCCCCATAGGGTCCAAGAAAGTTGTTAATCTCTTAATTTTTAAGTTCTTTTATTAATTTTTTCAGCTGTCTTTTTCAGCTAGTAACACTTTTTTAAATATACAAAAGGTTTATTAGACAGATTTTGCGTATACGCTTAAAAAAAGTAAGAAAATCAGTTCAGTTAGTCAGTATCTTCAAACAATATTTTAATAATGGGGCGTAATTTTATTGTGTTATTACAGTTTACTTTAATGGGACTGATTTCAGGATGTTATCACACGTGGTTTTTAGCCACTTTAAAGGTAGTAATGTTGATTAGGCTTAACTTGTTTTTTATTCTTTTGTATGAAGCTGACTCGACCGGACTGCGGACCCCCCCCCAAGGCGAAATTCTAGATACGCCACTGCTCAGTTCTACTTCAAGTGTTGGAATGTTATAATTTCTCATTAACGTTAACTTAATGATATTCCTGACGTAGCCAGTACAGTTGGATATTTTGAAAAATAAATATATTTAACATGCGACAGACGACGAGATCGCCATAATTCCATGACGTCATGTATGTCTGAAAAATCCGACAGATGGCGGCCGTATAACTGAAAAGATGCCTTACGGAAATTTCATTGCCCAATTGTAGGGGCCTACTTGGTTAGAAAAGTCGAGCTTATTGTATGATACTCTTATAGTTTTGACGTTCGCTTGGGTAAAAGAGCAAGTATCCATAAAGTTTTGCGCTGACGATTTCGATAAGTGTTACAGAGTGGAAGAATTATGTGCGCAAAGTTTGCACCAGCTTTGTGGAAGAGGGAGGGAGAGGGTGAGACAACAGACTAAATATATAGACGCAAACTGTCTAAAGAAATGTTGTAGATAATTCAAAGTTGGCCGATACTCTGTCATACGAGTGATAGAGTCGATAAAAAAATTATTTTCATAATATATTATAAATTTCTAAAATTTGTTCTCCTTATTCTTCTTCAGGCCTTGGACCTTACGGTACTCTTTGATCCGACCACCTTTTCTTCTGCCTTCCGATGTTGTGCTTTCGCATGGGAAGATAATCAGTTGCTTAAGTAGTCTGTCCTGATACATCCTGTGGGCATGATCCGTCCAAGCCTGTCTTTCAAGACATAAATCCTGAGGCCGTTCCTTGTGTCGTCATTGCTCAGCCGGTCTCTCCGGGATATTCCGAATACAGATCTCAATAACCTCATCTCACTAGTGCGGGTCCATCTGTCAACCATGGCACTGCCATCACTTTACACAGTGTCTCATCTGATCTTCCCCTTTAATATTCTTCTTATAAATCCACAAATATGGTTAAACTTGTCTATTTTTCATTGACATTTACTTCTCCTACTTAAAGACAAGTCATATCCAAGGAATCTAAATGAAAGCAGCGCTGCTCAGTGAGTCGATCATTCACTACCAGCTTACATCTGACAGGAAAGCAACTTCGAAAAGCCGTGTATTTGCTTTTGATACCAGACCGTACGTGTAAATTATCTTCTGCAATTCATAAAGAGATCACTGCAGGGAGCGTTGTCTGTTACGATAACCTGATCATCCCCGCAAACAGGATTTTAACAAAATTATTGTAAATATAAGTAGGTATTTACTTACCGACTCGGAACACAAAGCTTAAAAGAGAAAGCCACAATACAGAACCTGGGTTCCGAGTCGGTAGTGATATATTTAGTTAATCAACAGACCCGTCATGGACAACGAAATCCAAGAAAATTATTGTAGTTTCTAAAACTAAACTAAAAAATAGACTTACCAGCCGAATGACTGATAATGACCACAACTCTCTCTCTCTCTCTCTCTCTCTCTCTCTCTCTCTCTCTCTCTCTCTCTCTCTCTCTCTCTCTCTCTCTCTCACACACACACACACACACACACACAATCGGGCGCACAATATGCACTTGTACACAAGCACTACACAAAGGTCAACTGAACAATGCGTCAGGAGCTGTGTCAAGATCCAGCTCTAGTCTTTTGAACCCCTCTCACTCACTCTCTCTGTCTCTCTCTCTCTCTCTCTCTCTCTCTCTCTCTCTCTCTCTCTCTCTCTCACACACACACACACACACACACACACACAATCGGGCGCACAATATGCACTTGTACACAAGCACTACACAAAGGTCAACTGAACAATGCGTCAGGAGCTGTGTCAAGATCCAGCTCTAGTCTTTTGAACCCCTCTCACTCACTCACTCTCTCTCTCTCTCTCTCTCTCTCTCTCTCTCTCTCTCTCTCTCTCTCTCTCTCTCTGTTAACGGGTAATAAAGTTTTTTAACACCCGTTTTTCTTAACGGCTGTTTACCAACACCTGTTTGGACTCGGTTAGTCAGGGCCGCCGCTAGGGTGCTTGCCGCCCGTCTGCAGTTTTACCTTTGCCGCCCTCCTGAATATACTTTTCATATTTTAACATTATACAAACTATTTAACATTATTTTAATTCAATGTTGATACAGACATAAATAGTAAAATTGACAAAAAATAAAAATATATTTTTCAAAAACTTATTTAGACGAGTACTTACATGTCATACGTGGAAGATGTGGTCACAGAAGTGTTGAATACATTTTCAAAAATATAATAGTTTATTTGTTCGGTCGTCTATTCAGAGTTTTTATAACACTATAGTTTATTAAAAGACCGCTTTTCGCGCATAGGTGTCAGAAAATGTTTTAATAACATTGCTCAAATTGATTGCCTCACACATTCCATGTTGTGTGGATAGAGTAGCTAGGGCTGATAACTTTCTTGACTTATGAAAGACCGTAAATAGTTTTTTATAATTTATAGTTTAGAAAACGAACATTCGCCTGTTGCTACTGTAACCGGGAATGTGAGAAATATTCGAATAACAGTGGTTAGATTTGGAAAAAATGAAGATAAATTATTTTTTTAAATATACTCAAGTATCCAGTTTTGTTAGTTTTATTAGCAGCCATCTTAACACCGACTTTGCCACTACTTATTGCCACACTGCTAAGTACTTCGTTCTTGACGAGGACTTTCGGTGTCTCCACCATCTTCAGGTCTTAAACGCAGTGTGGGGTTGTTTAAGACCTGAAGATGGTGGAGACACCGAAAGGACTCGTCAAGAACGAAGTGTTTAGCAGTGTGGCAATAAGTAGTGACAAAGTTGGTATACGCAAAGATGTCACTTGCACCCTTCTCTGAAGTTAAATGGGATTGAATTGCTTTTATCACTTGAAATAAGTCGTTGGCGTTAATGTCATATACCTAGACCTAGTCAGTATTAATTTTTTAAATATTATTTTGCAATATCTGCTGATGAATTTTGCCAGTGTACGGCCGCCCGTGTGCAGTGCACATATGGTAGCGGCGGCTCTGACGCTCGTTAACACGATTATGCTCCACGATAATTGTCGATTTTGCTTAAGATTGGCGAAAAAATTAAATCTTTAAACAATATGTGGGATCCTGCCCTAGTTTTGTAGACTTTAATTTACATTTGTTAAGAGTGTCTTTTATTATTTCATTCGCTGTTTGCTTATTTTGTTGTGCTTCATGTATGAAGTTCTGTTTTGTGGCTTTTCTCTCTTAGGTTTGTTACCCATATCTTTTGTAGTTTTATTTGGTGTTCTCTTTTTTGTAGTCGCGTTTGTTATATAAGTTATAACAAGTCACATTAAAATAAAAATTATTTATTACATGGCGTCATTTGTTTTTGCATGTTGTTTTTGTTTTTCAAATAGAATGGTTGAGACTTACCACTAATATACACAAACTGATTAAACACCGGGCTGTTAGGCTGTGGACGGTTGCTATGTAACAGCGGCGTCGTCGCCAACGTTTCGAATTCCACCCTCGGGGATCTTCTTCAGGCCACAAAAAGCGACAGAGTGTTACGGCGGATCTTGGCCAAACAATACCTGACAACTTTTGCAACGGGCGGCCGGTAACACGAGGTGATCAGCTCATCAGCCGTAACTGTTTCACAACACTGTCGCTTTCCGTGGCCTGAAGAAGATTCCCGACGGTGGGATTCGAAACGTTGGCGACGACGTCGCTGTTACATAGCAACCGAACACGGACTATAACAGCACGGTTTTTAATCAGTTTGAGTATATTAACAGCGGTCGTGTGAGCTTAAGACAAAAATTACTTACCACTTATGTTCCAGTGGAGCGGTCGTGGCGCTGCTACGCTGTTGATTCCTGCGGGGCCATCTGATTTAGTTACGACAGTTCCCCCTCGCAAGGCGATGGCAAACCAGCAAGAGATATCCTGCCTAGTATAAACCCTCCCCAACTATGCCGTTCGAATCCGGCGTTAAATTGTAGGTCCCATATACCTGTGAGAGACTCCGTAACACACGCACCACGGGTATATGCGGGGAGGGTACAAACCAGTCGAAAGACTGAGGTACCCCAATGACATGTTAAAAGTAATCCATGGGTGACTGTCGATCACTGCAGGAATAAAATGCCTGTTTATAAACAAAAAAATCAAATTGCGGAATGACAGGTGACGTCACCAGGCTGTGTTTAGTTCATCAAAGCCCTATCACTGCGCCAAAGTAACAACCATGATAGGGACCTCTTTTGGTTTGGGAGAGGCTTGGTATGAGGTGGTGACAACCCCATACCAATGAAGAACCCACTTTATCAATTATTGTAAAAGGAATGTAATCAAAGCCTAAGAATGTAACGTTTGCCTATTTTTTTTTTTTTACATTCCTGGTACAATTTCTATAATCAACATTAGTTTAACTCATACCATTAAATTGAAAATATAAAAACTAATCAACTTCCCCATGGTTTTATATGAAACAAAGAATAATAACAAAAATAAGAAAACAACATATATTCAAATTAAATAAAAATAAACAGAGAACATTGCAAAAGTGAAGTTCTCAATTTGTTCATTAGGTTTATATTAAAAAATATGAACATCATACTAGTTTGCCTAAAAAACAAAGAGAAGACAAAATTAGCTTACCTTGTTTGCTTATTGATTGTCATTATTCCTCAGTTAGCTGACAGTTGAATCTTCTTCCTTCTGTCTTCTATATTTTTAGATCCACTCCGTGTCATCCAAGTCATTTTGAACATTTGAAAGAAATATTTACGAAAGATTAATAAATTGATTTAAAAAGTCGGCATTAATCGCTTAAACGATAATAGGGTTTATGGTTTGAAATTTCAAATCTATGATAATATGATAAGGCATATAGATAATATGTTTTTTATGTAAACAAATATACAAATGTGCATACATATCTCACAATAACAACAATAACATTATTAAATTTATACATAGAAACATGAAAGAGCCCCAGCACCTGACAAAAACCACACTTATAATCTAACCAAACAACCTAACCAACCGCGATTTGCTAACACAATGACGACAAAAAAATGGTTTTGCCTCAGATACGTGTTTCAGGACTTAAAAGCCTCTCAACAAAGTGCAATGTTGAGGGGTTGTGTAAGGTGTGTTGGTATTGTGTGGTGTGTGTGACCAGCGTGACAATGGCAATGTGTGGCCTTCAACCGTGAGAAGGTTGGACATTTTCATTGGCTCGATTAGTCTAAAAATGGTACCTCCAGGCTGCTGGGACATCACTAGCACAATGCCACGCTGTATAGTACAAAGGTGAACCTGAAAGAGAAAGATTAGTAAATAAATCTGAAGTCTCTTTGATGGGGACCTACCTGAAAAAAACTCTAACATATCACTGATGTGTTTAGTTTGAAACCGATACAAAGTAAAAAAAATTGTATTAAAACCCGAGTGTCAAGCTTTAACTGAATAATTAAAGTATGGGTGGTTTGTATCTATTCATTACCCAAGAGTGCAATGATGTTAAAATTAGAGGAAAGGAGAATCATTTAAAACTTTAAAATCGGGGATTATACATTTGAGGGTACAGCAAATTGTACATATTTTGGAACAGACAAACTTCAGTAGAAATCAAAAAGAGGGTAATTTCACATGCAGCAAACATAAATCTCTTCAGATCCAAAATACTCTCCTGACCTATAAAATAAAGCTCTATAGAGAAGTCTGATGAAGCAATGTTAACATTTGGCTCAGAAGCTTGGACCCTTACAACAGCAGATATCTCTACTTTAAAATTTTCGAATGGAAAATAACATGGACAATTTATATCCCTCTAAAAGAAGCAGAAACCTGAAAGCTGGAGAACGTCAGACAGATGGGGCACTTGAAGGTGGAGATACGTTATGATTTTTTCAATCCAGAAGGATTGGTTGGTTAGAGCATGTACAGACAGGCAAGGTGGAGACAGTCAACCTAAGAAAATCTGTATGGTATAGTGAGAGGAGCGAGGCAGGTAGGAAGACTGAGAGAAGGCAAGACTGCCTGAATTGGAGATGCCTGGCAAGATGAAGTGAGTGGAGATAGGCACAATTCACACAGGACTGTAGCACTTTGAAAGAAGAAGTAGTGACGTTATCATGATGTTAGAAAACAAAATTAAAACTTTAGTAAGGTTTTGAAAGGTAGACTATAATGGATTATTATTAGAGGAATTATGTACAGGACTGAAACATGAAACTTGTTGAAGTAACATGATGGGAATGGAAACTTCAGCACCAGATTCTTGGTGGTGTAACAAAGGATGAGAATTGAAGGATAAGAAACAAATGAAAACCTTACAGATTTATGTTAAAATCCAGATATTATAAATGAAAATAAGGCAACAAACTTTCTTAGACATGTACAGAGGGAAAGTCTTGCCAAAGGAAAGATTATAAGGAAGGTTTATTGAGATTCAGGAGAACACAGGCAGAAGAAGTGATTCAGAAAAATGGATTGATGATATGGAGGAAGGTTAGGAAGAATGGGAGTCAGAAGATGGAGGTGAAAGGTGGATTTCAGAGGAAATGGATTGTTTTTTGGGAGGCCAAGATGGGAAGTACAGCCAAGGAATAAGTAAGTAATCGTAAACCCAGCATGTAGTGATACAAAGTGATGTGATACAGTTGTAATGTATGTACCGTAATGATATCAAATATACAAAGTCATTACAGACCGATGTTAATCTTTATTTGTGTTACTAGTGTTTTAGTCATGTTAAACATTATTATTATTAATTATTTTTATTAACTATTTTATTTATTATTTTTACTATTATTACAAAATTTACAGAAAATAAGTAATGTCAAATCAAAATATTTTCTGTAATTTTTTTAATTTCAGGCGTTTTAGTTTGAAAAAAAAAATCAATTTTAATTTTATTGGACGGTAAGAATGGAGGCAGATATTCTTCTTTCTTGATGATATTCTTAAAAACTATAGAGTATTTAGAATAAATGAATATAAAAAACTTGTGTTTCTAAATATAAACACACCCTATAAAATTAAAACTTTTGAATATTCCAAGTACTCAGAAGCTTATACAGTACCAAATAAATTTATTAATTACATTTTAAACTGAAACCACATAAGCTGACACACCCACTTGCTTACAGCTACCTAAGCTTTATTTAATGAAGATAAAAAAATCTACATTTTAGCAACTACTGCAGTAACTATAAAACAGTATTTTCAATCTGAATGTGGGCTTCTCCCGAAGATCATGAAGACCTGGAACAGAACAACAATGCACTGTTTTATTTTCCTACAGAAAAAAGCTAAATGGGTCTGTGGGTGAGGTAAATAACCAAACCGAACCGAACCGAATCAACCTAACCAGGGATACTGTGAGTGTGTCAGCTCCCTATAAAATTTATTTGGTACTGTTAACAAAATGAAATTGGACTCACCAGTACGTAGAACTTGAAATACCTGGTTGATGATACACGAGGTAAATCACCTACCTTCACACCTCTGTAACACACATTCACAAGAATATTACAGATGTGTAACTACAGACATAACATATACGTGTATACCAGCCATAAGTTGGTAATGTGAATCTTGTTAACTTGAAAATTTTCCATTTGTCTTACACTTGACAAAGTAAAACATATATAACCTGAAAATAATAAATAACTAACTTTATTTTTTTCAAGCCATATAATTCAGAGCATATTTTAAGGAATTTACACAAGGCGGCACTAAAGCAACCAATGTGTGTGTGTGTGTGTGTGTGTGTGTGTGTGTGTGTGTGTGTGTGTGTGTGTGTGTGTGTGTGTGTGTGTGTGTGTGTGTGTGTGTGTGTGTGTGTGTGTGTGTGTGTGTGTGTGTGTGTGTGTGTGTGTGTGTGTGTGTGTGTGTGTGTGTGTGTGTGTGTGTGTGTGTGTGTGTGTGTGTGTGTGTGTGATTTTTATATAATA
This sequence comes from Magicicada septendecula, assembly GCA_034769895.1. Classification (NCBI taxonomy): domain Eukaryota; kingdom Metazoa; phylum Arthropoda; class Insecta; order Hemiptera; family Cicadidae; genus Magicicada; species Magicicada septendecula. Next base: position 318,547,888 of record CM068376.1, on the reverse strand, counting down.
TTGAAAATTATGTAATTTGAATTTAATTTGACCATGATCATGTTCATTCTTACTCATGAAATTAACTGTAAAAATAGATACAAATGCTTTAGACATTAGGAAAATTAAAAAAAAAACACTCAAAACTCAAATGGATTCATTATAATTATTTATGTAATATTTAATAAGTACATTACAGTGTGATGTGCTCATTAACAAATAATTCCTTAAGTCACACCAAAGATACAAACGTAAAAAATAGAGTCTTTTGAAAAAAAACTTCTTCATATAATCATGATGTCTGAATAGTTCTTCATAATTCGCACATTATACAGACAATGCTGAAAGCTAATATACGCAAATGCAAACGCGCCTTCTTGATTTGCTGTTTTTTCTCATTTTTCGGCACCGGCACTAATACCTGCCACTAGGCAGGACTACCTCCTTCACTAGGCAGCACTAGTGCCACCTAGTTTATTGCTTAAAATATGCTCTGATATAATTGAAGAATTCAGTTCCATGCAAATATCATCAGGATAAACAAATCATCAATAAGGTAGCTAGGAATGAACAAACCAAGGCGTTAGAAATGAGAACGGGGAGGAGACTAGATCAGAACTTGAATATTGGAGATGGGGGCATTGAGGTTGTCCAAGATTTCAGCTACAGAGTAAATGATAACAAATGATGTGTTTAGGTAAGGAATGGAATTTGTGGGGGGGGGGGAGACTAGCAGGACTCTATATTCGATCAAATTCTAAACAATAATAAAACCGATGAAGAGAAGGTCGAAAAAACTCAAATGGAAATTTTCAGGACATGTGAGCAGAGAAAATTGTTACATATTTTAATGTAAAGTGACATAAAAAAAAAAGTTAGAATGAAGGTCATACTGTTTCACTAGACCTACAGGAAGCACAGCAGTGAGACCAGTGAGTGATCTGAAATTGATGTCATGTCTAAACTATAGATGATGGAAGTCAGAAACAGAGAAAAGTGGGAAGATGTAAAAATATTATATTGACTGATGGATTTAGTGACCAATAAACACGAAGAATCCCCATGCTCGGTTGCACACACACACACACACACGCGCGCGCGCGCGCGCGCGTGTGTGTGCGTGTATTAATATACAGAGAGGAACATAAGTTTATTAACAGAGGGGATAATAAATAAATGAATAGAGATGATATAAATAAAGACTTTATTTATCTTGCAGTACAAAATTTATCTCATAATTATAAGAACTACTTCCCAGGTTAACAGGCCGTGGTGTATTCTATTGCCTTTGCCACAGTACTGTGGTGTTACTGACGGTCACCTTGTCAGTAAAAAGTTAAGTCCTTTAGAGACTGAAGATGGCCTCCAATGGCGAGGTTGAAACATCTGTGTTAAACAATAGAAGACCACAGCCTGATAGCACAGGAAGTAGTACAACGCCGATTGTGAAAGCTTAAGGTATCAATTATCTCATAATGCTGGTATCACAGAACTGGTTATATTGTATAGCACTTTATATATTTCAATCGAAAAGTAAATACTCTTTATGAACTGTGTTTCAACTGTTCAGTGTCACTTTATCTTACATGATGTTAAGCAAAGAAGAAAAAATATTTGCTTTAAAAATTCTTTATAAAAGTGGTGCTATTCAGGGGTAATTTATGAGGCGGGCAAACAGGACCAGACCCATCCCAGAGGGTAAGAAAAGTTGATGCATTTTGTTAATCTCTTAATTTTAAGACCGTTTTCTTATTTTTTCAGCTGTGAATGCTGACATAATAGTAACTCTTCTTTAAATATACAAACAGGTTTATTACACAGCATTAGCTGTGTAACTTATGATTAGAATATGAAATATAGGAAAGTCAATTCAGGCAATAGCCTAAGTATCTTGTAAACAGTGTTTCAATAATGTGTATTTTAATTCTGTTATTACCGTTTACTTTAATGGAACCGATTTCAACCACTTATAGGTAGTAATATCGATTAATCTTGACTTGTTTTTCTTTTGTATGAAGCCAACCCGACCTCAGATCCTTCCCCCCAAGGCCAAATTCTAGATACACCACTTACTATTGCTATTGCCATTACTAATAAGTGGAATGATAGTTTAAATTCAAATACACCATTCCAACAGGTGTTGTACTAATTTTGAGATAAATTTAAAAAACATAGACCTATAACAGGCTCTCCAAGATTTGGAAGCCTAAGAAAATGAGATACGTGCTTGTTTAGCCATGACTCACAGCTGTCAAAAATTAAAGATAACCCCTCTTGGCTACACCACAGCCCACTTCAAATTACCAACCATATTTTGATAGGACACTTTCATAATTGCAGAAACAGAGAAATTCCATTTTTAATAAACATGGCAGTGTCTGAGAAATAATTTCAGCATTGTCGAACTCGTGAGCGGTATCATATTTCACAAAGGACGATGTACGGAATTTTGCATGAACAACAATTTAAAGTTTAAATTTAGCATTTACACTTTCAATTTGGACAGTGATGAAGATCTTTGTCACAGAGTTTGTAACAGTGATCCAGTAATCAATATTTTAAACATTGTATGTAGCGTAGGCCTACCTCATATTTTTGTATGCTGTATTATAAATGTTTTGTCCATTTGAACAACTTAATTTTTGTATATATGAAGTACTCTCAGTGCCAATTAGTTTGGATAACTGTTGTTCTATTGTGTATTATTTTACAATAGCACAATTATATGTTATATTTATTTTACACTAAATTAAAAGAAAATGTTAAAACTTTTTCTATGCATATAATAAAATATAATTGACATTTCATAATACTGTGGTTTAATTTTTACAATAATGCTAGTAATGTTTTTGTTATTCAAGAAACATTATTCCAAAATTTAATGTTCTCTGTAAATGAATATATCTGATCAGTACAACTTACCTTCTTTTAACGATCCTGTTGCAATCTGGATCCTTTTGATGACTCCGAAAGCTGTCCTTACTGATTCCACTGCTGCGTTGTAACAATTTTCATGGTGACAGGTGGTAATTATATCTTTATGACCCAAGAAACTAGGAAAAAGGAGAATAATATGTACTTTAATTGTATTACTTTTAATTATTACTTTTGTTATATATACTTAAAATACTTTTCATTATAACTGTTTTCTTGATAAACAATTTTATATTATATGAATATACTATCATGATTACACTGACCGAATGGTCACGTGGCACTTGGTAGAACATTTTACTAATACTTGAATTTAATAAACAAACACTTGGCAGTTGAAATCCAACCTCTGAAGCTGCCATAACTGGTGAAACAACTGCCAGGAAAATAAAATCATCTGTAGAACTTACCAAGTGTTTGTTTATTAAATTCAAGTATTACTATCAAGATATTTTTTCCCTCCTACTTTAGACATGCTTTTAGCATCATCATGCAGTATATTCAGTGCTAGGCAGCCATGGCAGTTTGTGGTTTGTTGGCAGTCACGTTCTGTCTGTCTTCTCTGTTCACATGCATGCATGCATGCATGCACACACAGGCACGCACACACACACACACACACACACACATGCCCATATACACAAACACAAATAGGCTGTTGAAGTTGACATGTATTTTATGTATATACTCATCCTACACATTCTTATATTTGATAGATGATACTACAAGTGTTATAAATATTGATGAAGATAAATTTAATAAATATTATTAACAATCTTTTCATGAATTAAGTTATTTCTATTTTATTAATAGAATTATTTTCTATGATCCTAAGATAATTTCTGTTACTAAAGAAATAGATCTAGTGTTTTAATGTTTTTCAAATTTGGTAAAAAATAAGAACTTACCTTCCTGTAAAATCCTGATTCAGTTGAGAGCCTACTGATGACATTGGACCTGCTCAAGATTGAAACCTGTAAAATGAATGGTGGCAAGAAGCAGCACTTTCCGTCTCTACTGTAATCACACTTCACTAGTACAACTCACTTCATTAAATTCACTAAAAAAAAAACATTTTTCACATTTGCCTAGTCTACCACTAAAACAAAATTACTGATGCACAAAAAGAGTACACTATAGGTATTTCACTAAGACATCTAGATGTTCTAGAACACATTTAAAGCTACACCACTGTAGTATGTTACATGTGCGGAACTAAATCTTCATACAGTCGTACTGAACAGCTGTAATAACAGCTGATTTATTCTGTATGAAACAAACCCCTGTTTTTAAACCCAGTCCAATATTAATAGTATTTCACTATGGCTGCTTCACTGTGATGCTTTTACTTTTCAGATAACTTTATTTCTTTTCTGTTCAACCCACTGTTATACCATGAGATGCTGTCCACTTTGAGATGCAGAAACTTTTCTTACTGAACTCACTGGATACACAAGTTCACTGTGCATGCTTGGTGACATGTAGGAAGTACTACATTTCAAAACATGGTTGTAGAAAAATTATTCCTTTATGACAACCATTGGTGAGATAAAGGAACCTGGTCTCTTCAGTATACTAATGCAGTATGACTTCTTTATGAAGAGTCTTGATGAACTGTAGTAACCAATGAAGACTCCTTCACAATCACCTTGCTTGAGGAGGTGGAGAATCCTGTTTACTCCATAGTGCTGTTCCAGTATGACTTCTTGATGTAGACCTTTGGTGAGCCATAGAAACATAGGAAGACACTTCAACATGACCTTGGATGAACTGTAGGAACCAATGAATACTCCTTCACAATGACCTTTGACGAGGTGGAGATTCCTGTTTACCCCAGTGCTCCTCCAGTACGACTTCTTGATGTAGACCTTTGGTGAGCCATAGAAACATACGAAGACACTTCAAGATGACCTTGGATGAACTGTAGGAGCCAATGAACACTCCTTCACAATGACCTTTGAAGAGGTGGAGATTCCTGTTTACTCCAGTGCTGCACCAGTGTGACTTGGGGTAGACCTTTGGTGAGCCATAGAAACATATGAAGACACTTCAAGATGACCCTGGATGAACTGTAGGAACCTGTGGAGAATTCTTCACAATACCCCTTGATGAGGTGGAGGAACCTGCTGTCTTCAGAGCATTGCTGCAATGTGACTTCTTCATGAAGACCCTTGACAAACTATAGGAACCTACGATGATTACTTCATGATAACCCTTGATGAATTGTATACATCTTCAGAGATGCCTTCATGATGTACTTTGATGAGGTGGAGAAACATGCTGTCTTCAGAGGGCTGCTCCAGAATGACTTCTTGATGAGCTGTAGAAGTGAAGATGAGCTGCACTTCACACAATGACACTTGATGAAGTGGAGAAACTTGCTGTTTTCAGAACATGGTGCAGTATAACTACTTGATGAACTATAGAAACCTATGACAAGTTCTTTACAGTGACTCTTGATGAGACTGAGAAATCTGCTCCGTGAAAGAAGAGAAGTGCTGTAATACTTAAACACAATAATAAAATAATACTACTTTTAACACATATTACTATAAACACCACAATACACTGTATTATAGGTAAAGAACTAAATGTTTACTCAGTTACAATAATCCTCACAATGCTGATTTATTCTTGATGACACAAACACCTGTCTTCACTATGGTTGTTTCACTAGAATGCTTGATGACTTTCAGATAATGTGTCTTTCTTCTCTTTTCAATTCATTGACACACAATGAGTTGTTGTATACTTTTGAGAAACTTCTTGAAGTAACTGGTGTAACATGTAGGTCCACTGTGCGTGCTTGGTGACATGTAAGATGCACTTCTCTTCAAAACATGGCTGTAGTACTATGATGGCTTCATGATTATCCTTGGTAAGATGGAGAAACCTGCTCTCTTAACGTACTGGTGCAGTGTGAGACTCCTTCATGAAGACACTTGATGAAGTGTAGAAACCAGCTGTTGTTGATATACTCTGCTGCTACTATTATGATAAGAAAGATACACTTCTCACTGTGACTACAATTAGATACTACAACTCATTCACTAAACTTACTAAAAATATAACACTTTTTACATTTGCCTAAGCTACCACTAAAATATAATTTTTAAAGCACATAATAAACGATGCACTGTAGCCCTACTTGGCTCTCTCAGAAAGATCTCTGATAATCTGTAGAAACCTATGATGAGTCTTGCACAATTACCCTTGATGAGTTAAGCCAGCCACATACTGGAGTGACATTCTGTTTCATGACAAAACCTTTTTGGTGATCACGTTGCAAAGCGACACAGACAACACTACTGCCATTAGGATCTATGAAGCACCACACACTGGGTGGGACATTGTCTAGAGACATCACAAGGTCCCTTGTAACAAAAGACAAAGCTCCTTAAAATTATTTCTCACAACAAAACAGCTTAAGATGTTCTGAACTGCATACGCACTTGATTCTAACCATATCAGGTGGCAAGTCTACAATACACTCTCCTGATGGTCGTTGGTATAACTCATCCTATAATAATCATAAAAATTCACTGAATCACATTTAAGTTCAGCAAGGAAACCATTAATGTTTCTTTTTGCACGTATTGGATGAAACCAGAATTCTTGGTCTGTTTTCAAATCCAGAAGCTGAACAAATTACCATAAGAGAATGATAACTTCCTCCTCATGGTAAACCATGTCACTGTTTGCCACAAACCACACACTTTCATATTTCATAAACAACTTACAAGAAATTTTTCTGGTGCATCAATGTCTCAAGAGTCTCTCCACCAAAGCAATGCTTTGTAACATGATGTACCAAAATGGTTCTGTTGTAAAATAAAATGTTGCTCCACTGTGCGGCCAGGCTTAGAAAAACTTACTCTCTTCAGTGCGCTGCTGCAATACAAGTCCTTTGTGAAAACTCTTGGTGAGCTGCAGAAACATATGATGATTTCTTCATGATGACCTTTCAGGAACTATAGGAATCTATGAAGACTCCTTCATCATGACCTATGACAAGATGGACTCAGTGCACTGCTACAATTCACAGACCCATGACTTCTTTACGGAGAAGAAGATGGAGATACCTGCTCTTTTCAACCAGACCCATACAAGAGAGAAACCACAAAGACTAAAATACATATTACCTTATACAACACAGTACGCTATGTTGCATATGTACTGTACGTACACCAGCTCTGCTGACGAGACACCTGAGGAGTCTACTGAATGATAGTGCATGCTTGTGTTGGTGCGGTATTACTGTTTCTGAACACATTGTTCACACATATTTAGTTGTAATGTTGTGTGCGTATTAGATTGAACGTTTGTACATTGTATGTAAGTGTAATTTACTGAATATTTTGTTAAAGTGTTTTTTTTATTCGCTACAAGAAATACCTTGTGATAGACAGTCAAGTAATACTGAAACTTTTGTTAAACGTATTTTAAATGTGTAGCATTACAGTGATGCGTGCAGTGGAATGGCATGTCACCACATTCCTTGTTGAGCTGCAAAGGCGAACTGTTGATAGTGGAACTACAATTTCATCTAATAACATTTAGCAGCTGTAATCACAGCTGATTTGTCTGCAGTAGTGATACATGTTCCCTTCATATTGGCTGCTTGACTATGATGTTTGATGACTTTCAGATAACATTCCTTTCTTCTCTGGTCAACTCAGTGGTACACCTTGAGATGCTGTCCACATTTTAAAATGCAGATTGCTTCCCTCTTGGAATCAATGCGGCATTGTTTTGGTTCACTGTGAATGCTTGGTGACAGGTAGGATGTACTTTTCTTCAAAGCATAACTTCAGGACGATGGTGCCTTCATGATAACCTTTGATGAGAGGATAAACCTGTTGTATCTGCTGTAGTGCAGCTCTGCCATGAAGATTCCTTATGAGCTGTAAGAGCCTATGAAGTGGTGATATATGATGACCCTTGATGAGGTGGTGCAGCTTCATCTCTTCAATGCACTCCTAGCGTATGACTTCTTCAGTAAGGCCCTGGAAGAACTGTAGAAACATAAAATCCCTTTATGATGACCTTGATGAGATGGAAAAAACTGTTCTCAGCAATACTCTGTTACTACTACAAGAAAGAAGCACTTTTCAGTCTCACAGTGACTACACTTCACTAGTACAACTCAACAACTCACTTCATTAAACTCACTAAAAAAAATTTTTTTCACAAGATATGCTACTAAAACATAATTACTGATGCATAACATACTTGGCTCCTTCGTGAAGATCCCTGATGAGCTGTAGAAACATATGAATACCACTTCACAATGACACTTGATAAGGCAGAGATATCTTGTTTTCAGAGCACTGCTGCATATGACTCCTTCACAAACTTGATGAACTGGTCTTTGATACTTTGCTGGTACACTTATGGATAAGAAAGATACATGTTTCTGGTCTCACTGTGACAATACTCCACACTTAGCTACTAAAACTCATTCACTAAGCTCACTGAAAATATAATTGTTTTCACATTTGAGTAATCTATACCACTAAACAATAATTATATATTTAGCACTAATATGCAATTCCTTATTATGGCTGTTTGACTGGGATGCTTGATGATGTACAGAAGAAAAATCTTTTTTTTAATTCACTGCTACACCATGCATTGCTGTATACTTTTGAGAAACTTTTTGAACCAACTGCTGTAATGTGTAGGTTTACTGCTAGTGCTTAATGCCATGGTAGATGTATTTCTCTCCAAAACATGGTTATAATATGATGACTTCTCCATGATGACCTTAGGTAAGATGGAGAAATCTTCCCTCTTCAATATATTGATGCAGTGTAGCTTGTTCTTGAAGGCTTTGGATGAACTGTAGAAACCAGCTGTCTTGGATACTCTACTTGTACTATTATCTTAAAAAAGATACATTTCCAGCTTCACTGTGACCACATTTAACTACCATTAATACAATATATTATTAATTATAATATACTACTAAAACATAAGTACTGATGCAAAGGATTGGTAGGTGGACCTTAGTCATACTTGGTTCCTCCATGAAGATTTCTGATGAGCTGTGCGAACCTACGACAGTCCTTCATAGTGACCCTTGATGAGACAGAGAAACCTGTTGTCTTCAGTGTACTGCTGCAGTATGACTTCTTCATGGAGATCCTTGAAGTGATATAGGACATTTTCTTTCTTGCGGAGGTCCATACTATGGTTACTTCACCTCTCGTGACCACTGATTAGATGGAGAGGCAGCTTGTTACTTCATCTCAGTAGCTAAACTTTGACCATTTGACATGATGCCATTGCTGATGTCACAGATACCCTCTCTCTTAAACTCATTTTATATTCTGATTACTTACTGTGACCTTTGATGAGGTAGGAAACTGTACACTGCTCACCAACCAATTATTGCATACTGTTTTCTCTAGGCATAGTGTCTTTTATTCGACAAGAAATCACAGCTGTTTTATTTTGCTTCATTGTCATCCTTAATGATAGGGGTGAACCTTCTCTCTTGAACTCATTGATGTACTATGGTTGGTTTACTGTTGTTACCTTCTCATTGTTTCATTATGACAATGACACAAAATGTCAGTTCATAAAACCTACACTTACAACACGATCACTCCAACACTAAATTTAATTTCACTCTTTGCATGTTGCACACTCCATCTCAACACTTTTTTCACTCAAATTATTTATGAATCACTTAAAAACTAAATTTACCATAAGGTTGTCAGCCAAAGTTACTGATGTTTAATAGTTTGTGTATTTGTTATACATATTTGTATTAATAAAGGAAATTGAACATCTAGTCAGTAGAATACAGGTTAAACCAATTGATGCAAAATTGGTTAGTTACATGCAAAATTAATGCATGAAGAGCCTTGAAGAACTATAGTCATTAGATTTTTGACAAATACCAACAAGGTGATATGGTTTTTTTATTTTTATGCAGCGCTGAGTGAAGTAAAGTAATAAAGATACATTTCTGTTATGTTATGTGGTACAGCATTATAAAGTGAAGAAATATAGATACTGAGGAGGGAGGATGTGAAAAGATTAGAGATACTGGAGATGCAGATATGGCATTGAAGTGAGAGGATAAAGTAAAGAATGAAAAAGTGTTCAAATGGATTTATAAGGAAAGGCAAAATATTCAAGAGTATAAGAACAAGGAAGGTGAGTTGGAAAGGACAGTTGACAAGGCAAGACTGTCTGCTGAAGGCAGCAATTGATGGAATGGTAAGTAGCATAAGCAAGACAGGATGTACAGAGGGGGTACAGAATCTAGCATTCAATTAAAGTTTAAGGAGGGTGTGAGGACACTAAGATGGTTACACAGAAGTGAAGTGGGAAGTATGGAGAGCTGTCACGATTGAAATATGGAAAGGCAGGTCACAATTTTGGTATCTAAAAAATGTAGAAACCAGTATTAGAAACAATAAGAAACAAATAATGATTGGCTTCTGTAAAGTTAACATGGAGAATTAAGATTTTTACTGAACCAGTAGCCTTCATAGAGACACTTATACACCGGTATTTACACATTGACTGAAGCACTATGTTCATATATTATACAACAATTTTGAGGTTACAGCAATACTGTTTTTTGTGTAATTACCCATGTTGATGTTTTTTTTCAATAAGGGAAGTTTAACGGGTTATAATGTTTTTTAGTAGCAGAATCCTCACAGTCATGTTCTCCTAGTTCGTGACTGCTCAAATGATTTAGTAATCAGTCAGAATCCAGGTAAAAAAATGGCTGATAGCAGTATGATACCAAAACATCACAATCAGTTAAACCCCCTTATAGTCAAAACTACATTAATCATGAGCAACTAAACAAAAGTGCAGTATATTATAATGTATCAAAGAAATATAATATATTGCAGTGCCAAACACAAACTAATGAGAAGTGGACAGAAACCACCAAACTGCAGGCCTGAATGTCAATTTAGAGAAGATAGAATGTAATTGTTGGAAATGAACAAGATCTTAGATTGAATGACAATATTGAAAACGGTGTTTTAGTTTATACACAGTTCTGATCAAACAAGGTAAGAGCAGTTATGAAATAAGGAAACTGATTATAAAAGATAGAAAAGTTATTTCTGTTTAGTAGGTCAAAACAATAAATAATAAAAAAATAATCAAACAATTTATTATGGAAGTGTCCTTAAATGGTATCAAGATATAACATACAGTAAGGAAAATACTAATGCATTAATGAATACTGAAATAGGTGTCAGAACTAGAAAGAAGTTTGGGTAAGAAAGAGTAAAAAACCAAGAAAAATAAATCTGGGTATGCAAAGAGAATGAGTAACACAATATGTTAAAAATAATGTAAGAACGGATACTACTAGAAACAAAAAATAAAGGGAGATCTAAGAGAAACTGGAAGGACAGTGTGGATAAGCTATCAGACTTACAGATTTCTGATAAAATTTAGATTCTTAGAAGTTGGAGGGGATGGTATGTCCAAGAGGTGATGAATTAAATCTGAAGGACTTGAAGAATAAATTTATTTTTCTTTAGTGAATATGTGAACTAAGTTTAAATAACCTCCTTGCCTGTAACCAAGATAACAGCTTGCATAGTTTATTAAATAGATGCCTTACAATTTAATATTACTTGTATCAAGCAGCTAAGTAGAATCATTTTACTTATTAAGACTGCAGCTCCTGGTTTATGATTGCCTCATGCAATGAAATGATTTAATACTAATAATATAGCCAACAGCAAGATCTGAACTTTAAGCTACCTATGCACTTTTCCAAAAATAATGACCATTGTTGTATCACATAACCATACCTAACCTACTTAAGACAACACTTCAAAAATATTCCAATTGTGTTATTATATTAAAAACTCTTAAAAAGAAAACAATAAAATTAAAAATTTTAAACATTAATGAAACTTTACGAGAAGAATTAGGAAATTTTGAAATAATATAAAACATTCCAAAAATTATTTTAATTTTTAAAGTAATAAAATTTTGAATGGATAATGAATAGTGTACTGTCATACATTAGTACAGCAATGAGAAATATATATTAATGGAAAAACATAATAATTTATCATATATTTGGTTGATCACTTTGCTCAATCATAATATAACCAACTAGATACAAATACAATTACTACACCGAACTACAAGCTACAATAAACACCACTACTACTACTACTACTACAAAAGCAACATTAAATCATGCAACCACTACAGTACATCCATATCAGCGTAGGCCTACGCACACTCACCCGTACTTAAAAGTGGTAAACCAAATTTTAAAATTAACCATATATACAGTCGGCCAAATTGTATGTATGATTACTGTTACTACATAACTTAAGAAAATTTTATGTAAATTAAACAAAAAAATCCATCATGATTATTCTGTTTATAAAGAATGAACATTCAAGTTTAAAAAAATATAATATTTATTTTATATTTGTATAAAATATAATCTACCAACTTACCAATAAATGAACAAATGCTACTCATTTATTGATAATAATTATCCATTTTACAGTATACTTAAAAAATTATTTTTGTACTACTTTTAGTCAAAAACCAAGTTTTTAATTAATATTCCGTTTAAAAGACAGGAGTGGTTATTATATGGTCAGTATGTTGGATTGATATGCCAGGCACATAGGTTCGATCTCTACCACAAGCTATGGATAATGATCACTCATTACTATAGGCAATGGTAACTCTATAGAACATCACCGTAATAGTAATTTAGACCGACCTAGGTATTCAGACCTAACATTAAATTACAGTCATAATATACCTAATAAAGTCCCAATTAATGCAAATCATGGGAATACAAGAGTTTCACTAGAGAAATGCAGAAGTAGATAAAATAAATGTATGAAATATACGTACAAGGTAAATCACTCAGATTGTTACTGCATTTGGTGTGGTAAAAAAAAACATTATGTGTATACTCCCAAGTTAACAATACAATGATACTAATTAATAAAAAATGAATGCAAATTTTAAAACAACACATAAAACTCCTTTTCTGTGTTCAACTGGGTTCTGAGTGTGCTTCACTTTAGAACTAGCTCAGTTCAAATCTTGGATTTTGAAAGGAGATAAGACAGGAAGAATTAGACAAATTCCTATTAACTGATATCAATTTTAACAATTTTAAAAATTGTTTAAGTAATTTTTAGAAAGGCTTTAGTTAAATAAGTTAATACTGGTACTTAAATGATGAGAAATGTAGGAGGAAAACTAGGAATTAAATATGTAAAGTATGAAGACAAAAAATAGTACAGACAAGTTACAATTTGTAATTATGAACAACTGAGGCCAGTGAAGTTAGGAATGGGTCCCATAAAGATGGAAATATGTTTATTCTGTGCAATTAAACTGTAGATTACACAATAAAAAATCCCAGTAATATTTAATTAATTGCAAATTAATATGGCAATAAATATTTTATTTAAATTTAATGGAAACAGTAAAATGATGTTCTGTTTCCTAAATACTGTCATAAATATTATAGTAAATTTCATTCAGAAGAAATTTCATAATTTAATATACAATATATATTGATACATTGGCCTTTATTGTCAAAATTTTGTCCTATGTCTATTATATCTGACTTTCTGAGGTTTTTCAAACAATCGTAAGTAAATCAAATGAAAATACATCTGTTTATATACCAGTACCATCCAAATTTAATCTTATAATACCTAAATCTCAAAAGGAGAGCCTGTATTCTACAGAAATATACATTTTTATATAAGATGCTCATGTAGAAAAAGAAAATTTAAAACATATTTTACTCAGATATGTAACCTAATAATTCAGAATTATTTTGTTTCAGAATATTTAATTTAAATTTTTGATGAAAATGTTTTAATAAAAATTATTATTACATCAAACATAACATACATCAAAATTTGCTGATACAACAAAAACACATTTTTCCCAATGTTTTCGAAATTAAGAATATTTTATCATTTTTTTATACACAAAATGTGATTCATATACGAAAAATCAAATAATTTGGAAAAGACAAAAAATTGAAAAGAAATAAAACAAACCCAGTATTGAGCTTGAGGGTACAGCATTTATCTACAGTAACTCTGACAGACATATTCTCCTCATTCCCCATTGGACTGCACACTTGTCTCCCAAAACACAGAGCAATCTGAAACAAAAGAACAAAATATAAATTATGTGAATAGACAATCTTTTTGTTAAAGGCGGGTGCTTGCCATTCAGACACAGATTCTCTCTCTCTTCTCTCTCTCTCTCCCTCTCCCTCTCCCTCTCCCTATCTCTATTTATTTATATTTGTTAACTAACTTTTGAGCTTAATAGTGTGTTAACAAACACTTTTGTAAGCTACATTAACTCGTAACTAATACAAACTAACTACGAAGTTTTCTTTACAAAGATTTAGACAAAAGTGACTACAAAGTATTCAAAACTGTTCATTGTCGACTCGCAAAATCAACAAATGTAAAAGTTATGTGACCGTATTTATTATGCTAATAACTAATATCAATGGTAAAAAGTAAAGGTAGTTTTAGTTCTATTCGTAAATTACCGTTTATATTAATAAACGTAATTTATTAAAATATACAAACTTGGTGTATTTGAAACAGCTGATTCTGGTGTGTTATGTCACGTGATTTTCTGCCATACTGCGATTGGTTAAATCCAAAGCGTCCAACATGGCTTCGTTGTACCGAAACGAGTTAAAAGCCAATTTATAAACGAACTAATTTTATATTTTATTATAAATATAAATGAAAGCCATATATGATAATAATGCGTAATGAGCTATAATAACGATTTAAAGTTTGAGTTCATGTGTTGAAAAGTAAATATAAAAGTTGAATGTGACTTTAGTAATTATGGTAAGTAGGCTTACAATTCGATAATTAAACGAACTAAAAAATTTATTATTTGTAGTCAAGATTAATTTGGACAAACCCTAAGTAACCCTATTTATTGTATAGACGGTTCAAAGTAAAATATATTAGGAATTTTCTCTTTTACATTGTTTCATAACATTAATAGAATCCTATGTGAAATGTTTAGTTTTATAATAGTGATAAAACAAACTGATATATGTAGGCTACGTATCACTTTTAAACTATTACAAGTTTTCAGAATGTAATATTAAATTAAAAGTTTGGAATATTACAATTATTCTATATACGTAAAATTTATTATTGGAATGTAATAACTAAATACGTAATCACGTGAAAACCTTTTTTCAATTTTTAAAGACTAATCAAAGACAATATTGCATGGATTTTTTTCTACAAAATATGTAGCCACATTTATGAAACTTTTATTACTTTTGAAAAAATTTATTACATTCTGTGTTATTAAAGAAGTAATTATTACTTTTATGCATAAAACTTAGTCCTGAAACGTTTGTAAATCAAGTTAAATGAATTGTTTATTGTTAATTTTAATTACGAATGCACAAATACGTAAAATATACGTAAAAAGTCACAATTCAGTTTGTTTAAAACACTCGAAACTAACGCCAGACATATATTACTAATAAATCGCGTTAATAAGTATATAACACAAAACGTTATTGAATAAAGTGTTTTAGGATGTATTACTAAATGTTTGGTGTTCATTTTGATTTGAAAATGTGAATTTATTTTTAATTATGTAGAGAACGATCCTTACCGTATGAAGGTCCAAGAAGGGAAGACAGAGAGGACGCTTAGATCTATTAACAAACATGCAATAGCTACTTGATTAAAACTGATAAAGTCGATAAAAAACAAACGTATTAACTATTCATCGGATATGCACTAATAAATGCATACCGGTATATGTGACATAGGTGGATTCATTGAAATTTCGTATTTCTTTGTTAACCAATAACTATAATATTTATTGAAAGGATATAATATTTATAACTGCTTGGTACAGTATAATAAACATCCAAAAATTATTTACATATGACGAATTCGCAATGTGTGTGTGTGCGCGCGCGCGCGCGTGTGTGATACTCAAACTGAATTACCCATAGATTCTTACATAATATATTTTAAAAACAAATTAAGATTGATTAATAAAAATTAACAATTATTACATTTATTCTAGATTTAGTCATAATACACACATGCACTGTTCACAGATCAAGTAAACAAATTAATGAAACTAAGTAAAGAAACCAAATTTGTTCATATAATTATATTATACAAGTTTATAAATAAATAAGTGAATAAGTAAATAAGATAAATATATATATTAGTTATTTATATATATATAAGTATATATTATATATATATAATTTTCTATATAGGTAACTCGAAGTTTCCTGCAGTAACTATATAATATTGTGATGTTATTAAATTTGTTTCTTCTGGATATATATATATATATATATATATATATATATATATATATATATTTAATTTGTGATGTTTTCAATTTGTTTCTTCTGCAAGTAGATAATATTGTATATTCTTTTTAACACCTGACGCACGTTTCACTGAAAAATATCAGTATCATCAGAGGTTTCTAAGTGAATTAATAACAATCAAAATAATTCTATTAATATAAAATTAACGAATAATCGAATTTGTATCGATTTTAATGTAAAATAGAATAACTGATAATCGATTTAGGTCGATTAGTTAATGATTGTTTTAATGTTTATTTTCTTCAGCAGCTGTTTTCTCGGTTATATTTGAAATTTTGTTTATATTTTATTCATTTTTATTTTTATTTTTTAGTAAATTATTTAAATTTATTTTATTTAAATTATTTAAATTATTTTAAAACCAAATATTTATAAATCTAATTTAGCCACACATTGTCTAAATAATAACCACCATTTTCCAAACATTGAAAATATAAAATTAATTAAAAACATACAAAAAGGTCAAAAAATGAATATTTGGGAAAATCTTAACATTTACAAACACAATAACAATAATTTATTAATTAAAGAACAAACCCAAATAAAAACAAAACAAGACGATCTATTTAAAATTATAAATTTACTAAAAAATAAAAATAAAAATGAATAAAATATAAACAAAATTTCAAATATAACCGAGAAAACAACTGCTGAAGAAAATAAACATTAAAACAATCGTTAACTAATCGACCTAAATCGATTATCAGTTATTCTATTTTACATTAAAATCGATACAAATTCGATTATTCGTTAATTTTATATTAATAGAATTATTTCGATTGTTATTAATTCACTTAGAAACCTCTGATGATACTGATATTTTTCAGTGAAACGTGCGTCAGGTGTTAAAAAGAATATACAATATTATCTACTTGCAGAAGAAACAAATTGAAAACATCACAAATTATATAATTACTGCAAGAAACATCGAGTTACTTATATAGAAAATATATATTTATATGTCAAAATAATAAAAAAATAAGTAGTACTTATATTCTTATTAAATATTGTATTTTGGGTATACTTATTTTTATAAATATTGGGATATTAATGCAAGGACTATAAAAGTTTTTTGTAACACACACACACAGTATTAATAATATACACTAACACAGTGTCTGCCACTCCTTCTACACATAAAATCGGGTCACGTGCACTCATTTATTCAAGCATTCCCTCCTGTACGGTGTTTAAAATGTATTATATATCTGTGAATGATTGTTATGATAGGACTATTACAAAAAGTTGCAAGATTGAAAGTTAACAATGTGGGCGTGCATTTGTGTGTGTTTGTGTCTCTTGTTCCACAATTCTATATGAAATTCATGACTCTGCGTTGTGTATAACTACTTGTGTTCAGCACTGTAGTTGGTGTTCTCTACTACCGATATAACAGAATCACATAACAGAATCTGTATTGTAGAGACTTATCTGCAGCTGATTTGTAACACATATTTATTCTTGGATTTCGGAAACCGGTTCAGGTTGTAAGGTAAAACTTACGTTTTTACCCATAAAAAGTTTTGTGTTCAGAGTCAGTAGTGAAATATTATATTTACATATTTATTTGTTCTTTAATCATAATTGTGTTTTTATTTCTTTAATCCTTACTTTCAAAGCAATTGCAAAGATAGCTAATTGTAAATCCTTTATAATACTGGAAAAGGCATTTAGTTATCATTAATAATTTATTGCCATTATTAATTATTACATCATCATCATCATCATCATCCTCAAGGTTTAAACCAAGAATGGTTTGTTCCGGTCTCAAATAGGCAAATATTACAGATGGTCACTCCAGCGCTTCCCCGGACGTCCCACACCTCTCCGTCCCCTTGGCTTATAGTTCCATAGTTGTTTGGGGATGCGGCAGTCATCCATTCGGCAAAGATGTTCCCACCAATTCAGCCGATACTGGGCGATCCTGTTGAGTATACTCATAATATTCAGCTCCTGCCGTATATCTGTGTTTCTTCTATGATCATCGAGAGTATACCCTGCCACGTGCCTCAGAAATCTCATTTCAGCCGTTTGGATACGACTGGCCTGGCCTTTCATTAAAGTCCAATTCTCAGGCCCATAAATAAGTGTGGGAAGAGCCATCACCTTGTAGAATTTTAGGCGTGTTCCTTTACTTGCTGACTTAAGGATTTGCCTGATGGTCCTGCACATAAGGTTGAACTTATGCAACTTGTTCACCACATCGTTGCTTGTATCTGAACAAAGCAACAACAAACAAGATACTACAAAGCAACAACAGCAACAAGCAACAAACAAAGCAAGATATTACATCTGAACAAAATTTAAAGTTAAATTAAAATTATGACTATCTTCTTTAGTAGGGGATGTGGAAACAAAGCTAAAATCAGTTGAATAGACTCAGTAGCAGTAAGGAGAATGCTCAAAGTTAGGACTAGGTGTACAAAAATGGTTTTATTTTCATACCAGGAAGGTACTTTGTTTAACATCTAATCTTGATGTCTTTGTAAGATGTTTTAAGATTATTTTCTTAATTCATTCAATTGTTGGCATCCGTTACACTGACTATAAACAACTCTTTTGGTAGTCTGGAATGTAATCTCAGTACAAGTACAGACTACAGACTGAGGTATTATGGGATACCTAATTTGTTCCATTGTTACGCTGTACTTTGTTATTTATCTCAGTACAACTAATATTTTAAAAATTATATTGTTTTGTGATCTATTTTTACATGCTTAATGCTTTTAGGTTTATGTTTGCAACATTTGCTTTAATTCTGGAATACACAGTTTTAGTTCACATAAATGTAAATATTTAATTTACATATTGTAAAAGAAAAAAGTACAAAACTTGTATAGTTACGTTATTTTTGAATTTATAAATACGATATATTATATCTCACAAATGTGGTTATGTATACAAAAACTAAGACGCCATCTATGCAATTAACTAAGTCATGGGCCAGAAGTTCGTTACGCGAAGTCATAGGAAACGGAAATTGCTTGAAATAACAAAACAGCTGTTCTAATTGTTACCAATGAAATACCCCTTTTTATTCTTCACTTTGTTACATAACATTTTTTTAAACCAACTGTAACCCTTCCAAAAACATAATGTGTAATAATAACTTTGATTAAGTTTAATGATTATATGATTATACAATAATAACATGTATATATTTATATTATATAGTGGTGCTCAACCCAGCACTTAGAATAATTACGCACGCACACAACCACTCACCCTTTCATTATCATGGTACAACTTATTTAAATTTTGGAGCTCCTTAAATTTAGATTGAAATTTTGAATAATTTGTTAAATGATTGATTTCTACAATAACATATATTGGGAAATAAAGGATTCAAAATATATAAGGAACGCTCTCACCAATTTCCGTGTTGGCTTCCTCGCACTGCCAGTCTCGTTCGTAATATCGGCACAATCGGTTTATTTTACTGCGCTTGACGGGACTTTATGTCAACCCACGTAACCCACCGTCGTGGGACCGATTCTATACGTCGATCTTGTTTACGAACGATTTAATCGGTCGAGGACGCCTACACCAAACCGAACTATTACTTTCCTTAATACATTTTGATAGTAGATATTATACTGTTTATTAACCACCTACAGTGGTCTAAAAAGTTAAAATTCACTCGTAAGTGAATGGGCGGCCGGCCGGCTCAAATCAGAGCTGCAGATGAAATGACGGCAATTTCTGGTTGAAATCTGCGGAAGTGGGGTGTATTGACGTCACATTCCTTTGTCTAACGTGTTGACATCGCAGTTTGGTTGCTGTCAACACATTCTCCGCCTCTGACGTAACGAAGGCTTGGCTCTGCTTATCTCAATAACTGCACACTGTTTTTGTGATGTGACACCGTTTTTTGTCATGAATTAGTTCAAATCCTGGCAAATACTGTAATATAGTCCACTCACTGTAAATTCGATATCGGGTGTTTGAGATTGGGTTGGGTATGTCAAAAAATAGGAAAATACAATATTTATGATCTCTTTACCATATTTTAGTATATTATGAAATGTACCATGATTGTACCATCACAAAACCCCCTCAATGAAAGATGGTGTGACGAAGCACACAAACTTTCATTGACCCTTTCATACTTCCTAAAGGGATCAGCCAGGACAAGTCGCCACAACCCCCTTACAATTTTACATAAAAAACAATAATCACTCACCCTTGGTCTGGTGATAATGACTGTACCTTCATGACCTTACTGGACTTCTCCTGCGAGATCCCAACACCATAAGGCCACTTAGGCTCTTAACGCCCCTGCTCTGACGCGTTGGCCAGCTCAGGACCGCTGTCACACCCCAAACACTGAAACAATTTATAAAAAATATTAATATAGTGGCTTATTGAATCACTCCATCCTCAACTGATCTGGTTCCCCTTAGCTAAGTGCTGGTTTGTGCCAATAAGCACTGGGTTGGCTTACTATTTATAAAATTATAAATTATATTAAATAAAATTAGAAAGTATAAAAATTATAAAAATAATAAATCTCAAGGATTAAAAAGAATACCTTGCCTGCATATTACAAACCCTAGCTTGAATAATAGTTTCGATTCCTATCGATAATAATTATCTTCGTTCTATAATTACTATAATTGTAACATAAGCACAAAATTATAAAAAATTGAATAAAATATATTTGAAAATATAAAATATATATAATATAAAATATAATTATCTATCTCCCAAACTTGGAGAAAAACAAATCAAGAAATTTAATGAATCGATTTATTTACTTATAACTTTTAAAATAAACTTTTATTATGATTATTAGTATTATTATTATTATTATTATTAACAGTTAATCATCTGGCTGATAAATATTATTAACAGCGCCATTTAAAATTTTTTCTCTTCCTACACATATTATAAAATCATGTTAAAAAGTTTTCAAATAAATACATAATACATTAATAATTAACACTGATATATTAATAATACAGTTAATACATTTTAAATACTCAATCATATTTAATCATATCTTAATAAATAATTAAGATATATCAAAATTGAAATATCATTTTAAAAAAATGTTAATTTTTTCATTAGTTACATTAATAAATTTGTAGACACTTTCCAAGTCCAAAACATCACTTTTCTAACACTCCAGGAAAACAATGGATCTTCTGATATACTTAGTTACATAAAAAAATATACAACTCCTTAATGAGTTAACCTCTTAAGTTACACAAATTTCAACTTTTCTATTCTATAAAATTTTAGAATAAAACAAGTTTTTTTTTTTTTTTTTTTTTTTATCCCAAGAATTAGGGGTCCCCCTCCCCGTTCAATAATAAGATTAAATAATACCGCACTTAACTTAGCGGTTAGGTAGGCGTAGTTCCTTTGAAATTTCCTATAAAAGTTGCACAGCCCAAGAAAACTCTGAAGTTGTTTGATGTTTCGCGGTTCAGGGAAACGCATAATAGATTCGACCTTGTCCGGGTTTGCGGAAATTCCTTCCGATGTAATAATGAATCCTAAAAAATTAATCTTCGTTTGTAGAAATTTGGACTTATCCCAATTTACGGTTATTCCTCCCGCTTCTAATTTTCCTAAAACATATTTTAAATGTTCTAAATGGTCTTCAAATGTACGTGAAGCTATTAAAATATCATCTACATAAACTGTGAGAAAATCTAAATCTTTTGGTCTCAAAATTCTATCCAAACATTTAATGAAACTAGCTACGCTGGTATTTAGCCCAAATGGTAGTCGCTTAAACTGATAATTTTTTCCTTTAAACAAAAATGCTGTGTATTGCCTACTTACCTCTGCTAAAGGTACCGGCCAATATCCAGCAGTCAGATCTAAGGACGTCATAAATCTTACGCCACTAAACTTTTGAAAGATCTCATTTATAGATTCTGGTGATTCTCGGTCTGGTATAATAATTTGGTTAATTTTCCTTGCGTCTAGGCATAATCTTACTCCTCCTTCCTTCTTGATTACCACCACTAACGGATTTGAGTAGTGAGACACTGACCTCTCTATGATACCATTATCTAACATCTTGTCCAACTCTTCTTGCACCGCTCGTCTTTTAGAGTAAGGCACTGGATAGCTCCGCTGCATGAATGGTGTGTGTTCCTTTATCTGTAACATACATTCATAATTTTTTGCCCTTCCTGGAATATCGGCAAACGCTCCCTTAAACTGCTCTATTACCTGCCATAACGCTCTACGTTGGCCACTCCTTATCACCTCACCCCCACTACAGAATTCATCCGCCCTTATCTCCCATACTTCATTATTAATATTACTCATTTCATTATCAACATCTTCTAAATACTCACCCTCTATACAAAAATTTACTTTAGTATCTAAGTGATTCTCAACTACTTGTTTCTGTAACAATTTCACACCAGTTGTTCTAACTTTATTTATCACGTTTTCAAGATTGATCTTCACAGACCGCTCACCCCCATCTAACTCCAAAATTTTTTCTTTAAAATTTATTACAGCTTTATTTCTTTGTAAAAAATCATTTCCCAAAATGATATCCAAACTTAACCCCTTGACTACCAAAAATGTATTATCAAAATTCATATCTCCAATTGAGAAACTTAAATGTATCTGTTTTGTCACCCTTTTACTACCCCCCCTACCCCCGTGACTCCTATTACTGTAACCCCTGCTACGGGTAAAACTGGAATATTCTTATTCAATTCTTTCAATTCACTTAAAATATTCTCGGCTATTACTGAAATTTCGCTCCCTGTATCGACAAGTGTTTTAAAGTTTCTATTATCTATTGTTACCTGTATTTCCGTGAGTCCAGCTCTCACCTCCAATGTCGTGTTACACTCCTCCTCCAATAAATCTGCAACGATGTCTGCTTTTATAACGTTGGATTTTAAGTTCTCGATGGGTCGGACCTCATGAGTTTCCCTGAACAGTGGTCGGGTCCTACTTACCACTGTTGACTTCAGTTTTCCGGCTGTGTCCTATTATGACTTGTTGATGGCACAGGGTGTCCGCGTGTTGGTCCCTGATGGTGGTACGGTGCTCCTCTGTTACTCGGGGCTCCTCTGTTCGCAGGTATGAATTGCTTTACTTGGTTATTTCTTGGTGCTTTACAGAAATAACAATGCTGCATGTGACCCCGATTCTCCTTCCTGCAACTAGAACAACTCCAACCGCCTGGTGTCTGTAAATCATTTCTAACATTATATTTATTGCCAGTATGATTAAAATAAGGCCTTGGTCGATTAAACTCATTGTTATTATTGTTATGGTTATACATATTTGGTTGTATAGGGCGTCTACCCATTTCACGATCATTTATACTTTGTAGTATATCTAATACCCTTTCCAGTTCATCAAGATTTTCTATTTCTTTAGTCATCAGAGTGACCTGCACTTCTCTAGGTAAGTGCTTACTAACATACCTAACAAATGACTTAAATAGTATTGGAGGCTCTAAATATTTAGCTTCGTTGTACAATCTTGTTACATAAATAGTAATGTTATTATTACTAACGTTACGTCCCACGAAATTACCCGTTCCCATAATACGGCTTCTTAAAGTCTCCTGCTCCTCTTCTGTCCAATATTTACCCTTAAAAGCTTTCTCAAAAGTATTATAACAATCCCATTCTAACCTATGAGCTTCAGCCCATATGACTGAGTTACCCTTGAAACATTTAATAATTTTATTTAATTTCACTTCCCAGCTACTACTACTAAAATGATTATAATCCCTAGTCTGATTAAGGAATCGCATGGGATGTATTACTCTGTTTTCATGGCTAAAATTCTCTAGTTCTATTTCATTATAGAAATCTCTAGTTACTACTACTCTATCAGTTATGCTTGAAACATTTTTATTTATTTCTCCCCGTAATTCGTTTTTTACACTGGTCAAATTATTTGCAATCATATCATATTTATCATGCACATCCATACTATTTTGTACAGTTAAGTCATCAATTTCTTTAATCTTACTTTGTAACAAATTAAATCTACTCTTGGTATTTTTCTCATGTTCAGTCATAGTACTATCTATAGCTTCTAAATTTTTAGTAATATCTATCACGTTTATTTCAATGTTTTCTAAATGATTTTGCAACACATTGGTTTTAACTTCTACTTGACTTTCTACAAAATGTAAACTTTTCTGTTGTATTTCTGTACTTGTTGACTGTAATTTACTTTTAATCGTGTTATTTACTGTGTCTTGTACTAGATCAATTTTAGTGTCTAAATCACTAATGGTACTATTGAACTTGTCATCAACAATGGCTAGTGTCTTTTTCTGAATGTTATCACAACGTGTTTCTACTATATTAATTCGTTCTTCTAAGTGAAAATTGTGACCTTTTAACTCTCTGAATTTAATATCAAAATTATCGAATTTGTCATTCAAATGTGTGAATTTAATATCCGTATCGCTTTTCTGTTCGTCTAGTTTTTTATCTAGTTTTAATAACAATTGTATCATTGCATTACTTTCATCTGATTTACTGTCTAAATTAGTTGAAATGGATGTATTGACTTTCGTTATTTCTACAGATACAGGCGTATGCACCTCGTCAATCTGACTAGTTTGAGGTGTTTGTACATCCATCTCGCCAGTCAAATTTACATTAGTTGTACCTATTTCTAACGTAATATTGTCATTAGTACTCATTTTGGCAATTGTGTAATGCACGCATGCATACAATTGTATTACCTAATTGTGGGGTTATGTTTACTAGTTATAAAATTTTGTCTGTTACCTCAAGCAATTTTTTCCCGTGTTCTTTCTAGGCGTATCCCATGTAATAATATACATACATAATATTACATAAGGTCCCTGTTCGGGCGCCATCTGTATAGTTACGTTATTTTTGAATTTATAAATACGATATATTATATCTCACAAATGTGGTTATGTATACAAAAACTAAGACGCCATCTATCCAATTAACTAAGTCATGGGCCAGAAGTTCGTTACGCGAAGTCATAGGAAACGGAAATTGCTTGAAATAACAAAACAGCTGTTCTAATTGTTACCAATGAAATACCCCTTTTTATTCTTCACTTTGTTACATAACATTTTTTTAAACCAACTGTAACCCTTCCAAAAACATAATGTGTAATAATAACTTTGATTAAGTTTAATGATTATATGATTATACAATAATAACATGTATATATTTATATTATATAGTGGTGCTCAACCCAGCACTTAGAATAATTACGCACGCACACAACCACTCACCCTTTCATTATCATGGTACAACTTATTTAAATTTTGGAGCTCCTTAAATTTAGATTGAAATTTTGAATAATTTGTTAAATGATTGATTTCTACAATAACATATATTGGGAAATAAAGGATTCAAAATATATAAGGAACGCTCTCACCAATTTCCGTGTTGGCTTCCTCGCACTGCCAGTCTCGTTCGTAATATCGGCACAATCGGTTTATTTTACTGCGCTTGACGGGACTTTATGTCAACCCACGTAACCCACCGTCGTGGGACCGATTCTATACGTCGATCTTGTTTACGAACGATTTAATCGGTCGAGGACGCCTACACCAAACCGAACTATTACTTTCCTTAATACATTTTGATAGTAGATATTATACTGTTTATTAACCACCTACAGTGGTCTAAAAAGTTAAAATTCACTCGTAAGTGAATGGGCGGCCGGCCGGCTCAAATCAGAGCTGCAGATGAAATGACGGCAATTTCTGGTTGAAATCTGCGGAAGTGGGGTGTATTGACGTCACACTCCTTTGTCTAACGTGTTGACATCGCAGTTTGGTTGCTGTCAACACATTCTCCGCCTCTGACGTAACGAAGGCTTGGCTCTGCTTATCTCAATAACTGCACACTGTTTTTGTGATGTGACACCGTTTTTTGTCATGAATTAGTTCAAATCCTGGCAAATACTGTAATATAGTCCACTCACTGTAAATTCGATATCGGGTGTTTGAGATTGGGTTGGGTATGTCAAAAAATAGGAAAATACAATATTTATGATCTCTTTACCATATTTTAGTATATTATGAAATGTACCATGATTGTACCATCACAAACTTATATAATTGATCAATGTTTTTACATGTACTGAGAATGAAATAAATAAATTAACAAGAAATAATAATAGTAACATCATTAACAAATGGCAAAATATTCTACCCAAAAGTTTTAAATCAACTGTACTGATTTCGATACCAACAATTGTTCTGATTTAGTGTTTAACAGTTATTTAGGAAAAAAAAAGCAGAAACTAAATGCACTTTAAAACATTGGCTGTACACGTTAATAAAAATATCAAAACAGGATAATCTTGATAATTTCACAATTTTATAGCATTTAGAGGTAATGACCATAGAGGTATGACATTTAGAGGTAATAAAATTTACAGGTAAAATTTTCCTGAACAAAGAGATTGTGGGCTGAATCAATAACTTGACTTACCTAAAGTGTAGGTGCTCTTTGACGTGATGATACTGATGTAGAATTACACACATTTCAATATGTATGTGGCACAATCAAAAGAATTTTTAAAACACAAGACAGGAGATGCTTCTTAAACTTTATAGAGTGATGGCTGTATCTACTCTTCTGTATTGATATAGGTGTTGAAAATTAGTGAAGAAACAAATAAAAATCAAATAAAACAGATGTAGGATTCTGAAATATTTAGATTTTACATACACATTTACATTTAAAGTATACAAACTTACTTTACTAGACAGGAATGTAAGTGATGATGACATCAGAATGAATTAAATTTATTCAGCTTAATCAGAGATTTATATTAATATTATCATATATCTTTCTCTAAATGAAGATATAAATAGCAGAGACCAAAAATGTGTGTAAGACAAATGTATGAAACAAAAAAATGAAGGAAAAATATGGTTAAGATATTTTCAAGTTAATAATGTACGTGTTATAAAGATATATAATGTATGAATGCATCCAACCACCCAACTCAACACAAACATGCAGCATTCAACTACATGCTCCATAGGCTCACTTCAATACCTCTAAACACACATGACTACCAAGAAGAATTAAACACAATCAAATATATAGCAGTCAAAAATGGATACAACCCTGATTTGGTAAATAAAATACACAAACGCATCCTAAGCACAAAAAGTAAAACACATCAGACCAACAGCACACAACCCAGTAAATACATAACACTTACATACTACAATTCCAATACACACAAAATTGCTAACACATTTAGGAAACACAATTATAAAGTAGCCTACAGAACCAACAACACCATTAGGAAACACATAAATAATATTAACAAAGACACAGACACACACAGCAAAACAGGGGTTTATAAATTAAATTGTAATGAATGTCACCAATTCTACATCGGCCAGACGGGAAGATCTTTTTCCTCCAGATTTTCAGAACATTTAAAAGCCCTCACCACAAATTACATACATTCCAAATTTGCCACACATTTACAAAACGAAAACCACAGTTACACAAACATAAAACACAACATGGAAATATTACACTACTTACCTAAAAGTAGAAAACTAAACACAGCTGAACAATTCGAAATATACAGATATCACTCACTACAACCAAACAACATATTAAATGAACAATTACATTATAAATCACATACACTATTCGATACACTGATCCAAACACACAATTTGAACCTCAGCGCCAATTCCCTCCCACCATCAACCCCCACCACACACACCTATAGTCCATAACTGTTATTCTGTAAAATGACATTCAGTATTTACTCCCACTGAGGAAGAGGCACATCACCTTGAAACGTATGGGGAAGTGATAACCAAAGTAAGTTCATATGTGAAAGTTTATATATATAATAATAATGTATGTGTTAAATCTAAAAGCAGTGTTGTTCTTTATAAACGCTTATATACACCAACTTTAACCAATGTACATCAATGTTAATGACGTTGAAATGTTTATTAAGATGACTAATAAGATATACTATTAAGAATTCAAAACTAAAGTGTCAATGCGTTATTTGTAATTCTTAAAATGTAGCATATTCCCTGTTAGACTTAAGTTTCTATTAAGGTACAAAAGTCATAAACTTACTGTAAAACTTTTGGTTGGTATTTGTAAACAATAAAAAAAGAGTGCATTTTATATTAAATGACAAAAACATTAGACCTTTTAAATATAATTTAGATATTTAATTAAGTGTTATCCTTAATGCATTTTATTAATTAATATGACACAGATCAATGATTTTGAAAGGATATGGCAAATATTGTCAGTGGTAGATTCCACATGGGTTGTCAGTACTAAAATAACACAGGAAACATGTTACATTGTACTGTTGTATTTCTATATACTGAAACTAGTTACAAAATAATTGCAGTTAATGATTGATAAAAACAATGTCTTTAGTGATTATTTTGAATTAAATTGTGCAAAGGATGTCCTCTGCTTTTTCATAAATTTCTTCGTGTTTCAACTACATAACACAATGTTGTTTCATCATTAAGTGGTTTAATATTATATCATTATCTTTTAATATAGAAATAAACTTATCATTTCAACTACAGAGTTTTAAACAAATAATTGATAGATTGTCTTATATCTGTAAATAAAACTTTATGTGTAGATAATTAAATCTTGTTCTGTATTAGTAATAATAACTTACATTATAACTATACATCATTTTAATCTACATTTTTCTTTCATCATTAAAGCTAAAAAACAGATTTTACTTGAAATTTAAGGTTAAAAAGAGTTTAAATAAAATCATCAAATAAAGATTTTATTTGAATTCAAATTATATTGTTTAAGTACCAATGTTTTCTCACATAAACAGTTATTGATGTATAAATAAAATTAATTTATGTGGGTTGCAATAGAAACTCAAAGCTGTTGGTCAGGTATCATGTAATTATGGATCTGCTGGCGCACATGGTCTCTAAATATTTCATGTTTTTAAAACTTAATTTGTATCAGTGCAAATAATAGTACATGTGAGATAATACAGTCTCCTTGGTTGTTGTTTAGAATGTTTGATTATTTTTTAAGTATGACAGTACATCCATACTATCAGTGACAAGATGATGTTTCTTTTGGTAGATATTGTTAACCAAAGGCAACAGATGTCTAAAGTTATCATCTGCCTTTATGCATCAAGCCTATAACCTTGTGTGACAGGGCTCTCCAATTTCATATTCCATTGCTAATGTAATTCAGACTGTTTAAATAGAACACATATTTTTGGGTCTTAGAGGTATATATATATATATATATATATTTTTTTTTTTAAGATTATATATCAGGATATTAATACACATTAAAAACATATGGATACAAATAATGAGATGGTGTGAGAGAGTCTTGAAATAAATATCTATATTCAAATGGAGGACTAAGATGAATACATAACGATGGG
Organism: Magicicada septendecula; assembly: GCA_034769895.1. Lineage (NCBI taxonomy): Eukaryota > Metazoa > Arthropoda > Insecta > Hemiptera > Cicadidae > Magicicada > Magicicada septendecula. The sequence continues at coordinate 318,518,172 of CM068376.1, read as the reverse complement.
AAACATACGTGTAATTCATAAAACGTCCTTATTTTTGTCATTATATTAAAACTTTTATTGTTTCATTTAGATCATTAAGTAATTTTTTGAATAGGTTAAAGCTGCACAATGAAATGTATTTTTAACTTGCCTGTCAGGTTTCTTATGCAAAAAAGACGATAAATCAATGCTTTGTTAAATTTTAGGGAGAAGAAATGCATTGGAAGTTTATCAAATTTGTTAGTTTTTCTTAATTTAAAAACAACATGAACAAATTTGGATATTTTCTATAACGTTTGTGAAGGATAACCTAAAATGTTTAATAGTTTTCTTGAGAATGCCTTGCTATCTTTCTAACTGTTAGTGAATTAAATTTTTACTTTTGTTGAGTTGTTATCTTATAATACCTATGCCATAGATATTTTTACACCTGAACATTATTATTGATTGTGAAGAAGGGACAATATGAATGTTTCTGGCAATATTTTGAACTAGCAGAGCATGAATTTTTCTTCCTTTTTTAAGATTTTCTGGCAGACAGATAGCCTTTATATTTGCCTTCAGAACCCATCAACTAGGAAAATAATTGGATAGGTTAAGTAGGTTTTCCGTGCATTGTTACAATTGCTGTAGTTAATGTATAGTTATTGTATGGCCTTATCTAATACACAAGACCACTGATATTAATGTCTATAAACAAGGTGGAGTAGGCCTACAGTCCAAATAATAATATTCCTTATACTAGGTGATTTATGTATTACAACATTTTTAACCAAGATGCAGTAGCATATCTAGAATTTTAGAATTTGTTCTGGGAGGGGGGGTCTGGTTGAGTCGCTTCATACAAAAGAAAAAACAGGTTAAGATGATTAATTAATATTACTATTTTTACAATGTTTGAAAAACATATGATAACATCCTGAAATCAATCTCATTAAAGAAAACTTACACCCAAAAAAATACGCGTTATTGAAACATTGTTTATTAGATACTTATTGAATGAATTTATTTTCCTGTATTTTATATATCAAATGTATATATAAATGATCTGTAATAAACCTGTTTGTATATTTAAAAAAGAGTTACTACCATATCAGCGTACAGAGCTGAAAAAGTAATAAAACAACCTAAACATTAAGAGGTTAAAATAATTCCTCATCAACTTTTTTCAGCTTTCTGGGGGAGGAGTCCAGTCCCGTTCGTCCATAAATATGCTCCTGCCTCAATATATCACAATTTTTGTTAAAATGTTTTCCTATCAACAGTTTTATGAATATTAAAATGTTAGGGAAACAATTTTTTTTGTATATATGGCAATAAACATTGATATTTACAGTATAAATTTCCTAGTAGAAAGACTAACAAATCACTGGTTTTAAACATAAGTAAAAAATTGCTTTGTACATGCATCATTATCATCATCCTTATCGTCATCATCATCATCATCATCGTCACCATCATTCTAATATGTGACAGGTCCCACCAGATGACACTAACATTTTGCTCCATATCGGATTTGTATCTTTGTCTCTACATACAAAACCCAGACTCTATATCAACCAAGAGTTTCAGTCTTTCTTTCTATTCTTGTTCCCTCCTCCTAGTGCTTTTTCTAAAACAATATTTAGTAAATCCATTTGTTCTCAGAATATACTCAATCCAGTTTTCAATTTTCCTCATTATAATTTTCATTACAATCCTCTTAATAATCCTCTTCACAATCCTTTTTGTGCTTTATAACATTGGTGTTTTAATGATGTTAAGTGTCATTTATTTGTTTTAGCTGTTTTTTTTTTCATCATTCTGTTGTTAGCAGTGTTGGAAAAATAAAGAGTAAGTTGTATAAGTTGCTTGACAAAAACATATTTTTTTATACCTACTACTATCAAACAACTTTAGCTCATTCTGCATTTTTAGAGAAAATATAACATTTGAATACTTTCAAATCAAATACAACTTGACAAGACCCCAGTTTAGTGTTATCAGTGTGATTTGGCTTGTTTAATATATTATAACTCCCACAGTGAGACTGAAGATTACTCCTTGTGGAGTACCCAGCTGTCTATGGATACAAATGAGAAGAGACTTTTTAAACATAATGATATGTGTCAATTTATAGTTGGCAAATTTTCTGCAATACGTTTTAGAATTTGTGTATGAACAAATTAGATAACGATCCATGTTATACAATTATTATTGGAATTTGAAAGTGAATTTAGTGGACTAGAATAGTTAAAAATATAAAACAAGACATATGTTTGAAATTTGGCAATAATAGGTTGCTTTGACCATAAAGAAAAGGCAGTCTACTGATAGATTGTAATGCTGATTTCAGAGAATAAGATTTATCCTGATGTTACAGAAAAATCACATTGTATAGAAACGGCCATAAGTTGTTTTACAAAAATGTACTGTCTGGTCATGACTGGATGATCGAAGCTGCTCTCCCCAACCACGCGGCCGCTTGTAAGCAAGGTAGAGTGAAATATGAGTACTAGCTGTTTGGTTTACCCCCACTTAGCCTACCATAGTACCTGGGCATGCTTCTCCCACCTTACACAATGCTCGATCATCGAATCATGGCCAGACAGTATTCGTCTGCGTCAAACATCTTATGGTTTCCTCTGTGTATTAGTTAGCTAATCAGAAGGTACATTTGCACTGTACTGGATTATCTACGGATTTTGATATTTCTTTTGTCAGCTTGGTATATTATTGTAGATAATGTAGAGTTGATGATTTCACAAACTTCTGTTTATAACAACTAAATTTCTGTGCAGGTTAATGAGCAGTGGGAACAAAATTATATGTTGGATGTCCTTCTGTTTCCATAGAATCAAACTGTGTTTAAGTAACAGCCACAACCTAGCATACATATGAAGGGAAGTGCATGTGTTATTTCCACATTTTTTAAAATCCTAGTACAGTATCCTAATACAATAATTTGTTGAATCTTTCAACAAAATCAGGCTTTGGAATTATTTATTTTTGAGTAAATCTTAATAGGAAATTTTGTATTTGTTGAAATACAATTTATTTGGTTAGGAAAATGAATAAAAAATAACATGAAACTTTACATTTTGTGATGTTTTTGTATGTATATGTAGACTTAGTCCTATACCACTATTTCCTTTACAAAAAATGTTGAACACAGAGACATTATATCTTCATTCCTTATTCTATCTTGCAATGTATAATTTAAAGTATTTAGAAGAATCTGAATTTCAGGACTCTGAATCTTGCCGCTTTCCTTTTTTGTCATGACTCATGTCTCACTGGAAATATTCGGAGAACAAATTTATATATCATGTATAATCAATAAGCCTCAAACAACAAAAACCAACAGCAAGCCAGCAACCTCTTCAGATTAAAAACCAAAACCAAAATGGTTTATGATGAGCTTACTCAAAACATGTTCCAAGTAAGGAAAAACAATCTTGATTGTATACTAGTGTAGTGTAAGAATCCAATGATTATATGTTTATATACACATGAACTGATTTCTTTTTTAAATTGTTATAGTTATTGAATGCTATCTCCAAGAACAATGACTTGTTGAAGAAACAGAGAGGGGAAAGATTATATAGCTGATATAGTAAGTAAGAACTTATTGGGTGTACTGGCACCCAACCACGAAGAGTCATTGTAATGTCAGTTGTCAAGAGAGTTTCTCTGATTAAATGGCTACAAAACTATATGGGACAGTCGGTTATGCAATTCAATTCGAAGAGTCAAACTATCAATGCACTTAAGAAACAACAACACACAATTTTATCTCAAACAGATTCATCTCGTTAGCAGCCTTTGTAATTCCAAAATTGTTGCAGAACTGCTTCTTGCTTTGTACTGGTCAACAACCTACATGTGTTTTCATTGTGGTGGAAAGACCAAAAGGCATCATACAATACAAAGTAAAACAAATTTGTAATTATTTTAATTCCTTCTGTTTTATTTTTTTATTTGAGAAGTACAATTAATTTGTGTCCGTGTTTGATGTAAGTGATTAAGAATTCTAGTAAAAATTTATTTATTTTTGATGTTATTTTATTCACAACCTTGTTTAATTAGTTTTACACAGTAATTAATGAAACTAAAATAACTATCTGTTTTATTTAGTAACAAATTAAAATGTAATATGTATAATTTTAAATTTATTATTATTATTGTTACAGGGCTGCGACAACCCATTACTGAATCAATGCCACCTTTAACAGCCTCCACTCCTGGTCAAGTGCAGCTGCTCTGCAGTTCCAGGTCCCAAGATATCCTTATGGTGTGCATCATAATTCACACCGTCTCCCCAATGTAGTTTGGGTCTACCAACTCTCCTAGTGCCATATATCTGTTCTGTGAGTGCCTTTCTGGGTATTTCATTCTCCCCCATTCTGATCATATGTCCAGCCCACCTGAGTCTACCAAGTTTTATAACTTTCACAATATCTGGTTTGTTCAGAAGAGTGTTCATTTCTTGGTTGGTCCTTTTCCTCCATCCACCTCCCATACATATTAGATGAAAAATACTGCGGAGGATTTTGCGTTCATGAACCAGCAGGCTTAACTCAGACTTTCTAGAAATGGTCCAGGTCTCAGAACCATAGGTGAGAAGTGGGCAGATCAGTGTTTTATACAGAAGCAGCTTGATGCTCCTGGCAATTGTTCTGCTCTGGAACAGGGGTCTTAGATCAAATAAGCACCTATTAACAATTTTGAATTTAGAATAACTAAAAATTGTTGTTATTGTTACCGTGGTTGTTGTTATTACTATTATTTATTAAAAAATGTATTATTTACATCATTTTTTGAAGGATATTGTTATCAAGTACATGATGATGTAATTCTGTTACGTATTAGCATTCATTCAACTGTATTAGCATACTGATGGAAATATTTGTCTGTAGTAAAAAGGATGGGACAATATACTTAAATAATTCTTAGTTTCTTGCAGAAATGTTAATTATAGTGTGGTTATATTTCAGACAGAATTGAAATAAAAGACCTCAGTAACTGTGTTTTATGAATTTGTTGGCCTTTCCTAAAGGCTTTGAGCTATTGTTGTTGTTAACAAAAATTTTACTAATCCGTTAGTACTCCCTACCATAAGAAATAATCATGAATATTAAGCTTTGATATAAACTGAATAGTACCTATTCTGAATGTGTGTTACAGTATTGTATATAATTAATATAATTATGTATATTTTTTACAGGTAACTATGGGCATACGCAGAATTTTAATTAGGAGCATTCAACAATTGGGGTTATAAATACTGTATTACAGGTATGTACATTATCATCACACTTCTGATAACAACATTCTGTAAACACACAGAATTGATTATTATTGCTTATATAAATAATTTTTATAAGTCCCATAGAAGGAAGTGTATCCTGACTTGATTAGAATTTATATTATCCCAATACTGCAAGAATACTATAAGAGCCAGAGTGTGGCACACTTTACATCAATATAAAAAAATTGTTAAGCAAATTGTACATCAGAGGAAGTTTTTTTATAAGACTTTGTAGCTATAGAGTCTCTTCTAACTTCTTTAGTTATAAGATTTTTTAAAAATATAGGAATGTCTGTATGTAAGACATTTACTGTATATTGTTACAATACAATATACCTTAACAAATTTAAATTTATTCTGATTTATAAGAAAGTACAATATTATGATTTTCACATGAGTGTGAAATTTTGGGGGGTCTCAATCCTGTCTGCTTACAGGTCTCATAATCATCTTCATGACGTGCAGGTAGACATTGAAGTTATGTGTGAAGACTTGCAGACAAGCCCATGTCTACTGTGCATTCACTGTGTCAGACATGCTGTGAGGGGGGAGGACACCTTTTTAGCTATATGGATTGTATTCAGGGGTGGATTAAAAGCGTGTGGTGCCATATGCTGCCATCAGACTGGTGCCCCCCCCCCCCCCGATTCAAAATTCAAACTTTTATCCATCATTTACACTAGTAAATGGTATACACAATTTTGAAAGTTAACAATTATTTTATTAAAGTTTCAAGTTACAACACCTATGTAGTTAAAATTTTGATTACAATGAGCATAGCAATACTTAAGCTTAGAATGTACTAATGGATCCATTTTTTAATTGATTTTGCCTTAATAAAGTCATGTATATTTCTTCAAAATCGAGTGATTCAAGTATTTCATTTTCAATATTCAACCTTGCTAACAAAGATAGTGTCTCACCTCCCATAGTTGAATACAAACATATCTTTAATGCGTTTTAATACAGAAAATGATCTTTCAGATTCGCAGTTAGCTATTGGAATCATGAAAAGCACACAATAAGCAATGCATAAATATGGAAATACATAAATCATTTTACAATCAATAATCCAGCACAATACTTTGAGTGGACAGACTTTAGAATTATGGAATCTATCATCTTCATTCGAACATAAAATACATAACAGCGAATTTGTCAAAAAGTGTGCACACATCTTTTTACAATTTTGGATTGAGGATATTTGTTTGTTTGCTTTTTTTATATTTATTATCTTCAAAAAGTTTTTGTGATTTAGGGTTGGGTGGTGCCAATTCTGACAGCTGAGACTCTGGTCCCTGGTGCTGCAGCATACCCTAGCATTATGGATAATCCGACACTGATTGTATTATAAGTCTATCTAAGTAAAGCAAGGCAGACAGTAGACATAAACTGTTCATGCAATACAGAGCTGTGATGCTGACCTCTTTTTGTAACATATATTGTTATATCTTCTTCTCTACAGCTCTGCTTTGACTGCAGCATATTTGCATAGTAAGCATCACCAACACAAAATGATGGCTATGCTATGGTACCCTTTATTATCTGTTTACTCCAATGGTGATAACTCGCACAATTTACAGCTGATATACAGATTAACTAGACTGCATTATCTGTACATTTCTAGAAAATTTGGTTGGTAGAACTCTTATGTGCCTATGCTCTAAGCTCACCCTTCTGTTGTTCTATTGAGCACCCCATGAAATTATTACATTCAGTAGCATGGCGTCCATGTAACCATATCACTGAATAAATACTTTAGTTATTAATAATTTAATACTAAATACTTTAGTTACTAAACAAAGTGCTCCTCTAGGTATACAGATTAGCCGACACGAGTTCCTAAACACTATGCTGTTTGCGGATGATCAATTTGTAATCCAAGATAGTGAGGATAAATTACAACTGGCTATCCACAAACTAAATCTGTTATCAAAAGGTTATAATTTGAACATTTCAATAGAAAAAAACTAAGACCATGGCATTCCTAGGAAAAATTCAATTCGAACAAAATTTGTAATTGAAAATAAAATTTTAGAACAAGTATCACATTTCAATTACCTAGGATGTGATTTCCAATTTCCAAAGAATATGTGGAACATTACGGAGAACACTCAAAGGAAAGATCATGAAAGAAACACAAATAAAATTCTATGAGGTGATGGCAGCCCCATGCTATTATATGGGTCCGAATCATGGGCACCAAGAAAGAAAGATTATAGACAGATGGAAACGTCTGAAATGAAATATCTTAGACCTGTGAAAGGTTGTATAAGATTAGATCACATAAAGAACGAAGATATAAGACAATTAAAAGTACAACCAGTAACGGAACTAGCAAAAAACTATAAAAAAAGATGGAATGAGCATGTTATGTGCATGTCTTCAGAAAGAATTCCAAGAAAAATCCTGAATTATAAGCCAACCGGAAGAAGAAATGTTGGCAGACCGAGACGGATATGGTGAAGCCGGAACAGGTAACCTGCCTAATCCTGGACAGATAGATGATGATGATGGATTAAATAATTTGAATTGCGAACAGTATTAGTAGGGAAACTCGAATAAAAACCATAGCATTGCTTTCAAACTTCTGGGCATTTGCACCATCTTGTGTTGCCGGCTCAGACATCGGAAATGTTTTACTGTGTGTGGTCATTGACCTCGTAGTAGTTGTCACTGTACAAACTGTGGAGAGGGGAACACATTCGTCCATCCAATGTGTTGCTGCTATATAAACCGGCAAAACGCTGAGTTAGCAACTATGTTCGTTTTCGGAATGAACATGCAGCAGTTACTACTAGAACGCTAATACATACCTATTTGTATTTTATTTGTTTAGTTATATGTTTGTATTTATTATTTTTAATTCAATTATTTGTGTCCTGATTTATTCTATGTAAGTATAGTGGAGTCAGATCCCGTTGAACCGGGACCCTATTCTTCTGCCAGCGAATGATAGAAAATACTCTAAAAAATATTTCAGCTCTAAAAAGAATATTTTGGCTATAAAAAAATGTATTATATATATATATATATATATATATATATATATATATATATTATAACAGCACCAAATATTAACTATTTGGGGTTATATGTTTACCGCATACTGAAAGCATATTTAAATAAAATATAACAGTCAAAACTCCATTTGAATGTAGAGCATTGAAAATAATGCTTTGTAAAGCAACGCACACGTGGTCATTATGTAATCAGTTCGCTGTACAAGGAAGCGGCCACACCCAAACTGTTAATTATTAATATCTCGGAAACTAATAAATAAAGGCGAAATCCAACATAGCCAAAATGTTTGCCGAAATATTAATAATGACGTGTGCAAATTTTACGCGATATAATTAACAAATGAAAGAGTTAATTAAATATAATTGAATAACTTCTGTAAAAATAGAGTTACAGTAATGAGATTTTAGTATGTTATAAAGATAATAATTTCTGACAGATTGTATATTTTAGATTTCACACAACTTGGTTTGCAACCAAGTTATTGCAAAATTAAATAAGCACAGGAAATCCGGAGCGACAAATTGGTTCCGCTAATAGTAATATTAGAAATAATATCAATTCTCCATCTGTGGGAACCTAACTTCATTCTCACGGACCAAGGGAATTCAAAGTTTATGTAGTAGGGAGAGTGTGCCAGCCAATCAAATCACTTGACGCGAGCCCCAACCAGCGAGGTGTTTTCTGGCTGAAACATCACTCTTTTGCCAGTACTCACGAAGTTAAGACGTAGTCCTTCGATCGTCTAGTAGCCATAGTGGTGAAGATCAACAAGAAGACTCTACGTGGTCAACACACACGCAATTACGAACACAGTAATTACAGGTCAACTGTATAGCTCGTAATTGTTGCGTAAAGGCGAGATACTCTTCAGTACATCAACCAAGCTTATTGTGTACTACCAGTAGTCATAAGCACGCAAGAGATCCACCAGACTTCAAGACCAGACTTCAAGAATACAGCAGAGAGGCCGTCTAAATCATTGGTGAACAGCTGACGAGCAGAGCTACCACTCAACGAAGCACACACACACACGCTGACGTGCAACGTGCGAATCGACGAGGGACAGGAACCAGTTCCAGCAGACAACCGCAGACGTTAAAAGATTCACAAACATCAAGGAAGCAGAGTGTTGCCGAAATTTGAACTCCACGACCGAATCCAGCAGCTCAAAGCAGATTATTTTCTCTAGCGAAGGACTCAAATCGACGAGGGACAAATCGGAACGACATCCTCTTCAGTAACAGGAAAGCAAAATCCACTTATTTATTTTTCACACCAAATTTTCTATTTTTCAATTAAAAAATTGTAATTCAAATAATTCAGGTGCCAAACAAAAAGCAAAGACTCTAGTAATTAAAAAGTAAATTCATTGTGATAATCTGTATAGCAGTTTAAGTCATTAGTAAGTTATAGTTAAGAAATAGAAGTAGTATAAAAGCGCTATACAAATCTTAACTGACAATCTAATTATTAGATCATACTGCAGTATATCAGAAGTCGAATCACTAGAAATGAAATAACGTGAACTAGACTGTCACGTCAAATTCATTTTGGAAAATTATTCTAATTAATTTCAGAGTTTTATATTTTGTTTCATGAACATTTAAATTCAATTTAATTAAAGAAATTTAATTAGATCAAATCAATTAATAAATTAAAATTTAAAAAGAAATTAACTCGCCAAAGAACGAGTTTAGTTTCTTTCAACTATTGACCAATTGAAAAACATTGATTCATTGTTTAGACTGTAAGAAATCCATAAAATAATAACCATTTTATTCTTGTGTGTTGTTGGAGTAATAAACAACGTTTTATTACCCCATATAACAGTGTTTTATTGTTGTACGATAAAGCCTACCAGTCTCACAAAACTCTCCCCCTTGCGAACTTCAAATCCAAAATCCACACGCCCTAGTCGGAAGAATCCGCAAGATCGGACAGCAGGTAGGTACTCACACACAACACGACATAACAATAACGCATAGAAGTAGAGTTATAATATATATATATATATATATATATATATATATATATATACTCAAACTTTCATTAGTGAACACTTACTTTTGGTTTTATGTCCCAAACGTTTCAACGTGGTGTCCGTCTTCCTCAGTGGGATTTGAAATACAGAGTGTCAGTACAAAGTAACCGTTATGGGTTGTAGGTGTGTGTGTGGTGGGGGTTGCTGGTGGGAGGGAATTGACGCTGGGATTCAAAGTGTGTGTTTGAACAAGTGTATCAAATAGTATATGTGATCTATAGTGTAATTGGTCATTTAATATGTTGTTTGGTTGTAGTGTATGATGTCTGTATATTTCATATTGTTCTGCTATGTTTAGTTTTCTACTTTTAGGTAAGTAGTGTAGTATTTCCATGTTGTGTTCTATGTTTGTGTAACCATGGTTTTCATTTTGTAAATGTGTGGCGAATGTGGAGTATATGTAGTTTGTGGTGAGGGCTTTTAAATGTTCAGAGTATCTTGAGGAAAAAGATATTCCCGTCTGGCCGATGTAGCACTGGTTACAAATTGGTGTTTACAAATTAAACTACAGTGACTGTAACCAGTTCTACATCACATAAACACATAAAAACGACATCCTAAATGAACAGACACAATTCAAATCACACACATTATTCGAACATATCACATCCCACACACACAACATCGATCCTTCAAAAGTCGATACCATCACCAAGAACTAGATGGACAGTGCTCCCAGCGAGAGCCTCTGAAGAAGCTTTTTAAAAGTGAAAACTGGTTCAGGCTATAAGGTAAAACTTTTACGTTTTTACCCATAAAAAACTTTGTGTTCCTAGTTGGTAGTAATTTAATTATATTTAGTTAAGTAACAGACATGTCATGGACAACGAAATCCAAGTATTTTGTTATATTGTTTTAAGGCCTAGTTTTTGACTTACTGTCTAAGAACATACTCCTAAGGTGTGTTTTGACAGTCTTTATTATAATGTATGACTTCTACAAGTAACCAATATTTTAGTCATAGCATAGCACTAGTTTGAGGATAATAAGAAGTTTATGTATAAAAGGTGTTTTAAAAAAGATACTGAAATTTGGTAATAAAAACTTTATTAATATAATTGTAATTTTACTTAGGCTTGAGGCTTGTACCCTTCAAAGTAGTCCCCTCTGCTAGTAGTCTCCTCTTCTAATGTGTCTTCCATTTTGAAATGTTTCTGGATTGAATTTTAGGGAATAGTACACAGCTGCTGTGTTGTATTTTGTCATTGACATTTGTGGTTTGAAAATGACATCCTTTCAAGGTTGCCTTCAATTTTTAAAACAAGAAAAAGTCTGCTGGGGTCAAGGCTGTACAGTATGATAGGTGGGGCAGGATGGTTGTCTAGTGTTTTGCATACAGTATAAGGTTGTGCCAGATAATTGCAGTTAGGGAGTAACACATGAGATAGTGCACTGTTATGGTGCAAAATATAACTATGGTTTCCCCACAGGTCAGGCCTCTTCCTGCACATAGTATCACACGAATCCCTTGATAACATGAAGTTTTTTCAATCCCCTTGAATGTTCCATAACATTCAATGTTAAACATACCTCTATAACGCAAAATTTCTTAGCTAAATACCTAGATAAGCTAAATTTTCTTTGATTTAAATCAAAATACTGCACTAATTAACCTTTATAATATGAATTTTTAAATATAATTATTTCACTACCGACTTGGAACACAAAGTTTTTTACGGGTAAAAACATAAAATTTTACCTTATAGGCTGAACCAGTTTTTGTTTTTAAATAGCCTCGTGAAATAATTATATTTAGTTAAGTAACGGTCACGTCATGGACAACAAAATACAAATCCAAGAATGAATTTTTACTTGTAATCATGTAATAGTATAATTTTACTTCTATAAGATGAATTACCCTTGAAGCATTGAGCTCATAAGACGAATTACCATTGAGCTCCGTAAACCGAGTGTTATGAAGCAGGACCTTGATAACACGAACTTTCATTATCTTAACCTTGACAACACTAACCTTGTTTTGACGAATTCCTCGATAACACAAATGTTTTGTAATCCCCTTGAGATTGGTATTGTCAAAGTTCCACTGTACCTTAAAACTTCCATGTAAAACTCCTTACTTACTGTCTGATTATGTGGAATGTATTTATAATCATGTATTTATAATGGACTAAGCCTTCAAGTCAAAAAAACCACCATTACCTTCAAGTTTGACTATACTCGGGAGCACGTATAATGGTGAAAAGTGAAAGCGCATTGTGCAGAGAGAGACAGAGTGTAACACTGCAACAGGCAGTAAGTGAAACGATTGGCTCTTATTGGCTACTACATAATGTGATATGGCTCTTGCCTCTGTGCAGCTGGCAGCTCTCACCTTCCTTTGTCCTCTGCACTCTAACTCATGTGGGTTATTGGGCCAGGGCAATTCTCTCCTCACCTACTGTTATGATTATGCATTGGTTTTGACATCGTAACCGTAAACACAATTCTTGTCTTCTGTCACAATATTTTTCAAGAAGTTCTCATTGATGTTGTTGGCCCAGTCAAGCAATTCTTGACTGATGTTAACACCATTCTCTTTCTGATCATCGGTAAACAAACATGCCATCGATTTTGCGGAGATGCAATGCATGTGAATCTTGTCTGTTGTGTGGCATGATTCTATGCTGATGCTCACTTCCTCAACAACCTCTTGGACAGTTAAATGTTTAGGTTTGCAAATCGTGCCGAGTTATGTCCAGATAAAAATAACATCCAAATCTTATAGTGCTAAAAAAACTAAAGAAATGGCCACTAAATTATGGATCAAAAACCAAATAAAATAATTACATAGTACAAAAAAACTTACTCAATATGGTGCTCATGAAAAAACATCTCGAACTTTTACAAAACTTGCATCCCTCACAAGTCCATAATGTAACATATTTGATTGAAAAACAAATAAATAATACCATTATTAAGAAAAAGAAGACACAAAATTAAAAAAATCGTAACTTATTGAAAAAACAGAACGACACACAAGAGAACAATATAATAAGTCATCAGTTTTACCCTCGTGTTGTTAATCTTACTGGAATTAAATTCAACAATGAAGAAACCAACCTTTTGAACAAAGGCCTAAAATACAATTTTAAAAACAATAGTTTCAAACAATCACTCTTTAATGAAATATTGAATGCCGAAACTGCAATAAATTCCATATCCGATGAAGAAACATAAACAGTAATAAGACATGCAATTGATAATAAAATAAAAATAGTTATGAAGGCCGAAAATATAAATAATACAAAAACTATTTACAATAACGAAACAAGGGTGTTTAATGAGATAAAGGCGAAATTAATAGACCATAACGCAATCGTCACCAAAGTGGACAAAGTCAACTCTCGTAATTTTAACTTATGAAAATTATAAAAACAAGATACCGGACTTCATTAAAAACAATAACATTATTGAGATTAATAGCGATCCCACTCTTATATTTAATAATAACTTGAAATCAATATTAAATAAAACCAAATACATCATAACGAACGATGAGAAAAAATACTTGAAAATGATAGATCCCAAGGCACCTAGACTTAGGGGCCTTCCAAAAATACATAAAATTAATATCCCTGTCCGTCCTTTAGTTAATTTCATGTCTGCACCTTCATATAAAATTGCCAAAAAACTCGAAAAAATTTTTAGACAACATATAATGTTCAATAAAAATTATAGGTTGAAAAACAGTTTAGAACTGATCGAACTTACAAAAACTATTACAATCGAGCCAAGACACACCTTCGCCTCATTCGATATAGTAAATTTATACACGAACGTACCTATTAATGAAACGTTAGAAATAGCAAAAAGTTTATTACTCTCTAAATCCACATTAAATCATGAAACAGTTGATGAGTTAATCAATTTGACAAAAGTAATATTAGAACAAAATTATTTCACTTTCGATAACAAATATTTTTTACAACGGGATGGATTGGCGATGGGATCCCCATTATCAGGCATCCTGGCGGAAATTTACTTAAATCATATTGAAACAAACGAAATTTTATCAACTAAAAACAAACATTATAATAAAATTTTATTTTACCGACGATATGTGGATGACACAATAATGATTTATAATGGCAATTGCAGGCAATTGGAGATGCTTAAAAAATATATGAATACTATTACAAATAATTTGCAATTCACATTAGAGACGGAAATGAACAATAAAATAAATTGTTTAGATTTAACTTTAACAAAAATAAATAATAAAATTAACTATAATATTTACAGAAAACCAACAATCATAGATCATGCTATTCACGCCTCATCGTATCACCCTATTTCACATAAAATGGCGTTTTTTAATTGTATGATTCATAGATTGCTGGCATTGCCCCTATCTACGGAAGATTATAAAAATGATGTGGCGTGCTTAACGCTCTCGAAATTTTCTTGAGTTAGTGTTGCAAGCTTAAGAAGCTGGTAGGAAGTCAGAAGAGTGTTTGAATGAATTAGTGGACTGTAAATTTAGATTAAGTAACGTTTATTTGAATATCATTCAGAAGCGCAGGCCCACGCAATTACGTCAGACGTTCATAGCCAAAATACAAGATGTGGCGTAAGTTGTCAGGCTACATAATGTGTAGCATTGAAACGAGATCAAATAAGAAGGACATAGTAAATTTAGGTAATTTAGGTTGCCGCGGCTAGCGAGAAAGTAAGGGTGCAAACGCACAGTTCAAAGATTGAGTGATGACTGACTAAACGTAGCGGTGAGGCCAGACGTGGAGCACCGCTACGGTGACGTAAGTGCGCTGGGCAGATTGCGCGTGAGCAAGTACAAGGTACAATGTATTAACATACTGCCCGCCTCAAAATCGGCGATTTTGACATAGTTTGCAGTAAAAAAAAAGAACAAGTTATTTAGCACATACAAGTATACATGAATAAGTTGCACATCTAAGAGATGCAACAATACATGGTACATGAATATTGGCAAAAAATACAAATATAATATAAACAAGTACATCATTAATATAATTAAATACATCATTAATCAATGCTCCATAAGTAATATGTAACAATAGCCCAAAGGCTTGAATATGCGATAAACCATAATAAGAATGATAACAATAATACATGGCAATAAGGACATCGTAGGTGGCATTGCACAATCATTAAAGAAATACAACCAATTTAAAAATAACAGCGTGACACTTAGCGTATAATAAGCAATATTACACAACAATACAAGGCAATATGCCTGAAAAATTCACTATAATAATATACGATAGGAATATGCCACAAATTTAATATAATATATGTAATAAAAAAAATACCCAAAAAATTGCTATACAACAGAAATATGCCCAAAAAATTTAGTATAATATACAATAAAAAATATGCCCAAAACATTTCCATAATAATACAATAGAAAAATACCCAAAAAATGTCTATAATAATATACACTGCCCCACACAGTACACCATAATTGACATCACACTAAGAAGAAGAAAAACATTTAAATGTTCACCAATGCACCGCTACATGGCGTCCATTAAATGATACAATAACTACAAGTGCATAAATGGTATACATTACATAAGTAACATAAGTTACATAAGCAACATTATAGTCAGTAAATGTGCATGGTAGAGCATGTGCTCGACAGGCAATGTCCCGGGCATGAAACACCGAGACGCCAATCAGTCTGATGCCACCGGAAGTGGGCACAGCTTATGGATAGGTCTACGCAGAATGCTGTTAGCAGTACGGACGTCCGTGACACGTACTAACGAATCCTGCCCTAGATATGTCTGAGTGACAATACCGCGTTTCCACAGCAATGGTGGAGTATTGTCATCCAAGATAAGGACTATTGTCCTACCGATAAATTTTTAGACTGCTTTTTCCACTTGTTTCTCTGCTGCAGCTGGTGCAAATAGTCTCTGGACCAACTCTTCCAAAGAGAACGAGTAAACCCTTGCAAAAGCTGCCATCTCCCCAAACGACCCATATTTGTATCCGAATAATCGGGTTCCGGTAGTGCGGTAAGGGGGGAGCCAACCAAAAAAGGACCAGAAATAAAATCTGGTTGCGGAGGACCATATGTGGCGTGCTTAACGCTCTCGAAATTTTCTTGAGTTAGTGTTGCAAGCTTAAGAAGCTGGTAGGAAGTCAGAAGAGTGTTTGAATGAATTAGTGGACTGTAAATTTAGATTAAGTAACGTTTATTTGAATATCATTCAGAAGCGCAGGCCCACGCAATTACGTCAGACGTTCATAGCCAAAATACAAGATGTGGCGTAAGTTGTCAGGCTACATAATGTGTAGCATTGAAACGAGATCAAATAAGAAGGACATAGTAAATTTAGGTAATTTAGGTTGCCGCGGCTAGCGAGAAAGTAAGGGTGCAAACGCACAGTTCAAAGATTGAGTGATGACTGACTAAACGTAGCGGTGAGGCCAGACGTGGAGCACCGCTACGGTGACGTAAGTGCGCTGGGCAGATTGCGCGTGAGCAAGTACAAGGTACAATGTATTATACCCTGATTAACGAAAGAAAGTGACTGGCGGAGCGGCCGCGCGGCGACCGAGTTTGTAGTAAAAACATTCCACTTTATAACCTCGTGGAAACGTAAAATACAGGGCGAGAAATGTCTAATGAACTGTATTTTAATCATCAATTAAAGACGTTTTTAACAAACTTTTCTAATTTTTAAAATCTCTTTTCAATAAATTTACATTGTGAGTTAAAGAAAAAAATACACGAATTTGAATTAAAAAATTAGGGTTTATCGTTTTTATTACGTAAGAACTCAGAGGTTAAGCATCGGAAAAAAATTTCTTGTAGACAAATGGTAGTCCACCTTCTTTAGTACAATATATCAAAAATTGAGATTCCTACGATTAATATTAACGACGTTATTAATTTTTTCCGAATGTACTGTTAACTCCGTTATTAATAATTTTTTTCATTGTGTTTTTTCACAATAAACATAACAAAATTGTATTCATCAATACAAAGTGGTATGTAACCTTCAAATATTACGAAATATAACCGCAATCAGTTAATATAGGAAAATTAGAACTAACATCGCTCAACGGCGCGCGATCGAGTCAAGGTACAGTAACAGCTCAAAGAAAGTGGTGCATACGCTCACGGCTCACACATTGACACATAGCCAACTTACTACGAGTCACCAATCTCTCATAAGTATATACTTAGTTATCTGTCTACTTATTTAATCTAATCTTCTACCTGGAGATCTGTCAAAAACGTACATCTGACCAGACTTTTGTGGTTTAGTTGAACTACATGCTTTTTATAACAGTCTTGAATGATTGTTTATTACTCTTTTGCGGTACGGTATTTATTGTTTTCTTGTTAATAAACTGTTTTTGTTTTGTGATCAGCTTTAATACTACTAATTGAAGTGCAATGTAATTACTGGGAAATTGTTAATGCCATTCAAATTTCTCAATAACTAATTATTTAACTATGAAATATAGTTTACAGTTTAAAACTACCGAGCAAAGCTCGGTCTACCAGATATTGCATAATTATAACAGTATTTTACTGTTATAATGTAATTGAAATGTAAAAACAATTAGTAAATTACTTGTTATTAGCATTGCCAAATAAATAATAAATACAGTACGGTACTTACAAGTATTGTAGTGTTCTTCAGCTTTTATGGAATCCGCTCATAAAATATGTGTATAAATCATAAAAATACACTATTAAAACACTCTATAAAAAACACTTATAGCTGTGAGTTAGTAGTCTTCAAACGAAAGTTCTCTGATACCCTCCATTGGATCGTCATCACTATTATCATCTTCTGAACAATTATCATCCTCGGAGCTACTGCTGTCTTCCACGGATATAATCATTTCCTCCACAGCTTCTTCCATTAGTCCTTCGTTATTCCATGCATCGATAATAACTTTTTTGGTGTGGTCCACTACTTGCTCCCACCTCTCAGCAGTAATTCGATTAAATCCGTCTTTAGTCAGTCGTTCAACTTCTTTTAAAGTAAACATTTTGTTGTTTTCGGCAACATACCCCTTAACCTGAGCCCATATAAGCTCAATGGCGTTAAGATGGCAATGGTAAGGTGGTAGCCTTATCACTTTGTGACCTCTGCTCTCTATCAATTCATCAACAAAATACCTTTTGTTCTGGGGCTTGTGCCATTTCACTAATTCCAAAAGTTCTGATTTTTTCAAGTCGGTTGTAGATTGAATATTTTTCCTATCCAGCCATGCAAGTATGTCAGCTTTTTTATCTTTGCTTGTGGGAGCTTTATCAATTTGCTTAGAATGGTAGGGAGCATTGTCCATGACTATTACTGCAGGCTCTTCTAGGTTATTTAGCAAAGTTTCAGAACACCAACCGAAGAATTTGTCGTGATCCATATCTTCATGGTAGTCACCGGTTTTTTTCGATTTAAATAGTAGAAGGGAATTTGGAACAAACCCTTTTGAAGAACCTGCATGACATATTATTAATCGTTCACCTTTCCCTATAGGTGTTAACATTGTCCCCTGAAGTGACTCATCAGTCCATCCTTGTTTCAAACAATGCCCAGCATTGACCCAGGTCTCATCGAGCCAAATTATATTATCGAAATTCTCGTCTTTGATTTGGCGAAGAAAACGACACCTCCAGGCAGCGACATCGCTTCTCTCCATAATCACTTTTCTGCCCGAAAATTTTCTCCACGTAAATCCTAAACCTTTTAGCACGTTTCTAAGCGAAGACAGACTGCCATTAAACAGCTCTTCATTTTCCAACGATGATAAAAGTTTTTTCAAAGTGGGATATTCTTTTCTTATGTAATATTGATATACATGTCTTCGTATAGCGTCTTCCTGAAAAGTGTCAAGTTTTGTCACAGTTTTCTCCCGTTTCCTCTGTTTGCCCGGAGTTGAAAGTTGGCTATTACTGTCATCTTGTATTTCTTTCAATTTTTTTTCCTTGCAAACTCGCAGAACTGTATTTTTATGTATTTTCAGAGCATCTGCAGTTCGCTGTATTGCATTATTAACCGGAATCAAAGGACCTTTGTTCGCCTTTTCTCTATCAAAATATTCCCGCACTTTGCACACAATTTCTCTTGACTGTCCTTTCATAGGTACGCCTCGGCCCGAAGTTTGTCTTTTCTTTGGAGTTCGAGTCCTAGGTCTTCCCCTATGTTTCCTTGGTTCAGCCTCGTTACGTTGCTCCATGCTCAGCCACCGAAGTATATTCACACAAAATAACTTAAAAACACGTCAATTTATAATGAAAGCACAAGAAACTAACACTTAAAATCAAGATAACCAACAACCGGACATCACTCAACCACCACATCAACTAAACTGAAAGCTGGAAATTTCCCTTACCCTTAGTGTGCGTATAACGGTTCAGTTTTCCTGGAAGCGTGTGCTATTTGTAGACATAAAGGAGAGGCCGAGACGCTGTACGGGAATGACGGTAGCGCGCGAATAAAATGGGTCCAATAGGTTCTGACTGTACTTCCGCCGCAGAGCGCCACGCATTGCTCTCTGTGAAATTCACTTTATATATTAATCCATTGTAGTATTCCTATCACGTACAAGGTGTAAGTTGTATATGTCTTCTACATTTAGTTATCTAAAGAGAGCGTCACGCAAATCTCATTCGTGTACAACTTTTAACAACTGAGTTAACAGGACATTAGAAAAAAATTAATAACGTCGTTAATTTTAATCGTAGGAATCTCAATTTTTGATATATTGTACTAAAGAAGGTGGACTACCATTTGTCTACAAGAAATTTTTTTCCGATGCTTAACCTCTGAGTTCTTACGTAATAAAAACGATAAACCCTAATTTTTTAATTCAAATTCGTGTATTTTTTTCTTTAACTCACAATGTAAATTTATTGAAAAGAGATTTTAAAAATTAGAAAAGTTTGTTAAAAACGTCTTTAATTGATGATTAAAATACAGTTCATTAGACATTTCTCGCCCTGTATTTTACGTTTCCACGAGGTTATAAAGTGGAATGTTTTTACTACAAACTCGGTCGCCGCGCGGCCGCTCCGCCAGTCACTTTCTTTCGTTAATCAGGGTATAACAAGTGAACTAAACATTATCAAACACATAGCGATAGCCAATGGATACAAAAGTCATATAGTAGATAGAATAATTAATAAAAAACAAAATAAACCAATAAATATTGATGTGTCCAAAGAAAAAGTAAACAAATATATTGCAATAGAATATGGTGAAATTCTACACCATATTTTAAAAAACCATTTAAAAAAGCAAAATATTACTTTGGCTTCAAAGGCGAATAATAAGCTTGAGAAAAAACTTACACTTACAAACAAAAATGTACCCTCCGATATATTTGACGGTACTGGTGTATATAGACTTAATTGTTCTGATTGCACACAATTCTACATAGGACAAACGGGTCGTTCCTTCAAATTACGCTATAAAGAACATATCCCAAGCTCCAAGTCAAATGTGAGAAGATCCACATTTGCAGAACATTTAAGCTTACATGATCATAACATAAAGAGTATTGGTGATAATTTAGATATCCTACATAAATGTAAAAAATCACTAAGGCTAGACACCCTCGAAAGTTCGAGATATATAAAGCTATAAAGGAGGATCACAATCGTGTCCTAAACGAAAAAGGAATACATACAAATAATATTTTATTTAATAGAATCGATCATATAGAACGAGAAATCGGCTATATCAGATCGATAAAATTGAACGAAGGTCAAGCCGGCATTGATTAGTTTTACCGTGGGGGCGTTCCTGTGCAGGTTTGTTACGGCCGCGTGTTGCTTTTATTTCGTTGTTATTTTGTTTTAATATGTGTTATTTATTATTTTGTACAATGTATGTGTTGTTTTTTAATTTTTAATATTTGACGAGATGAATATACATCGATTAATGTTTTAACCTTAATCATATTGGATCTGATGATGACACCATTGGTGTCGAAACTCGAGTAATCCCTGTAGGAGTCTGAGAAACGTTGACAGAAGGTAATTAACCTATTTTATAGTGTTAATTGTTCAATGTTCTGCCTACTTTAAAACTATAAAACAAATATAATTAAATCACTACCAACTCGGAACACAAGTATGTCGTGACACAAGTCGGTTGTGTTCCGAGTCGGTAATTATATTTAGTTAATCAACGGACACGTCATGGACAATGAAATCCAACTATTAAACGGTTTCCAGCACTGTGTTTGGCACACACAGTCAGCCACATGTGCTTGCTGAAGCATTTTTAATGTGTCTGTAAATGTTTTACTGACTTTGAAACCAAGTTTAACACAAACATATTGTTATTCAAGATATTTCGTTCTTAATTGTTTCAAAAGTCTGATGAGAGAAAATATATATATATATATATATATATATACATATATATAATACCTGAACAAATACAAACCAATACAAAACATGACACAATATTCAAAGCACTCAACATTGAAAATACACAAAAAAACTAACACATACACCACAATCACACACAATAAAACCAATTTGAAGTACCAGAAGCCAACAGGAAGCCACAATAATAATAGTCAACCAACAACACATATGTACTTCACCAGACACAAAAACCGGAAGGCTGAGGATGGGTACAAGATGGTACCCGAAACATGTTCCTAATAAGGAAAAAAAAGGTATATCTTGAAGTAAATTTATTTATAAATATTAAATGTAATACATATATTACAACAATACAAGTTGCATATATCTATATGTAATTTAATTTGTATAGCCCCACGTTCTTTGGGAGCCAAATGTAACAAGTTATATATTCTGTGCAATTTAATTGGTACATTAATTGAACTCATACACTTTATATAACATTACTAACAACTTGTATGTGTATTTGGGGTTCAAGTGTAAATATAATAAGAGTATTTTTATTATCAGTATTAAAAACTCATATTTATTATTTTTTCATTATTAAAATTATTCATAAACATCATTAATTTGTCAGTCACGATATTGCTCATTATTTAATATTTATATCTTACGATATGCAACATTACATATATTATAAAAATTTCTTATATCTAAACATGTTAATCTTATGTCTAAACATGTTAAATAATTTTTATTAATTTATTATAAAATTAAAATATTCTTATATTGAAATAAATTGTCTTATCTTAGATCTGACCTCTACTCGCTCAGTCTATACCAATGTTTTGACTTCAATTTAACTTTATATTAATTTCTTGTAGACTAGCTTTTGTTTTAATATTCAACTTTAAATTAATCTTTCTATACTTCAAATATCTAATCACTTTACTATTTATTTTGATCATAAACTCTACTCTCTTTACTTTAAATTCTCTTTCATTTATTACTGCTTTTATATTTATTATGCGATCGCTCATTCTTACGACTAAACATTTATTTACATTTTTACATATTATTACTAAATATAAACTTTCTTTGTTTCAATTTACTGTCTTTTGAAATTGTCTTTATGAGCTCTTTTGTTTTTATAAATCATTTAAAATGCATTAAGCATGTCACCTCGATTTCTGATGATCTTACGACTGTTGTCCGGGGTCCAGCGTTGTCTAGAGTTAATCATCCATTCCTCTTGTCCTGGCGTGGTCCTGGATACGTCTAGGGTCCATCGTCGATCTACAGCATGTGTTCCTGGATACATCTAGAGTCCAGCATCGATCTCCGGCAGCTTTCCTGGATACGTCTAGAGATCAGCATCGATCTACGGCATGTGTTCCTGGATACGTCTAGATTCCAGCGTCGATCCACAGCATATTTCCTGGATATACTCTTGGTAGACTAACTATTGCTGTATTTACTTTTCCCGTAATATTGTTGTGACTTTAACAAACGTCATTTCGTTTGTTACTGCGACTTGTAATAGAATAAAAAAAAAACTGTTTTGCCGATGGACAGCATGTCCGGCTGCAACTGAGTCTTGAAATGAAGAGAAGGGTTTTTGGTCGAACCTTTAATTTATACCCTCTCGAGATTCCCGCGCTAGTCGGCTCCAAAATCGTCCTGTCGATACCTGCGTATCTCGTGACAGCCCCCACTACTGAACCTTTTCATCTATTTGCAATTATTAGAAAATAGCACTGTTTTGCATGGAATCGAGATAGCACAAGGCGTAGCTACTTCGATTAATCACTCACTATATTAATTTGAGCGTCTTAGGGTAATTTGCGTATTTTTTAGCACGTTTATATTGCACTGTCTTCGCATAACATGTTCTATTAACGTCATCTTTTCACTGGGGATAACTATAATTTTTACCCACACTTTGGTGCCTTTGGTTTGATCATACATTAATTAGTTTTCTCACAGTGAATTAAAACAATTATTTTATTAATTACTTGGGGTGGGTTGCTGAGTTTCTTGTCTATGCCTGGTTCACTCACACACACAAGATACACGTGTAACACACATACAATTGAGCAGGTGTTTACTGCGTGTCGGCACAGGTTACTTGCTCCCCTAATCTAACAATGAAATACTTCTGCAATCTCAGACCTGTCCATTTACCCATAACTTATACAAAATTTACATTTATTTAAATTAATGCCTAATACAGCTATGGCTGTATCGTTGCAATATATACATACATATATATATATATATATTATAAAGTTCTTTGCTTGCTCTTATATTTATTTGTATTAATATAAGGAGATAAATGGTTGTTTTGTGAAGTGACCTACCTGCTATGCGTTCTTGCGACTTCTTCCAACTAAGGGCATAGGAGTTTGTATTTTGAATTCGCAAGTAGGTTAATTCAAGTGTGCAAAGTACTGTTATAGTTATTTTGAATAGTTTTGTGATGTTGGTAGGCTTTGTAGTACAGCAATAAAAATACGGTGGTGGATAAAATTGGAGTTTATTACTCTAATAGGACATATGTATGAAAAATCTTATGACTAGAGCAATCCTTACATACTAAACAGTAATTTGTATCTTGTACGATGTTTTCTGAATGGGTATTAGCATTCAGAAGACGAGCTTATTATTTTCAATTGATACGAGTTATATTTTTCATTAATTTGAAGAAGTTAATTTTAAAACAATTTAATCTATGGAATTTTCAATTCTTTTGTACTTTTGTACGGATTTTATTACTTTAGATGATTTAAATACTCCGAAAATAAGTTAGCTGTGAATCTAGTTCAATGTGCTTTCATTTACTTGGATTGTTTCACGTATACTGCATTATAGGTCTCTAAGTAATTCAATGTTAGTATTTATATAGCGCTTGTTATATACGTCTAATTCTTATCTATTGATTGTTACTTAAGCTTATACGTGTTATACAGATTATCACAGTATGAATGTATCTTATTAATCTAGAGTCTCTGTTTTATTGGCATCTGAATCAATTTAGTTTTACAATGATTTAAATGAAAAAGAATAACCTTTTGAGAAGTTTATAAATTATATTTGACTTCCCTTGTTCTGAAGATCGTGATCAGGTGCTCCCGGGGTTCCTTGGTTTTCCTGGTCCAATCTGCTAGTGGCGATGATTTCCTCTGCGTCTTGGGTTCCATGGCTAAGAGTTCGGGAATCAGCAACACTCAGCTTCTTCTGCAACTGTTGATGGCTTAACGTCTGTTGTTTTAACTGCTGCAACTGCGTCAGGCCCCTCGGTCCGGTATACGCTGCACTCCTGGTGTGTGTATCTCGCCTTGGGTTGCGCTCCTCTTCGTCAATTCTTCAGCTTGTACCACGTACTAGACGGCCTCGTTCTGTTGTACTCTCGATGTGTCTTCACGTATTATATAACTGATCTCTTTACATGCGTAAGTCAACAGGTTAATGTTTTGAGCTGTACGCTTATTTGTTGAAAAAAAGTAAGAGTATCGTAAGTATACGTCTTCACAGGTCGAGTCGTTACAGTTGAGTGCCTGTGTTCAGCCCGAATCTAACGGTTCGTTCAAATTTTTAGAATAATTTGATTGGCTGAGACACCCCCCTTCTCCTTGTAATTCATCTCACCTCACTTGTGTGAACGAAAATAATTCTCACAGTTTGAGAATTGTTATTAGTCTTAATATTCTGAAAAAAAAAACGGATTTCAAATGTAGGACAGGATGTCCTGTTGCAATTTGTATTGCGATTATCTTGGCTGCAAGCCAAGTTATGCTTATTCTAGAATACACATCTGATTGGTAATTTCTATAACTATGACATATTCAAAGCTCTACCCCGTAGCTCACTCACTAGGGGAGTTATTAAATAAAATTAATTATCTCTTTTAATCTTTAATTATATGAACTGAAATTTGAACACCCTATTACAAATATTTCGGCAAACATTTTGTCTATTTTGGATTTTTCCTATATTTATCGGTTTCCGAAATATTAATAATTTAAAATTAGGGCGTGTCCCTAATTGTTATAACTGTATGTGGTTACATAATGCCACCGGACGCTGCCGTTGGTCGCTATACAATTCATTTGAACGCTCGCTACTGCACATGGCGTGATTGTAACGGTTTAAATTTATTTTAACATTGATTTTCAAAACTACATATAACACCAAATCTTTGAGATTCGGTTAAGTTATAATATATAGTATATATAAACACACATTTTCTAAACTTAATTTTAATTTCTATCTGTCCCTTCCTCTATACTGGTTAAAAAATGCCTAAATCAAAATTAAAATAATTTTTTAATTAGTTGGTGGTTCTAAAATATTTAATACCTATAAATTATTTGTAACAGTCAAATTTTTTAGTTTAATAATTAAATTGACCGTTACAAAATTAATTACACTTTTAAGGGATACAGGAAAAAGAGTCAAACATATTACAATTTATTGATAAAACAATAAAAAAATAATTACAATTAAAATAGGCCTACTACTACAAAGAACTAAACTAAATTTCCAAATTCTAATTAAAAATTATTTTCTTGGATTTCGTTGTCCATGACGTGTCCGTTACTTAACTAAATATGCACTTCAAAATTACAATATTCGTTACAAAATTAATTCACTACCAACTCGGAACACAAAGTTTTTTGTGTATCATAAAACAACAGGGGAAACAAAAGACAACATAAACAGTTACTAACGCACATAAACAAAATACACAAAAACATAACTTTCTCTGCCGAATACGAACACAATCTATGGAAGAATGAACGAACAAGGACCGATTGTCCAAGACCAAAGGGGGGGCCCGAATGGGTTGTGCAGTACGCGTTCTGAATTCACGCTACAGCGCATGACGTCACCTTGGAGGCGGAATTCAGTTTTATTTATATTTGTACTCTGTGGCGGAATTACTGCTTGCCTAGTATTATTACATTGTTGTTATATAGGTGTTATCCGGGTTATAAATTGTGAGTTTAATCACTGTTAATTTATGCGTTTGTTCATAGGTGTAGCAATACAGATTTAGAACAAATACGTGTAGTGTTTTGAAAAAAAAAAGTGGTACAGAACTGTTTAAATTTAGGCTAAATATTGTTGGCGTAACATTTCACAAGAACGTTTCGACAGTAACAGTGTTAGGTTACCAATAGGTTTGTATAGGTGTTTACGAAAATTTAATTATTTTCAATTACCTTTCTTAATTTTCTATTTATTCTTTTGTTTGTTGACATAGTTTTGGGTTTTTTAATACGTGTATGTTTTTTGTTGTGACATCGAGGTAAACGTTGTTTTATCATTTGGTTTTTTTTTGCCGTTGTTTTGTTGTTTGTTGAACATAGCTATTACTTTAGTTGTTGTACTTTTATTCTTGTACAGTTACTTTCTCTTAATTTTCTATTTATTATTAGATTTGTTGCGATAGTTTTTAGTTTTCAAGGCGTATTCGTTTTTTGTTGTGACACCAAGGTAAACTTTGTTGTTTCGTCTCATTTTGATTTTTCGTTATTTAACATAGCTATTATTTCTGTTGTTTGAACTTACTCTTGTCATTATTTTACTGCCAATATGCCTTAGTGTGCTGTAGCCGGCATGGGCGTCGTCAGCATAAAATTATTGGGGGGGACACACATTAGGGTCTCAGGAGGGTCCAAGACTACCCCCCACCGGAAAAATTACCCTTTGTAAATCATATTTTGAAGCATTTTTTACTTAAGTGGGTGCAATAGGTTGTTGACAATAATATTGACTGAGTTTGTTATTTTTGGAACATGATTAAATGCATTTTTTTACTCTATTTATTACACAGTAAATTAGGTCAAATGAACACTTTTACGTTTTTAAAACTAACTTACCAAATTAAGTTAAAATATTGTATAAAACTTAACTAGCCTATTCAAGATTTGTAAAAATAGTAAAACAAATCAAAAATGAATTTAAAGTAAAGAACATGACTTACGATAGATATATCATATATGATATATTATGAGCAAAGAGTAAAGTTATGGCTTACTATCTAAACCTAAACCATTTGTTATTATTACACTGAGCCAAATACATTCCTCCTTGCTTCACAATTGCATATAAATTTTTTTGCTACATTTCTATCATCTAATTTGTCCAACAGTGTTTTGTGCACGTAACAAACAGCTACGTGATTCAGCCTTTTTTGAGTCATAGTTGACCGTAGATAGGTCTTCAGTTTTCGTAAAGCACTAAAACTCCACTCTGCTTCACAACTTGAAGCTGGACATACAAGCATAAGCCTAACTAACACTTCAACATTGTAGAATAAGTCCCTAACTTCTTTTGCCATCGAAACCAACACATCTTTAGTGTCTTTCAGGCACTTTACTTTATACTGAAGATGAAAGAGTTGGAGTTCTGTTTTTAATGAATGGTCGTTAATTTCCGGATAAGGAGTTACTACATCATATCTCTTCTTTTCTAGAAGTACCTTTTCTAACAGAATCTGTTTCTTCATACTAGCTTGTTCAAGTATTCGATTCTTAAGGCCTTGTACAGCATTGTCAATTACTTCAAAATATTCTCATCTGTAGTGTTCCAGTGGTGAAATATATTTGTGTCCATCAATGCCCTCAGACATCCTCTTGGGCACCCTTCTTTCCCTGGGTAGTCTCAGCTCTTCAAGACCAAGCTCTAAGATTTTTTCATTGCACTCTTGATATACAGATGAAAACTTCTCGTTTGTTCTGAGTTTTTCAAGAGCATCAGCAACGTGCTGAACAGATGCACATAGTCCAGTAAGTGTTCTTTTTTTGCCCTGAAAACTCTTGTTTAAAATTTCGAGAAGTTCAATAACTTCTCTCCCCATAATCAAACCTAGATATGTTCTCCCATCTTCAAAAACACTTAACAAACCACTGGCTCCTTCATATCTCTGCTCCGTAAGCTCATTCAGTGTCTTTAGAATTAGAGGATATTTCTTCAAAATTTCATTTACTTGTGATCGCCGATATATCCACCTTGTGGGACACAGAGGTTTAATTTTTGCTATATTACTGACAGGACCTTGAGCTGCATTCTCAATAATGTGTTTGTACTCGTCTTTTGCTTTTGTGTTTGAAAGCAATATTCCCAGCTGATGGGCCCAATCCATGGCGTTTTTAACGGTTCTTGAACTTTCGCAGCTTGCTTTCATCACCAG
Source organism: Magicicada septendecula (assembly GCA_034769895.1). NCBI lineage: Eukaryota > Metazoa > Arthropoda > Insecta > Hemiptera > Cicadidae > Magicicada > Magicicada septendecula. The sequence continues at coordinate 318,489,314 of CM068376.1, read as the reverse complement.
ATTAATGCAGTGAGCACCACAGTGAATGTAGTCCGCAAGTGGTTGTTTATCTACTACAACTGATTGAGTCCCTTTATGGATACCACTCATGTTACCTGCTCCATCATAAGTCTGCCCGCGAAGATTGTACAAAGGGAGTTGCAATCTAACTAGAGCATCAAAAATAAGAGCTGCTATGTCTGTACCACACGTCTTTGCCGTTTCGTAAAAACCCAAAAAACTTACATGAGGATCCAGATCGGCATCAACCCATCTAACACAAAAACTAACTTGTTCATCCCCTGAAACATCTCTAGTCCCGTCACAAATAACAGAAAACATCAAAGGATCAGTTGATTTAATGCTTTGGACTACACTGGACAGAATTTCGTTTCCCAAAATCTGGATTATTTCGTTTTGTATTGTAGGGTGTGTATAATTAGTCTCTTTTTGAAGCCACAGTTTCAAAGAAGGCTTATCTTCACTGCAAACTTTCAGCAGTTCCATTAGGTTTTCTTCAAAATTCTTGTGTCCTCTAATGGCCAGTCCTTGCCTAACAAGGTACTTTAGACTTCCTATAATTGTCATCAAAGACTCTAAAGCTAGTTTTTGTTGTTGAAGTTTTATATTTGATAACTGTCTCTCGATAGGTGCTTGTAACTGAGTGTGGCTCAAAACAGCTTGAGAATGGGCAGCACTTTTCTTGTGCATTTTAAACTTTTCAATAGCTTTCTTCCAGGTTTTAAACCCGTTTTCACTAAATGCCTTATCCCCTTTAGTAGCCAGAGTTTTGTTTGGGCACAACTGAGCGTATCTCGTGCAGTAAAAACAGCTTACCCCTTCAGTTCCAATTACGTGAAGCCGGCCAAGGAAATGTTTCATACCAACTTTTCTGAAAACTTAGTATTCGGCCGGATAGTTGCTGCACTGGGAAGCCATCAGGTAGAATCTTAGGCTGATGAAGAGAAGTCTAGCAAACGAAACTATCGACAGATGCCATCACGTCTTCGTTAGGCGTTTCTTGTACTTTAGTTGCAGTGACCGATGTTGCTGGTGCTCTAGAAAGTGGAGAACATGGTAAGATTTCCTCTTTACGTGTAAGTTCTTCATCATTTACTTTCGATAGCGCTGAGAACAAAAATAAATGTTAACAATAATACAATAATAAAAATAAAAGTAATAGCCAACAAATAAATAAATGCCTAGCTATATAAGAGTTGTTAACGATTTTTTTCATACAAAACTTGAATCGAACAATAAATTCATGAAAATGTTTATGAACTGAAAAAAACCCGGTTTGTTTATGTATTTCTTTTTTTTAATATATTAAATATATTATGTAATAGGTACATATACATAAATCAAAATTAAATTGTAATAACACAGGAAGTTGATACGAAATGATACAAAATTTGGTCGACGTAAGACGTAAGTAAGCATGCATTATACTACTGTATAATGCTATAATGATTATTCATTAAATCACTAAAATGATTTATAAAAAGTGGTATTATTATTATAATGCTATAATAATACTATAATGATTATAGTATGCTTACGTTGAGTTGAGTTTCTATGTAAATTTTCAGTAACTAATAATATAAAGAAAATTCTTTAACGAAATTTCAAGTGAAAATTAAAAAAAAATACACACTAGGATATTAATTTTGTTTTTAAAAGCGTTTAAATATAAAATTTTGTGCTTTATTGTTTGTAACATTAAACATAATTATTTTAAAATAAAAATGACAAATTATTCACTTACCAGCGTCTTCTGCTTTCTTTTGTCTTTTAAAAAAAGACAATATATCTTGTTGGGTTTCTGCTCCCTTCATATTGACACTGACACACTGACACAAATGAGTAATGAGTATATCACCAGGCAGTGCAGTGAAGGGAATACCGTCCTCTTGTCGCACCACTGGCACTGTGTTCGCTGGTCAAACCGTTTTGTTTATTTACGGACGGGAATAGCCCAGTTCTAGGAAAGCCAGGCTGTGCGATATATCATATCTCATGTACCGGCTCCTGGCTCCGCTACTGCGAAACACTTGTTACTCATTCCATTCGCATTCCGAACGATGCCATACGATGGTACAATGTAAGTTTAAAATGAGATTTGTTATGATTGCTATATTCAAATATTGGGGGGGGACATTGACCTACGTTCCAAACATTGGGGAGGACACGTCCCCCCCCCCCCGGATCGACGCCCGTGGTAGCCGGTTGTAATTCACACAACAAAAGAATGAAGGGGACAGATATTAAATATCATTCATTTCCAAAAGACCCCAATGTACAAAAAAATATGGATTTCAAAGTGCTACAGAAAAGATAATATTAATATTTCAAATGCTACGGTTTGATCAAAACACTTTTCTACAACAGATTATGTTCGTGACTTACGTGCTGAGTTAATGAATATACCATCAAGAAGAGTTCTCAGAGAAGATGCTGTCCCCCATGTGAATCTTCCCGTCGTCATCACTGGTTGTAATGACGGTATGCCTTGCTGCAGTGATGATAATACAGGGGTATCAGGCGTTCTTGAAAGTAATAAAGTCAGTGGCAGAAGAGAGATGTCATGCAAGAGAGGTCAGGAAAAGAGCATTAAAAACCCTATCGGCTTTGTCACCCAAAAAAATTAAAATGGACCAAAGCACTATTACAAACTGCGAGATTGAGCTCAAGGATGTACAATCACTTAAGCATGTAAAAAAGTTGGAAAGTGAAAACCGTTTTTTGAAATCTATGTGCGAGACTTTCAAGCTGAGAAATACATTTCTGAAGGAACAGAGAAAGGTTGCTCTTGAAAATTTAAAACGTCAAGACGAGAATATGAAAAAACTTGTTGAAGATAAGATAATAAAAGTTTTAGGACAAATTTTTACTGAAACACAAATTAACTGCTTACTGTCAAATGAAAACCGTGCAAAATGGAACTCTGAAGACATCGCAAAGGCAGTTACACTATGCACTGTATCAAGAAAATGTTACTTGCTCTTCAGAAATAAATGTGGTTTTCCCTTGCCAGGACTATCGACTTTGAAGAGATGGACATCTGCTTCATTTTGCTGTCAGCCGGGCATACTCCATAATGTTCTGTGTTTCATGAAAGCCCAGGTGAACACACTGACCACTGCTGAAAGAATGTGTGTTATTTCTTTTGACGAAATGAATGTAGATAGTAGCGTCAGTTACGATCAGAAGGAAGATCGTGTTGTAGGGCCTCACAGCAATTGTCAGATTGCCATGCTTCGTGGTCTCGTAGCTGGTTGGAAGCAGACAATATATTATGATTTTGATGTCCAAATGTCGGCTGAATTGTTAAAAAACATTTGTTGCGTGGAAGACGTAGGGTACAATGTTGTTGCCACTGTAGCAGATCTAGGGACAAAAAATCGACGAGTGTGGAATGAACTAAATGTAACGTATACAAATTCGTGGTTCCCAAACCCACACAACGTAGAAAAAGTCATATGGGTTTTCACAGATGTTCCCCACCTTTACAAGCTTTTACGAAATCATTTTCTAGATGACGGTCTGACACTCTCCGACAACAAGCACATCACAAAGATGACCGTTGAAAAATTGTTGGCATTGGATAATGGTGAATTCAAATTGTGCCCTAAGCTCTCACATGTCCATCTCACCGTCAAAGGTAGGGAACGTCAGCGCGTGTTTTTGGCGACGCAGTTATTCTCAAACACAACGGCTGAAGCAATTCGATATTTATTTCCTGAAGAAGAACATGTGGCTAAATTTTTTAAACTGATTAACGATTCTTTTGATATTTTAAATTCAAGAAGATGTGTAGATAATAAACCTTTGGCTACCGGGTATGGCACTCACCGTGAAGTACAAGAAGGTGTACTTAAAAATTGTATACTTGTTGTGAAACAATGCGCGTAGGAAAATCTCAGAATTTGTTGCCATTTCAAAAAGGTTTTATGATGACCATCAACTCGTTATTTGGCCTTTTTAGTCATATACGAAAAACAATCTTAAATATATTTTAACTGCAAGACTAAATCAAGACTGCCTGGAAAATCTTTTCTCCCAAATATGAGGCATTGGGCAGTTTTTTATTAACCCACCACTGACAGAAGTTAAACATCGACTTCGTTTGCTTTTGGTGGGTCAAAATACAAACAAAATACCTTTTTCAAAGGAAGCACCTGTTGTCCAAGATGATGATCAGGAAATTATGACTTCTCACCTCTTGCAAGGTATCTTACCTGACATGACCAAGTAGCTATCTATGATTGAAGGGTCAACAGAAATGCAAGATTTCTCCTTGTCATTTAGTGCAGACGTTGACGTTCCTGCAATCAATGATGGAGCAGACTGCTCTACTGAGGGGTTCCGCTACCTAGCTGGCTACATTGCCTATCGTGGGAGAAACCATAATCCTACAATGCGAACACCTTAAGAAAATGTATATCCCCCTCCCGTTGGTACTTCTGCTGGAGGCTGGATAGAGTTGTTATCTCGAGGTGGTCTTCTTGTACCTTCAGAAGACTGGGTGCACAAGATTTCACAGTGTGAAATAATTTTTAGGGACATCAATGGGCCGGATAGTTTGTATAAAAGTAAAAATATTATAAAAAATATGACTACAAGAATTTTAAGTAAATTTCCTGAGATCCCAACAGAAGTTGTAAAAATATATGCCCAAGAATGTTCACTCGCCTTCGTTTCATGAATGCCCGCATGAAAGCAGCAGAAGCACAGATGAGAAAATCACACCAGTGGCACGCATCGTCCATAGTTAAACCCACACATTAATTAATATATTTCTACTTTTGTATTAATTAGGATGGTATTATAGGCATCATTGTTCTTTGCAGGAAGGTGGAACTTAGACAGCCGCTGTCTGGTTTGGACTTTGAAGTCTGTCTGTGTTGTTAGTAGTTTTGTAAGCGATTACAAAACTACTAACAAAACAGAACACACACTATCAAAACGCATGCCCAAAGCACAAAACAAATTCGATCTACCTGGGGTATACAAGCTAAATTGCTCAAATTGCAATAAATTCTACATAGGCCAGACAGGACGTAGCTTCAAACAGAGATACATTGAACACACAAAAGCACTCCACACCACTACAGAATGTACCTTTGCAAACCACCTCATTGAAGCAAACCACACATATAAAAACATCGACAATAACATGAACATTCTACACGTACACACAAAAGGCCGAAAACTAGACACTCTAGAACAATTAGAAATATACAAACACACAAAAACAAATAAAAACGACATCCTAAACGAACAGACACAATTCAAATCGCACGCATTATTCGAACACATCTCACCACACACACACAGCTTCAATCTTTCGAATAACTATCCCGTCGCCAACAACAAGACGGACAACGCTACCTATGGCAGCCTCTGATGAAGCCTTCTAAAGGTGAAAGCCTGTTTAGGCTGTAAGGTAAAACTTTACGTTTTTACTTATAAAAAACTTAGTGTTCCGAGTCGTCAGTACTATAGTGATATTTAGTTGTTAACGGACACGTCATGGACAACGAAATCCAAGAATGTATAGTTTGATAAAACGATAGTTTAATTCTTGGATTTCGTTGTCCATGACGTGTCCGTTACTTAACTAAATATCACTATAATATTGACGACTCGGAACACAAAGTTTTTTATAAGTAAAAACGTAAAGTTTTACCTTACAGCCTAAACCGGCTTTCACCTATAGAAGGCTTCATCAGAGGCTGTCGTTAGTAGCGCTGCTCGTCTTGTTGTTGGCGACGAGAAAGTGTTTCGAAAGATTGAAGCTGTGTGTGTGTGGTGAGATGTGTTCGAATAATGCGTGCGATTTGAATTGTGTTTGTTCGTTTAGGATGTCGTTTTTATTTGTTTTTGTGTGTTTGTATATTTCTAATTGTTCTAGAGTGTCTAGTTTTCGGCCTTTTGTGTGTACGTGTAGTATGTTCATGTTATTGTCGATGTTTTTATATGTGTGGTTTGCTTCAATGAGGTGGTTTGCGAAGGTAGATTCTGTAGTGGTGTGGAGTGCTTTTGTGTGTTCAATGTATCTCTGTTTGAAGCTACGTCCTGTCTGGCCTATGTAGAATTTACTGCAATTTGAACAATTTAGTTTATATACACCGGCTAGATCGAATTTGTTTTGTGCTTTGGGCATGCGTTTTGATAGTGTGTGTTCTGTTTTGTTAGTAGTTTTGTAAGCGATTCTGTATCCTGCTTTTTTGAATTTGTGGGCAATTTTTTCCGTTTGTTTGTTGATGTATGTTAGTGTTATGAATTTGTTGTTTTCTGTCTTTGTCTGTTGTTTGTTTTGTATTTTGTGTAGGAGTTTACTGACTATTGTTCTGTCATAACCGTTAGATTCTGCTAGATATTTTATCGTGTTTAGTTCGTCTTTGTAGTCTATTTCATCTAAGGGGATGTTGTTAAGTCTATGTATCATGGTTCTAAAAGCAGCTTGTTTGTGTTGTATTGGGTGATTGGAGGTGTTGTGTATTAGTGTGTCAGTTGTAGTTGGTTTTCTGTATATACTGAATTTGTGCCTGTGTTCTAGTTTTGTGATGGAGAGGTCTAAGAAGTTTATGGTATTGTTGTGTTCGTATTCGGCAGTGAAGGTTATGTTTTTATGTATTTTGTTTATGTACGTTGTGAACAGTTACTAACGTACATAAACAAAATACATAAAAACATAACCTTCACTGCCGAATACGAACACAACAATACCATAAACTTCTTAGACCTCTCCATCACAAAACTAGAACACAGGCACAAATTCAGTATATACAGAAAACCAACTACAACTGACACACTAATACACAACACCTCCAATCACCCAATACAACACAAACTAGCTGCTTTTAGAACCATGATACATAGACTTAACAACATCCCCTTAGATGAAATAGACTACAAAGACGAACTAAACACGATAAAATATCTAGCAGAATCTAACGGTTATGACAGAACAATAGTCAGTAAACTCCTACACAAAATACAAAACAAACAACAAACAAAGACAGAAAACAACAAATTCATAACACTAACATACATCAACAAACAAACAGAAAAAATTGCCCACAAATTCAAAAAAGCAGGATACAGAATCGCTTACAAAACTACTAACAAAACAGAACACACACTATCAAAACGCATGCCCAAAGCACAAAACAAATTCGATCTAGCCGGTGTATATAAACTAAATTGTTCAAATTGCAGTAAATTCTACATAGGCCAGACAGGACGTAGCTTCAAACAGAGATACATTGAACACACAAAAGCACTCCACACCACTACAGAATCTACCTTCGCAAACCACCTCATTGAAGCAAACCACACATATAAAAACATCGACAATAACATGAACATACTACACGTACACACAAAAGGCCGAAAACTAGACACTCTAGAACAATTAGAAATATACAAACACACAAAAACAAATAAAAACGACATCCTAAACGAACAGACACAATTCAAATCGCACGCATTATTCGAACACATCTCACCACACACACACAGCTTCAATCTTTCGAAACACTTTGTCGTCGCCAACAACAAGACGAGCAGCGCTACTAACGACAGCCTCTGATGAAGCCTTCTATAGGTGAAAGCCGGTTTAGGCTGTAAGGTAAAACTTTACGTTTTTACTTATAAAAAACTTTGTGTTCCGAGTCGTCAATATTATAGTGATATTTACGATAGTTTAATTACTTCTGTAATTAATCTACTAAAATTTGCTTCATTAGTATTCAGGCTTTGTTTATATCGGTCTAGACTGATCTAATTACTAAATTTAATTTTTAGCAAGGTGTTTCGGTATTATTTTTTCGACTATCAATCGGTTTATTAAAAATTATGTATAAGAAATCTGTACTGCTTCTTCAGTTGCTATACGATTAATATTAAAAGCGTACACATTTAAATTACGCAAACATTCGCTTCATATAACATTATTCCGTACTTCATTCAATAAAATAAGTTCGTAAATAAAAATATAAATAACAAACAAACTGTAGTTAATAAAAAAAATAACATATTTGTATTGAGAGGTATTTACCGCGCAGCTCGTTACTCGATGGTGACGTCATTTCAACAGCCAATAGTAATTCGTTTCGGATCGGGCCCAACCTTATAGCATAGCCTATGCTTATAGTATAGTAACCTGTGATAGTAACCTTGCCGAGACCGAAGAGGAGCCGACTAGAGTGGGGGTAGGTTCTGCTAGCACAAACATCGACCTGAAGGTAAAGGTGAACGATCGTTGTTCCGAGTTTTGAAATGACCGGCCGTTCATTTCAAAACTCAGAGTTCCCCCCACTCTAGTCGGATCCTGTTCGGTCTCGGTCTCTCGGATCTTGTTCTGTTCCGAGTTCTGAAGTGAACGGTCGTTCATTCATTCCCCTAGCGGATTCGTATCTAATGATCCGTTCTGTTCGGTCAAGACCGACACATCGCTAGTGACTAATAACCTGTTAAGTAGTGATTAGCAGTTTTTTTTAAATTGCGGCAGTATATCTTATTTAAGCGAGGTTAATTTTTATTGAATAATTGAATCTTATCGAAGAATAATTTGCGGAATTGGCAACAAAAATGACGAAGTACCACAAGTTGGAATCAAAAGTTGTGGAAAACCTTTACAACACTGCTAATAGACTTAGAATCGACAGCATTAGGGCAACCACAGCATCAAAATCGGGGTATGTACAGTTTTAATAAAAGTATTGGGTTGGTTCTACTATTTTAGGAAGTTAAGTGTAGGTTACACCTTTCTGTGGGATCAAAAATTTGTGTTTATTAGCATAAATTAGATTATAACCACAACTCGTGTGACGTAGGTATTTTAAGGTGTCAACCGGCATCGTCGAGATTCTCGCTGGTTCAGTTGAATAACGCACTTAAGTTGCGATTTTACGGATTTAAGCCATACTGACACTGTATAATTATGAATTTAACATTTGATTGTTCAAATCACTGAAATATATATATACCGGTATACTTTTCAATATAAAAGTTTTATACTTAACTCCGTTAAAAATTTTTACCATAAAGGCCGTTTTAAACACAAGAACTATAATTTTTTGGATCACATGTAGGCAGGAAAATATTTTTGTATTGTTATTTGTTAATGGGGAAGGGCATTAGATTCCTTCGTTTCACATGGGATGTCGCCTGCATTTGTTTTTTTATAAACTATTGTTTTTTTCTGTGAATCAATCAAAAACTAAGGTAACCAAGTAAACCATCCTTCCTCAGAAGTATCGTTTATGTGCAAATTATTAAAAACTATTTTTTGAAAATACACCATAGGCGGAAATATATGTTTTACTAGCCACACTAACCATTAACCCTTTTTGTTTCTCCTTGCAAAACCTCTTTTTTTTGTGTTGGTGGGGGGGAAACCTCTTTTTCCAAGAAAAAGAGAAAAAATATCATAGAAAAAAGTGATTTAAGTCAAAATGCATGAAAGCAATTTAATAATATGTAAGGAAGTTTTATGTCATATACAGGATAATGAATAAACCAATGTAATATTTGTTTAAAGGGTAATTGTGAACTTTCTAAGTTTTCTGATATTGAAGTGAAATATATTTTTCCCTATTCTTCTGTGTTCAGCCAGTCGCAAAGAGTAGGTCCAGTATTACTACTGTAAAAACCTGGTATGTCTTATAGAGGAATGTATATTGGCTGCAATATTTAAATTTATTTATCTGTAGTCAGTATTCATAAAATTCCTAGTCAGTTGAAGTCAGACGTACTTTTGAAGTAAATAATTTGCTTCTGTATAAGTGCGTACCATTTAACCTGTCCTATAATTTTAGGGTCACAACCATGGCAACATTACAACATTACACTTTCAGTCACACATTCCCCACAGGTATTTTATAGGCAGTAAATATGACTAGCTTTGTGCCTTGGATATATTTATATGATCAAGGAGAGTTGTGTTCAGGTACTGTTATAGGTATACAATAAATAACATAAGAAGTACAGTATGTACAGTAGAACCTCACTTATTTGTCACCTACGAGACTGAAAGGGTGACAAATTAGTGAAATAGACAAATTGGTGATGGAATAAGAAACCTATTAAAGAGAATATAAAATGTTTTATTACAACACTAGTTGTAATGTTTTATTAACAACAGTACTAATGTTATACTCGAACATATGTATTGCTGGAAATTTTCAAACTCAAAGAAGTTAAGCACTGTAATTGCAAGAAAAATTGTTTAATGACTGAAGAAAATATATAATTTTCTTCAGTTTTTTCTGTCAACCGTACATTTTAAGAGCCAAATTATATATTACTCTTGCTACTTGTATGCAAACACTAAACTTATGTAGACTGAGAATTTCTGGCCCTTGTGTGCCCTTTAGTCCTAAAATGCATTTAACTCTCTAAAATGGCCCATTGTGCACTTTTATGCCTCTACAGTGTATAAACCTCACATTCAAGGTCTACGTACTTAGGATTTGTAGTAGTAACTTGAGACTGGAAGATGCCTGTTTCCATAGACCATCATTAAATAAAGGAGTTTATAAAAAATATACTTGTATTGAAAACAAATAACATTTTACATTAATGTAGTGACACTTTCAGTATAGTTAGTAAACTGTTGGGTAATTTCTATCATGTTAAGTTTGGATTGCAGTAAAAGTTGCTACAGATGTAGTTTCATTTGTTTGTTAGCATAATTTATGGTTGTCATTTTTTTGTGTTTCAAAAATATGATAGAGCATCAATAATAATTCATCCTTGTTCATTAAAAAAAAAAATGAAAACTAAGGAAACAAGGCCAAAATATATAGTACAGAAGATGTATACATCGTATTGCTGTAGTCTGTTGTCCAGGTTTTAAATATATAGCAGAGGCTTCTCAGTATGTGCAAAATGATGCTGTATACGAAAACAAGAGACTAATATGGTTCAAGCATTTTTGGACAATAACAATTCAGAATGCCCATGGGACAGCAGTTGTAGTTATTGTGTCACATTGTGAACCGATGCTTTGACAATTCATTGCACATGAAATCTTATTAAAATATTAGTCTTCTTTATTTAATCCTTAACTAATATGGCACTTCCATTATTTGTCATACTTTACATAGATATGGCTACATTTTTCAGTTCAAAGAAAGGGTTAGTCAGGTAATGTTACATGAAAAGCAAGTTTGTATGTTTTTGTGATATTGAAATTATATTTAATGGTGCGCTATTGCAAAGACTGAAATGAAAATCATTCTGCATACTTGGGAGTGTAGTAATACTAGCAAGCTCCTGGTAGATTTGCACAGTTTTTGGCAGTCTATTCCAATGCATTCTGATAATATGTCTCTACCATTTCAGTTGTCTATTCTCTAACTTAACGTATTATCAATTCCTCATTAACAACAGTACACACATCCACTGTATATATCTTGCAGTTCAGTACACTGCACATTATGGATACAATGAATGGGTTCGATAATAATAAAATAATATGACATGACAAGTCAAATTGTCCAGCTAATGTACATTTGCCCATCGTACTACCTCAGACTATTATAATCACTAAGAAAAGTTACATTCACACAATTTATTAAGAATTTTGTAGACAATTCATATGAGGCCCTAAAGCTACATCCACAACTTCCTATAAACTTATTACTTCGAAAATAAGTGAGTTTTGTTTTAATGTATCCAAATTATTATTACTTTGAAGTCTATAAATTTTTTCTGGGAGATGTAAGGGCAGTGGGATTTCTTCTAAAAGAAACAGGTTTCATTTGAAATAGTACAATATTATTTCAAAGTAGCTGAAAGAAAATTGGTAGCATATTGCTATGTTAGTTTTTTTATGCACACCACATTAAGTTTCAAATCTTTGTGTGTAACCTGCCTAAATCTTTGTGCTAAACCTGTCTATATTTAACTTTTCTTCTTCCTCCTCCTCCTTCTCATATTCTGATGCCCGATGTTTTTGGATTCTCAACTGATTTGGATCTTCAACACCTTTCATATATCCTATCATTGCTCTTAATTCCTCCACTGTTTTCCCATGTTTTACACCAGTTCCTTCTATCCTTATAGCCATCACTTCTGTGGCCTGTTTCTTTATGTTTAATGATTTCTCATTTCTCGGCACAGTTTTTAAAAATATATTCCAGTGCATTCTGATATAACATTTCAGTTGTGTATTCTCTAACTTAATTTACTATTAATTACTCATTAATCATAATCCTAATGTCATTGTATGTAACACGATCCCATTGTCTATTTTTATGAAACACTTTATTTCTGCAGTTAGGCCTATTAATTTGCACTCCGTTCACTCTGTTTGTGAAGTCCAGAATTCATTGCCTTAATATGTACTTGTGGATTTCCTTATTTTATTAGCTACTTTTTCAACTATTCTTCGTCATTTTTATTATTTGTTATCATCTTTCTTAAGCATTCAAACACTGAAACATCTAGTGACACCCATTGAGAACAGTGACTGATTTCATTATTTCCAGTTTCTTATTTATTATAATTATTTTACTGGAATCTTCAGACTACGATGTGATTAAATATAAACTCATTTATATAGTTGGTCACTGACTTGTCAGCTACAAACTCAAGGACATAAACAAGAGCATCCGAGCTATTCAGATATATAACGCTTGCAGTAGTTCATTGTCTCTGACCCCATCAATAAATATCTGCACTGCAGATCGATTTAGAAATCTTGCAGTGCTTCAGGATAGGTGTGCTACTACTGATCTGTCTTGTCAGTACTTACTTGAAGCTGTTGAAGATGGTCTGGAATGCTGTTGTCTGTTGAGCTTAGTACACATCAAGCAGATGCTGGCCACCGTACCTTAATTCAAGATCTTTTTATGAATTCAGCGTACTGTTCTGTCTGTTAGATGGCACTTTCTTTTGTACCTCAGCAGCAGGTCCTTTTAAAACAAAAACAAGTGAAATTGCTTTCTCTTTCACTGTCCACAGATCTGTGCATGCAGCGGCTTCAAATTACCAAAGATACATCACCCAGTGAGTAGGCTAAGTCTATTAAATGTTTAGACCTTGACATGAACTGTCCCAACTAGAGACAGAGTGATTTTCTCTTATATCTTATTTTCTTTTCCTTTCTTTGTTTTTATTATTGGTACTCAACGATTTGTTTTGAAGTTCATGGTTGTACTTTAATTAATTGCTCTGCGTCATTTTTAATTTGTTCTCAGATATTTGAAATTGATTCTGCTGCCATTGATATTTTTGTTATTATTGTTTCTTCTAGATTTGAGATATTTTTTGTATAGTTGTCAGATATTGTTGGACTTCAGATATTCTCATCTCTTGGCTGCTCAGCTCACCTCACAATTGACCCAGTTCTGTCATGGGTACATTCTTGTATTCTGTTTTCCATAGCTTCAAAAAGAGCTTCAGTTTTCTTTGCTTTCTGCATGTGTTTTTTTCTTTCTTTTTTTTTCTGAATCAAGCAAGTCATGTAATCAACCAAAGGCTAATTTGAGATGAGAAAACAATACTTTATCAGCATGTTACAACCAGTCATCAGTTTTCTTACATCAGGTTAATGGTATGTCGTGGATTATAGACAGCTGCTGCTAAATGTATAAGTAAACAAACTGGGGATAAATGAGTACTGGGGATAAATGAGTATACATAGTGCAGAACAAGTATGATATGGCTGCACTTTATGCACTTACAATATGTTTTCCTTAACAGTAGCGCAGCAAAACATATAGTATAGTAAGAAAAAACATTTAATTGAAAATGCAGATAAGGAGAAAAAACACTTTTCTTGGCCTTATCAAATTACAAATTTTTTTCTCTCATTTGTACTCGAATTACTCATCTTGCAGATACATGTGTTGTACTGATGAGTCTCAATTCCAGAGTGTTAACTCAAAGCCAATATTGATACATATTACAATAAAAGTAAACATAAAATATTGCCAAAAGCATTACCAGGTTTGTTAAATCTGTAATGTATTTCTATGTGCTTAATCAGGCACATGCTATTTACTATTGAAACATACTAGTAAGTATTACCAAATGATATTTATTTATTTTGTTTCGCTGTGGTAAGCCACAAGTTTAGTTAGGCCTCATTCAGTGCTGACTTCCTTAAAGTCAACAAGTATGGGCTGGCAGTTTTTTCCTTATAAAGCAACCACACTGGTGGTTAATTTCACCTCAGAGTTCATTAGCGCGTGTGTATGTGTAAGTACGCGCACTCACATGTGCGCTTGTGATTTTCTTGTATCACAAACTTTTTAATTGTATCAGTTATTGATATTTTAAAATTCAAATTGATTTTTGTTAATTATCGTTATACTACAGTTTGTTATTTATTGTTAGGCCACTGTTTGTTTTATTCTATTTTTTTTTTTAATAAAATTTATTAATTCAATAGGGTTGTTTATAAAAGCTCATAAATTTTCAAAGTTTTAAGTGGGGTATCAATATTGTATAAGATAATAATATTGACTGCTAAAACAGTAGCAGTAGGATTTAAATAACAGTACCATTATGGTTTCTTTTTTAATGTCTAAATGAAGATATGCCTATTCTTTATTCATACCAAATTAGTTTCATTTGCGTCTACAGTAAATCTCAGTATGCTGTGGACAAGAAAAAAAATGTTTGTAGGGAAACAGTTTGTTACAGTAATTTGTTCTCATTTCAACAGATCGGGTGTGGTATTGGTATAGGTAAGCATCTCATAAATTTACAACATTGATTACTACATGATTATTAACTCTTACGAATTGGTGAGTGCCTACATGATTCTTGGCACAAGACTTTTCCAGACGTTTACAGATCATTCTATGCGACTTCATTGGTGTCAGTTATTCCGTTTCCACTGTATCAACATGACGATAAGAATGACCATTGTAACAATATGGACTGTCTTACTGTATGTGCAATAACATACAGTATGTACACCATTACCCACAGTATGGTGTTAACTCACTTTTTGTGCTGTTTTAACTGGCCAGACTTTTTATAAAGTATAGCCCTGTTGTTCTAAGCACTGTTAACACTGTTTTAGAAAATCAAAAAGTAAAAAAATGACAGTCTGTTTCTTATTACTTTTTTATATAAAGAGATTGTATTGCATCAAGGGTCACCAAACAATTCTCGAGAGCGCACAGTAAACACAAAATAACATGTTCAATGCTTCTTGAGTCGCAATAGTTACTTCTGTTGTTCATTCCCCTCCTTGCTCGTCATTTTGCTTTGAATTTCATTGAAAATTGTTTTACTAATCTTTGCTATAAGCCAGTTTGTTAGTTTTTAAATTCTTTCAGCTTGTGGGCAAGAATTTATTGTGATTCGGTATTAATAACCCAGGGACATATTATGGGGGGGGGGCAGCTCCCTCCTAGAGGGCTGAAAAAAGTTGATGAATTTTGTTAATCTCTTATTTGTTTTTGCTATTTTATTATTGTTATAGTTGTTTACGCTAATATAGTAGTAACTCTTTTTAAATATGTAAACAGAGTTTACGTATTGCATATTTGTTTGCATATACGTTTGAAGTTTGAAATGTAGGTAAATCAGTTCAGTCAATAAGTATCTTGTAAACAATGATCAAATAACATGAATCTGTATTGTGTTATTACCACTTACTTTAATGGGATTGTTTTCAGAATGATATCACACGTTTTTCAACCACTTTAAAGATAGTAGTGTTGATTAGTCTTAACTTGTTTTTTCTTTTGTATGAAGTTGACTCGACTGGACCCCCTTCCCTCCCAGGCCAAATTCTAGATACACCACTGTAGTAACTTGAATTCTCAGGGTTGCTTGATAAGTAAAGGGCAATTAAAGGCTGTGTTTACTTACGACATAAGATCTTCCTGACTCTTGGTTCACATTGTACTAGTACAGTAGAACCTCGTTAACCCGGACATCCGGATAACCCGGACCAGTTTTGGAAAAAAAAATTATGTTGTTTAGCGTAGTAAATGAAGACTTGTTTTACAGACGATAAATCGCTATTCTCAGTAGGTACATTACTCGAATTCACTTGCCAGCAGGCGAGTTCATTGCACTCACCCCACCTGCTGTTGCTACGCAGCAAACTGGTGACTCAACCCTCTTCTTCCCCTCCCCATGACTCGTACTTAACATTGACCTAGAAACAACATTCCTCAGTTGCGCTGCAATCTCGGTAGTGTTCGCGTGTTGTCCTAGTGTTACTGTCGAGGTAAAGTATCGTTGTGCTGTTCGTTAGCGCATTGTTCGCGATGGCGACGAAACGTAAAAACATTGTTGTGACTATGAAAAAAGGATGGAAGCATTGACAAGAATTGATAAGGGAGAATCGTTAAAGAACATTGCTGCTGAGTTTGGAGTACGAACATTGACCGTATCTGATTGGAAAAAGAACAGAAAACGCATTGAAGACTTTTGTTTCAAAATGATTTCTAAGGACAGTTTGGATAATCGGTGTAAAGCAAAAACTGCTAAACTAGAAACTCTGGATGAAGCATTGTTTGTCTGGTTTTGTGCTGAAAGAGAACGTGGTTTGCCGATTTCTGGACCCATCATCCAACAGAAAGCATTGAGTTTGAACAAACAGTTGCCCCATGGAGACCCGAGTTTTACAGCTAGCCAGGGGTGGTTGGACAGATGGAAAAAACAGCATGGAGTGCGTCAACTTACAATCACTGGAGAAAGCTTGTCAGGTGATGTTCAAGCGGCAGAAAATTTTAAAAAAGAGTTTGAAGACTTTATTAAAAAGGAAGAACTGACTGCAGATCAAGTTTACAATGCCGATGAATCCGGCTTATTTTACCGGATGTTGCCGAGTAAAACGCTAGCCTCAAAATTAGGAGATTCAGCGAAAGGGTATAAGAAAGGGAAAGACCGCCTCACCATAATGGCTTGCAGTAATGCGTCAGGAAAGCACAAAATTCCTCTCCTTATAATAGGGAAGTCTAAAAACCCCCGCGTGCATTGAAAAATGTGAAACGAGGCTCATTGCCTGTCGTTTACAGCTCACAAAAAAGTGCTTGGATGGTTAGCGACATTTTCAAACAATGGTTTTTCGAGAATTTTGTGCCGTCAGTAAAAAGATATTTGAAGAACTGTGGCCTTACCAACAAGGTGGTTTTGCTGATTGACAATGCGCCTTCGCATCCGTCTGTCAATGAACTAGTCAAAGATGACATTTCAGTGAAGTTTTTACCACCTAATGTAACTTCTCTCGTTCAACCGATGGACCAAGGAGTTCTAGAAAAAATAAAAAAAGTGTACAAAAGGCAAATGCTAAGTCAACTGGTAGAGGACGAAGGAGAGCATGGTGTGGTAGAGGTGCTGAAATCTTTTAACGTAAAGACTGTTATTTATATGATTGCGGAAGCTTGGTACCAGGTTGGAAGAGAAACTTTGATAAAGTCATGGAAAAAGTTGTGGCCTGGTGTGTGTGACTTGCCAGAAAACAATACAATTGAAGAAGAAGAAAAAACAAGTGTGGAAGAAGATTTTATAGACATTTTTAAAAATATCGATGGCTGTTCCGATGTTGATGAAGAAGACATTGACAATTGGTTGCAAATTGACAATGACGGAGGTTATAAAGCGATCACAGAGGAAGAAATTATTGCATCATGCAGTGTTACAGAAAATGAAAATGAAGAGAATTCAGACAGTGTTGATGAACCAGTTGTGGTTATGACCCACGCAGAAGCAGTAGCAAACATAGATAAATTGATGGTTTATTTCGAGAGTCAAGCCGAAACATCGCCAAACGAGCTTCTAATGCTAAAGCGGATGCGAGATCACGCTGCTCGTAAGCGATACACAAAACTGAGGCAGCAAAGGCAAAAGCTCACTGCCTTTTTTACTACCGACTAGTTTGTACCTATATTGTGTACAGTGTAAATACATATTATGTGTTTTTAGGTGAAAGTGTGCCGATAATAATTTTTAAACTCCATTAAAAATATTTTTGGTAAGTACATGTTCTTTTTTATCGTTTTTCCCTCATTCTCTGGATAACCTGGATTTTCGTTAACTCGGATCGGCCCCGGCCCCAATTGATTCGGGTTAACGAGGTTCTACTGTACTGGGAGGGAAGTGCATTAAAAAGAAATAACAGAAATAACCAGATAAGAATAAGGAGATTTATTGTTATGGAATAACTTCATATGACTTATACATTGTAGTAATGGAATTGATGTGATGACCATGATTCTAGATGGTATTATCACTGTGCAGTGATTTCATTGAATTTCAGTTGTAAACAGGAACATATTTTTACCTTGATCCTTTACATTAAAAATTATTATATAGAGACCTACACTGTTAAAACTACCAACTTATTCAGATGATTTGAAATACAATCAATTACTGAGTAAATTATATTGTTTGCAGAGTAATTCCTGAGAACATATAAGCCAACTTTGTTGATAATAGATAACACAGTCATAAATGTTTTTTGTTTTATTCCTGTTATTGATTGTTATTGTTTGTTATTTGTTTTATTGCAGACTGCTTATCAGTTATAATTTATTGAATTACAAGTAATAAGTAACAGTTGTATCGTTATTAGGGTTCCTTTTTTTTTTGGCCATCTAAGGACCACATGATGCCAATTTTTATTCTTTATTCTGTGTTCTTTTCTTTTTCTCCAGTATTCTTTCATCTTTTCACTGTGTCTCTTCTTCCTCTCTTCAGTCCACTTTGAACCTGCGTTTTTCTCTCTCCTATCCTGGGCTCCTACCATTTTTAACACTTTTGCCCAAAAAACTTCTCTTATAAATAAAATACAAATTTAGAGTATATTGTAATATTTGAATTAATGAATACAACAAAGCAGGTAGAATACACTTTAAAATTATTTTTAAAAAATTATGGAAAGTTAATTATCAAGAATTAATTTATTATTCAACTCCAAAAAAAAAACTGCAAGATCAAAAGACTGAAGTCTCCCAATGATAAAGTCATGTGACACCATATTTCCACCAGTGTACTCGTTATCCAGTTCTTAACATGAGCCGTGGTCAATCACTTAGCATAAGCATACACATATGTCAGATGAATATTATAAGAGTATATTTCCTGAATTCATTTTACTGTGATATGATCAGGTATCCTGGTATGACCTTGATAGGAACAAAATCATCGTAAAACCAGTGCAGAGTTGCTTTTTTAAGTTATATTTTACTTTGAATTGCTGTAGTCCAGTGATTAGCAATCATTTTGTAAAAGGCTACATATAAGATATCTTTAGGTTTAGTAGTGGGCCAAGAGGCAAAATAAAAATAATCTGTATGTAAAAGTAAATAATAGGAAAAAACGTGAAAATGATAATGCAAACAGAATATCAACAAATTAGTGTGCCAGTATTTAAATAAACTTTTTATAGACACAAAAATTGAATGTGTTGTGATACTTTGTTTTTGACATTTTGAACTACAAAAGTGATTCACACAGCCTGTGTTGAATCAACTGTGGCTGGATTTGGCCTACCGGCTATAGTTTTCCAACCTCTGGTATAGTCCATAGTCCACATATAGTGGTCCTACATTTAATTACATTGTTAACATTGCCAAACTGATCAGATTGCATTGTTACTGCTAACTAGATAAGGGAAAAATAGATGTCTGGCAGAACATTGAGTTGATGTAGCAAATGTTTAAAATATTTATGTATAAATTCATATAGAAACCTCTGATGATACAGATATATATATATATATATATATATTGTGTGTGTGTGTGTGTGTGTGTGTGTGCGCGCGCGCGCGCGCGTGTGATAAAAAATAAGCACATTCTACTCATAGAAGAAGTAATTATAATTTGATTGTATATATATATATATATATATATATATATACCGTATATATCATTTCTATAAAAGTAACTTGATGAATTTCTTGCAGTATAATTGTATAATATTATATATATTATCAAATTATAATGACGTCTGCAAGTTGTCGTATTGTATTTATCGTTTCAATTGACCTGATGTGTGTTTCACTGAATATATTCGTATCTTCAGAGGTTTGTAAATGAATTAACATATAATCAATAATGCTAATTCATTTATTTGTTAATTTCTTTACAAACCTCTGAAGATTCTGATGTATTCAGTGAAACGTATGCCAGGTCAACTGAAACAATAAAAAATACAATATGTAACGCCAAAACGTAAAAAAATAATTTTTTTTGTGAAAGAAAGAAAGGGACCATCTGGCAGCGTATGAAATGACATTGACGTATGGGAGAAACAATAAAAGGAGATAATACAATGGATGTAACAGCCTTCAACGTCGACGTACAGATGTCTATAAGTATCATAAATCTAAACAAAAGCAGATGTTCGGGAGAGAGAAAATTTACCAAGAAAGACTACAGAGGCGTGTGAACAAAGTTAACATGTGCAGCCAGAAGCATGTTGAAATTAAGGGATTGTTCTGAAAGCAAGGCAAACAATCGCCAGAACGAAGTACAATTAGAAATACAAAGAGAGCCACACATGAGAAACTTACGTAACATGCGCATCTGGAGGAAGTAAGAAACAAAGGGTTGTGCCGCGACTAGTAAAAAACATCGTGGCGAGTTTTAATTATTTTATTTTGTCTATTTCGCCTGGACATAGTCATGCCGCGTGCCGTCGGCTATTGCTGCGAGCCGTCAGTTGTGCATTGTCATGCACTCTGTTGACTAGTTGCCATAACTACGGTCTCCCTTGAACGGGTTTTCCACGCGATGGAGGCGTCCAGTTGCTTCTCGTCCTTCAAACAATTATCATCTGAGTACCGGCGACGAATAAGATTTCTGTCTGTCCTTCTTCTTTCTGCAAGTAAATTTATTAAGGACCTCTGGGTTCCCGAACCAGCCAGGGACTTGAGACAGAACCGATGGCGATGACTACATCTGTCGCCATCTGCCAGAGCATTGCAGCATAACTCTCCGTTCGTCGCCGGACGTTAGGGATGGGACCCGCAGTAAATACAGGATGAATCTCCCGGATCCTGAACCAGCAACTCGCTGCACATCGAGGCATGAGCTGACCATCTACCTCAGCACGTGGTAACAGCCTTACACCAGGTGAAACCGTTCAAATTATGTAAAGTCGACCTCGCGACACATTTTGCCACACTATTGCAGTGAAATATAAAAGAATAGAGAAGTTACATTCCGTTTTTGTGAGTTAAATTGCAGTTAAACAGTAGATGATCAAAACAGAACATGTCAATTCATTATTATGAACATGTAACATGTAATTACCACAGAACATGTAATTCATAATTCAGTGCTACAAATCTGTAAATTATTAATAAGTCAGTAATTGTATGCCGGACTAGCAGGCATGTACAGAGCGATTGTTTCATTCCGTTTTCTATTTTATTCCAATTCTTTCATTTCGTCAGATTAACTGTTTATGCAGGTTCATGAATTATCATGCCAGTGCAGCTCACGCTGTCGGCCATATTTAACTGGAAGTCATTTACAATAGTAAATTCGTGCGTTACCTTGCTGCCTTTCTTTTCTCATATTTTATTTAGTTTCATTTAAGCGTTTTCTATTTTTCAGTCCAATCGGGATGTGCATGCTTGCAGCCTGGGTGAAACTCAAGCTGTTCTGATTGTTTGAGAATTCCATAAAGTTTATAGTATATTTATATATAATAGTGATTAATATTGAGAAAGCATATAAGAATATACAAGCACTAATTGTTAGCATACCCGTTGGGTCATTGTGAGATTATTATTATTTGTCAGTAGGCATCATGCCAATTTAATTTAGTGATGATTAATCATTACATGGAGTGGTTGCTATAATTAAAAAGGAGTGCTAATTATTGAAGGTCTAAAGTTACCTAAAAGGGGTTTTTTCAGAGCCATGCATTGGCTTGGTATGGGTGCTGGTTATGTGCCGTATTAATTGAACTTGTTCAGTTTTTCTGAGTCCCCGTAAAGCAACAAACAGAATGATTAATCATTGCTGGGCTCTTGTTCTGTTACTTAAAAGTGAATAATGTGGTTGGCGGTTATAATATTGTAATTTGATTTATGGTGCTGAATTACTGAGGGCCTCATGAATGTTTAAGCCAAAATATGGAAGATTACTGTCCTATAACAAATGTATGTATAACTATTGGATACTGTGCTATAAGATCTAAGGCAAAATAAATGTTGTTATGTTAATCCTGGCTTTTATTTGCAAGTCCTGTCACAATGGGCTCGGTGCATTTTATGCTTCATCTAGGCCATCTGCCTAGTTCTAAAAATTACGGGTCGCCTTCCCCTTTTCAAAAAAAAAAAAAAATTCTCAAAACCTTGAGAAGGGGTAATGAGGTGGCTCAGGGTACTCTTACTAAAAGGTTAGAAAATGCCAGAGAGAAGCACTACCAGATATTCCAGGAAGAACGCAACGGGGAGGACTAAACTAGTCGACAAGCAGGTGCACGCCAGTACACTTAAGTGGTGTCTTGGTAAGAGGCATGAAAAACGCCAGAAAGAATTATGACTATAACATGTTGAAAAACTACAGCAGGAGTGGAACTAATTAACAGATGCAGCTGCAAGCTGGACAGAAGGTAAGGATGTCACTGTCAAAAGGCATAGAACAATACCAAAGAGATTTATGATCATGGGAATCGGACATACCGATGGCAAAAGGTGGATGAACCCAGGATAAGAAATAGGTGGGAACAGAGGGTCCTATCAGAAACGACCTTTTGGAAGTAGGTGGTTCTTAGGAACAGAATTTACTAAGTGTAGGGAGAAAAGAACCAATTAGAAAAGGGCAGATTGAAAATCAGAAAACTAGTGGGGAAATACCCGCGTTGAATATATACAAGCAACTGAGATGCGATCGGGGAGTCTTGACAAATTTTCGAGAGAGTCGGAGGTGGAGTTCATAGTGTATTATTTTAAAAGAGACTGTTAATTTTATGAAAGTTTTCGAGAGTCGAGTCGAGACGAAGTCTAACTTAAACTTCGTGGAGTCGAGATTAAGTGTTACGGAAATTCGATGTTAAAAGTTCGAATTTGATGTTAAGAGCTTTACTTAAAATCACGTAAGATTATCATGAATAACAATCTGTGCAGTGAGAACTGAAGTTTATTAGTTAATAACTCGTCAAAACAAAAGACCAAATCTTATCATGTATCACGAACGATATAGCTGTTGAAACGGAATAAGTCGTTACGAAATATCAGTGAACGTAACCGAAGTAAACAGTAAACAATAATTCCACTAAATTTAAAATTGGGAATTACCGGTTATCAATAGAAGGAGTGAAATAATGAAAGTGTATATGTGCCAAATACTACAAGAAAGAGTCACATTGTTATGCACGCAAATGATCCTGTGTTCAACGCAGTCGACGGAGCATCTACATCTCCATATGCTGATTTAAGGAACCAAAAAGGAGATCACATCATGACAGCAGTAGAATGGATATGTCGTACCAACAGAAAAAAATTTATGTATTAATTTTATTTTACGAAATCACCTGTCTGTCACTCTAAAAGAATTCATGTAGAGAATTTTAGAAGATAGAATGTCCTCATTCAAAACTTATGTATAAATTTTAAAGTAAAGTGATCTAATATAAGGAGAATTAAGTACATCTCATATTTAAATGAATCCATTTAAAATTATGTGTCATAATGAAATAAGTAATTAGGTGTAAGAATTAATCCATATTTTAATAACACTCAAAAGAACCTTGAGATATTAAAAGATATTGATATATTAAGAGATACTGAGATATGAAGAGATATTGAGAGATTAGTTTTATAATTGTTTATTGATAGAAATCATGTACTAAAATAATTATTGATAATCATATGTTACGCAGAATAGAAATATGATACTAATGACAGTAATCGTTAAACGTAATAAATTTAATGGTAGACAGATAAACACGTCTTGTTTGTTTATTGAAGATAAACCCTATGAAATTAATCACTAGAAATAGTTTTCAACACCTTTCGAGTAAATATTGAATACTAGAGTTTCATAACATTTGATTGCATAACTGCTAATATATAAAATATTACCAATAAAAACCCTAAGATCGTAAGCAATTAAAATTAGCAGTTAAATTTGGCGCCACAACTAGCGGGGCATAACAAAAAATTGTTAAAAATATAACAACTTGCAAAAATAATTATAATAATTTGTGTGTGTGTGTGATCAAATTATAATTATTTGTATGAATGCTACGAAATTGATTTAAGTAACGATGTGGTATTAACAGATATCTAAAGTTACAAAAAATTTATGTAGAGTAGGACATTGTTTATCCAAACACGTATTAACTGGACAAATGGTTATCCAGACTCTTTCATGGAAAGGTTACTTTCTTGAATATGAATTAATTTATTGTTAAAAATCTAAATATTGTTACAGTAGTTTGAGTAAGTATCTAAGGTCATTATTCTTTTACTTGTAATAGAATACCATAGATAATATTCTTTGTTGTTTATATGTCATCATTAATGATGTTGCTATTTATTAAAACCATAACAGTAAAGTCAATTGCACATAATATAAGTTGAAATCAGTTCAAATAGGCATTTGTTCTTGTTGTCATACAAATAAACTATGATGTTCAAATTTTCTGATTCCGGGGTGTTTGGCCATGGTCCAGTGCTATACATGGCTGACCAGTACTGTGGTCACTAATGTGTGACATCTATGTTAGACATAAACTCTACTTGCACTGATGATGGCCGTCAGTGGCACGGCCAAAACATCTGCTAACGTGTATAGCACTGGACCATGGCCACCGTATAAGCCTCAGAAATAAAGTATGAAGTCAGAAAAGTATTTCATGTTGTTAAAAGTGTTGAAACAAAGTGTGTAGAACACACCAGTCCTTCACATAATGTAGCACTTAACTGTTTAGATAAAGTAATGATGTAACAGTATGAATTTAGGGCCCACGACTCACTGCACAAAGCCCCCATACGAAAAACCTATGAATTTCAGAAACCTAGGTATCCAGAAACCAATTGCTGGCTCCATTAGTCTCAACTTTCTGTTCCCCCCTTAAAAGAAATCCCCCCCCCCACTTGTGTTAGGTAAAACTGCTGAACACAGGTAGAATATGGTAGGTGACTTCTGAAATAACTTAACACATAGGTATTTAATTAATTAAGGTATGATTTCTATCGGTGAATTGGAGATACAAATATGTATGGAAAATATAATAATCATTACGGTGCAGTGGTTTTGTTTCGAATCAATAGAAGCTAATTATTAGAAAGAACATGCGTGACAGGCAAACAATCTTCATTAAAAAAATTACATGCAGAGAGGACAGCTGGTTACAGCTTTTCGTAATGAAAATAAGAGTCCAAGGAAGTATTTCATAAGAGTAAATACCTATATTCTAAATGCTATGTTAAACATACACAAGAAGGTTACAGTTTATTTGTTAACTATATCATACAATATACATTTTTTATAACATGTGGTTCCATGAATTTATATTATTGCGGCAAATATTTTTATGACGTGTATAATTTATTACTATTTTAATGCTGTTTTTGCATAAATCAGTTTTTTAGATTTATAAAAAATTGTATAGACTAGTAACCTGTAAACATTGAAAACCAGTATAATAATATCACATATGCATGAAAAAATGTACATAAAATGAATTACACCATGTTGTTTGTACTATATAATAATAACTTTTATGAATGTTACTTTTTGTTAATCATTAATTTTTTTTAATACTTTCAGTCTGTGCACATAAAATGAAGTCCAGTAGAGTCCTGGTGTACATGCAATATATCGGTCATAACAAGTGAATACACACACACATTCTTTGCACTAAAAACATATTGAGGAAGGCAAACAAAATTATGTACGTATTGTCAAATCATATCAGTGGTCAAAAAGTTTTTGAAGTAGATCCAGGATGTATCACGTTGTATCTTAAAAATATAAGAGTTCTCAGGAAATGTGACAGGACAGTTTCCAACTCAAAATGGAAGACATTTGTGATTTGATATCGAAATAAAAGACATAATAAAATAGACATTTTTTTTCATAAAAAACATAAGACGTAAATAAGAACAACTACAGCAGGTAATAGTAAATATGGGTAATGCAGTAAGAATATAATAATAAAAACTAATATGTAATAAATGACAGGTAATAATAAATTTATAGTATGTAATAAATACATAACAATAAATAAAAAAATATTTTGTCACAAAATTTGATTAAATTAAAAAACTAGGCAGTTAGCTATTAAGTCTAATTAAATTAGACTTAGAAATGTGTTTATATAAATTTTAATATTAATTATTAAAAAACAAAATAATTTATATATAAAATAATCTTTTACTGTTAAGATATAAAAAATGGAAAATGTTCATTTGCCAGTAGTGGTTAACCACAGTTTGAAGGCTGTGTTTTAAACTATCATTCTTTCTTGAAAATACAAACGTTCAGTAGTTCTGCTCTCTCTCTCTAACACACACACACACACACACACACACACACACACACACACACACACACACACACACACACACACACACACACGTGCGTTACAATCAGTTGTATACACACCATATTAATGAAATTGTCTCTAATAGTCACTTTAGGCATTTACATCTTCCTCATCTGATGAAGAACCACAGAGTCATGGCTGCTTGCTTACTCTATACTCATACATAGTCCTCCTGTAGGCCTATTTATAAGCCAGAAATCAAATAATTGTAGAAATTAAGGGAATTATAATATTTGTAAATTAATAAATTAAAGTTAGAGTTTTCTTAATTATGACAACTACACAATGTTTGGTAAATAATGTCTGTATTTGCAGCGTACTTCACGTCAGTTTACTAAAAACTTTAACAAACAGAATTAACACTGTTGCTCACCACTATAGAAAAATTATTCTGATTAGCGCTTTCAAGGTTCACAGCTCATCATCAGATCGGCTCAAATCAGATTTCCGAGCTGATGGTGAGCTGTGAAGCTTGAAAGCGCTAATCGGAATAATTTTTCTATAGTGGTGTGCAACAGTGTTAATTCTGTTTGTGATTATGACCACTAACACAACTTTTTTAATTAAAAACTTTTAAGACGTGAAGTATTTATAAAGCTATTTGGGAATATTCTGAATGTCTCATTTACCGTGAGCAAAATGGGGGGTCCAACCTTCCAGCTAGTCAGAGCCCCCCCCCCCCAGCAGCAACTCCTAGTTACCCCATTGGTATTAATATTAAGTGTATGTATTGTATGGTATACAGGCGTACTGCTCTCCTTGAGGTCATAACCATATGATAGTGTAAATAGTGAAAGGCACACACACACACACACCACTGATTGAGACAGTCAGTGAAATCAGCCATAATCCTTTAAGGAAACTATATAAAATGTATAATTCTGTGTGTGTGTGTGTGTGTGTGTGTGTGTGTGTGTGTGTGTGTGTGTGTGTGTGTGTGTGTGTGTGTGTGTGTGTGTGTGTGTGTGTGTGTGGTAAAATACTTGATGGAACAGTTACTAGTTTTGGTTGATAATGGGCCAGTAATTTCATTTTAGACAGATCAACAGTGCTAAAAGTATTAGCGTTGGTTTTGGTAATACTTCAGCTAACCTCTGTACTACAGTCATTAAGAAATTTAATTAATTGTCTCATTTATTTTATGTCAGTCTCTCAGTATACATCTGTCTTTTTATTTGATATTTTGGAATTGATAACCATTCCAATACATGTTTTCTTACTAGTGATAGCTGTATTAATCTTAGAAATAAACTAACGTCATCATTCATGTTAACAGTCGTGACCTTTAGATGACTTTGTAGCTGGATAATTAGTATTTCTGATTGTAGAAAACATGTCATTATGTATTTTACATGTAATAATAGAAGGGACAAAAAACTAACAATTCATATTTGTAACTATAAAAAGTATCAAAAAAATTAAATACAGACTTACTGTTTTTACATCCTCTATCTGGTCATTTATTGTATTAATGAACCGTGTTGATTTTTCTCTTTTCAAAGTCATAAAAATATTAACTTTATTTTTTCTTTTTTTTATGAATGGGGTAGTTGAATGACAGCATTGGAAATGTTAGCTTAATACTGTCCAGAATTTAATGCCCCAAAACTTTTTTCTATAATCAGCTTGTGAGGCAAAAACAGCTGATGGCAGATTCACTGTGTTTAACCATATCGTAGTGCATAGTGAATATGAACAAATGCCGAACTATCTCACTACCAGCTGGTTTTGTGTGTGTGTGTGTGTGTGTTTAACATTTATTATCAATAAACAGTTTTATTGCCACCCGCTTGTGTTGGTTGATCACAAATTGTGGTCTTGACATCAAGTTTTTCACTTAGAAAATTATAAATTGCTTGGGTGAATCTGCATTGTGCTGACCGCTCTAAGAAAGTTTGAGCTAGGTAATATTGAAGCTCTCAGGATGTGGATGCATGAAATGTTGTCTTATTGTTACAGAAAGAAATGTTGTCTTATCGTTACAGAAAGAAATGAAGAAACATTAGTATGCCTTAAAAAATTCCCATTTACGTATCACAGATATTGTAAGTAGTGAAATTGTTTTTAAAATCAAAAAGCTGAAAATAAGTAAAACAAGACAAAGCGTTTCCTGTAACACATTTTATATAATTCAAAATGGATGTTACACTCTTTACGTAATGTATTATATATTCATTTGTAAATATACACTATTTACATATTCTCAAGGCTAAAATAGCAGTTGTAAGTTACTGGAAATAGCCATTGCAAAGATACATATGGCGCATGTTGACTGATACATTTTCTTACTCCAAGTTGTATTTCGGTAGTCTAATAAAATTTCGTTAGGTAATTTCCTATTATATTTATCAGTTTTAGTGTTTCAGTTAGTTTATCAGTATATGACACACCAAAGCAACACAATGTTTATCCTTAATACTGCATATATTAGTATTATACTTGGTAGGAGGTAACGCGGTATAGCTACCTTGTGTAATTAAACATTACCTTTACAAATATTTTGACAAAACTGAAGCACCCAAACATCGCAGCAGTCATATGATTGTTTGTACTGTTCCAACTCATTACTAACACTAAAATAATAGTTGTATTTAATGAATGGCATTTTAAAATTAAACATGGCTGAGAATTATAAATTTTTGTGTGTGCGTGTATGTGTGCACGCTATAAGAACCTATTGTAAAAAAATAATAACCAAAAATTAGTAAATATAGATTTTAACTAAAAAAGTATATACTAAACAATAGGCGTAATTATGTGGAAATTCGATATTTGTAATTAGATATTATTCTATGTTTTTGTAGGTTTTTTTTTAGAAATAACGTGGAATATTTTTAAAGAGATACTGAGGAGGGACCGCACACACCCTTATATTATTGATGAAGAAAATCCATTCTGGGAGCATTGTAGTATGATATAATTTCTTGTTGAAAGGCATCTGTCTTCTTGTCTCTTATGGTATTGTGTCAAACTTCCATAATATATAGAAGTTTTGAAAAGTTTTTGCTTGCCTGTTTTTACACATAAGTGTTGCCAGTGATCAGTTGCCCAACTATCACCTCAAGCCAATGTATTCACCAGGCCCATGTTTTACATACAAAACAACGTATGATAAATATTATCAAAGTTTGTCATCCCTCATTAAATGTTTGTGACTCGTTAGGTTAGCTATCTTGTATAGGTAGGCTCAGAGATATGAATTGTCTGATTTATAGTCCAACATCATTTTCCATTGCAGCTAAACATTGTACTCATATCCTGTATAAGAAACAAAGATTGTAACAGTTTGTAAGAAGTAATTACAGTTTTCTTATATTTACGTGTATGAAGGTAGAAACATATTTTAGCATGTTTCTCCAGTATTAACTAATGAAAGAATTTGTTCTTTTTTTGTGGGTGATACTTATTAAGCCTCTATTAAATCGTGTTAAAAAATATTTAATTTACTAATCACATTATTTGCTTAACCATGACTTTGTGTAGTGTTGTTCTTGATAATTGTAATTTATTTATAAATAGAGATAAGAAGAAGAGAGGTAGGTCAGGGTTATATAATCATGCGCTTAGTGTTATTAATTGTGTAATCAAGGTCATGAAGTTGTTATTGCCCTGTACTGTACTAAAAATATTGTGTTTTCTGTAGGTACACACCAAAAGGCCTCACGCATATTATTATTTTACCTAAAGGTATTGTACATTTATGGAATCGTACGTTTGAAATTGTTGATGTTATATGGTGTATTTAGTAAAGCATCTGATTGACATTAGTTTTTCTGGATTACAATTATGTTTGTAAATTACTCCTTTTGCTTGCATTTGTTATACCTTGTATACTGTATTATGTTATGCCTGTATTATATATTATGTTATTAACGTTATTGTGTTATGCCTTATAAACTGTATTGTAGTGCATTGGTTAGACATAGAATGGTGTTGCAGTAACAGAGTTACAGTTACTTTAGGTGCTCTGAAGTTAGTTAATTGTAACATAACAAACTGCAGTATTCTCTACATTTCAAGTAACAAAACTTAAACAAAAACGTTCTTGTATTTGATATAAATATAGCAACATATTATATCAATATTCTAGTTGCTCTAAATATATTAGTAAGGTACCTGTTGATAATTTGGCTGAGGTAATAATAATTTTTATCTTGTTCTCAAATATACATGATCTTTAGATTGTACATGGGCACTAAAGTAAACGTGCCCGTTTTATTGAAACACTGAAGTGGTTTCATATAATGGTGTTCAGTTGCGTCTTTCAACAATCATTCATGTCAAGAGCATCAGCAGTTTAATTAATTTTCAGAATCTTTTGAAATTTGCTAAAAATATGTAGCATAAGCAGCTCGTCACATATCTTATTCGTAAAAAGATAATTTTAAATGTTAAAAATTGTATCCATGTGCAAAAGCAAAG
Source organism: Magicicada septendecula (assembly GCA_034769895.1). NCBI lineage: Eukaryota > Metazoa > Arthropoda > Insecta > Hemiptera > Cicadidae > Magicicada > Magicicada septendecula. Next base: position 318,458,417 of record CM068376.1, on the reverse strand, counting down.
GTCCATTAATACTGTCTGAACTTCTTACACTAGAAAATGATATGCAGTGTATTATACGGATGACCTTCAGTGACCTTGATTCTAACATATAGATCAAGTATTCCAAGCACTGTTCACTTCCCACCTTAATCAAAATGGCTTAGCATTCATTTTCTTTTCAAACATGTCTGTAAACATTTTTATAGACATTCATTGTTGAAGTTTGCTGGGATAAGTAGGGTTACAAGGGCATTTGGAAAAGTTATCGGCCTGATATAGAGATAGCACCAGGAGTGCAGATGGTATACCATAATGTTTAAATCAGCTGTATTTAATAACCTGTTCTGATCAGATAAAGTGTATGCACGTTTACCTCAGCTAAGACGACATTATTTGAAGTGAATCTTTTTCCAGCGAGCTACTTCTTAAGATCTGGGAACATGAAAAGTCACTGGGGGCAAAATCTGGTAAGTATGGTGTGTATGGTAGTAATTATTAGTTCAATTCATAAGCTTTAGAGTTGTACTTTACGGGGGCATTGTCTTGATGGAAAAGCACTTTTATCTTTATGGCTAAACACAGACATTTTTCCGTAATAGCCTCATTCAGTTGCCCCAGCAAAGTACAAAGTACTCTCCACAGATGGTTTTTGCATTTTTCTAAATAGTCTATGAGCACCAAATTGTGAGTCCCCCAAACCACATGGCATTACATTTCCATCTGATGAGACTGTTTTCATCTACTGTAGAGCACTTCCACCTGCTTTCACTAATTGTTGGGACTGCTGTTTTATCTCTGGTGCATGGTGGTAAATCTGTGTTTTGTCGACAGTAATAAATTGTTGAAACTCAGTTCCATTGAGTTTTAAAATGTCCAAGAAATGTTCAGTTCATTCAAATGCGTTTATGATTGACAGTTAGTAAGCGTGGCACACATCATTGATCATTTAACATGGCACTGTTGTTTTTTTAACGTTTCCACAGCTGTAGCAGTTTCTGTGTGACTTTAACGATCATTGTCACAAATGTACAAATGACCAGGTTTAAAGTTAACAACCCATTTCTTCACTGTTGGAAATGATGATAAAGAGCCTTCCAACAGAGAATCCAACTTTTTTTCTTTGAAGTTCCATTGGCATTAAACCTTTTATAACACAGTGTATTATCACTGTGACATTCAATTTAATCGATTAAAAAAAACACCAAACTTCTTTACTTCATTTGATAATAACAATCAAACTAGTAAATTCTGCGGTATACCATCTGGTACATCAAGCTTGTATTTGAATCATTCAGTTCTCTGCTTCCACTTGATTTTACCTCTGCAAAACATCATATTGTCTTTCTTCTACCTCACGCATGTGTATGTGTTTGTGTTCACGCACGCAAGTCCAGAAAGTGTACATTTGTAAAGCATAATTTGTGGTTTTTATCTATTTGTAAATTTTGTAGCATTGATAGGGAAACAAAATTATATTGCTGTTTTATTTTATTAACAGAATAATTTATTTGTTAATTACATTACTGTACTATTATATCAGACTTAAAAGTACTTGTGTATGTGTGGGGGGGATTTTTGTACTATAAAAGATATAATTTCCTTGGACTATTTAATGTTGTGAAATCTATTCAGTATTGAACAGTCTCCTAGTAGAACGTAGAAAATAATTTTCTATAAAAGAAGAAAGAAAGCATATAAAACTGTTTGTGTAGATCATTTTTGCAGAATGGAACAAAATGTGTTCAAGTCTCTAATATTGATTTTTCATTTCTTATTCTGACAGTGTTTGATAATTTTGTCAATTTCTAGAGCATATTTCTCAGCCATTAATCTGGTAAGGTCTTCAAAAGCAGAAGTCATAGTTCGTATGTTCAAATCTTTGTCAGTAATTTCTTGTTTTTCTTAGCCACCTTAGCAGTCCTTTTGTTATGCTATTACAGTGATATTATTCACATAATATATAAACAGATTTCTGATCATAGATTTGCAAACAGTAACCTAAAATTATTGTTTCAGCAAACTAGGCGTTTGTTCACACATTGTTGACGTCTACAGATATGCAACAAACATAATAGCCTGTAGACAAAAGTCTGTCCTTGCCTGAATGAAACTAGACAAACCAGATATTTCAACATTGCAGTGAAAAAAATTTATGATCAGAAAGTATATTTCATGTGCTTTTGTATACATATTTTTTAATTTTTTTTTTAGTTTCTACCCTTACTGTGAATAAGAATTTCTAAGTTGTTAAACAAATAGTATGTGTAGAACATTTAGGTGGCATATTTAGCATAAATGTCAAATTTAAATTAATTCAACATTTTATCATGTAGTATGGTTTTGTAAAAAACGTATCTTGGTCGGTACAATTATACTGTCACTAAATGAAATCCGTATTTAGCTCAGGTTGTTTTGTTGTCCATTTGGCAAGCTATCACCTGTAGTGCATGTAAACAGTGTTTTACTGTCAACAGTATAACGTTTGAATTTGTATTTTCACTTGTGTACAAATAGAATTTTGTTTTTAAAGAAACAACAATATTTAGGGTGTGTTGTGTGCACATGTTTTGTTCAAACGTATTAGATCGCCGTCTTTTTAAAACAGAAATACACAAGGAAAAGGGTAAGTGTAAATTTAGACACAGAGATAAACAATACAAAATTAGATATTTGTATTAGATAAATTAAACAAAAGATAAACATATTAAACTTATTTTGTAGAATTAAGTAAAGAATCAACATTTACATGATGTAATAACAGACTTGATCTTAAGTATCCAAAATGTAGCCTATAACCTGTTGTACAGTGTACACTAATTCCATTGTTAAAAAAGTTCTTTTTCATTGCTAAAATGCATGTATCACTGATTGGATATGTATGTAGATTATAAAATATTATAATTAATAACCATTATAATTTAATCTTCCATATTTTGCTTTATCCCCTATAAATTTGTTTATAAAAGAAATGGTGTATTTTTATGTATGGATTAACTGCAAGTTTGTATTTTATTTTAAGTGTACAATATAGTTGTAGTGTGACAAATTTTTGTTCAGATTAATATTGTAAGACTAAATGAAAGTAACAAATGCCATGTTTTGCATTTTTTGTAGATTTGTATCATTCGATCATGCAATGTGTAAATAAAGCAGCAAAATAATTAAATATTGACTATAAATTTGGTGTGCATGTGATTTTAGTATATGATAGGTATGTGATGACTATATGGATAAAAATATACTGATTTGTACATGTATTTAATCATGAAGAGTGCCATGACTAGGATGAGGCCACACTTGTTCACGTGATAAGATTTCTTTATTAATTCTACCACAATTCAGTTATCTCTTCCTTATCTTATTTGCCAAGTTGTGAGTATTTATTTTTTTATAATTAAGTGATGAGCTTAGTTCAGGCAGTAATATGTTGTAATATTAATGGAACGTTTTTCTGTTCAAGAAAAAGAATGTATGAATATTGATTTTTTTTCTGTCAGTTGTAATTTGAGATAGTTTTCGTTTTTTGTAGGTCCATGTGTTTTAAATGAGTTTAACCAATATTATCAATTTTATATTTTTTCTTTTCAATAATTTTGTAGGTAATAGCTGTAAAAAGAACACAAAGTAAAGTTATAAAATTAAAGTTATAAAGTAGAAAAATTATAGTTGTCTCAGTTTTAATGTACCAGGAATATTTAAATATAGGCCTAGTGTACAGCAGAGTATTATGTCATGATTTTAACTATGGCGAAGTCATTATATGTAATCTATATGTAACTAAAATAGTATTTTATTTTATATTGAGTACAGACTGCAGTTCTTTACTGTTCGATGTTCTTGAAAATCATGAAAAACTAATACGCTTTTGTGGGTGTGAAACTCAAGGTCATATGCGAAACTCGTACTGTTATATTTTTACAGCCATTGCAAGCTGCAAAATAATTCATTAAATAATGTCTCGGATGTAATTATTTTGTGCCGACTAGAGTAGAAGTAGTTGTGAAACAAGTGAAGGACATCTACAGCAGATCATTGGCCCTAATCGTAGGTCGCCAGGCGGTTAATTTATTAGCATACTGAAGAAAACGTGAAGAAAGCCCTTGATCATATAGATCGCCCTTTCACTTGTTCCAGTTTTGAAATCGATTATCTATGTGGTAGTTGAATGACGCGAAATTTAACCAATGGCGTTGAGCCGAAGGTGAACGAACATGCGCGCCACCGCGACAGGGAAAAATTGTGTTCATTTCTTCATTAGCACGTTGTTGCCAGTTGAGGCCGGACGCGTTATTAATTACTTGCAATTTATATTGATTGCCTGACATCATGAACGACGAACTGCCCGACGTACAATTTCTTAAGGACATAGCAAATAAATTACGTATTGACAGCATTCGTGCGACCTGCGCATCAAAGTCGGGGTAAGTTTTAATAAATAAAACATAAATTTTATCCGCGAAAATTAGTTTATTCTTTGTGGGGTTTATGCGAAATGCATACAATTCTACTATAGTTGTAAATGTTTCAAGAATATTGTAAAGATACTTGTGAAACCTTTATTATAGGGTCGGCGTGGTTTTATTAAGGTTATGTTAGTAACGTGTTTTTCAGAGGATTCTAGGGTTCACTAAAGTTTCAATGTAACGGTTGCATAATAGCGGTAAATCATGATTTGTAATGCATTTCTGTAAAATATTATATCTTTAAACCGTGTAACAAAAGTATTGTTTAAGGTACAGAAATATATCGACGACACTCGTATCATCGGAATACCGGTAAGTTTCCTGCATGGGATTGCGTTCGGTTTTCATAGGATACAATGGTTAGCCTTGGGGAAGAAAATATACAGAAATATTGTAACAGTATTACCTTACGCTTGAACCTGTTGTAGTCTAAAATATGAACAGATTGTACTGTCAGTTACTTGTCTTTCCAGAATACAGCTACTCTAGCATCACCGGGAATATACAGTTTCCCCCTACCCCTGTTATAGAATGACTTAAAATGTTTTATGTTAAAACGTGTATAAATATAAAGCATATATAGGTGTGTGGCGTATTAATGAGGATGTGATTGATCTTCAGTATACATTTATTTCGATTGCAGTGCAAACTTAGCGAAATTGGCATTCTTTTTAACTCCACCATGTGCTGTGAGTGCCTTCCATATTCATTAAGCATATTGACACAGTACGGGTTGTGTATCTGGCATTGAACATTTGTTTAAAATGTAATAAATAGTTTGTGAGTACACAGTCAGAAATCTCTATAATACACTGCGTTATCAGAAATTGTGACTGTTATGCCATTATCGTGTCTGCCACACCACAGTTTTTTAAATGATCCACAACTTTTTCAGTCATTGCTTTAGTAAGGATCAAAGAAAAAATCTTGAGTCCACTTGTTGCTCTTAATTCTTTTCATGCATTTAGAAGGCAATTTTTGTCATGCTTTAGATATTCACAGGAAAAAATAAAAAAGTAGTGTTTAAAAATGTACTGTGTCGTGATGTTTTTTTTTTCAGTTACTTGTGCCCTAATAATTTCTGGACCAGTCGTTAAAGAAATTGTATGACCTGCACCTAAGTTCCACAACTTTGGTGAGAAGAGGGAGAGAAATCAAGCGTGCTCTTACTACTGACTTTTTTTAATAATAGCATAACTACTTTTTCTCCAGCGATGCAGTATAGGCTGTTGTGTGTAGCTGATACTTAAACATAGCTGCTGAGATCACAAATGTACTATTCGTGTCCAGCCTCTAGCCTGTACAATCCATGTCATATTTCTGTGTACATATTGTGTGTCGCATTGTCTTTCATTCTCGAGACATAATTCAGCCACTTAAATCGTTTATTCTAATGTGATAGGTCACATTGGCCAAAGAACTCCACGTATAGGTGTAACTTGGGAGGGGCAGGGGGGCACTCTCCCCCTCCCAATGTTCCAAGCATTCTAAAATTTTGTTTCCAGCATAGCTTGCGAGCACAGTAAGCACTATTTATCAACGTCTGTACTGTTATCAGACTAGTTGCCATAAATTTATTGTTCTTATTTCTTTCGAAGAAACTTGTAAGGGGAATGTTTGGCAGATTTGAACGATATACGTCAAAATAATATTTCTGTTCGAAAAAACAAACGCTAGAGCAGTGGTTCCCAAAGTGGGGTCCGCGGACACTTAAGAAAAAATAGAATATACCGTAATTTTCTCCAATTTTTTGTAGTCTAAAATCTAAATTTTAGAATCTTAAAACAATTAGTAGAAGATTCCAATATTTTTTTGGTGCAAACTAATTGTAATTGTAAAGTAATTTCAAACTAATAGTTTTAATGTCTTTAAATCATGTGGTGTAGCATATCTGTTTGTCAGCCAAACTGACTAGAGCGCCGCATCAACGCAGAACTGATTGCGCTGTTTTAGTCCACGTATAACCACTTTATCACGCGTATAAGCACTGTATCTAAGCAAAATGTTTTTCCGTGTAGCTGGTTTTACACCTAAGTAGCTGGATTTCAACACGTGTGGTTGGAAAGATAGAGTCGAGGTTGGCGAAGTTAAGAAATAAACTTTATGTCGAGAGTGACTTAATATTGAAATTATCAGACATTAAACCTAATATTGCAGAGCTGATTGTTCAAAAGCAGCTTCATTGTTCATATTGAACTATGTTTGGTATCATTAATATTATAATTTTGCAAGTTACGAGAATTTTGATTTTAATTAAAATAAAAATTAAAAATAATTAATATAATACTGTTCGTTTTATTTCATAACTCAGACGGGGTCCATGAAATTTTTAATTTTTTGAGGGTGGTCCGTGGACTGAAAAGTTTGGGAACCACTGGCCTACAGAATATTTGTTCTAGGTAAACGTAACTGGAAGTACAACTTATGAAGAAAGGTTTGTTCATCATTAAAAAATGAAATTGTCCCTCATTTACTAACTAAGAATTATTACTAAACTTTCTATTTTGTATATAGCCTATTTTATTATGTAGATGGTCTCACTACACACTTGAATTTATGAAGCTTTACCCTTCTCCCCCAAAGTTAGGCCCATGCCTCCACATGTATGTGTAATTCTATTTTTACCTCTGTTGCTTTTTTTTGGACCTATACTCTATCTGCCTGGGAGATATACTGCTAAACTTGTAAATCAATGTTCTACTACTCTTATACATTCCACAGGAGCCAGTTGTATATCAAGCTCAGTTTGCTTCATCCGGATTAGTTATATAATTGTTCACGAGTGTTAGTTTACAGTTTTTTTTTAATGTGCATATGTAGTGCTAGCGTGTGTGTATGTACATGTCTACATGTTAGATTTGTGGCATATATCTGTTTAGAATAGAGTGAGAGAGAGAGAGACAGAGCGCCCGAGTGGTTAAAGTGAGTGAGAAGGTGCTGTATGAGTCTAGAAAGATACAAGACTGAGAGAGAGAGAGAGAGTGAGAGAGATTATGACCAACATACATACGAACTACATTGACTATGGTACTCTGTATAGACCAAGTTCCAGGTAAATAACATTGTACAAAATGTAAATATTAAGTAATAACTATTTTCATATAATAGATCTGTTATCTATAATGTTGTGTTATAAAGTCTGTAACCCTTTAATACAAGTTGGTAAATCATTTCTGTTATCGTGTGCATAATTCTCTATTTTATATGAGGATGATAGTGTAATAAAAATGGTGGGTGTTTTAGAGTGCCAATCGTGGACAATGACAAGTGAGAGGGAGAGAGAGAATGAAGAGAGATAATGAGAGAGAGAGAGAGAGAGTGAGCGAAGGGTGGAAGAGAGAGAGGGAAGAAGGGAGACAGTGAGTGAGATGTAGAAGAGAGAGAGAGAGAGAGAGTGGGAGTGATAGTGAGTGATAGATCGATTTCAGGTTAGAGTGAGAGGCTGTGAGAAGGACTGGCAGGGGGAGAATGGGTGAGAGAGAAGGGTGATTGTGGACACATACATAAATTACATTATTCTATAGTACTCTTGACTATATTTTATAATATGATTACAATTATTATCCAAGTTTACCTGTTAGTAAAATTTACCAGAAACTTTTGTTTGTAACCTTTGTAAACTATCTAATTTAAGTCGTAATGTTTTACAGTATTGTGTAAATTGTATGTTTCTAAATTATGATTGTTTGTTAACACCAGTAGGGAGTGAAACATGGTAAAAATAACTTTTAATAATTACGTAGTGAACATCCCCTAATCTGTTTTAGTTATAGGTAATGTATTACTTTGCTATATGTTGACTGCTGTAGGTATAAACAATTGATGTACCAATCTAATATCCAATTGTTGATTACTGTTTGTTTAATTAATTAAAATATCATTCCATTTAGTAATTTAAATTGTAATACTGTATAAATTAAGTTCTCTCATACTATAATTGGCTCGTTTTCTTAAAGATAATTTGAAGATGTAAACAAACTATCATAAGTCTTCACATATAAAATGATACATACATACGCACGCACACATACACCAACACGTTCACCCAAATATTTAATTGTTTCGTTATGTTTGATATTTCTATTGTATTTCATACACAGGTCCTGAAGATGACAATAAATATTGTCGAAACGTCGACGCAAAGTAGCTAAAATTTGTATTATTGACCGACCCTCACTAACCATCCACTAAAACATTCATTGATTGACGGTCACTAAAAATTTAAGGATTTTTTTTTAATGTTGTTCCTTATTTGTGTATATAATTGCTGAAGTTAAATTCATTAAGTAAACTGCTCCTGTCTTGGTCTTTTTGTGTACCTACAGCAAATGGAGAGTATTTTGTGCACAATATGGTGTCTTCAGTTACATCTCTCCAGTAACAAACAAATATTTTTCCTTAATTAGATACTGGCATTGACAGATTAATCTTAATTACAAACATTGACATTTCAATGTCTAATTAAAAAAAAAAATCGCTTGATTTTTGTCCCTTAAGAAAAAAAATGTTTTTTGATTGCAAAAGTGAATGTTGTCATTTCTTAGATGAAGGTCAAGGCTGTGTTTACTTGTTTTATTATATTGTGCATTAATTTGATCTGAACATATATTACTGAACTGCCTACTATGTTAGTAGTACTACTCGCTGGAGTCTTTTATCTTTTTAAGGATAGTATCTCAGGGTAATAAATAATTTAATTAACACAAAATATATCATAAATTGTTACTTTAATAACTCACTTTCAGTTACTTATTACAATAACATAATATTGATGATAACAAAATTTAATCTTTTCTTTTGATAGTGGGTTTTTTTAGATCTGATTGAGTTGCAAATAGTGAATAAAGTATCTTTTAAATGTTCAATATAAATTACTTGATGGTTGAATTCCTATTCTGTGAAGAGGCGCATCCACTTGAACATCGTCTGAAGTATGTCTCTGCGGACGGCTGCTGTTTAATGTAGGTCCTAGTTGGCTGCACTTGATTGATTATCACAGATTGATTTACACACTGGCATCACATTCACAATAACACATCTCAGATATCTTCGTTACAGTACTAACATACCGTTATAATCAATATATCTTCTTAACACAAACTTTTATATATAGTTAACAAAATTTTACTCAGCAATACTATGATTCGTCTAAGTTCATAGATGTAATTTAAGCTAGGTGCTTATAACAAGGATTGTATTGATTGATAACGTCAGACTATTTAATCACGATTCTTTGTGTGAGTTCCGCGGATTATGCATAACTTTCGATTGACTTTAGATACACTGCGACTGAATTGTCACTCCTAATGCAACGGTAACTTTCAACTGAACAAAGCTGTTTAACCTTCTGATGACTGATTACTTGATTAAAAACTGACTTCTTTAACTGAACGGTCACTTTCGGATGACTGTAAACTGAGTCACTGTTTTTACCTTCCGACGAATTAAATAACTTAATTTACGAGTCTTTACTGTTATAGCTTCTCCAACGACTTAAGTGACGAGTCTTTACTGTTGTACTACACCGATGACTGACTTAAACTTCTCGGTCTTGGGTTTTATGCCCAAACTGGGCCTATCCTCGCCTAATTTTGTATCTACACGTTCCCATTGGACTTAGATGCCGCGATATTCAATTTTACCCAATATAGTATCTAGAATTTTACCACTAAAAAACTGACGCGTTTTCTTATTTGCTAGATAACAGCGCGTTCCCTGGGCTCGTTCGCGTAGTGGGAAAAGACACTTCAGTTGATTTCTCTGTCTAAATGTCTCACTCTTCTAACATAACGGGATCCTTTGTTAAAAGCACTTAACTTTCACAACGTTCTATCTATTTTTTGTTAATTTTTAGCATAATACAATTTTATTGCTGTCCGTCCGCTACGTGCCTTTTTTGTTATTTTGTGCCGACTTTCTGTCACCAGACACAAGGGTGTGTTCTTTTTTTAAAAAAAAAAACACCGCGTTGACATTTTATAACGGTAGTTTCTTTTTATGTATATCTGTTTTTGACATTTTAATATTGACTATTGCTAGTAAGTTTGCACAGCATGCAAATTTGGCGTTATATATGTCCCCCAATAGAATTATTTTAATTTTAGATCGAAAATTAAGAATGATTCTGTTGTGTCGTCCCTATGAATAGTTTGATTAAAATTTTATGCAATTCTTTACTAGATTCGTATACATGTATTACACATATATATATATATATATATATATATATATTTCAATCACTTTCTGCTACAGTCCGTTTCTTGATGTATATAATACTATAATACTTATAACTATTTTACCTCAAGATATATTTTTTCCTTTAGGAACATGTTTCGGGAGATCCTGTTCTCCCATCTTCAGCCTTCGCCATCTTGCTTCTGGTGCAGTATTTGTGTGTTGGCTTCTGGATGTTATTAAGGTGGTTTGTTGGTCTTTGGTCCTTCAATGTTGCATTATTGTGTGTGGTTGTGGTATCTGTTTTTGTATTTTGTGTATTTTCGATGTTGAGTGCGTTGAATATTGTGTCATGTTTTGTATTGATTTGTATTTGTTCTGGTATTAATTTCCTAAACATGTTTCCGAAACATGTTCCTAAAGGAAAAAATATATCTTGAGGTAAAATAGTTATAAGTATTATAGTAATATATATATATATATATATATATATATATATATAGCTTTCATTTGTTTAATTTAATTTATATACGATACTGTATATGTATAGGCCTATTTTCTTTTCACCCATTTTTATCCCTTTAAAAAAGACCAGTTGTTTATAACCAGCCAGTTGGTTTTCAGCTGATGTTTACAAACAAACCCCTCGGGTGTCATTGGCTACCTGCTGTCAAGAGTGTTGACCTAGTAACGGCTATCTATACTTTCTCCCTCTTTTATACATCATGTTATTCACAAAATATTTCTACCACTATGGTTCTAGTATACATTATTACCTTCAGCTAATCCTATACATTTTTAATTAAAAATTTTTTTGTTTGCTATCTAAACTATTATATACAAATTTAGTGTCTTACAATTTGTTTTGATGATGTTTTGTTTTCGAATTTGTTGTCTTTGTGTGGTGTGAAGTGTTAAGTCTCGTAATATGGTTTCAGTTGTCTTGTGTTGAAGTTTCCTCGGATTCGTCCCGGTTGTAGTATATCTTCCAGCTGGTACGTAGCCGTTCCTAACTTCTTACATATTTTATATGGTCCTTCAAATATATAGCAAAATTTTCCTATTTCTACACTAGTGGAAATACACAGACAATCATCTACATACAGGATAGTAAAATTTTTAACTTCCATCAATACACGATCCAGTCCGCGGGTCAGGCTAGCTAGACTTGTTTTTAATCCGAACGGAGTCAGTTTGTATCGATAACATTTACCCTCATAAATAAATCCGGTGTAATCCCTGCAATCCTGATGCAAAGGAATTTGCCAAAAGGAACTTCGCAGATCGATAGTTGACATAACTTTGATGTTACCACATTTGGTCAAAACCTCGCTGATCGGGATTGCACCTTCATAATCAGGTATTGTTACCGAGTTGAGTTTACAAGCGTCCAGACATAGTCAAACCGTTTGATCCCTTTTAATTACCGTAACCATTGGGTTTATGTAAGGACTTTGCGCTCTGTCTATAATTCCATGCCCCTCCATCTTCTTAATTTCTTCTTTTACAGCTTCTCGATACTTAATTGGTACTGGCCAACCCTTTTGACAATAAGGTGTTTTGTCGGTTACCTCGAACTTGTGGCAGTATGTTGTAATCCTTCCAGGTATATCGCGAAACACGATCTTGTTGTTTAACAATATTCTCCGCAGCTCATTCTTATCAGAATCCGTTATTTCTTCGATGTCTCAGATTTTCTCATTAATGACCTCGATGCCCCTTTCTTCCGGTGAAATGTTTACCTGTAGGATTTCTTCTGTTGTTGCTTCTTCATGGGTATGATTATTACTTTTAGCAATAAGTATTAGCTGTTTTTTGCTAAGGTCGATCACGCAGCCACTTTCTGCAAACATTTCAACTCTCAGGATACATTCCCTTATCAGGTCGGGCACTACGATGAAGACACTGTCAAAACTTAAATTTTCAATTTGCACTGCCAGCAACACCTGTTGTGTTATTCTTTTTGATTTGTTTCCAGTTTCCCTTGATTATTGTGTTAGACAACTTTAAAATTTCTAACCTTCCAAAATCCTTTTTATTCTCGTTAAACCAGATCCGATATAGCATTAAATTAATCTGACTGCCAGTGTCCACTAATGCATTAATTGGCACACCGTTTAACGTAATTTGTATTTCCGGACTTTTTTTTTTTTTTTTTTTTTTTTTTTTTTCCTCGATACTATCTTTTTTTGTCAAATCGTCTCTTAAATCTACAAATGCAGTGTTAATATACATAATACTATCATCTAAACCTAACATATATTTACAGCGCTTACTTAGTTTTTTGGCAGGGCAATGGCTTTCTTGATATTACCTGCTCCACTTGTTGGAAGGGACCGCATGCATTTCGGTCTCAAACTGGTTTTGTCGTTTGGGGTTGTTCGCACGAGGGTAATATTGCCTTCTGTCGTTATTCCTATCTTTGTTGGGTTCTTGTTCAGAAGTCGTCTCTCTCTCTTGTCATCTGCACGTCCCCAGTGTTTATTTTCCCGCCTGTTGTCGAATTGTCCGCGGTTCATTGACCTGGTACCGGCTCTTAGATTCATGAATTCTAGTAATACTTGCTCAAATTCTGCTATGGTATCTACGCCACGTGTAATAATTGCAACTTCTATTTCATGTGGATAGTGTCTTGCCATTTTCCTTATTAGATGTCTATCCGATATTGGAGGAATTAATTGTCTATTTTCTAATAATTTTCTTTCCAAGTACTGTATCATGTTCATCCCCGCTTCTTGACGGTATCGCCCAAACTCTAGTTGATCCCATACGCGTTCTTGTATTACGGCATTCCAGTATTTGTTTACAAAAGTGTCAGTGAATCCAGCGAATGTTTGCACACTATCTCTAATTAATCTCCACCAGATGGCGGCCTCTCCCTCGAGATATCTTGCTATCCACGTGATATTATTAATGTCTTGGTAATATTCGTGATACAGTTCCGTTAATTCTTTAATAAATTCCTTGGGAAAATCACTTGTCCCATTAAATTTAATGTCCCTTATCTGCTCATTAGTAACGATTCGGTTTATGGGCGAAGCGTTGACTAATGCAAATTTTGTTCTGACATCACTTTGTAATTGTTGGAATTTCAGGTTGGTCTCGCCCGAATTACTATCTATTTTATCTTCTAACTCTTTTAACTTTTCTACTTCTAACTATGTTCCGCGAAACTCTCGTCACATTCTTTGCTATTCGCTATCAGTTTCTTGTTTATAAGTTTAATTTCATTATTATGTTTATTATCGTTTTCTTTGATTTGTTTTTCTGTATCATTAAATCTGTTATTAATTTCAGTGCTAACGTTATTAATTTCCTCATTTATAATTGTCTTAGTCTCTATTCTAAGTTGTGTAAGAGTTTCTTGGTTTTCTCTTTTTAGTTCATTAATTTGTGTGGCAGGTTCGTCTCTTAGTAGTTTATTATTTTGTTCTAATTCTTCTTTCAATTGCTTGGTAATGTTAATTTGAATTTGTTTATTTTGTTGAGTAATTTGTTGTGACACTTGTGACATCTGTTGTTGCATTTGTTGTGACTGTTGTGACATTTGTTGTAACATTGTATATATATATCAGTTTCTTTGGATGCTTCTGGTACTGTCTGTTGTGTCGGTCTTGCGCTGATTACTTTCTGTGTTTCCGGTGTTGTCTGATGTGTTTCTGATTCTTCATTGTCTTGTCCCCTCGTCCCTGAATCTTGATTATTAATTGTAATTTCGTCAAGTGTATTAGGGTCTCCTAATTGGTTGTTAATGTCGAACTCTATTTCGCTATTGTGATTTTCTGTTGTTTCTGTCTTGGTATTCATTTTGTTTAGATTGTTCGTGTTGTTGTGTACGTGTTTTGTTAGCCTACTTCTACTTCTGGTGATCACACAATTTTCTTGCTTATAATCTATACTTCTTATTCTATACTTTTCTTATTTTATGTATTCTATTCGCAACTCAATTCTGTCTAACAGGCTTATAAATCAAGCCGTGTGGTTGGGCACCAATACTACTCCCTGGACTCTTTTATCTTTTTAAGGATAGTATCTCAGGGTAATAAATAATTTAATTAACACAAAATATATCATAAATTGTTACTTTAATAACTCACTTTCAGTTACTTATTACAATAACATAATATTGATGATAACAAAATTTAATCTTTTCTTTTGATAGTGGGTTCTTTTAGATCTGATTGAGTTGCAAATAGTGAATAAAGTATCTTTTAAATGTTCAATATAAATTACTTGATATTGAATTCCTATTCTGCGAAGAGGCGCATCCACTTGAACGTCGTCTGAAGTATGTCTCTGCGGACGGCTGCTGATTAATGTAGGTTCTAGTTGGCTGCACTTGATTGATTATCACAGATTGATTTACACACTGGCATCACATTCACAATAATACATCTCAGATATCTTCGTTACAGTACTAACATACCGTTATAATCAATATATCTTCTTAACACAAACTTTTATATATAGTTAACAAAATTTTACTCAGCAATACTATGATTCGTCTAAGTTCATAGATGTAATTTAAGCTAGGTGCTTATAACAAGGATTGTATTGATTGATAACGTCAGACTATTTAATCACGATTCTTTGTGTGAGTTCCGCGGATTATGCGTAACTTTCGATTGACTTTAGATACACTGCGACTGAATTGTCACTCCTAATGCAACGGTAACTTTCAACTGAATAAAGCTGTTTAACCTTCTGATGACTGATTACTTGATTAAAAACTGACTTCTTTAACTGAACGGTCACTTTCGGATGACTGTAAACTGAGTCACTGTTTTTACCTTCCGACGAATTAAATAACTTAATTTACGAGTCTTTACTGTTATAGCTTCTCCAACGACTTAAGTGACGAGTCTTTACTGTTGTACTACACCGATGACTGACTTAAACTTCTCGGTCTTGGGTTTTATGCCCAAACTGGGCCTATCCTCGCCTAATTTTGAATCTAAATGTTCCCATTGGACTTAGATGCCGCGATATTCAATTTTACCCAATATAGTATCTAGAATTTTACCACTGAAAAACTGACGCGTTTTCTTATTTGCTAGATAACAGCGCGTTCCCTGGGCTCGTTCGCGTAGTGGGAAAAGACGCTTCAGTTGATTTCTCTGTCAAAATGTCTCACTTTTCTAACATAACGGGATCCTTTGTTAAAAGCACTTAACTTTCACAACGATCTATCTATTTTTTGTTAATTTTTAGCATAATACAATTTTATTGGTGTCCGTCCGCTATGTGCCTTTTTTGGTATTTTGTGCCGACTTTCTGTCGCCAGACACAAGGGTGTGTTCTTAAAAAAAAAAAAAAAACACCGCTTTGACATTTTATAATAACGGTAGTTTCTTTTTATGTATATCTGTTTTTGACATTTTAATATTGACTATTGCTAGTAAATTTGCACAGCATGCAAATTTGGCGTTATATATAGTAGGTATAGTTTCGTAATTTACTGCATTACTTGCTCATCAAACATCATGAACGATTAGTGAACGCTTGTTTGTAAAGAGTGTTGGGTTTATGTGGTGTCAAATATATATTTACTTATGTTTCTCACAAGTGGAAGTAAGTTTTTATAACGTCTTGCCTACATTATAACGTTGGGAATCAGTGCGTAATTGCCACAGATCAATTGCACGGGCTGCCATAGTCTTAATCAACTTCTTAACAAGCAGTAGTAGTTAGAATGAAAGGAATGTTTGATGATTTATTCACTCAGTATTTTGTGTTAAGTAATGACATCTCTTTATTAGGTGCTATCGTTTATAGTTCTACATGGATTTTTTACCATAAGGTTTTCTAAATAAAAGTTTACAAATATTTTCTAAAAAGGTGGCCACAACAAATGTATTGTTATGTGCTAGCTTTTTCCACAGATCCGGGATATTAAATTGGTCCTGTAAGTTAAGTTATCGTACTATTTGAGGGGGGGGCATTTGAAGAATGGACTTAATTTAACCTCTAGTATCTGAAAAGCTTTATACTACAAGCACTAATTACTATTACAAATAATTTTTGTCATATGACTTAATACAATTTACAAAGTGACAATAATTAAAGTCTTTTATATAGTTTTATAAAAGTGTCTTTTGTAAACATTTTGTTTTAATGACATTTAACCACGGAGGACAAGTCTCCGTGTCACCTGTGATGTTGTGAAGTTTACTCAGTGTCCGGGTCCTTGGCCCTTGGGGTGTCCACAAATGGTTGAAGGTTATGGTATTTTACTTTCTGGGTGAAGTTCCTGAAGAGATCCTGGTAATTATGAAGCTGTAATGCTGTTCTATGAAGTCTGGTAGCTGAGCATCTTTAATAGTACAACTCGAGTGAAAGTTCTTGTTTCCCACAGAAGTTCACGTCACATCGTTATTTATAAACTGTTCTCACTTTTGGTACCTTGTACTTTTTTAATTTACACAAACATTGGAGATCTTAATAGAGATGTCATCCCTATTACTTATTTATTCCATTTAATTTAATAGTTTACATTTTTCTTTATAAAACACTACTTTACTGATACTTTCCTTTACACATCGTTATATATGCACTTTTAAATTAAAATATGTTAGTACTTCGGGGCATGATTCAAGGGTGTAGTGTTTACTACGAGAGCGCTCCATCTCGACTCCCTTATTATTATGTCAGGGTGGTAGGTTAACGGCACGGAGTTTACGCATCACAACAAAATAGTTCCACCTTTATTCGCTATTTACGGTAAAAAAAAGTTTGACTTTTTTATTATCCAAAGCTATGCTTTACTTCAGAATTCAATAGTATACTACTGTATCATTGTTTATTTATTTGAATAATTTCAAGTTTTATTAGTATTATTTGTTTAGTAAAAGAATCTGTATGCAGGTTAATTCCAGTTAATGCATGTCAGTGCATGGTAGATTATTAACTAGTTTCCCTATCTTTACACTAGCATTCCTTTTGTCATTTAAAACTCTTTATTAAATATTATTTTGAGTTAATCAAGGGATGTAATCTTAATATTAATGTGCGATTTAAAAATAAATTTTACTCCATATTACATTTCCTATTTTAAAATCGTCACATTTTCAACTTCCAAAACTTTAACTATACATGAGGGTGGTGTTAAAATTTTCTTTAAACCAACGTTGGGGTTGACCTTTGATGATAATGGTGATCATGATGCTGCTGATACTATATCGACGTATCATTGAAATGTGTTTAATGGAAGTTCCGCTTGCCAATTATCACTGTAGTTTGGACACGTAATTATAGTTTAGAACCGTCAAAAACTTACAGTGATTCAATTTTGGTGATATTGCTGCTCTCTGTTTGTATATTTTACAAGACATCTAACTATTATAATTATACTTAACCTTTCATAGTATCTCAGTTTGTTTGTGAAGTCCTGTAGTATTTGTTTTTATAATTAAATGGCAGTTCTAATAAATTGCTTGGTTATTTCATTTTTGTGGTAAACTTTGCTTTCCACGTTCTATAAATTTGCGTTCACCTTGATGCAGTGCAAGAATTATACACGACCTTTGCTGATTACAAAATGCACTATATAAATGCAGAAAAGTATTATCAAAAAACAGATAAACTTTCTGAATATTTATAACTAATTAAACAAGCTAAGAAGATTGTGTGTGTATGTGTGTGTGTGTGTGTGTGTACGCACACAATTGTAGAACTTTGATAAATGTTTCTGACTGCAGTGTTTTGTTTGTCACAAAAAGTATGTGATTAATTTTCAGCGTTTAGCTGTTTGGTGCTTTGTAATTTCAGATGTATTTTGATTGAATGTAGATTTGTATTGTTTAACTAAGTTTGTAAGGTATTAAATAATTATTGTCAAATCATTTATTAAGTTGGAGGTCATGACATAATTGTTAAACTAGTCCCCCATAATATAGAAACAGTTCATAAATTTTATGGAGTGTGTAATTGTGTCTACTTCTTGTGCACCGCAAAACAGCAACTGTTACTACTGCTGCTGCAGCTTCTTCTTCTTCCTCCCCCAAAGGCATCAGAGGCTTAAAAACAATTCTGTGATCCATATTACAACATCAGTCTTTTCATTTGTTTCTCACTTGTGTCGTTTTTTTCTCCCTCTACATTGTGCCTCCAAAACGATTCTTGATGGTTTGTATTCAGTATTCTACTAAAATCTCCACACTGTCATAGGTGGATTCACTCCTTATGTGGGACTTCATATTAAATCATTCTCTTATTCATTTATTTCTGTCTGTTTATTTCTCTGTGTGCAACTTTTCCCATCACAAATACGTCATTCCTGACATTATTATTATTATTATGCCTTATTATTATTATGGATACATATAAATCATTTTGTGGATTTCAGTCTATCTTGTCCTTCGAACCTGCTTGATTATTTCGTGTAATAATATTATTTATCTTTGTATTACACTCAGTTTTTAAAATCCTATTTTTATCGCTTAATGTTTTTCCCATTGTTAAATAGTTGACAGGTAATTTTACCCTTATATATAATTGAGCTTTTCACCCACATTGAATGCTTCTCGTATACTTTTCAAAGCCACTTCTCTCTTTTCCAACCCATTCTACTGCTGTACTAGATCGTTTTCACTTTTGCACAGTACTTTTATGTAGTACACAATATGTAATGTATTTGGTATGTGTACGTGCATTAGTATTTATAGTAAAGCCCTATCAACTGTATAACAGATTTTCTGGTTTAATTTCTAATAATATTTCTTATAAAGAAGTATCATAACAGTTTCTACTAATCTATTATATGTAACTCTTACTCGGGGTATTTAAATAATTTAATAACACAAATATAGATATTATAAATAGTTTTTTAATAATTCTTTTTCATTCACTTATTACATTAATATAATCTTTATAAATTCAATAATATTACAATATCAGTTTGCTCAGAACGTTTGATATTTTCTTTTAGTGGATTCTTTTAGAACGGATTGAGTTGCCAATATGAATACAATAAACTTCAAAAATGAATACAATATAATTTGATTGTTCTATAAGCTTTACTTGTTTGTTGAATTCCCAAATCTGCGCTGAGGATTATCCACTCGAAAGTAGTCGGTCCAGTCGCTCCGTGGTCATCCGCTGATACTGTAGATCCTTGTCATCCGCACTCGCTTGATTATTAACACTGTGCATATACACTGGTATCACTTTCACAATAATATATGCACCTCTAATTATATTATTTACACTACGTACGTAGTTATTTAATAATTCTTTTTCATTCACTTATTACTTTAATATAATCTTTATAAATTAAATAATATTACAATATCAGTTTGCTCAGAACGTTTGATATTTTCTTTTAGTGGATTCTTTTAGAACGGATTGAGTTGCCAATATGAATATAATAAACTTCAAAAATGAATACAATATAATTTGATTGTTCTATAAGCTTTACTTGTTTGTTGAATTCCCAAATCTGCGCTGAGGATTATCCACTCGAAAGTAGTCGGTCCAGTCGCTCCGTGGTCATCCGCACTCGCTTGATTATTAACACTTTGCATATACACTGGTATCACTTTCACAATAATATATGCACCTCTAATTATATTATTTACACTACGTATATATATATATATATATATATATATATATCGTATTAACCAATATACCTTCTTAACACCTTGGTATATTTTAATTAAGATAAGTGCTTGCAACACGGAAAGTACAGATCGATACCACCGGATTTTGTATTAACTTGATGAATTACTCTGTGGAATCCGCCAATTCACTGTTATTGTAAAGACTGACCACTTTAACTGTTTATTAACCGTTCTCCGATACTTGAATTGACAATTACGATTTTAATACTTGTAACTTCTCCGCCGCTTTCACTTCCGAATTCACTATTACTTATTTGATTCAATAAAGACTTCGAGTCAATATTTGTGAATTGTCCGCTGACTTAAGTAACGGTTACGATTCTTTAAGATAACTATTACCAGTTCAATTGTTATAATATCTCCGCTAACTTAAAATAACGGTTACGAGTCCTTTACGTATAATGCTACTCCGATGACTGACTTACTTTTTCAACTATGCTTTTTTTATACACGAACTACTGTTACCCACACTTAATATTTACACTAAACATTCTCATTGGACTCAAGTGCCGCGATATTCAATTCTACCCAATGTGACTAGAGGATTTAACCGCTAAAAAACTGACGCTTTTTCTTATTCGCTAACAAACTGCGCGTTCCGAACTTCTCTCGGTGTAGTGGAAACTGACGCCTAACATCGTTTCTCTCTCTAATTCTCTCGCTTCAATTGTTATACGCACTTAACTTTTACAGCTCCTTACCTATTTTTTGCTGTTTCTTAAATATAATACAATTTTACTACGTTATGTCCCGTACGTGACTTTTGCTTATTTTCTGCCGTCTAACCGTCGCCAGACGCCAGGGTGCGTTCTTTTGAAAAAAAACCGCTCAGATATTTTCTAATGGTATTTCTTTAACTTTATTTATACATATTTGTTCTGATATCTGTTTAATATTGACAATCAGAATGATCACAGTTGCACACCACTATATAAAAATTATCCCAATTAGCGCTTTCAAGCTTCACAGCCCATCGTCAGATTGGAATAGATTGGAATTGGGCTATTCCAATCTGACGATGGGCTGTGAAGCTTGAAAGCGCTAATTGGGATAATTTTTATATAGTGGTGTGCAACTGTGATCATTCTGATTGTGATTTCAACCACTAACACAAATTTCTTCATTAAACGTCTGTTTAATATTGATTAATTCTCGTAAAATTGCAGGTATACAATTTTGATGTTATATTTGTCCCCCAATAGAATTATATTAATTTTAAATTAAAATTGAGAATGATTCTATTGTTGCGTCCCTTTGATTGGTTCTGATTAAAATTTATTTCAACTCTTTACTATCGTAATATGTTCTAATACATGCTTACGTATTCATTAGTTCAATTTATGTAATTCAAACTTATTCTATATAATATAATCCATCTATATACAATTTTTTTTTTTTTTTAACCAATTTATCCCTTTAAACACAAACAGCTGTTTACAATCCGCCAGTCGGCTACCCAGCTGTTGTTTACAAACAAACCCTTATATTGCCAGCACGCTACCCGCTGTTACAGAAACCTAATAACGGTTTCACCTACTTTCCCTTGTCCTTCTAACATTGTTATTTACACACAATTGCTCTTACTTTAGTACACATAATATTTTTATACACTCTTGCATATATAATTTAATTAAAAGACAATCCTATACATTTTTAACTAGAATAATTTTTAATTATTTATCAATTTTAAATCTTGTGCCCCCAAAATTGTTATAAACTACTTATAAACTAATACATATACGTATGAATTTCATGTTTTCACAATCTGTATTGATAATATTGTGTTTTTAAACTTGTTTCTGTGTGTTGTGATGGGTCAAGTCTCATAATAAGGTTTCAATTGTCTTATGTTGAAGTTTCCTCGGATTCGTCCCGGTTGTAGAACATCTTCCAACTGGTACGTAGCCATTCCTAACTCCTTACATATTTTGTATGGTCCTTCAAACATATTATAAAATTTTCCTATCACTCTTTTATTTAGGTCGGATATCGGATATGTTCGTAACAGCACTTTATCTCCTAGATGAAACTTCGTAATTCTGTTTGCTAAATTTAGCTGGTCTGCTCGTTTCTTACCCTTCTCTTTAATCTGCAGATAGATGTTTTCGTAATCGATTTGCTGATTTTCTTGTATCATTTCCCTGTCGATATATTTAGTCCAGTCACGTTCCGGCTTTCTTCCCCATTGATCTTCGTATGGTGTAGTTTCGATCGTCTCATGATAAGTTTGATTAATACATGATTCGATCAGTTTCAGATATTGAGCCCAATTGGAATGTTTTTCAGATGTGAGTGCTCTAAACATGTTTCCCAACTGTCTGTTAACTCATTCTGCTAACTTGGTGCAGGGGTTGCGTATAGCTGTAAATTTCGGTTTGATATTCAACTCTTCTATTGCCGTTACGTAATGATGGGTTGTGTCTCTCCCCTCATCCGTTGATAGTAATCTTTACATTTTTGGCATGTCTTGCAGGTTCTTATGATGTTTTGTGTGAGTTTGTTGATGGAATTCCCCGTGAAGTATTCTTTAAATAGTTGGTAAGTCCGTCGGTTTCCCACGTGGCTGTAGGCATTGTGCAACTCATAAATCAGAGTTCGGCTCAGGTCCTCTGTCAACATCAGTTTCCAAGCTCCCTTTTCCTTTCTGTAAAGTTTATTGTTGTGCCAAGTGTATTTGTCGGTGAGTTTGTGCTTTTTATCTGCTTGAATGGTGTCTACAATCTGTTTTACCTTCTGGTCCGCCAATTGGTAATTTTTGATGTCCTTCAATTTATCTTTTGCTTCCTTGCTGATACGGATGGTTATATGATTGATTTCTAATTCTTCAGTGTTATTTATTAACCTCTCATCGTACATGTCTTCGGGGTGCCTGCTAAGAACATCTGCTACGACATTATCTTGCCCTTTACAATGAACTATTTCAAAATCATATTCTTGTATCGCGAGAATCCATCTAGTGATACGTGAGTTGTTTAAATGACACTTTTGATGAAGATTAGGGCCTTATTATCGGTAATTATAGTTAAGGGTTTCCCAAACACATATGTCCGAAACTTCTGCAGACAGTGTACAACGCTTAACAACTCCAATTCTGTTGTGAAATAATTCAGCTCTGCGCCTCATAACACACGACTAGTGAATGCGACTACACCGATTTCATTATTGTCGTCAAGTTGGTACAGTTCTCCTCCCAGAGCATATTTACTCGCGTCCGTCTGAAGGTAGAATCGCTTGTTTGGGTCCGGGTGTTTAAGAATTACCGTCTCGATAAATAGTTCTTTAACTCTTTCAAAGTGTTGATCCATCTCTTTGGTCCATTTGAATGTAGAGTTCTTTTTTAATAGTTTCAACAGGGTTGGGTAGCTTCGGCATACTTATTGGTAAATCTATTTTAAAAATTTGTTAATCCTAAAAATCCCTTAAGTTGTTTCTGGTTCTTGGGTCTCCGGAATTCTTGGATTGCTCTCACTTTATCTGGTGCAGCGGAAATACCTTGAGTAGTCAGACAATATCTTAGGTAATTGATTTCCTTATGGAATAATTGTGATTTCTTAAAGTTCACAGTAAGGTTAACTTGCTTCAAGTCATGGAATAATAACTTTAGATGCTGTAAATGTTCTTCTACACTATTTGAAATACTGTACATAAACAATCGTCCACATACAAGATAGTAAAGCTCTTCACTTCTTCGGATAGTACACGATCCAATCCACGGGTCAAGCTGGCGAGACTTGTTTTTAAGCCAAATGGAGTCACAGTATATCGGTAACACTTACCCTCATAAAGGAATCCGGTGTAATCCCTACAATCCTGGTGTAGAGGAATTTGCCAAAAGGAACTCTGTAGATCAATGGTCAACATAACCTTGATGTTCCCATATTTTGTCAAAATCTCATTGATCGAGATTGCACCTTCATACTCAGGTATCGTTACTGAATTAAGCTTACGAGCGTCCAAATATAATCAAACCGTCTGATCTTTCTTTATTACTGTAACCATCGGGTTGATGTATGGACTTTGTGCTCTTTCTATGATACCGTGCTCCTCCATCTTCTTAATCTCCGCTCTTACCGCATCTTGATATTTCATCGGTACTGGCCAACCATTTTGACAATACGGTGTGTTGTCAGTTACCTTGAATTTGTGGCAGTATGCTGTAATTCTCCTTGGTGTATCACGAAACACAGTCTTGTTATTTATCAACACTTTCTGCAGCTCCTTCTTTTCGCGATCTCTTATCCCTTCTATTTCTTGAAACTTTTCATCAATTACTTCCTCGATGTCCTCTTCTGTTGACGAAAGTTCTACCTGTAAGATTTCTGCTGCCGTTGCCTCTTCATGGTTGTGATCTCCTTTAATTCTTATCTGTTTGTTACTCAAGTCAATCACACAACCATTTTCCACTAACATTTCTATTCCTAAAATACACTCCCTTATTAGGTCAGGTACTATAAAAACGCTTTCAAACTTTAAATTTTTAACTTGTACTGTCAGCAGCACCTGATGAGTTATTCTTTTAGATTTATTGCCTGTAGCTCCCTTAATCACTGTATTGAATAACTTTAAAATTTCTATCCTTCCTAAATCCTTTTTATTGTTGTTGAACCAGCGTTTTGAAATAGCGTTGATTTGGCTGCCCGTGTCCACCAATGCATTAATTGGCATACCGTTCAAAGTAATTTGGATTTCTGGACATTTATTATTCTTTAAATTTACATTTATATCATCTTCTATTATTAACTCATCCCTTAAATCTACAAATGTGGTATTCACATACTTAATACTACCGTCTATATCTAATACATATTTACATGGCTTGCCTAGTTTTTTGACACTATAGCGCCCACTTTGTGTCTACCTGCTCCACTAGTGGAAGGAACAACATTTGTTTCGGCCTTGAACTGGTTTTGCCGCTTCGGATAGCGAAAGTTTTGTTGCCTTCCGTTGTGCTCTCTCTCCTTGTTTTGCTCATGACTGACAATTTTCTCTCTCTCTTCTTCAGTTCGCACCCGCTGCTTATTCTCACGTCTGTGGTCGGACTGTCCCCGGTTCACTGACCTAGTGCCGTTCCGTAAATTCATGAATTCCAACAAAACCTGTTCAAATTCAGCTATCGTATTTACGCTACACGTAATAATGGCAACCTCGATTTCATGCGGATAATGCCTCGCAATTTATCTTATTAAGTGCCGGTCCGATATGGGAGGAATCAATTGTTGGTTCTCTAATAATTTTCGTTCTAAATATTGGATCATACTCGTTCCTGCTTCCGGGTGGTATCGTCCAAACTCCAGATAATCTCGCACGTGTTCTTGTATGACGTTCCAATATTTATTGACAAACGCTTCAGTAAATCCCACGAAGGTGTGTACATTCTCCTTACTCAATCTCCACCATATAGCAGCCTCTCCCTCGAGATGTCTTGCCACCCATATGATATTATTTACGTCTTGATAGTATTCCTGGTATAACTCGGTCAACTCCTTAATAAACTCCATCAGAAAATCGCTTGTCCCGTTGAATTTTATATCTTTTATTTGTTCATTATTAACAAGCCGGTTTGTGGGTGACGCGTTTACTAATGCAATTTTCGTTCGGATGTCATTTTGTAGTTGCAGTAACTTGAGGTCGGTCTCGCCTGAATTCTATCTATCTTATGTTCTAATTCCCTTAATTTCTCGGCTTCTAATTTGTGTGCCGCGAAACTCTCCATCACAACTTTACTATTTGCTAGCAATTTCTTATTTATTAACTTAAATTCACTGATATGTTTCTCATCGTTCTCTTTAATTTGTTTTTCCGTGTCATTTAATCTATTATTAAATTCAATGCTAACATAACTGACTTCTTCACTAATAATTACCTTAGTTTCTAACTTAAATTGTTTAAGGGTTTCTTGAGTTTCTCTTTTAAATTCACTGATTTGTGTGTCTAGTTTGTCGCTTAGCTGTTTATTGTTTTGTTCTAGTTCGGCTTTCATTCGGTTTGTAATATTAATTTCTAATTGTTTAATTTGTTCCTGCGTTTGTTGTGCCTGTTGTGATATCTGTTCCTGCGTTTGTTGTGACAGTTTTGTTATTTGTTTCGACATCTGTTCTTGCATTTGTTTCATTTGTTGTGACATTTGCACCAACATTTGTTGTAGTATCGTACACACACACACACACACACACACACACACACACACACACACACACACACACACACACAGAGTGGAACCCCGCTGGTCCGAACTAATTGGGACCAAGTCCTTTTCGGATTGGCGTAAATTCGGATTAACCAGGTTATAGGTTATACAGTACTGTATATTATAAATATAAATTGTATGACGTGTATAAACAGTACGACATTCATGCCTACAATCAAAGTACTGTAGCCTCCTACTTTTTGATCTTGGAATCTCTCTTTTATACTATAAAAATACAGTGAATACCAGTTAAATATTGCATTGGCTACTGTTAATTCCGATACATTACGTAACTTGCTTCAATGAACGACACTGAACAACTATCAGCTAACAGACCACACAGATGTCAACGAATGGCTGGCAGCTGACATCGAAGACCATCAAGTTTTGACTGATGAAGAAATCGTATCTTCGATACAACAAACACGTGATGACGATTCCGATGACAATGAAGCAGATACTCCTGTACCACAGATCTCACACGCCGAAGCAGCGAGAGCTTTTGAACTACCGTTAGCCTATGTAGAGCAGTACGCCAATGGTACACTGGCTGACATCTTATTTTTGAGGCGCTGGCGGAACATCGCGGCATCTGCTGGATTTACAGCTTTGCATCAGAGAAAAATGACTGATTTTGTGCAACACCTTAAGTAGTGTCTAGTTATGTACTGTGTATTTATTGTAGTTTTTTGTGTTTTATGTAGGCCTACTTTTACTCGCACTACACTGTAAGTACCAATATGTTTTTCCATTCATTTTACAGACGCTAATTTGTTGATAACGTAATTCAAAACTTTATTTTGCCATATATTTAAAACAATTAAAGTACTTAGTTTTAATAAAAATTTCACTAAAAATGCGTTAGTATGTATTTATCTAAGCTTCTTATGTACAAATTATATTGATATATTCCAGTTATTTTGTCATATTTTTTTATTAAATTTGTCCAATTTTTAGACCCGTTTCAAACTACCGGTTCGGATTAAGCGGGTTTTCGGACAAGCAGGGTTCGGACCTGCGGGGTTCCACTGTATATCAATTTCTTTGGGTGCCTCTGGTAACGTCTGTTGTATTGGTCTCGCCCTGATTTCTTTCTGTGTTTCTGCTATTATCTGTTGTGTTTCTGTTTCTTCATCGTCTTGTCCCCGCGTCCCTGTCTCTTGGTTCTCCATTGTAATTTGGTCAAGTGTGTTAATGTCTCCTAACTGGTTGTTGATGTCAAACTCTACTTCGCTATTGGAATTTTCTGTTGCTACTGTCTCTGTGTTCATTTTGTTGTTTAAACTGTTTGTGATGTTATATATGTGTTTTGCTAGCCTAGCCTACTTCTACTTCGTGTAATCATACAATGTCTCTTAGAATCTATGTTCCTTATTCTATACACGTTTCTTATCTTATTTATTCTATCTGCAACTCAATACTGTCTACCAGGCTTATAAATTAAGTCGTGCGATTGGCGCCAAATATATAACAGATTTTCTGGTTTAATTTCTAATAATATTTCTTATAAAGAAGTATCATAACAGTTTCTACTAATCTATTATATGTAACTCTTACTCAGGGTATTTAAATAATTTAATAACACAAATATAGATATTATAAATAGTTATTTAATAATTCCTTTTCATTCAATTATTACATTAATATAATCTTTATAAATTCAATAATATTACAATATCAGTTTGCTCAGAACTTTTGATATTTTCTTTTAGTGGATTCTTTTAGAACGGATTGAGTTGCCAATATGAATATAATAAACTTTAAAACTAAGTACAATATAATTTGATTATTCTATAAGCTTTACTTGTTTGTTGAATTCCCAAATCTGCGCTGAGGATTATCCACTCGAAAGTAGTCGGTCCAGTCGCTCTGTGGTCATCCGCTAATACTGTAGATCCTTGTCATCCGCACTCGCTTGATTATTAACACTTTGCATATACAATGGTATCATTTTCACAATAATATATGCACCTCTAATTATATTATTTACACTACATATATATATATATATCGTATTAACCAATATCCCTTCTTAACACCTTGGTATATTTTAATTAAGATAAGTGCTTGCAACACGGAAAGTACAGATCGATACAGCCGGATTTTTTATTAACTTGACGAATTACTCTGTGGAATCCCGCTGATTCACTGTTATTGTAAAGACTGACCACTTTAACTGTTTATTAACCGTTCTCCGATACTTGAATTGACAATTACGATTTTAATGCTTGTAACTTCTCCGCCGCTTTCACTTCCGAATTCACTATTACTTATTTGATTCAATAAAGACTTCGAGTCAATAGTTGTGAATTGTCCGCTGACTTAAGTAACAGTTACAATTCTTTAAGATAACTATTACAAGTTCAATTGTTATATCTCCGCTAACTTAAAATAACGGTTACGAGTCCTTTACGTATAATGCTACTCCGATGACTGACTTACTTTTTCAACTACGCTTTTTTTATACACAAACTACTGTTACCCACACTTAATATTTACACTAAACATTCTCATTGGACTTAAGTGCCGCGAGAATATTCAATTCTACCCAATGCGACAAGAGGATTTAACCGCTAAAAAACTGACGCTTTTTCTTATTCACTAACAAACTGCGGGTTTTCTTCCGTCTAACCGTCGCCAGACGCCAGGGTGCGTTCTTTTGAAAAAACACCGCTCTGATATTTTCTAACGGTATTTCTTTAACTTTATTTGTACATATTTGTTCTGATATCTGTTTAATATTAATTCTCGTAAAATTGCAAGGTATACAATTTTGACGTTATAACTGTGTAGGTTTCAGTTACTATACCATCAATCATTCGGATAGTGCTGTTATAAGTAAAACAGAATTATTTCATATATAATTACATGTTAACAGTAACAGTTTTATATTTTGTTCATCAATATTAGAATAGTTCCGGTATCAGTATCAATTATTCGCGGATTTGTTACATAACATAGTACTATTGATTCAACAGTGTAGTAAAACTCTCAACATAATGATTATTAATTATTTGAATTGATAATATTTTGTAGTACAAAAGTGACCAGTATTCATTTTAACATTATTCAAGATTATCAGATAGCACTCATGTGTTATTAACGATGAGATTATTGCCAGTATATTCTGTGTTTATCATTACCATATGATAATGTAGATATATAATTGCTGATGGTATCATGTTTAGTTTAGTACAAATTGTCGCCTATATGCTCAACTTCCTTAATAGAATGTTCTCATTACAGGCACCCAACATCATGTGCTTCGATGGCAGAAATTATGTCTGTTCTGTTCTTCAATACGATGCGTTACAGCTTGAAGTTTCCTCGGGACCCATCAAGTGATAGGTTTATTCTATCTAAAGGCCATGCTGCTCCAATACTGTATGCAGGTGAATTTATTTTTTGTTAAGCTACCAATTGATCTAGTCTGGTTTCCGTCATTATATTCAAACGTAGGTATTAAGTATGTAAACAGTCATTAAACTTATTGTGTTTCGTGTGATGTATTATTTGTGGTATACAGTTAAGTAATATAATTTGAAGTCATGTTAAATAGTAATAGCAAATTTGGTTTTCTTAATTTTATACCATACACTTGTGCATCCATCTGGTATACATGTAAACATACTTTAATTACCAGTATTTTCACTTACCATTTAGCATGGGCAGAAGCTGGTCTGTTCCCCATAAAGGAGCTGGAAAAGCTGCGTAAAATTGACAGTGATCTGGAGGGTCACCCTACTCCTCGCCTCAATTTTATTGATGTTGGCACAGGTTCCCTTGGCCAGGGTTTGTCAGTAGCTGCTGGAATGGCTTATGTTGGAAAATATTATGACAAAGCTTCATACAGGTATGTGCTGTCTTCATGCTTGATGAGTGTAAAGTTGCATAGCAGTTTTTTGTTTTAGTAAAGTGTGAAGTATCCAATAGAACTAATTTCTCTACACTTGATAGATCACGTTTTTTTTTTTTCTTTTGTGTTTTGGTATAATTAGATTAAAGCATTTTTCGTATGCTCAGTATTGTTCATGAATTGTGGTAAATGTACATCTGGAATATGTAGGTGTAGCCAAACGCGATATTACATGTGATTAAAACTAGCAAATAATTAGTTTCATTTGTAATTAATAAGACAATTTTGTTTTTATGTTTAATGTATTTTTCTTAGCACCAGATGTTTTGTTGATTGTACAATGAGGAATCCTCAGTGGTTCAACAGAGTTGACTGTGGAGACCCCATGGAACACAGATTTATTACAAATAAGCCAGTGAATATAACTGTTCAAATAGAAAATACATATACAGATATTACATAAAGAAATAAAATTTTATCAGCATCATAACAAATTATAGTATTATATTGCAATGATTGAGTACTTTTATTTAAAACTGGTTTTTAGACGATCCAGCAGTAATAAAACAGTTACAAAGTTCTGTTCATAACGGTGGAAACATGGAAGTTCACAAGTGAGACATTTTGTAGTCTAATAGATTTTTTTTAATGTTTATGTATATAACATCGTGATATACTGATGTTTTCACATAACTGATTATATATAATAAAATTAATTAATTTCATAATGCTGTTTTTCTTAACAGAATGATCTGTTTTCTTACTGCTGGTTAGAATTAAACATACAGCAACCATGTTTTTGTCATTTTCAATCTATATTCAAAGTAATAACCACGTGATTCCAATTTATTAGATTGAGTTAACAGATATTGGTTCTATTGACTATAGTTATGTTGTAACGTACACAGGGTATACTGTCTTGTTGGTGATGGAGAAAGTGCTGAAGGTTCTATATGGGAAGGTCTGCACTTTTCCAGTCATTACAATTTGGACAATTTATGTGTAATATTCGATATCAATCGGCTGGGCCAGTCAGAAGCCACGTCATTGCAGCACAACATGGAAGTTTACCGCAAACGATTGGATGCCTTTGGATTTAATGCTTTGGTTGTTGATGGTCATGATGTGGAGGAATTGGCTAAGGTAATTGTTGTTGTTCAGTGGACAAAGAATTACGGTTATATTACATTTAGTTATCATTCATTTGACATTTCCTCTAAGTGATATATTAATGAATCATTAAAAGGATAGCCTCACCAAAGTTAATCCTTTAATTATTGATTTATATTTAGTACAAAGGAAACGCAGTGGTATGACTACAAAAAGCTAACACTTTGTTATATTCTTTTACATTATCAAATAAATTTGTACCTAGTTCGTACGTCAATGTAATATAATTTACTTTATCATCACTTGTTTCTCACTCCGTTATTATTGGAAATACTTTTAAAACCACATTTTATAATAGTCGGCCGACTGGATATTTTGCTCGCGAGCACTGTTTTTGTGACCGCGCGGTCTGAGGGCTTTTGTCAACTTCAGTTTTTCAAAATGGCCAAGCATCTTTCTGTGTCCAGCTACTCAGCTTCTCATTGGCTGAGCATCTCGAGGCTTTTTGTCCTCTCGTACCTGGCGAGAAGGAATTTTCAGCCGTGACTTTCACGTGTGAACCGCGGCCCACACGTGCGCTTGTACGCAGGAATAAGCACCCTTTCTGATACTTAACATTCCCAGACTCTTAATTACTTTTGTGCCTCGCACGGCTTGGTACGAGGTGGGCTACAAGGTGTTCAAAATGTCAAGTGTTTGTGATCCAAACGTTGTTCAGCTTGAGTTGCTACTACTTTTTACAATTATCAGTGTTGCAAACTAGTCAGTAAAGTCAGTAAAAGTCAGTATTTTTGAGCAAGTCAGTAAGAAGCCAGTATTTTTTAAATTGGTCAGTAAAGTCAGTTTTTTAAAGCATGCTAAAAAAAAACTTAAAAAATTTTTTTTTTTAAATTCAGAATGATCTGAAGCTACCTAAGCACAGGTTCATCAAACATGTTTCTTCAAGGTGGTTGTCTTTGGAGTCAGCAGGTTTAAGACTCCTAGAACAGTGGCCAGCAGTCACGAAGTATTTCATGGTATTTGTGCCAAAATATAAAAGTGATTTAATGATATCATCCAAATACAAGAACATTGTTAGTCTTCTGAAAGTTAACACAATGAAAGTGGAAATAAACTTTGCTTGCTCCAGTGCTCACATATTTTCACAGTTTACTGGTCACTTTCAGAAAGAAGAACCTTTGATTCACCTTCTGTATGATCACCTCAAAACTCTAACAAGCAGACTAGTGACTTGTATATGTCATTCTGAGGTTATCTTCTCGTTAGATTCCTTGAATGATGAGAAAAGTTTTCTTTCTCTTAAAGAAGTAAACTGTGGATTAGATGTAAAAGAATTACAAATGTTACCAGAAAAGGACAAACTTGCATTTCTGCTCCAAGCAAAAAAGCATTTCATTGCTAGTTGTAAACACATTTTTACCACGTCTTCCTTGACGTCAAAACCTTTATTGAAGCATTTTGAATGTTTGATCCCATCCGAAAGAACAAAAGACAATAGTTGGAAGTCCATCGTTGAAGTGGCAAAAGCATTGCCTATTGATCTGAACATAGCCTCCCTTATTGATGAATGGAAGTTACTGAGTTTGGAAGAAGATGAGCTCCATAGCAAGAGCAATCGCATTGATGTTTACTGGAACCAGTTTTTTAAGAAAACTGATAAGGCAGGTGAGATGAAGTACCCACTTGTTTCTAAGGTTGTCAAAGCAGCTTTATCTCTTTCTCATGGTTCAGCAGATGTGGAAAGAGGCTTCCCAAGCTCACAGAGAGTTATGACCTCTGATCGGGCAAGTATGTCTGAAAGAACTCTGGATGCCTATCTTCACGTTAAGGGCGCATTGCATAAACTCTATGATGGAAAAGTACATTTGGTTCATATAAACAAAGAGCTCTTGAATCTCGCTCAGTCAGCCTATATACATCATAGGCAGTACCTAGAAGAACAACGTTTAAAGAAAGAACAGGAAAAGAAAGAAGAAGAAGCTAAGGAGATAGAGCGTATTGCCGAAAACGAATTAGAGAAAAAACTCTCAGCTGAGAGGAAAGGTATTGATGAAAAAGAAGTAGTATTAAAACAACTGAAAAGTGATGAAGAAGAGAAAAGAAAAGTAGCTGATACTCTTTTAAAAGATGCAAATGAAAGCAGGCTATTAAAAATAAGGATCTTGTTGCGGCTAATGTTGCACAGGCAATCCTGGAAAGTGCTCAGAAAGTTAAAGAAGAAGCTGACATAAAAAGACATGATGCAGAAAAAATTCAGAAAAATGTTGAGGAAAAGAAAATCTTCACTAATTACTTCATTTTTCAATAAAAAAACCCAAGCAAAGAGTTTCAGTTACAATTCTTAAGCAGACTGATCATAGAGTACCAAGGATATTTAACGTTCTCTTGGTATGTACATTATATTATTCTAGGAATATTTAAGATGGGTAATTATGTTACAGTTTTATTAGATATAAGATGTAAGTTAAGCGCTGAATAATATGTCAATAAAATAAATATACAAAATTAACTTATTATGGTGGCAAGGGAAATTGGCCTGAGTAGCTGTAAACCAGTTAACAATATGCCTGCTCATTTTACTTGAACAATGTTTAGTTTTTAATGTTTTTTAATAAGTCTCAAACTAAAATAATGCCGTTGTATGTTAGATTTTGTTTTACAGCTGCTCAGGGGGGAGAAGGGTGGCCAATTATAAAAAATATGTTTTAAACTGTCTCTAATTACTAGCAAATTAATATTAATATGGTCGATGGAGGTCAGTAATTAAGGTCAGTTATTTTATCTTAGGTCAGTAAGAAGTCAGTATTTCAGTGATTTTAGTCAGTAAAATCAGTAATTTAGACCTCAAAACCAGTTTGCAGCCCTGAATTATTAAAGAATAAAATAAATCCCAATTGTTTGTCCCGTTACAACTTCTTACTACAACTTATTTTAAAATTACTCTTCGCGTGATTGCTAATGACATAACAGAATAGCTCCTTTACAACAGATTGGTGTCTTTCTTTACTTAGTGTGAAGTATAACTTCCTAAATGATGGTGATTTAAGTGACGGTGAATCATTTATAATTATTGTTGTTCTCCAGATTATGGATTTGAAAATTTACTGGCCCAGTGCCTTCTAACTTACGAACAAAGTGTAATAATTATGGTTACTTGTACAGCCATGTGTTACTGATGTTATGTTTTGTGTTACACCAAACATTTCGCCTATTTTCTATGATGTGGCATTCTCAGTGATAAAGAAACCATGCACGTGATTAGACTGGGTGAAATGTTTGGGATTAATAATATCAGTAAAACATGGATGTCAGCTGAAAAAATGTTACTCAGAGTTATGACCACTAAAATCTATAAGTAAAATCTATTACAAAACTAGTGACACTGAGTCCCAGAAACACTGAACATTTGTGGTTGCTGTGGAATCAAAATTTCTTGTCTGTGCTTTCCATTATATTACAGTAAAACCTCTCTAGTCCAACCCCCGGCTGGTCCGACCGCGGCTCAGGCACCGACTTGTTGATGACTCACCAGCTTGTTTACATACTTGTCGGTTGTTTTGCTGCCTCAGTGAGCCGGCATCTAGTGTCTAGTGCGTGCTACTTACTTGTCCTGTGTGAATTGGTGTACGTAGTAATTGGTGACAGTTTTAGTGTGTACAAATATTTGTTTAAACTTTTAATACTGTGTGTGCATACTGTTGTAGTTTTTGCATTATGTCAGGAGCAAAACGTAAACACGTTACTCTTCCTTTAAGTGAAAATTTAAAAGTGCTACAGAGACTGGACAAGGGGGAATCACTCCAAAAAATTGCTAAGGAACTCAATGTGGGAGTTACTACAATAAAGGACTGGAGGAAAAATAGAAAGGATATTGAATCTTGTACGGTGACGGTAGAGGGCGAAAAAGCACTAAAAAGTCGCAAAACACTAAAAAAGCCAAAATTGGAACTGCTAGACAACACGTTATGGATATGATTTTGCCAAGAAAGGAGGAAAGGAACCCCGCTATCTGGACCTATTGTCAAAGAAAAGGCACTAATTCTGCACAAAAAATTGGAAGTTGAAGGTGAGTTCACAGCTAGTGAAGGTTGGTTAGATCGGTGGAAAACCCGTCATGGCGTTAGATATGTCGCAATATCAGGTGAAAAACTGTCAGCTGATGACGAGGCAGCAAAAGAGTTTTCTTTGAAATTTAAAAAAATTGTTGGGGAAGGAAACTGGCCTAAACCATAGAATGTTATCAACAAAAACATTTGCTGCATCAAATGAGACCGTGATACTAGGATCAAAACTTGCCAAAGACAGGCTAACCGTTGCTACTTGCAGCAGTGCTAACGGTACACACAAGCTTCCGCTTTTTGTCATTGGCAAGTCCAAAACGCCAAGGGCGTTCAAGAACATTAATTTATCATCGCTACCAGTTTATTACCGCAACCAAAAATCAGCAAGTTAATGAAGAAACCATAAATGAAGACCCTGATGACGATGACGAACCGTCTGCCCGTGTATCGCATACGGAAGCCAAGAAAGCTTTTGATGTTGCTCTTCAGTACATCGAACAGAACTCGTCCTCTACACCTATGGATATCTTGTGGATCAAGAAATGGAGGAACATTGCAGCTAAGTCTAGACAGTCATCTGCCAGACAAAAGAACATTACCGATTTTTTTCACCAATAAAATGTTTCTTGTTTTTTATTAGACTATTGCTGAACTGTACATATTATCATTTGTAACAGTTCAATTTTCTAAGCAAATAAATTCATCCCAGCTCGGACGCCAATTGTAACAATTCACTTTTCTTTACTTTATTATTATTGCACAAATATTACAATTTACTTCTTTTCTTACCTTAGGTTCTCCTCCAGGGTTCTATAGATGAAACTGTTGCAGAAATGATTATTTGGGTTTGAATGACAAATACATTCGCATTCTCTGTAATTCACAGATGTCCTGAGTTGTAGGGGATTATGTAACTCGTCTAGACTAACTGATGCCAGACACAAACACAGACTGATGTTTCATAATAAAATTGTAAGCGTGTGGGTTAAAAGAGGTTCCCCAAAGGGTGAACACTGGTTGAGTTAACATTTCTTTCAATTGTTAAAAATTATTTACTTCCCCCTGATCTGTCCCGTTACACATTTATTATACATAATCAATCATATAGCCTGGTAGCCTACTGTATAAGTTTTATTTTATTTTAGACTGTCTCAGTTAATGAAATAATAAACATTTTGTATTCTTCTGATAATCCAAACTTTTTTGCGTTCCGACCATACCCCCAGTCCCACAGGTGACGGATTAGCGAGGTTCTACTGTAGTGGGAAATTTACTGGCCCAGTGTCATCTAAACTGTAATAAACACGTTAGTAGTATGTGTTGCCTTGCACTAGTTAGGTTGTTGGTTTTTAAAATACTGACAATTCATAAGTATAGCCTATGGATTTGCATTGTAATCTCATAAAACACCGGCAATATTTTATTTATTTTATTATTTGTTAATTGTTTATAAAAACATGTAAATGTCTGGATAATATTTATTTTAATCATATTTGCCGGCATACAAAGTTTGTGTGTGTGTGTGTGTGTGTGTGTGTGTGTGTGTGTGTGTGTGTTGATTTTAGTAGCTCATATAAATTTAATGCGATACCAATTGTCATTTGCTTTTTTTAAAGGCTTTTTATGAAGCTTCCACAACAAAAGGCAAACCTACAGCAATTCTGGCTAAAACATTTAAAGGAAAAAACTTTCCAGATATAGAAGACACTGACAATTGGCATGGAAAGCCACTTGGTGATCAGGCTCAAATTGTTATTGAAGTAAGTATATGTTACATATTTGTTTGTTTAAAATATAATAATAACATACTATATATAGACTGTTCACTATAATAGCTACAAACTCTTTTTTCAGTTGACACCCATCTTGTATTGATATCATAAACACCAAAGGTTCCATCTATTCTCTGTCATGTGGCATTCTCAACAGTAGAGAATCCTCACACATGATACAATGGCTGAAACTTATGGAATTAATTTTATCAATAAAACATGGATTTAAAAAGCGTTATTATAAATTACCACCACCATAAAGTCTATAAGTAAAATGCACCAAGAAATTAACAGCACTGAGTTCCAGAAACATAGTCCACTTATGGGTGCTGTAACCACAGTATTATAATCAAAATTTTATATCTTTGCTTTCTTGTTTGAAAGGGGGGTGATAAACAGAACAGAGTTATAACAGGACATCACACATGATTTGTCAGCAAATAACAAAATTTGTTGATGAAAAGCAAAGTATTCACAAAACCAGTTATATTTGGGTTCAGATTTGTACTGATATCTTGAATTATCAATACAGAAGTATTATGTTAAACAATAAGATCTCAAAATATACTGACGCACACTAGCAAAGTACATTTTTTTTTTACACTTCCCTTTTGTCTTAATGTTTTATGATTTCTAATCATATCTTTATCACGTGTGCAATCACCAGTGTAGAGAGAACTAACGACTGTTCAAATGTAATAGCCGAAAATACATGACAAAGTTTATGGTATTTTAAAAATCTATATTACCTTGTTTGAAGGTATGAACATTGCAACATAGTAAACAATAGTTTAACAGACATTTGATTTAATGGTTATATCTTACTTCCGTTATCTAGGAAAACGCATGAAATTTAGAAAGTATTGTGTAGTAATTGTATTACTGTAGACAGTTCAGTCTAACATGTTAAAAACAATATTTTGGGCAAATTAAAATGTTTCCAAATTATTCAATGTGTACTGCGTTATGTGCTTGTAATCTAATGCTGTTTAATCACTTTCACTTTAAAATTAATGGATAACCCATTGTAACGGTATTGATCTTTTACATTACTAAAATAATACAATAATAAAACTCACTGCTGCCAGAATATTACTTACCGTCATAATCCCGTTAAACTTACCTTTTAAACACAAAAAAACTTCAGGGCCGCCACGATATTTTATGGTTCAATATCGAAACCTTTACGCTCTTTCCCTTATAAAAATTTAAATAATCCCGCTATCTGACTTCACTTTACTTCAGAAAATTCCCCGGAACGTTAGACGAGGTTTTTAGCACAGAATAGGAAATGGTAATTGCGTAATAACTTACTCTTAATACTTATTCATGATAATTCAAATACTATTTTATTTACCATAAAAATTGACTTCTTTCTTTTCCTTCTTTACTTTTTCTATAATTTTGTTAATAAGGTTACAATATCAAAATATGTAAATTCTATATATATTATACGAACCAGTACTCTCCTAATGTTTTCTTTCTCCTCCTTTATTACATCACTCACTCTCTCGTTCTTTTTACACTTTGTGTTTAAACCGCGTTTATTGAGCTCATTACCACTTCTCTTTACCGACACACTTCTGGCCAAAAATAAACGAACTTGTATCTTTATCTCCTTGTATTTAGAGGCACATGGTTTAAACTACGGTGCACGATATTGTTTTCGTCTTCTTCACGGAACTATCCGCATTCACTTTCTGAACATTTTTTCCGGCAGTATTATAAACTGTTTGCTGTTATACGGTTCACATTTTGGTAGACCTACTTAGAACTTTTTGATCTACCAAAAAATCGTCCGAGGCTACGGTTAGTTTTATGTCCGCTCTGTTTGCCGACTGCTATTCCACTTCACTGTTAATCAACTGCCCGCCAGCATATGCGTTTTTATTGCGCCTTCTCTGATTGGCCGGGTTGAACTGGGCCAACCACTCCTGCAGCTGTTGCCTCCTGATGAAACTGGCTTGTGGCAATTACGTATGTTTCTGTAATTCACAGAGAGACTGGCTTGCCAGCGGTTACGTAATACGTCTAGCCGGGCTGTCTAGACATAAACAATTTTCAATAACATTGTATGCAGCTTTGTGAAAGCAGGGGTTCCCAAGAGGTGGTATACTGTATGAATTGACAACACTTTATTAACATTCTCTGCCTCCCAATTCTGTACCATTACACCATTAACCCTTATTAATGGATAACCCTTACCTGTCAGCTCATGAAACAAGCTACTGTATTAGTGTTTTGAGTAGTAGTATATCCAGTATTCATTTCAGTTTAGTCATGTACATTCTGTTTATTAAAACTTTTCGTACGTATTGAATTGTGAATCTAAAATAATTAATGTTGTAACAGCGTGTATTTTGTGAAGTGTAAAGCATGATGGTATTGTACGGTTGAATGTTTTACAGCATTTGGAGCACCTGATTAAACATAAAGAGCCACTTCCATTTACTCCAAAAGAAATAGTACATGATGCGCCATCAGTTAGCATCAAAGACATCAAATTGGCGACTCCACCAAACTACAAGCTTGGAGAATCTGTAGCGACTCGACTGGCTTATGGTACAGCACTTGCGAAGATTGCGCAGAACAACAATCGAGTCATCGCCCTTGATGGTGACACTAAGAACTCTACATACTCTGATAAAATTAAGAAGGTATGTGGCAATTTTTAAGTTTATTTGTAAAAAGTAATTGAATAAATTTGAATGCATACACTCCAGAGTTGTAACCACTTTCTTTTAACAAAATTTTTTTAGTAAATCTTACCTGATAGAGCCGGCTTAAAGCATAGATGATCTGGGTGGATAATTTTTTCACAGTTTTTTTATCCATGTACCAAATAGAAAAATTAAATTGTATGTATGAAAAAACATATTTTTTTATAATAAAGTAGGGAAATGAACTTTCAAGTTTAAAATTGAGAATGTTAATGTGAAATTAAGAAATGTTAATGTATTTGTTGGGTGGATGGAATATTGTGGAGGGGGACAAAAAAACCATCTTGCCTAGTTGAAAATTTTACATTGAGGGATTCCTGCTTGTGACTAAGAATTCTGGGTTGAATGTATATCTTTGATCCCAGTAAAATTAGCCACTATTTTATGATGTTGAATGAGTGGTATTTTATGAACTTTTAGTATAGTGTTATTGTTTATAGAACATGTCACTGTGTAATTTCAGAAGTACCTGTGTTCATAATACAGTGAAAGCTTGATATAACGCTCTTTTGCGGACTGGCCAAAGAGCGCTTTATATCAAGGGTCGCTTTATATAAAGGTCCCAAGTTTAACTATTTAATTTGCCAGGACCGTGAAAAATGAGCTTTATATCAAGGGTCGCTTTATATCACATGGGTGTTATATCGAGGTTCCACTGTATTATGTACACCCCAAATATAAATTATAAACCAAAAATATTTCAGAAGTAACAATAAAAATACAGCCAACATTGGGTCTCAGTCTCTCCATAGAGAACGGTGTAGAACTTGTGGTAGACGTAGATAGTTATAGGTATTCAATGTTGCCATGAACAGCTTACAATATATTTTTGATATTGATGTGGGGAGAAAGTGCTTAGCATAAGCTATCTGTTGGTATTTTCTGAAATTGGAAAAGGCATTTCTCAGAAGATGGCATGTGCAATGTTTCAGTCTACTTGTCGATAATTTTTTCTTTGTGCTTAGCAGAAAATAACCATTTGGTCTCTGAATCACAGACCTCATTTGTTCTGAGGAATTGTTTCATCCCTTTCCCAGTTCACAGTTTTATTGAGCTTGTAAACTTACTTAACTCCTTCCAACTTACACACCCAGAATAGTACCTACCTTGGCGATCTTTTCTCGCACCTACCTTATACTTCATCAGCACATACCAGGATCGCCAGCATATTTGAGGTTAACATATGCAAACCATTTCACTCTGTGCATTAAATAAACACTTTAATGTAAATAAACATTAAATAATCTTGCTTAATTTAAACACTTTGTTTCCATTGGCTCAGAAGATTCTAAAGCTCGATTAGGTGAGATTTGGATGCAGTAAACAGACTAAGTTTCAGCGCAATAATTACATTGAACACGTGGTCATGGTGACATGGAAATTTGTTTTTGTTTTCATTTTAGAACTTCAACAGGTGTTACCCGTATTTATCTGGTGATTAGTAAATCACCCAACATTGAACATACAGAATCATTAATTGAACAATATTAATTTACTTAAATCTATTAAGGCGAACCAGTACTTCGCTTCCTCA
This sequence comes from Magicicada septendecula, assembly GCA_034769895.1. Lineage (NCBI taxonomy): Eukaryota > Metazoa > Arthropoda > Insecta > Hemiptera > Cicadidae > Magicicada > Magicicada septendecula. The sequence goes on along the minus strand of CM068376.1, from coordinate 318,416,941 downwards.
CTCTCTTAAAAACCCCCTTAACTTTGAGATCGCATTATTATCGGAATATGATAATTAGTACTAGGTAAATGGTAATTTACGGTTGTTTGGTCGACCTATTTCTGAAAGTACCTATCTGTAGAAGTTATTCCACATGTGGCGTCATTGTTCTTGCAGTTCAATTTAGTCCCAACACTCACTAAACTGTTAAAACTGTTGATTAATTTTGATGATTACTTTTTATACTCGAAGGGATTTATTTGTCACTGTTTTGTATTCATTTTCATACTATTTTGTAGGCCTACTGATTATTTGTCCGCGGACTTCGTTCAACCCCACCGTACGGCGCTTTTAGGTTGTTCGAACTGGGCAGAATGGCGATCGGTCAGCGTATACTATATGAGCTGGTCACGTGGTTCCTCCCGCTCACCGCTTCCCTTCTCATCTGTTGTTCATCGAATGTGAACAATTTACTTTTGTAAACGCCAAAATTGCATTTTGTTATTGAAAAACACATGGTCATGTCATGATATTATCGTGACATCAGTCGGATCATAAATTCCTTACCATATAAGGCTCAGTTCTGTAGTTTTGTGACGGTAATGACTGCGTCACACTGGCTGATTCATACCATTCCAATTGCTAAAGCCGTATTTTATTCAGTTTTACATAGATCGTATTATTGCACAATATGAAAATAATATACCCATTTTGTACTGTCACAAGCTCAAAGAAATTAATTTTTATATAGGAGGATTCTAATGGAGTTTTAAGAGTTTTAACAAAAGTCACTTGATGTAGTATTTAGAACCAACAGTAAACTATTCATGAGTTTAGAGACTTCACAGTTTGAATATGTAAATTGCTCACATCAAATACTGTGACTAACAGATATAATGTGTAGCCAACATATATGTCAAAGAACTTCGATAAAGAATTATATGTTGTAACCCGGAACAGCAGCATATAAATCCTTGCTTATATGTTGTATCCTTGCTCTTATTTAATGATGTATGCAAAAACAAAATAGAGTAAAGAGTATTTAGTCAAATTGCCATGTTCACTACATCTAATCAAATGTTTCATTTTGGCCTGTTCAACAGCGGTAGTTTCAATGTAGATATAATTTTTTCCAGAATCTTCAATGTGAAGATACTGTTCAACAAGCTAAGTGTGTAGTTAAAATATTTGTGTGTCATCCTTACCAGAGCAAAAATCCCACCAAGAAGGTTGCTGGCTGATAGCCATGCACCTTAATGTTTACACAGTAAAAGCTTGTGTTTTTGAAGCACTGGTTTGAATGTACACTAAAAACTCATTTATCCGAATTTGATGGGAGCGCACCCGTTTCGGATAAACAAAATTTCGGATAAACCAAAACTTCTATTTAAAAACATATGTAATTAACGAAATTTCTACACATATGTAAGTGCAGTAACTTTATTTAATAATAATAATAATAATAATTTAAAAGTTACTTACAGTGAATATGACACAGTAAATTATAAAATGGCACCACACTGTAAATTATAGTTTCTACAGTTCTGGAACAGTCCTGTTGCTTGTTCGTACAGTAATCAATCATAGTTTTTTACCTAAGCTTTGAAGCTCGTTTGCTGTTCTTTGCAGTTGTCAGACCGTTGTTTTGTTTAGTACCGTACAGTTTATATGGTAGTCGCATTACAGCTGTTTATTACCATAGGATTGTTTTATGTGTACTGTTGTTATTGTGTTACGTTCAGCTTCTAAAAGGAAGTATAAATGTACTGTTATAATACATAACAGTACACAGTACTTTATGTTCGAAAATCCGAACAAATTAATAATTCGGAGTACCCCTTATCCTAATTAGTTTTGATTATTGACTTTCTACTTTATATCACTTGGAATCGCTTGACTGCGCTATTAAATATAGATTATAGCGACAGGAAAATGCTTTTGTGTATTTTTAAATTTACTAAAAACTGTTTTGGATAAACCGGATTTTCGGATAAACGAGTTTTTAGTGTATCACAGTTCTTCTATGAAAGAAGCCTACGCATTGAAGAAAGGTAAACTCCTGCCTGTGATGAAAGTAGCTACATTTTTATTAAATCTGAATGAAAAAAAACTGATTGTAACTATTTGTGTCAGTAACTATCTCCAGTTTAGTGTCAGTTCCTTTGTGCAATGTACTATTTTCCATGTGTTTACACTAAAACAAAAATGATAGTTTTAGTGGATGGACAGAACCAGGAAGCGTAGCCACACTGACGCAAGTTGAAAATGTTGACGTGCCATCGTAAGTTAGGTTAAAAGATCTTATTAAAACTAATTATATGATGGTTACAAAAGTTGGTGATTCTTATTATTTACAAAATAATTTTTCTTTTGTCATAACCTGTCATGGAACAAGGTTCTGTCCCTAAACTTTCACAAAATTTGTTGCAGGTGGCACCAGAAAGGTACATCGAATGTTTTATTGCAGAACAAAACCTTGTTGGTGTTGCAATTGGTGCAGCATGCAGAGATAGGACTGTTGCCTTTGTCTCAACATTCGCTACATTCTTCACACGTGCATTTGATCAGGTATTTACATTATTGAATCTGTACTTTGTGTGTGCGTGCGCGCGCGCGCGTGTGTGTGTGTGTGTGAGAGAGAGAGAGAGAGAGAGAGAGTTAATCTGTTCACCATAACAAGGTGGTCTGTATAATGTCTGTAAAGTCAGCATTTAGTAAATGATTTTTATAAACTACACATACGAGCAGTATAGAATTGTTCTTGGATTACACTGTTCAAGTCATTACACAACGCCAAAGTTATGTAAATGTTTAACTCAGTATGTAACTACATTAATGTTAGGTCGTAAGTAAACCTCACTTAGAAAAAAAAAATAAAAGAAAATCAGTTAATCCTGAAAGATATAAAATAGTTTTGCATGCGTTTTGAAAAATTTGTTTTCTACATTTTTTAAAATTTACATTATGAATTCGTATTTATGGAATATTTTGATGCCGTAAACAGTAAATATTTTCGGTAAAAGTTCATCCATGTTGTGTTTTGGTGGTTTCATGTGCAGGATAGAACTGAATGTCAGCAACACAGAATTGTGCGAACTTAAGGTTTGTTAACGTAAAGAGTTTATAAACAATGGTTTGTTGTATTATATAGTGTAAACTATTTATGTTATGCTTTTCCAAAGTATTACGTAGCCACATTATAATCAGAGGCATTCTTAGGGTTAAAATTAGCTTTGTGAGTGTATGCACGTACACGTATATAGGTGACAGTAATATGTACATAACAGTGAAAATTGTAAGGACTGTATGTTACTACGATATAAATACAAAGTCAAACAAAATAGTTCACATCTCATAATAATAAAACTTCTCTGCACCTTATTATTGCTGAATTTCACTTTTGGGGCTGTTCCCCTAACTTTTTCTTATTAGCAACACTTTCTCCTCTCTCAGAAAACTGTTTTCCTGATTTGTAAAGTGATGTTGCCTTCATTACATTATCTCCGTAAACTTGTCCTTAATTTCACTACTATTTTGGATATTTAATATTCATCTGTTCTAATTGAAGTTGTGATCGTCTTGTGGCAGTTTACTGAAACACAGATAGGCTTTAACATGTTAGTTTTATGACATCAGGAATGCAGTCTGTGGCATTTCTGTACAGACATATTGCAATAACACTTGTCAAAACACATATGAATATTATGAGCACTTTGGCTTGCCGGGCTGCAAGGTTTATCGGCAGGTGATGTAAATTGATCCGAATCTTGTCCGGTAAACTATGTGCCCAATTTCAAGTACATACAATAAGTCAAATCTAGTGTACATTCTGTCTATAAAGAATTTCAGAGCCTCTGAACATCATCGGCATCAAGTGTTGGTAAACAAATAAAGATTTTGACTTAATCATCTTCACAACACTGCATAGGCAAGGTGCTGACTATTCCACCTTCACAAATCCCCCAGCCATCTCTTCCTGGGTCTACCCGCACACCTGTGTTTGTATTTTGAGACTCATTTGGCCAGTCTGGAATCTGACATTTCTTCTAAGTGTTCTTTCCACCGTTGCTTGCAATCTTTTAATTTTTCATCCAAGTTAAAAACTTGTAACTATTCTCTTACGGCTTCATCCTTATAGGGTCATGTTTAGATAGAATATTATACATATTACAAAATATATTTTATACGTATATAAAATACACTCTATACATATGAATATTATCTGCACTGTATTTCATAGGACTGGTCTTCCCATCCGTATGGTATCATTACTTCTCTGTTTATAATTAATTTTGTGGCTACACTGACAGGATTTTATCATTATATATTGTAGCTTTGTTTCTAGGTAGCCAGTGTATATACATTTTGATGCCAGCACTGTTGCAATGGTAATTTCAGATCAGAATGGGTGCCATATCACAGACAAACGTGAATTTTGTTGGGTCACACTGTGGAGTCAGTATCGGAGAGGACGGCCCAAGTCAGATGGCATTGGAGGATTTAGCACTTTTTCGTGCAATTCCAGGGTCAACAGTGTTTTATCCAGGGGATGCTGTAAGCACAGAGAGGGCAGTTGAGCTTGCTGCGAATACCAAGGGCATCTGCTTCATTCGAACCTCAAGACCAAACACTGCCGTCATCTACAGTAATGATGAACCATTTACTGTGAGTACTGACAATTTTTAACTTATTGAACTGTTAGTTTAAAGAAGTCATGACATTTCGTGTTTACCTGATAGATATATATATTGTGAGGCTGCCGATGTTGGAAATATTTAGAGCCTGTTTTGAAATATGTTGTGGTTTACATTTCATGAGCACATGGTGTACTGTTAACATTCGCAGTACTGTTACACAGTTTTACCCTAAGTATGTCTATACAGATTTCTAATTTTATAAGTTAGTTTCCATGTTTGTATTGATTTTAACAGTTAAATATTGATTTCCGCCTTTTACGTTTATGATGTGCCGGGTCACTGTAAATTACATGCCCTGCCTGTATTAATTTTTTTTGTTATGTCAATTCATTTGTCTTCTTTAGTTTTGATAAGAATCCTTTATCATGCAATACTATTAATCTTATTCTGTGACGTTACTGTAGTGTTAATCAAGTCAGTGACGCCGGGTTTCGAAAATCGGTGAGGGTGCTCTAACTCACAGTCCACAACTGGGGGGGGGGGGGGTCCAGTTGAAAAATTGGCCCTCCTGAAAATGCAGTTTTAGGTCTTTTTGAATGAACAACACTTGATTGCAAACATAAACTATCGTTTTATTAGGTGCCTTTATCCCCAATAATGAATGAGTACAAAAGCTAATCCACATAAAAGGTATACAGTTGTTTTCTTTTTTAAATCTTTAAATCATAGAAACAGTAAAAGTCATGATAAAAAATGTAAGAAATATTACATTTTACATATATGTGAATTAAAAGGAGGGAAGCTAAACAAATAAAAATTGTGTAGCCTCTATTTGGTCTTAAGTTAAAAAACATAATAGTCTTTACGAGAATGATCTTTCTTCTCTCTTGGAATGATGATAAACTGAGTAAAAAGGAAAAAAAAATAGTTCATTTAAATTAGTAAATGATAGCCTCAAATTTGGCGCTTATTGTTAGTTTAAAAATAAAAGAGAAACTGAAAGTCTTTAGTTCAAAAATTAAAGTCTTTGTGGAATTTATAATTCTCACTACTCGCTCATAATGAAAGTGTTCCTACGATCAGTCGATCATTTGATGAAATTGTTCGCCACAGTTTCGAGGTTCAATTTATTTTTCGCTTCTTCCTTATGGACATGCATGATTGCATTGTCGTTCAATTTTCCTTCCGTCATGGTGTTGCGCAGGTAAGTTTCTCACAGGTAACGTTCTGCTGTACACGTAGAAACGGGTATAGTTAAAGCGATCTTTATCAACTTAACCACCTCTTGAATCAATTCATCGACGTGTTTATTTGAGGAAAAGAAGCACAAAAAGTCTTCTGTACTTTCAACGACAAAACTTTTAGATTCACACACATCTAACATCATATTTCTGTGCAAAATTAATCTTTAGGGTCAAAGTCATCCTTATAAAATTCTACTACAGAACTGCAATCTTTAGTTTTGGAAAGAAGAAATGCTTCAATTTCTTTGGAGTGAGTCATAGCAGCTTTAGAAAATCGATCATCGAAACAGTTGATCACAGTATCTAAAACCTCGAAATAAATTTTCCGGTAATAATCACGGGGGCTGGCAAAAGCAAAGGGTTGAGCGCCGTCATCAAGTCTTCGAGGAATTTTTTGAACTTTTGGAAGTTTCGGGTCTTCGACATCAATTTTTTTGGTCAGTCCCAAGCAAGAGCTCCAAACTGCATCGAAACTTTCATCAGTTCGAGATAACTTCAAAACCTCTTGAACACTGTGAATATTGTCCATGGCTTTTTGCAGCTGTAAGAAGGAATTTTGAAGAAAGGCATTTAAAATTTCAGCTGGCTCTAAAATTTGCGTAAAAAGCCTAGTGACAAATACAAAGTCAAAAGAGCACAGAAATTTTAAGAAACCTTTAGCTTTAGCACCGGCATCAGATTTTTTGAGCTCGATTTCCTCAAAGAACTATAACAACTCTTCGTAAGTCTGCAAAATCGTTTTCAACGAACTTATTCTGCAACACCACCTGGTAGGGCAAAAAGGCCGAAGAGCTACAGGGTGAATGGAGCTACCATCTTGGGCAGCTTGCAAAGACTCAAATATTGTTAGTCGGTTGGGGGACCCGCGCACAAACTTGACCATTTCTTTGACATTTGCAAGATAGTCTCTCACCACGGTCTCATTTTGCATTGCCTCTTGGGTCAAAAGGTTCAAAGAATGTGCTAAACAGTGAACATGCATAACTCGCGGCTCAATTTCTCTGATTTTTGCTTGCAACCCTGAAAAAGCGCCTGTCATATTTGCCACAGTAGCAATACCTCTGCATGACTTGATATCCAGAGAAAAACGACTGAGAACATCCATTAAAATTTTCATCAAGACTTCAGCTGTAGTAGATTCAGTTTTATAGAAACCGAAAAATAATTCATTAATTTGAAAATCCTCACCACTGACAAATCGAAAAGAAATTGAAACTTGCTCGTGTTGACATGCGTCGGTAGTTTCGTCCATAATTATTGAATAGTATTGGGAGTCTTTCAGAAACTTGATCAAATTTTGTAAGACTTTGTTAGCCATAATAGAACCTAGTTCATTTGTAATGTCGTGTGAAAGCCATCTGGACTTTGTATGTTGAAGCCAAAAGGACAAATCGGAGTTATCTTCAGCAACTAACTCTAACAATGTATGATAATTAGAATTTTCATGTGTGACCCGGGGTTGCTAACCCCTGAACCCTGAGATAATGCAGTGAAGATAACATTCTTAAGAGAGCTACTCTTGCAGATTTCATATCTCTCTCCTTACCTTTAGACATCAAAGACTGCACGTTCACACCTTTATCAATTGCACTTTTCCTAGTACAGCAGGACATACGAAAATCCGATTTTTCATGAGAAGCGAATCTTTGTAAGGCTTTGTTCCAAGAAGAAAACCCGACTTCCACAAATGCTTTTATCACATCTTCGTCTTGTTTAATTTTTTTGCAAATTATTTCCTTACACACAGAACAAAACACTTATCACACTTCTCGTCGTATAAGATCCACTTATATTTGTCTTTCCACTGTTTTTGAAAAGAACGCCCACCAACACCAGTTTTGTTTGTTTCTTTAGATGCAGTAGTTGAATCCGAGCCACCTGAAGCACTATCTGCTGATGACGTCGTAGCCGAATCACTTTTTTTCATTGACAAGCAAACAATGAATTTATCCATTGTAACAAAACGAGTAGAGCAAACAAAGAATTAAACTAACTTACACTTTTCCATGTATTTAAACGTATATGTGATATGTGAGAAGCGGTAGTTTCTGGAGGGGAGGCATCCTGAGGCTGTGCTTGCATGGGCCGACGCGAGAGCGCGCCGTCAAAATTGGCATAATCCTTTCTAACCCTTTGAAGAGTATGGAAAAATACGCAAAAGGAGTAAGGCCTACCAGTACGTCATATGTAATGTTCGCAACAGCTGTTGTTTTTTTAACATATTTGCTCTGCAATCTCATTCAGCTGTTTATGATGACGGACAAGTGTTGTGGGGAGGATGGTCAGAGCCTGGAATGGCTTTGTGGGCGGAGCGACCTGCCACAGCTGTCTTATTGCAGGGAACGCAAGTCCCGCGTAAACAGAAGTACCCTGGTAAAGTCTCCACCCAAAGCAAACTTTATATCCCCCCTCTCCACTCTATGAAAAAATCGGGCCCTACTATCGTTTAAGAAATACGACGAAAGATTAGAATTTTTCCCCCCATTTTTTTGTTTCTTTCTGTTTCTTTTCTTTTTTATTTTTCTTCTCCCTTTTATGTGTGGGTGCTGAGCACCCCAACAAAAATTCTGGGGGGTGCTCGAGCACCGGAGCGCCCCCGGAGTCGGGGCCCCTGAATCAAGTAATTTAAAGACTGCACCTTTAAATTGGTGCTTCATACTCTGGTATCAGCTGTCCCACTCCACTACTCTAGTTGTGAAGGACTTAATAAGCATTTACATCATTGCGTCCTTTGGATACAGTAGGATGTCAACTGTCTGATATTTTAGTTAACAAAAAACTTTGTGACTTGCAGACCACAAATCTACGTATTTCCTGGATGACTTTTATTGCCAAAAACATACTTGCTCTAGGATATGTTTAGATAAAGTATTGTAATAATAACAATATTATTATTATATATATATAATATAAAGTTATTCAACATAATTGACAAATAAAAGGGAGTGATTGTTTATATAAAACATTGTTAAAATATTAGTACCGTAGTGATACCGATAAATAAAGCAAATTCCTCTAATACATTATAAGAGTACTTGATTTTGTTTAGCTGTACTCTTTGTTTCCATTTAGCAAGTCCATCTCGTACTTGAAATGATTAGTTGGTTGATGGTTTTTACTATTGGCGCATATCAGACTCTGTTGTGTAATGTATCTAATTATATAGTTTCTGTAATTTTTTTTTCAGCTCCAATTAATTTTAGCTCTTTGTGAACTGCTATTTTCAAAAACTAATTATAAAGTTTGCTGTATTTTTTTCATACATCATCAAGTGTCTGCGTGGGGTGATAGCATATTATTTTCAGGCATAATTTATGTTTTAGTCAAAATGACATTTCTTGGATTTCAGACATCTCGTAATGAATTAAAGAATGAAAACTCCCTTAATTAATTAACGAGAAAGATATTTTATAACAACCATACACAAATCTTTCAGAACAATAATATCAAAAAATGCCATTATCTCTTGTGAATTGTGTGTGTGCACGCGTGTTATTGAATAATAAATTAATTCTGCACGTGTATACTTTTATTTTTTTATTGCTATATGTACACCTGATATACATTTCTTCAGAGGGTTCAATACAAATTGACGAATAATCAGTTTTATTCAGTATAAGTTTTTTGTTTATTGTTGTAATGTAATCAGCTGTTTTTATGGTCACATTGAAAATATATACATAATGTATATATATATATATATAATTTATTTTATTTGTATGTACTGAGATTTTTGCCAATAAAGTTACCAATACTCAATACTGAAAAAAATGCTCCCAAACCAATTCAAAAATTCCAACCAACCACCCTAACTTAAAATTGCCGCGCCCAACTCCTCAGCACACTGAATGCCCGGCTTATTCTATTCACGATTTTGCTTTGTGATATTTGTTTTTTTATTGTTATTGTTTACATTATCTATTGTTATTTCTTTGATGGTGCTTCTTTCTTTTGTCATTTGATGGTATTCTGGGCATTGAGGAATTGGGTGCAGCTATTTTTTATTGGGGTGGATGGTTGGTGGAAATGCTTTCCTGTCTAGTCCATTGAATGCTGACAAAAAGTTGACAAAGAAGCAGTAAAGTTTTCCCTTTTTCACAGAAAGTTTCATGTTTACCACTGGTTCAAGGTAAAGTATATTGCCAACAGTTAAGTAGCCTTTTTGAAAATTGGTTGATATCCCTTTAAATATCTTTTTATCTGTTAACCATTTCTCCAACAGCAAAATTATTCCTGTAAAAACTTTGGCCATTGCATTTATAAAGCATATATCATGATAATTACCTACATTGCTAATGTTAGAAATCTGACAGCCTTTCTTGAGCAGTGAGCTGTGCCAACCCAGCAGATGAATTACCCCCATGTAAAAGAATTATATAAATTGTCTACAGATGAGAGAGGGGAGACAATACGATAACAGTTCGCTGCCTCACTTGCACAGGTCTCTCTTTGCCATATACTGTCACTTCACAATGGCACTAGCATGCTTCAGTGTTCTTGCCAACCATGTTGCAGCCGATGTTCATGTTATGAAACACTGTACAAAACCATTGTGCGCATGTGCGGAATGAATGAAAATTTTGTTAGTGTAACAACGTGTTTATCCACTGTGCATCCCTAAGCACCTGCTCAAAACCTATTGTTAGGTCTGTATCTACTTTATACAGTGAATAAACATTAGATTTTTTTTAAACTGTTTGGCACCTGGCTGCTATTTAATATTAAATTAGACAATTTTAGCATACTCTCTGGCAAGTCATCTGGGCCCACTTAGAAAATTTGTATGGTATATGATCGAACCCTGGTGCCCTACTGATTCTCTTTAATACCCATTTTACTTCAGACATGTTCATGGCTTTATCTAAAATTTGATCTCCAGGTAATGGCTCAGCCAAAAGCTCACTCTTATCCATTACCACCCTTATCAAAAGCTAACTGTCTCTTTTTGGTCGAAGTCATCATGCCGTATGTACTTTTTTTTCTTGAATTAAGAAAGTTTTTTATTTTGTTTTAAGTTTTTTTTTTATAATTATCTTGTTGATTCATCCTCTTCGTTCACTTTATAAAATATTATTATATATATACTTTCACAATATGAACTTACTTTCTTTATCACTTCCCCATACGTTTCGAGGTGATGTTCCTCTTCCTCAGTGGGAGTAAATACTGAATGTCATTTTACAGAATAACGGTTATGGACTATAGGTGTGTGTGGTGGGGGTTGATGGTGGGAGGGAATTGGCGCTGAGGTTGAAATTGTGTGTTTGGATCAGTGTATCGAATAGTGTATGTGATCTATAATGTAATTATTGTTCATTCTCTGGAAAAAAAAACCAGGAAACGGTCAGATCATAACACTAGCTTGTATATAACTGTCTGTTGTATTTATAAACCTTGTATATTTATTGATATTGTATAAATTGTAACATTTATGTAACAATTTTTGTGCAGATTGGAAAAGGCAAAGTCGTGAAAGAGTCATCAAAAGATCAGGTTCTTATTATTGGTGCTGGTGTCACGCTGTATGAAGGTTTGTCAGCTGCTGAACAACTGGCCACAGACGGTATCCATGCAAGAGTATTGGACCCCTTTACAATCAAACCGATTGATGCAGAACTAATTATTACAAATGCGAAGCAGTGTGGAGGAAGGATAGTTACTGTTGAAGACCATTACCCAGAAGGTAAGCTGTGTGTACAAGCAAACTAATAACCATTATTGATGTATTGTGATGTCTCCAGTGTCACTTGTAGTTGTAAAGCTTGTAGTATTCATATCAAAATTTCCTGTTTTTTTTTTCTCCACACTTGAGTAATATTGATGTCTACTTCTTTTTTATAAATTAGTGTTGTTATTTGTATGAACAAAATGGTTTATTTATTTGTTATTATTTTGTTGACAGGAGGTGTAGGAGAAGCTGTGCTCTCTGCTGTCGCAGGTGAAACGGACATCATGGTCAAAAAGCTAGCTGTGCCTTCAGTGCCAAGATCAGGCCCATCAAAAGTTCTACTGGAAATGTTTGGCATTAGTGCCAAGAGCATCATTGGTGCTGTCAAAGAAATAATTACCCACTGAAAATACGATTAGAGTAAAGTATTTTGTTTATGTTCATGAAATGAAAAAAATCCTTATTGTTGAATTTGAAACATTATAAGTTATTTGTAATAATTGAAACGACTGTAAAAGTAAGAAATACGTGATATACTAATGAAGAATTTGAAGTATGCTTTTATATGCACTGTTAAATATTATTAAAAAATGTTGCGTTAAGAACTGATATAATGAAACAAAAGAACTGATCATGTAATTGAATAATCCATAATAATCACGTTTTTGTTATATGTAAACATTCCAGTTGCACGTTTAAAAATGTTTTATTGTTATATATAAGTTCTGTTTTTTATTTGTTCTAATGGGTTTAATGAAAATAAATTGAAAACATTTAGGAGTAAAATCTTGTACTTGTTTAAACCACTATTATGATCCCTGTCAGTGTGACTAAACACTATCCGCAGGAATATTTTAGACCTAAGATTAGTATGATATACTACTGAAAAACGAATATATGAGGATTCTACAGGTTAAACCAGAGTAACAATTGGATCAGTAGATACAATTTGACCTGAAAAATTCATGTTGCCTAAATATGCATACATTCTGACCAAAGATAAAAAAAGTTACCTGTTTGTTAAAATTTTGGCATGAAATTAATGTGAATAATTTATAGGAAATTTTATTTAACCCTTTGGGGACCGACGTCCAATATATCGGATGTCATTTAAAATTGCCGCTGTTTTTACAGGAATCGTTTCTGAATGCTGCCAATGTGTCAGATGGTAAACAATTATTCGTAGTTTTCAGTACAACCACCAGATAGCAAAATTTCTTTCTTTTTTTATAAAGTTACATGATATTGAATTGGTAGTGTTCTGTTGTTTTTCGTTTCCGGTGTTCGTATAGGTTATCTTTACATTGTTTTTCATTGTGTTTCTAATTTTGTAAGTGTTTTTGTTAAAATAACTGTGTACTAAATTCGAAAAGTTTATTTAAACTTTGGTGTTGCGCGAGTGGTAACGTTTTGCGCTATAGACTCCATGTATTTTGCCACATATAGTACATAAATTTATGCTATTATATTTTCTTCTGTTATAGACAGAGCAGTAATTTTTTGCACACAGACTAATATGTAAGGGAATCAATTATGACAGTTTGGAGTACCAGAGATTTTTTTGTAAGGCAAGGAGTGAGTTGAATACAACTTTATCGCCCAAACAGCAGATTATCGTTTAAATATTTTATTAATATTTTTATTTAGAAAGTAATTAATAGACTATATTCTGTATCCCCAAGTTATACCTTAAAAAAAACACCATTTGTACCCAAGTATGTTTTATATGTGGAAGATGATGAAGAAAAATCACAGCCACTACAAAAATAGCCTGGGTCTTTTCGCAAGTACCAGTGTAAAAATGCTGGTCCCGAAAGGGTTAAATACATAACTATTGCATTATGGCTACATTGTTCTACCCTATACTAACAATACAAAAAATGGTTCTGGCAGAAAGTTAATTCTAGACACACGCATTAAAACATTTTTGTCTAAAAAAAAAGTTTTATTATTAACCTTAAGAGCGGTGGGAATCCATTAAGGCCAAAAATTAACAGCTGTTTTCACTTCAATACCTAACAAATATTTTTCTATTATTGTATAAATTGTTACACATAACTAAGTAGTATTCATATGCAAGTCACCACAAGCTCACGAACCCATGTGTATAATCCTCAACTTATTCCGTTTAAACTACACAGTGTGTAAGGTTATGTAATCTGTTGACAGAGGATAATTTTGTATCTACGTGTGCATGTTTTGCAGTTTAGCGGTATTATGTGGTTAAACAACATGGCACCACTTGTAAGGTCACTGAATCTGGACGGATGACTACTTCAGACATCTATGCTTATAAAGGTCAACAAAGAGTAATGATATACTGTGAAACCTCTGTATAGCACTATCTTACATTTAACTCTCATTTTGTGAATTCCATCCAAAATCCCCATAAGAACAATTACAAAGGCTTCAATTGAAGCATCTACTTAACCTGCATTTTGCTTGACCATGTTTCATGTTTTACAGTACAAATGCACGTGAAATTTGTCAGTATACAAGTTCTGTTCATTTTTTATCTTTGTCTGTACCATTATGAGTGAACAGTAATTTGCATGGGTGCCATTACTCAGGTAGAGAAAGATCACCTTTGGTTAAAAATAAACATATTTGTGTTTATGTGGTTTCATGTAGGCATTTATTCATCCCAGATTCAGGCTGACGACTTTAATTTTCCTGAGTATGCAGAAAAAATCTTATTTATTAGTCAGTTCACTACTACTTTAAATCTAAAGCATAATTAACTGCACATTTTACCAATGCTTTCCACAAACAGCACATGGGTTACCATTCTGAATAATGATGCTGTAACGGTATGCCAGATTAGAGGTGGGCCGATATACCTGTAACAGGTATTTTGGAACAATATTTTTGTGGAACGGATGTAACAGTGACTGAAATGTTGAAATACCTGTTATTCGCGGCCTCGTTACAAGTAACAAGTAAACGAATATGCCAAGGCCAAATACTAGGCGTATCACTGGTACACAAGGAACAGCAAGTAATCGAGTATCTCAAATACTAGGGGTATCACCGATACACAAGGAACAACAAGTAAACAAGTATTACAAATACTAGGCGTATCACGAGAAACGCTAGTATTTTAGGAACAACTAGTATCAGGAGTATTTCGAGTACGAACTAGTACGATGCCACTTTTTGGTCCTGAATATTTCATTCTGCGCAAAGAGACCAAGCTGTTTTTAATAAATGAACAAAATTCATACTGATGTTAGATTTATTCTCGTGTGTTAATGCAGATATATAATACAGATTATAATAAATTATATATTATGCTAGTCACCAACTTGGTAAATTTTGAAAAACAAATTATATTGTTATAACCTACAGAGTGGCTGATAATAGTTGGTAGGCCGCTAAGAGCAGATATCTAACGAAATTTTACTCCAGACTGTTTAGGTTATGTTTTTATAAGGGTAATTGGTTTATATCATGTTTATTCTTATTCACTCTTGTAGCTTACTGTTATGTTGTTTTTATGTTTTTTTCACATTATTTGTTGTGCTATACATTATACTTTTGTTAATGTGATTTTAACTTCACTGTACATCTCACGTAAATGATGAGTTTGTTGTAACAGACATTTATGCACTTTATCTAGTCCTGTTCATTAAATCTTTACTGATCTGCTAATGCTACCCTAAAAACAAGGTGTTTTCATAAATTTGTTTCTTTTATCTAAACTGCTGATTTTGAATTTTTGCTTTATCACTTTACATATCATTTGACTAATATTAGTTTCCACTTAGTAAAGAAATAAAAATAAACTCCATAACAGATAACACATTTAGGTGTAAATGGTCAAACTGCAGCCTAAGATAAATGCACGATCTGGTGAAGATAAGAATTTACTAAACTTATTAGAACGCCATCAATAAAACAAGGTAATAAAAAGAGAAAGCTACAAGTTTATCTGAATTTCTTGGAGACTGTAAAACATTCATGATCGATTTATGATATGGTTGGAAGTTTCCATTATTTGCCCAACTTGTGCTTTTGCCAGGACCTATCAATTGCACAGTTGATCTAGCAGTGGTTCCCAACCTTTCGGGACCCGCGTACCACTTCAGTCTTCCGCATTCTTATCGAGTACTACCTGATAAGAAAATAAGATAAGAGGAGATATCTAATGAAATTTTACCGCAAACTGTTTAGGTTGTGTTTGTATAAGGGCAATCTGTTTAAATCATGTTTATTCTCATTCACTCTTGTAGCTTACTGTTATGTTATTATATGTTTCTGATGTTTTTTTTTCACATTATTTGTTGTGCTATTCTAAATTTCATTGCCTGAGTTTTGCAACTGATTTGTCTAACCAATGTTAGTTTGTTTACTCATAGTGAAAACTTAAATTAGTATTCCCAAAGGGAGACGGGCCTATAAATTCTCTTGTTTCTTATTTTCTTTTAAACAGTAATAGTTTAATAAAGTAACACTGTTAATACTTTTAGTTTCAATTTATTTCTTATAACAAATTATATAACATAGGTTATGTAATATCTTCAAATAAATACACTGCAAGTAGGTTTATTAATATTAATAGGTGTATCTAGGTGAAAATAAACCTACTTGCAGTGTATTTATTTGAAGATATTACATATAAGACCTGCAGGAAACTCAACGAGTTACTTATAAAGGAATAATATAGGTTATGTATAATTAGTATACAATAACAGGTATTTGTACCTGTTATTTTTTGGGAACGGTATTTTCATACCTATTATTAAAATAACAGTGTAGCCCACCTCTATGCCAGATGCAATACCAAAAGTCAAACGAAACCTTGTGTTGATACGTACCACATGAATGAAAGTAATATGAAACTGTAATGTAAATATTATGTAGAGGCACAGAATAGTTTTTGTACAATGTCTCTATGCAGAAATCTCTAAAAATATATTTAATAATTGGTTTATTAAAATATGTAGGAAATTGTGGAATGTAAAAGTTTCATATATGAGTGGCGAGGGATTGAACATTACTGGTACAGAAGGTAGTGTTGCATATTTAGAGACAAACACTTCATCCTATTTCTTTTCTTCAGCTGTTTTGTAGTGACTGTGATTTTCCCTTTAATCCATTATTTCTTTGTAAGTAACTTGAGTTTCCTGCAGGTGTCCCAGGAATTACAATACAAACAAACCTGTGGAGATACAGAATAATTTCTGTGAAACGTGTGTCAGGTGAAAATAAACCTACTTGCAGTGTTTATTTGAAGATATTACATATAAAAAAAAATTAATGTTCACAAATTGTTTTTCTATACTTTTTAGGTTAGTTTTGAATTTTTTAAATATTGAATCACTGAATAAATACTTTATTGTTGTCAAGAGGTACTGCTTTTTCACTAATACAATTCAAGCTAATTTCAGTTTCTACCCACTTACATGTCATGTCCATCATAAAAATTCATTCATCCAAATATTTCAGATTCATAGTGGAGGTAACTACAGGTTGAAGAATCTGACACTTCTTTAAGTTAAACAACAAAAATCACCAAGTTAATAAACACAAAACACTTGCCAACTGTCAAACTGTATGCAATTGATGTGTATCTTAAACATATAGTGTAGGCTTAAACCATATTAAGAGGCCAACATTAAGTTAGTTAACATGCTTCTTAAAATCGAGTGTTTTATAAGGATTCACAACATCCCATACTTAGACAAAATTTCGTCTTGGATGCTCCCTTCCCACATGAAAATATCGGTATGGAGAACCATACATGACTTCCATGTTCTAAGATTTATATTTTAAATCATTTTCGAAATGAAATATTTCCATAGAAACCACTTTTCTTCAGCCTTAACCATAGTACCGTGGTCACTGACATACCACCTCACATCACACTCGATTTTCACTGATGATGACAGTCGATGCCACTGCCGAAACGTCCAGTTTCGCAGAAAACATTGGACCACAGCCAAACAGCCCGGGAAGGAATTTTAACAACAAATTACTTTGTTGCCGATAACGTAGTACACATACAAAAAATTATTCCCTCCCCTTCAACTATCATTTTCATTTATAGGAAATTACCCCCTCCCCCTTTGACTACCCTTTTCATTTATAGATATTTCATCTACCTTTCTACAGTGGATTATTGTGACCTTCTTTTCAGGATACTTTATTTATAAAAATTAAGTACTTTCCTCTTGTTAAAACATAAAATGTTTCAGGTAAACTACCCCTTCCCCTTAACTGATCTTCACCAAAATCAATAGTCCTTCTTGAGATCTGTACAACTCGGACACATATGCAAAAAATTATTTGATTCTGTTTGAATTTGCGGCAGTTATTGTTTGCCATAGAAAAATTCTACACACAGACACTTTTCGGAAATGGCTTTTCTTCTTGTTTTGAGCCAGGACAATCGGAATCAGCCCTTTATCTCGAACACGATTTTTTTTGCCATCACCATACTTCCATTTCCTTATGGAACATGGAAGTAAAAAGGACATCTCTGGTAAAACCCAGACCAATGGCAGCCCTACTTAAGAACTGTTTAATATATCTTCCAAACTGACAATTGGGAAGGTAAAAGGACTGGGGATTTGGCATTCATTGAACAACCCATTTATTTTATTTAAGACATAGCTTCCATATTAATGGATGTGTTTTCCCAGTTCTTATTGCCAAATGATAAAACATAACTTTGTTCTCAATGCATACAAGACATTCCATTTCAGAGTTTTGATTTTTTTGTGCATTTCTGTGTATTTTACGTTTTAACAATATTTTTGTTTGTTATTAGTTGTTAAACAAACCATTGCTTATTTGTTAGTACCACATTATTTAACTGGTAATTAAACTTTAAAAAGTACATTCAGCAAACTTTTCTAACTGTTAATGTTTGTGTTGATTATTTGATATAAATTGTTGTTTATAATGTTTTCTGATATGGGAGCCAGTAGTTCAGGAAAACAGGGTTGACTACCGATTCACATGTCACAAAGAAAGTAAAAACTGCTGGTCAGGGTATTACTTTAAGTTAATGTGTTCTTTGCAAGAACGTGTTGAAAAGAACTGTGTAGGGCTGCTAATTACAGTCAATAAAGTTACAGAAAAAGCTACCATTCCTAAAATAAACAAAAACATTGTATGTAAACATGTTGTAACCATATTTAAAGAGAAATTAGTATTACAAGAGGGAGGCAAAGTAGATGTGGCAGGTTCATCGACATGTGTTATGCCTGGTAGAAATTGATCTCATCCAAGAATGGTGACAAAATTAGACACATTAGGAAATTAGGAAGACACCAGAAGATGTTTGTATATGTGTATACATGTGATTTGTTTAGCAGAAAGAATGTCCAACAATTGACATATTACTAAAATGTGAGACGTATCAATATAAGCTTCGAGGCGACTGCGGTATTGCCATGTCGCTTCACTCCCCGCCTTTGCCTACGCATGACCAAGTGTAACGTGCGACAATGCTGGAGGGCGAGGGGCGGGGAAGAGCTGTTACTATTGCGTAACCTCGAAGCTTACAATGCTAAGTCCCGTACTATAGTTTTCTTGAAACACAGATCTTTTTACTGGCAGCCATCATCTTTACATAATCTGCTTCAGAAAAATTAGTTCTGATACAGTTCATTTTCAGGCAGACAAATATACAGTAACAGTGCCATAAGTTGTGTGGCTTGTCCAGTGGCGTCCTAGCACTTTATTAGGGTGGAGGGAGAATCCCGTTTGGCGCCCCTTGGTTGACACCTTTTGAATCAATTATAATTCAGTTTCTGTTAAGTAAAACACCAACTTTTCAAAAATCAACATGTTTCTTGAATCAAAATTTAAGTTGCTATTCATATTGCACTCTTGCTGCAACATAAACAAAATTACTATTAATTAGTATTTGGTATTTAACTTTTGGATCAGTTTGAATAATTTCTAAAACTAATCAGATAACATAATAAAAAAAACAGGAACATAAATATTTGATGTAGTATTTTACATACTACTGTGATAATGATAATAAACAAATATCAAAAACTCTATGTACCTCATTATAAAGGGACCGTGCAAGGCCATCAGTTGTGAAGAAGACTGAGATTTTATACAAACTTTCGTTCGATCATGGGCATGGGAGCGAGCGGATACCATGTGGCTCTTGGCGGGGCAGTCGGTGGTGGCATGCCCCCACTACCACACCACCAATGATACTCATAACATAATTATTTTTCATTCTAGGACGTAGGTAGGTAAGATAGAAATGTGGCAAAAAGGCGCCAACAAAATTTTATTTTTTTTCAGAAACGGATTTTGGCGCTGCTTGTAACGTGTCAAAATTGGGTAATTCTATTTATTGCATTTCTGGGGTATTTGTATTTTATTTTATTTCCATTTTCGGGGTTTCATAAAAATATTGTGCAAACTTTAATTCCATTGTAACAGACCACGTGTAGAAAACAGTGTTGAAACAAAGCAGCAACGTAATATTCAGTTGCGAAACCAGGCTAAGAATTTGTACCACCCCCGATTTCTCAGAACTGTGCGTGAATGTGACGGCGCACGCACGTGCGACACAGGTAGGCGCGCTGGAGTGACGCTCCTTCAGAAAACTCAAAATGGCCTAGAGGGGAATCGTCGCAGTTTCATTTACCATGAGGCCGGATACGGAGACCTAAGGACCGCCTCCTGTTAGTGACGTCAGACTAGCAGCGCCGAATATCATCGGCACTCACTACGGAAAAAATCACTTTATGGCATGTGCTTAGCCAATAAGCCACGGCAAATCAACTTTGAACGACGACGAGATCCGTTGGCAGTGAACAGCAACTTCCGCCCGCCCCAAGACAGACGCGAGGCAGTCCACGAAAACCTACTACGGCCATCAGACGTAGTTAGTGCGACTCGGCCCCGGTCGGTTGAACTTTCCAAAATGTGATCACTTCAAAATAATACCGTTTTAGTACCGACCGGGACCCGCGGAATTAACGTAGTGGAGCCAGTGTACAACTAGTGACGAACGACTGACAATGGAACCGAAATAACGGGCAGTTAACCAAGTCGGTGAAAGCACGTGTTCGGCCGGTGATGCGTTTGTGAACCGTATTAAAATATTACGTAATAAAGGGATTACAAAACATAATAAAGGGTAAATGATGGAATGAGAGAGAGAGAGAGAGTGGGCTGTCTAATAGGATTTTATAGGATGTTATGTAGTAAATAGGATATCTAAATGTATAGGTATAAACATGTTTCTGATTTAAATAAGTAAAGCAATCATATATCAATTAAACCATATTTTAGTCACAACAAAAATGTGTTAGTCTAAGTTATTTCGTCATTACCACTTTCTCATTTCTGTGCTGCAAAATTCGTCTAACGTTCCGGGATCTTTCTGAATTATTAATTGGGTGTGGTCAGATAGCTAAATTGTCCCTTTTTATTTAAGGTGGAGTATAAAGGTTTTCGATATTTTAACCTATACAAAATAATCGTGGCGACCTTGGTCTTCTGAGAGAAATTTAATATGGTAAGTAGTTGCGACTGAGTACAGGTAAGTTCTGGCAGTGTATTTTATGTATTAATATATTTCGGCGTCTTTTTTAACATCACACTGGCGACCCTGCCAGGATTTTCGTTTAATTTTATTTATACGAGATAGACCTATTTTAATGCACAGAAAATAGGATGTGGTAATGACGATGTTGTTGTCAATATTTAGAGTACGTATTTACGTGTGAGTAGGTTATGTTTGTGTTGTGATTCACAGTAGTGTTAGGTGTGTTGAGTGGTAGAAAAATAGAGGTTTCTTATATAAAAAGTGTTATACAAACGAACTTTAAACATGTCAAAAATCCAAGATAAGGATATTGATTTTGCGTGGGATGAGTGGGAGAGTGAATTTCGAGGTGTTGTGGGTGAGATGACAGACGAGGAATGGAGTAATTTAGACGATAGGTTAACCCGAATGGAAGAACAAGAAGAAGGAATATTTGCAGAAATCAATAAACATAGTGAGATGACCAATGATAAAGGTAAGATAGTTGAAGTAATAGGGGTAGAAAATAAGGCAGTAAATAGGCCTAGTGATAATGATGAGAGTGTGGGGGTGGTAAACACAGATAGAGAGATAGACCAAGTTAACAAAAATAAAGTCGATCAGGTGGCAGATAATAAAATAAGTTATGCTAATCTAAGTGAGTCGAATCAAGAGCTGATGAAAAAGTTACAAGTAATGTTAGACGAAATGTTCAGTAAACAAAAAGCAAGTTTAGATGACATATTTAAAAAGCACAATGAGAACTGGAAACGAGAAGCAGATAAATTAAAAGAGAGTACAGAAGTTGTATCAAAACAGGTAAGTGAGAATAATGTTGTTAATGATAGTGAAGAAATCATTAACCAGGTGAGTGACAGTGATAATGAATTAATAAATAACAGTGACAAAATAGTGGGAGAAGTAGGGTTAACTAGTGAAAATAATGATGGTGGTTACAATTTTGAGGTAAGTGGTGATGGTGATACAATTAATTCTAGTGATGAAATAATTGTAAATAATAAGAATAATGATTATATAGCTGAAAATAGGGTATCTAAGGATGATACGGTAAGTAACTGGTGAAATTAAAAACGTGGTGTTAGAGTGTAAGGTTGTGAGCAGAGAAAGTGTTGATGAGGTTATAAGTGTGTGTGTGTAGAGAGGTTAAATGGGCAAAGGGCAGATGTTCCCCAAGTTTATGGTGAAACAGAGTTTTCACAGGTGTTTAATGAGGACAGAGTTTCCTCCGGTATTTGTATGGAAGACAAGGTGTCTTCAGACGGTCCCTGTATTTTTTGTGATTTAACTGGTAAAGCCAGTAGAGGTAATAAATATTTAATGGTGCCCTTTGCATGGAATGGGAGAGTTCAGTATGGTTATGAGAGGTGTTGTGATGAAAGAGAGAGAGAAATAAAAATTTTTGAGATGAATAGAGGTTATGAAAGGTTGGTGCAGGTGTTAGATATTGAGAGAGATGAAGAAAGTGAGTTGCATTATGCAACAGAGAGAGAGGAATATTTGAATAAAACTGTTATAAATAATGATAAAATAATTGATTTGGTGTTTAGAAAGATTACTGACGGAGACTGGACAAAATTAACTGATAGCGACAAGTTGTATGAAATAATAAATGGTATGATGAATTTAGAAATAATGGTTTATGAAAATAATAATAATAAACTCAAGGTAAACAAGAATAATTTAGTCTACAAATATGTGAGATATCTTTTTGACGATGGAGGCTAAACCATAAAACAGTAAAGGACAGTTAAATATTTTGTTTTAAGGGTTTTGACCTAGCTGATTTGGACACTGAAATATGATAACTGAATAAATAATGAATCAGATTTGTAAATAAATATGTAGTGAATTCAATTGTATGTGTTGTAAAGGGTTAAGTGAACAGTGTATATAGGTAGGTAATTGTAATAATAATATTAAAATATTTGCAATTTAAATAAATAAACCGAATTAATTTTGAAAACAGTAATTAGAGAATTATAATTGTTTTGATGGTAAGACATTTTGTATTGTTAATAATTAAATTAATTAAACCAATTTGATATGTTTTAAATATTTTGATTGACTATTTCAATGTTGTATAATTAACTTTTTATGAATTTAAATTATGTGTACGAGATTTATGAATTTGGTAATGAAATGATAAATTGTTTGATTTAAACTAACGTGGTGTTAAATGTTTCAGAGGTGAGGTGAAAGTATTTGAATGGTGAATATATTTTGTGTATATCAATTTAAATGGACTGTAAGTATAGAAATTTTATAGTACGAATCAAGTATAATAAAAATGTTTATTTGAAATAATTGTGTTAAATAAAAACGATAATTAAAAAATTCAATAATAATTGAACGATGATATATTTTGAGATGTGGTTTCATTGTGTTAGTAAGATCAGCTGATCAGCAATAAAATGTCACTGTATATTGATATAAATGTTCCAGGTAATTAATGTTTAATGTAATGTTTTAATGTATTATAGATGCTATTTAAATAATGAGAAAAGTAATGGGATAAAGTGAGACATAAAGTTAATAAGAGATAGTTTTGAGGGTGATGAATATTTTGTGGGACATATAGATCAGTCCAAGTTGAAGTCAAAGTTAAAGGGGTAGTAGAGAGAAAATATTGTTTTGAGTTAATGTAATGTTGTTTTGTTTTGAGAAGTATTGATGTTGACACAGTAGTTGTGGAGAATATATGTAGAGTTTTGAGTGATATTGATATTATTAATTGATGATGTTATTTTGTTGTAGTGAAGTGAGGTAATAAGATTGAGATTTCGGGGATGGCAATTTTGTAGTAGGGGTAGTGTAATGTAGGAGTCCGCAACAACATAATGGTTGGGATGGGATGGGACCGATTTAGGGGAAGGGGTCGCCTTAGGTAGAATCCAGGGACCAAATAATGGGAAATGAGTTTTTGGGAGGGGTAAACACGTATCCTAGGTACAAAGGGTTGGAGAGTATTTTTTTTTTTAATATATATAGAGAGAAGGTGGCGATTTGAGTTTAATGATAAGTTGGGGTTAGAGAGTGTTTTGATAGATGTTTTTGATAAAGATGGGTGTCATGTTAGTTAACGTTGATGAGTATTAGAGTCAGAGAGAGGTAAAGATGATATATGTATAAATGTCAAGTAGTAAATTAAATGAGATAAATAGTTAAATCACCCACAGTAAGGGAGAATAAGATTGTCAAGTAAAGGAAGAAAGTTATAGTTGAACATATAAAATTTTTTAATTAAAACCAGTGACAAATTTTTTATGGAATTTGGAAATGTAAAGTTAGAAAGTGTTTATTTTGAATAATTTAAATGTCAATTAGATTGTGAATTATAATATTTTGTTATTTTAAATGTTTTATGTTTTGTGTTTCAAGCCAGAAGGTTACAGATGTCAAATGTATTTTCAGATAAAAATTGTACATAACGTATGTGGGTCAAGGTATTGGACTTGACCTAGTTTTGATCAGCTGACAGTGAGGTCATATACATACTAAGCTTGTTGAGGAAGGAAGTCAATTCAACTTTTGTTTGTTGATCAATTTAAACAAACTTGAAATAATTTCTATATGTAAAGGAAACATTTTAATAAATTTAAATTTTTTTGAATTTTAAAATTTTTTGGAAAATATTTTTTTTTGGAAAAAAATCTTGATTTTTCGCCTGCCAGCTAATGAATATTTTAAGCCTTGATTATTTTATTGTTTGTGTACTAACCATGTTTATTATTATTGATTTATTGTATTGACTTGTATTGTTAGACTCTAAGTATTCACATGTTAGGTTAAGGATGTTCTTATTTGTAAGAAATGTTTAAATCAATTTATTTTAAATAACAGAAAAAACCAATGAAGAGAATAATTTAAAATATATACAAAATTTATGATTTGATTTTAAATGGAAACAACCAGTGAGTGGTATTTTAACAAATTTTTAAAGAAGTTTTCAATGTATAACATGTAATGTGAGTGTGTGTGAGCCCAGTATCTGCTAAAGGCAGCCCAGCTTGCATATAAGGGGAAACATATCGGCTGAGGATCTGGCATAGTCTAAGCCAGGGTGTTGGATTTTGGGGGGTAGCATGTTAGAAGGCGAGGTGAGCTGTGGCACGTGTCTGTTCGATTTTTCGGTGTTGGGATCTCTTACGGAGAAGTCCAGTGATCTCGTTCAGATGCGTCCATGGTCACCGAACCAGGGGGGTCGTGTACCAATGTAGAGTAAGAACAAAGGGGGGTTGTTGGCACCAGTTCCTCACCGGTCCTCTTAAGGGTTTTATCAATGAGATTTCTTCTGTTCTGGACAGAAGAATTCTCATTGGGGGGGTATTGTAACGTGTCAAAATTGGGTAATTCTATTTATTGCATTTCTGCGGTATTTGTATTTTATTTTATTTCAATTTTCGGGGTTTCATAAAAATATTGTGCAAACTTTAATTCCATTGTAACAGACCACGTGTAGAAAACAGTGTTGAAACAAAGCAGCAACGTAATATTCAGTTGCGAAACCAGGCTAAGAATTTGTACCACCCTCGATTTCTCAGAACTGTGCGTGAATGTGACGGCGCACGCACGTGCGACACAGGTAGGCGCGCTGGAGTGACGCTCCTTCAGAAAACTCAAAATATAGCCTAGAGGGGAATCGTCGCAGTTTCATTTACCATGAGGCCGGATACGGAGACCTAAGGACCGCCTCCTGTTAGTGACGTCAGACTAGCAGCGCCGAATATCATCGGCACTCACTACGGAAAAAATCACTTTATGGCATGTGCTTAGCCAATAAGCCACGGCAAATCAACTTTGAACGACGACGAGATCCGTTGGCAGTGAACAGCAACTTCCGCCCGCCCCAAGACAGACGCGAGGCAGTCCACGAAAACCTACTACGGCTATCAGACGTAGTTAGTGCGACTCGGCCCCGGTCGGTTGAACTTTCCAAAATGTGATCACTTCAAAATAATACCGTTTTAGTACCGACCGGGACCCGCGGAATTAACGTAGTGGAACCAGTGTACAACTAGTGACGAACGACTGACAATGGAACCGAAATAACGGGCAGTTAACCAAGTCGGTGAAAGCACGTGTTCGGCCGGTGATGCGTTTGTGAACCGTGTTAAAATATTACGTAATAAAGGGATTACAAAACATAATAAAGGGTAAATGATGGAATGAGAGAGAGAGAGTGAGCAGAGTGGGCTGTCTAATAGGATTTTATAGGATGTTATGTAGTAAATAGGATATCTAAATGTATATATAAACATGTTTTCTGTGTTTCTGATTTAAATAAGTAAAGCAATCATATATCAATTAAACCATATTTTAGTCACAACAAAAATGTGTTAGTCTAAGTTATTTCGTCATTACCACTTTCTCATTTCTGTGCTGCAAAATTCGTCTAACGTTCCGGGATCTTTCTGAATTATTAATTGGGTGTGGTCAGATAGCTATATTGTCCCTTTTTATTTAAGGTGGAGTATAAAGGTTTTCGATATTTTAACCTATAAAAAATAATCGTGGCGACCTTGGTCTTCTGAGAGAAATTTAATACGGTAAGTAGTTGCGACTGAGTACAGGTAAGTTCTGGCAGTGTATTTTATGTATTAATATATTTCGGCGTCTTTTTTAACATCACATGCTCCTCACCCGGCGCCTAGAGCGGTCGCTCCTCTCGCTCTACCCCAGGGCTGGCCCTGGGCTCCTCTTCTGCCAAGAAACTCTGAGGTCTAAAGTAAACTTGAACACAAGATAGGAAAACAAAATTACTATACCTCTTTTCTAATTTTATTTGTTTAAAAAACAGTATATTTGAAAAACAGTTTATGTTAACTGAACACTATAAATAAGATGGAACTCTTAAAATCTTGTCGTACCTACTGTAGCTCATTTCTGATTATTACATTACAAAATTAATCTAAGCAAAATTAAATATATTAAAAAAAAGCAAAAATATTTCAACTCTGTCAAACGTTTTAACCTTCTGTTGTAACCAACAGTCTAATGTTAGACTGCAACAAGCAGGCAGCAGTGGATCATGTTGCTGTCTAGCACAATATGGCCGCACTATATTTCTGCCACATGAGCTGTCAATATCAAATAAAATGACGTTAATCAAATGATAAGAAAAGATTTTCTTAATAGAGCTCACTTCCAGAGGCTTCCCCTGAAGTCCGTCTGGGTGAGAAGCCTATGGAAGTGAGATCTGTCGAGAAATTTGTATCATGCAAAATTTTTGAAATTTGTAGAAAAAACCAGCAGAACAGGCAAAAGGGGAAATGTTTGTGAACATTGTAACCTCAATAAGGGAAATCCCAGAAAGGAAGCTGTGGCAACTTTGAGTTTAACAAGCAGCCATGACTGTCTTGCAGCATAACTTACATGAATGAAGATCTATCAATCAAGTGAATACACTACTTCCCATGCCCCAAATTCTACCATGGACGTTGCCTGCTCTGCGCTGGACTCAACCCTGCATATCAATAGAAAGCCAATCTAGCTGGACTTTATAGGGGTTGCCAGCAGCAAGATGGAATAACTTTCCATGTGGCTGTAGAAACAACAACAAAAAGAGTTTTCTAACAATAATAATAATAATACATAACAGTCCAAGATTATGTGAAATGTATTACAAAGCTGCTCCCATAACTGGAGACAAAAAAGTGTGTTTATCATTTGTTACAATGCCACTATATACACTAACTTGCTCGCTAATACAGTATTATATTATATGAGTTCAAGAAAACTAAACATCATTATATAATTTAAAACTATTAATAACTTAAAATGTACAGTAGACTCTCAACTATCCGACCTAATGTGGCGGTCGGCCGGGTCGGATAGCAAAAATGTCGGATACACCGGAGCCGTAGGCATACCAGCCTCTGTAAGGTCAATGACTGCCACCCTATTGCGTTGAATGTACTTGTTGCTATTTGGATGCGTACGTCATATCAGTTTGTCCTTATAAATGACGTACAGTAATAAATGAATTAGAAAGAAATGAAATAAGAATTCGCAACTACAGTATCTTTCACAAAACCTTTATTTGAAGGACGAAACAAAATGTGTAGTTAACAATAAGTTGAATGAGTTTTACTATGAGTTTTAATTTATACGAAAGCTTTCAATCAAATTAGTTGTTAATATAAATCAAATTATAATAACCTAAAACTATGTACTGTATAATGAAAGAACAAGTGAAACTTACATTGTCTAAGGTTTGAAAAAGTCTGTAATTGAGACCTGCTTCTTTCCTCGCATTAATTTCCTTGCCGCTATATCGTTCCACTTACGTAAACATATGATGTCTGCTGCTGTTGCTTCTTCTTGCTGGCCAATGTATTCCACTGCCGTCTCGATCGCCTTCAGGCCTTCAGAGTGGGTTATACGATCGGAGGGTTCATCACCTTGTTCCTCTTCAATCGGCTGTTCATTTAATACCATCGCTACAATATCTTCGTCTGCAATTTCTTCGATTTCGTCCTTTGCCAACCATTCTGTGATGTCTTCCAATGAAGCTTCCTCACATCCGGGAACTTTTTCTAACAGCGATACAAGCGCAGTGTTATCAGTTGCATTTTCCACATCACATTGCTGTTCTACCTCTTCCCACTTATCGCTCTGTGATCCAGCAAAATTTTCCACGATCGCACAAGTGTTAAAGATGGAATTTCATCCCATGCCTCGGACACCCATCTGATGACGTCAAGCATGTCTACTGACTGTAGTGCCGTCGCAACTTCTGTATTATCAATTGTCGCGGTGATATAGCTTAGTAGCCTACGTCGATATTTCTTTTTCAAAGCTTGGAGCACTCCCTGATCCATTGGCTGACATATAGATGTAACATTTGGAGGCAAGAACAAAGCTTTTATGTCTCCATCTTTTAATTGGTCATTTGCTGGATGTGAAGGAGCGTTATCCAAAACTAGGATTGCTTTCCTTGTTAAATTGTTTTCAGCTAAATGTTTTTCAACTTGTGGCACAAATTTCTGTTCAAACCAATTTTTGAAAATTTCTCCATTCATCCACGCCTTTTTTTGATGGGTATAATGCAGGGGCAAAGAACTTAAATCTTTAAGATTTTTAAAAGCCCTAGGCTTGCGAGATTTTCCAATCAAGGTCAGTCTCAACTTGTGGTTTCCGGTTGCGTTACTACAAGCTAAAACTGTAACGCGGTCCTTGCTCTTCTTGAACCCTGGTGTGGCCTTTTCCTGTTTAGACGCTAGTGTTTTAGACGGCAACATACGGTAATTCAAACCCGTCTCGTCACAGTTGTATACTTGTTCTCCGGAAATACCTTCCTTATCAAGCAGGTCAAAAAAGTGTTTTTTAAAGTCAGGGACAGCGTCCTTATTAGCAGACAATGCTTCACCACTAATCGTCATCTGACGAACACCAAAACGTTTCTTCCAGCGATCAAGCCACCCGTCACTGGCAGTAAACTCACCATCGTCTCCTTCTATCTGTTTTTTAAACTGAATCGCTTTTTCTTGGAGCAAGGGGCCTGAAACCGTCAATCCTTTCCCCCTCACATTTTCATACCACAGATATAAAACCTCTTCAACTTCCACATGTTTTCCTTTTTGCATAGCTTTTCTAACTTTCACGCCACTGCCACTTGCTTGCTTAGAACACCATTTTTCAATCTCTGTGCGATTTCTTCGCCAATCACCCACAGTAGTTTTTCCAACTCCTAACTCCAGTGCAATTTTGTTTACCGACTCACCAGAATCCATTCTTTTTATTGCTTGCAGTTTTTCTTCCAAAGTTACTACCACTTTCTTTCGTTTGTCACCCATATTTCACTTAAAAATAAAAGCCACCAACAATACTGTATACACACTTTATAACAAATTAACAATCCACGAACGACTGAACCGCACGGACTGATTTCTGGATACAGACTGACTGATGCACCTGTTACACACTCAAGTAGGAACACGAAACTTTCCTGTCACAACATGAATCAATTGGCGTACTGTATTGGTAACTGGTGATTCACGCGTAAGCGCCTTCACCCGCGTGGCGGGATTGCTCACATGACGTTTGAAGGCGCTAGTAATCGGATCGGAAATACTGCATACGTACCATACTTTTTTGGGTCGGATAGGCCGGAGGTCGAATAGTCGGGAGTCGGATAGCCAAGAGTCTACTGTATATTGAAACCCAGGATTAAAGAGGTAACGGTAAATTTCTCAGGTGTATACAGGTTGTAATGCAATGACTGTGATAAGTTCTACATAGATAGATTTAAAGAACGTTTACCCAAAAAGAATGTTAGTTTAGTTACCTCCAAATTTGCATTTCACTTGATCATAATTACAACTGAGTTTGTGGAGGATATGAAGACTGTGCACTTCTGCAGTAAAGGTCGAAACATGGGTGCCTTAAAGGAGTTTGCAATACAATGCAACCAAGCTTCATAAAGAACAACTACTTATTGATCAAATACTGTTTGGTACAAATATGCTGTATGATGTTGCATGTAAGAACAAGGAAGAAGAAAAACAGACTGGCATATCACTGAGATAAATGGACATGGAATGATTTTACAGTTGACTTGTTATGCTGAGCAGTGCACACTGTTTCATAGTGGCATGTATGTTAGGTCATGTGTATTTATTTAATCATTTGTATATTTACTGTTCTAAATTTCACTGACATGTCCTCATGACAGGATAAGGATTTTTAGCACCTAATGATGGGAGCCTGTTCCCAAAACATGTTGTGTTAATGAAACTTCCAAATCACAAGACGGATTATATTGAGGTTACTAGTTAACATATTGTTATGACATCACAGAACAATCTACGTGTTTGTCGAATGTGCCAGAAGAATCTCGATGTAATGTGTGTGACGTACATGCTTGTCGACGCATTTTCGAGAGGTTTCTCGAAGGCCCCAGCTGCGCGGACTGTGGCAAGGCCGCAGTTAATTACGTAGTTCACACAAGCACTAAGACGCAATTAGGAACATTCTGGTCTGTGAGCGCAGGTATAAATACATGGCGGCAGCGGCCTTAAGTTTCATATAGTGGCGATATATTTACAGAGCTGTTCGAGTTATTATCGGGCGAGATTACTGTGTACGTTCAAGTAGTTATTAGTGAAGTGTTGTGTTTTATAATTGTGCGGTATAATTGTAATACAATTGTGTTTAATATTAGTGACATTTTATTGCGTGTGAACAATTTTTATTTGATTCGTTGTAGTAGACTGTGTTGTTAATTACGAACTGTTTAACTGTAAAAATTAAAGCTGGTGATTAGTGACTTAATTGGTGTCTTGTACTTATTTTGTTGCCACTGTACCTACGACGATCAAGTAGACCATCGTAACAGTGGTGTCGGAACTGCGATAGAATGGTTAACAGTGGAAACAGTGGACGCTTTATACAAGACAAGTGTAGTTCGTAATTAATTGGTAAACAATGGATGCCAGTCAGATGATGGAAAATTTACAGGCGCTGCTGTTACAGACGGAGAAACGACAGGATGAGAAATGCAGGCAGGAGGCGGAAGAAGCAGAAAGACGGCGAAAAGAAGAACGAAGACAGGAAAGAGAAGAGGCTGAGGAACGTCAGAAAGCACTAATGCTAGAATTGTTTTATATGTTCATCACTACTTTGTTTACAGCACTTATAATTTTATTAGTTTTAATAAAACTTTCACTTGTAAACTAAACTTACTTTGTTTTTCACTCACAGTGAAACTTCACTTTTGACATTGAGTGAAAAACAAAGTAAGTTTAGTTTACAAGTGAAAGTTTTATTAAAACTAATAAAATTATAGTGCTAGAAACAGAAAAAAGACAAAAAGATAAAACGGAAGCTCTCTTTGAAGCTATGCAGAAACAGTTGCAAGAACACAGTACCGCAGAATTGGGTCTCCTACGAGGTGAGTTTAATAAACAAGTTACTAAAATATCAGAGGTACAAGAATCAATGACATTAAAAATAGCTGAAGTAGAAAAATCTGTGTCAAGTGTTGAAGAATTGATGTCTAATAAAATAGCTGAAGTAGAAAAGTCAGTCATGAGTGTGGAAAAAGCTGTCAACAAAAATAGAAGACTCGATTACAAATATAAAAGAGCATATTAAAAATGAAGTCGAGCAGTCCCTGAAGTTACAACCAAAACAACTTTGTGAACAGACTGTACCAATGATAAAGACAGAAAAAGACGCAGAAAATAAGTTAACAGAGAAAGTCACTTTGCCTGCAGTAGGGACAGTTCATGTCAAAGCTCCAACCTTTGACGGAAGCAGTCACTGGGCAACGTACCTCCGCCAATTTGAAGCTGCTGCATGTGCAAATAATTGGACAGAGAAAGACAAGGCAGTCTCACTCGTTCTCACATTAAAAGGACCAGCGGCAGAATTACTACAGAAGTGCCACCTGACAGCCAGAACATCTATGCTGAGTTGATAAAAGCTCTAGAATTACGGTATGGTGATAAACATTTGCGAGACGTGTACTGCACCCAGTTGAGAGCAAGGCGACAGCATTCCGGGGAGAGCCTTCAAGTGTTTGAAGCAAATATAGACAGACTAATTAGACTGGCGTACCCTGAAGCGCCAGAAGATTTTCGAACGAGTTTTGCGATGCAGATACTTACTGCCGGTGTCCGAGATAACGAACTACAGCAAGTGCTACGAATGGCAAGACACCAGAACAGTGCGGACGCCCTGGTACATGCTTCGCAATTTGAGGCCGCCAAATCAGCGTCTGGTTGGACAAGTCATAAAGTGCGCGCTAAATGATCGCGACAGCACAGACGAGGAAGAACAAGGAACAGAGACTCGACGGTCAGCGCCACAGAATAAAATAAGAAAGGATGGAAGAGGTCTGGAATACCCCCCCCTGGAAAAATTTGAAAATGAAGGATTCAGAAATAGTTTTAGGTATATTTTGGCTTAAATTTCAGGGTTATCAGTAATCTTATACACACTACTTTTATAAAAAAAAATCATGATACTTCTTTGAAAATTTCACAAACTTGCATTTGCTATTTGTATAAAAATTCGCTGACTGTTACAGTAGTATTAAAATTATAATCTTGAAGCCATTTCAAAACCATTTTTATCTTAGGTTTTTTATGAAACTGTAAATTAAATTACCTTTCTTCCTAATTTTATAAGGGGCATGTGGGCTTTATTTTTTTCAACAGTAATTTGCTGGAGATTGAAAAACTATTGCTAACGTTGTTTTAAACTCAAACTAGTTCAATGTAACTTAAAAATAGTGTTTTTATTGATGATTTTGTTAACTTTACTATGATATCTTTGTTGAGCATACAACAAATTGTATTGTATTAATTACAATACAATTGCCTGTAAACATTTTTTAGACTAAATATCACTATAGTATTGACGACTCGGAACACTAAGTTTTTTATGTAAGTATTTAGTTAAGTAACGGACACGTCATGGACAACGAAATCCAAGAATTTTTTAGACCTTGAGAAAATAAATACATAAATCTAAAAATTCACTTACGTTAAATTTGAAATGGTGGAAAGTCAATGAATACAACCACAAGTCAGGTTACAAGAAATCAAAATTTTATTTATAAGTATAATTAGTGAAGGCTAAACAACATAAATCATTAAAAAGAGACTTTTCTGGCTTTCATTTTTGTGAATTCATGTTGCCAGTCCACTCAAATGCTCTTGGGACAAAGTTGATCTTAAATACGTTTTTATCAGTTTCAACTTAGAAAAACTTCTTTCACCACTGGCCACTGAAACTGGGAGCGTCAGAAGAAATCTCAAAGTAACAAAAACGTTTGGGAAGGTGTCCATATAACCATTTTTGGTTATGAATGACAAGACTTTAGCTGGAGAGCTTCCAGAGGGCAGCATTGGTGCAAAAATTTGCAGCTTGTCAAACAGTTCAACTCCGTTTATATCACATTCTTCTCCATCACTTAGAAGACTGTGAAGATGTGTACAGGCATCCTTCAACTCCTTCCTATCCCATGTCTGTAGATTTCCAATGTCATAAAGAAATTTGAAACTCTTGCTGTGGTTCTCCATGAGTTCAAACCTCTCTTTAAGCGAGGATATTGTTGTGTCAAGCATGACAAAGAAGAAATTAACTTTGAACGATGTTCTCCCAGCCCGAACAGGTTCATCTTCAATCTCATATGAGAATTGCCTTTTTGTTTTCCTTGGATGGACTTGGGTTTCTTTTTCAAACTCAGCAGCAACACCGATTTTTTCTGCAATTTCTTTTGCATCTGTGATGATGTTATTGAGGCCTTCATCAGATATCATCTGTTCTAGAAATCTCTGTACACTTTTAACGAGATCCATTGAGCTTTGCAGATCAGATGTGACTTTTTGCAAGGCCTTACTCACCATGTTTATTTTAAACAGGATCTCATGCCAAGTTACTAAACAACACAGAAACTTGAAAGTTTTGTTGCGATTCCTAAAGCAGTGTTCCTGCCAAATGCATAGAGTTTCTGGTCTTGAGAGGCTTCATACACGGCATCGTATATTTCCTCAATATATCTCAGAGGCAATAAGGCCTCAATCCTACTCTCCCACCGAGTATTGCTGAGAGGTTTCACTTTAAGAGTTGATGCATGTTTCACCAAAATACTCCCATCAGTGAGCTGAACTTGAGAAGAAGTTAAAGATTTCTTGAATAATACTAAAACAGTCAACTGCAATAGGGCAAGACAGGGCGGAATCGTTAACCACTAGATTAAGCGAGTGGTTTCCACATGGCACAAAAAATGCCCGAGAATTCAAATCAAGTATCCTTTTCTGAACTCCAACATGCTTTCCTTTCATGTTGGAGCCAATATCATATCTCTGGCCTCTCATGTTCTTTAAAGGGTCCGTGTAGATAGCTCATTGAGTAAAATTTCTGTGAGGCCTTCATCTGTAGAATCCATGATATCTACGAAACCTAAAAAATGTTCTTTAATTGACACTTCCTCATTTTCTACAAATTTAACAAATCTCACCACCAATATCATTTGCTCAGTGTGGCTTACATCAGGTGTACAGTCCAGTATTATGGAATAATATGTTGCGTTTTAACTCATTTAAAATACGGTCTTGGATCTTAGTGGACAAGAGACTAATAAACTCATTTTGTATCTTTTTGCTTAAATAGTGAACATGTGTCTCTTCAGAAGTAACTCTTCTCACATGTTTAGCCATGACAACATCGAATTTGGCACTGTATTTACAAGTTTCAAAAATTGCCATTGTTACGTTTGAAAAGAGTCTCTTTTGTTCCTCGAAAGGCCAGTCCTTGAGTCCCTAAAAATTGGACAATACAAAGTAAGCGTTTCAGAACTTGGTTCCAATGTTCTGTTTCAGCTCGGATAATTCTTTCATTTTCTTAGTCAATCATTTTATCCAAACGTAAACGCAAGGACAGTTCATGCCAAGATTGACAATTTTTTATGTGATTAGGAGACTTCTCATTAATGGTCAAAATCTTAAAGTTTTGCCAATCTGAATATCCTTGGTCTCCAGCAAGAGATGAATTTGCATATCCAAAGACTTTGCAGGCAAAACAAAATACTGCATTTTTTAGTATTGAGTATAGTAACCAAATCCTGAGGACTTGTTCCCCATTGCAAAGTTTCCTTGTGTAATGATGTGAAGAAAACTTCCTACCTTTAGCATCAAGGGGAAAATCTATGTCAGTGACTTGCACAGGTCCTCGCTCAACAAGCAGTTTTCGTACCTCATCTGCGATTTTGGATGGCCACTCTCCACAGTCAGTTGATAGTGCCGATGACGTGCCTCTGGTCAGTTCCTGCAATAAAAATTAAGCTGTAGGCTACAGGCTACTTGTTGACTTGTTGTCACATATATGATTCAACACAATATATGTTGATATAACATCTTAGATAAAAATTCGTCATGGCCTAGCAGTTTTCCTTTAAAACACGGGTAATTAAAAATGGCACTCTGTTTATTGAGTGAATGCTTTGAACAATTAATTAGACTATCCTTAATATGCAACAAACACTACATATTTCTCATATATAGTACAGCAGGTAGCAGTGGCGTGCAGTGAGTAAAATATCAGCAGCAGTTATAAAAATTCGAAATTAAGAACGATAAAAATTACGCCAAATAAATAAAATTAAAGTTGGTAACCTTTATTCTTAATAAGGAAACTAAAACAAATTTACAATTAAAAATGTATTAAAATATTTCGAGATTTGTCTTTGTCAGTTATTAAAAAGGAAAGTAAACTGATGGACAGATGATTTATTTTCTTTTGTAGTAAATAACGAAGAAAAATCTATAGCCGAAATAAATAATATACTACACAACATACAACACATACTCACATACTACAACTCCAACACACACAAAATCGCCAACACATTCAGGAAACATTACAAAATAGCCTACAGAACCAACAATACCATAAAAACACATCAATGATACAAACAGGACATAGACATATACAACAAAACAGGGGTATACAAATTAAACTGCAATGATTGTAATAGTTTCTATATAGGCCAGATGGGAAGATCTTTTTCTTCAAGATTTTCTGAATACCTAAAAGCTTTATCCAGCAACAACATACACTCCACATTCACCACACACATACAGACAAAAAACCACAGCTACACCAACATAAAAAATAACCTTGAGATCCTACACTACTTACCTAAAAATCTAAAACTTAGCACAGCAGAACAATACGAAATATACAAACACTACACAATACAACCAAACAACATACTTAACGACCAATTACACTTTAAATCACGTGCACTCTTTGACACAATTATACACAAAACATACAATAATTCGGAATCCCGTGCCAACACCCTTCCACCTCCACCCCCCCACACAACCTACCAACTAGAAAAAAACCGTTACAAGTTCTGGACATTCTGTATCATACCTCGCTGAGGAAGGCGAACATCATGCTGAAACGTCGTACGAGGAAAATAAACAAAGTAAGTTTCACATGTGAAAGTGTACCAATTAATATTCGTTAAAATAATGCTTATATAAGCACTAAAAGATAAATCACTTACCTATATTAATGCCTGAATTCTTCATTATTAGTGATTTGTACAACTGTTTTGACAGAGATCTTCTTGAACATCTCACAATTACAAATAATTTGATTAGAAAAAGTGATTAAAAGTGACTTTTTCTAAAAAAAGTGACAAGTTTAAAAAAAAGCTATTACAGGTGAGAAAAGTGACACAGTTGCATCTCTGATTATGAAACTATTTATGTCACTATCCCTGATAGTGACAAACTATTTATGAAAATCTACCAAGATATATTACATTTAATTAAAAAAATACATGATTGTATTTTCAGAAATCAGTAATATCTGTCTGCTTTTAATAATTTACAAATTCAGAGTCTATAATATCTCAGTTTGATCAAGCTTTGACAGGCGTTTTCCCCAACACTTTTGAAGTATGTTATTAATTGTTGTACGTGGTCTGAGTAATGTCTGTGGCGGTTGGCTATCTTCTCACTAGTTGTTTGTTGTCCTCTTTGCCAGGCGTATCCTGAGATGTGATATGTAGAATGTTACTATCTATCAGTAAAATAATATGGAGAATATAATACTCCATAATAAAAATAATATCAGTATCTATATGTCAAATAATAAGGAGTATATTGTGTCTATATCACAGTAGTTAATGTGGAGCAGTGGCGTATCTAGAATTTGGTCTGGGGGGGGGGAGAGGTCCGGGGCCAGGTCAGCTTCATACAAAGTAAAAAATCTGTATAATATTTACCTTATTTCTTCCGTCATGAGACTTCGTGTTGCGTTCGATTTGATTAACGCGTTTCGAAACATATGTTTTGTCTTCAGAAATAAATAAAAATTCACTCTTAGCGAGGTCGTTACATATTAAAATTGCAAATACAGGAAAACGATTCTACACACATATAGGAAAACATGTCTTTCAAAAAGGAAAAAAAAATAAGACTAATCAACATTGCTATCTTTAAAGTGACTGAAATCAGTCACCTTATAGTAAACGGTAATAATAACACAATAAAATACGCATTATTGAAATATTTTTTATAAGATATTTAATGACTCGGTAGATTTTTCTATATTTCACATTTCAAATGTAGCCTACATGGTAATGCTGTGTAATAAACCTGTTTGTATATTTCAATATTGGTACGGAGAACCATACATGACTTCCATGTTCTAAGATTTATATTTTAAATCATTTTTGAAATGAAATATTTCTATAGAAACTACTTCTTTCTTCAGCCTTAACCACAGTGCTGTGGTCACTAATGAATACCATCTCACGTTAGTGAACTGGATTTTCACTGATGATGGCAGTCAGTGGCACTGCTGAAACATCTGGTTTTGCAGAAAACATTGAACCATCGCCAAACAGCCCGGAAAGGAATTTTAAAAACAGACTACTTCTTTGTTGCTGATAACACAGTAAACATATAAAAAATTATCCCCTCCCCCTTTAACTATCATTTTTATTATAGAAAATTACCCCCTCCCCTTCAACTACCCTTTTCATTTATAGATATTTCATCTACCTTTCTATAGTGGTTTATTATGACCTTCTTTTCAGGATATTTTATTTATCAAAATTAAGTACTTCACTCTTGTTAAAACATAAAACGTTACAGGGGTACTACCCCTTCCCCTTAACCGATCTTCACCAAAATCAATAGGCCTTGAGTCCTCTACAACTCAGGCACATATGCAAAAATTATTTGATTCTGTTTGAATTTGCGGCAGTTATCCTTCACTACAGAACAAAATTCTTCATACACTTTTCGGAAAATGGCATTTCTTCATTTTTGAGGGTAGTACAATCAGTCCTAATCTCGAACACGATTTTTTTCGCCATTACCATACTTCCATTTCCTTGTGGAACATGGAAGTAAAAAAGAGTTACTACTATATTAGTGTACACAGCTGGAAAAAAAATAAAACAACCTAAAAATTAAGAGATTAACGAAATTCATCAACTTTTTAGACCCTATGGGGGGGTCTTGTCCCATTCCCCCCCCCCACTGTAAATACACCCCTGATGTGGAGTCGTTAATGTAGAATCTAAATCAATCTTTCATCAGATTTATGTATTACGTGGAAGACAAAGGTGAGCAATTTTGGTAAAGACTTACAAGGCGATATTTACAACACTAAATAATAATGTTTCATTGTCAAAAGTTAACCATAGTATTGTAACTTAATAACCACTGTCTTTAAACAAAGAGTCTTTGGTGGCTGGAGTTTTTATTATTTTTTTTTAATGGCTGGTTTTACTTAAGAGTTATTAGCTTAATTATGGGTGTCAACTATAATAACTTATTGTTACAAGTTTTAATGAAATATCATGGCAGCAACAAATAAATCAAAATGCAGTTTGCAGTTCTGTATGGAATTCTGGGCTGTAAAAAATGGGTACCAGGGATATTATCCGAGTAATAATAAAATCTTCATATATTATATTTTCGTGATGACGCTTTCACAACATTAGTTCTTTATACATAAAGAATATGTTTTATGGAGATTTTATATACCAGCCTATTCTAATTAAAAATCAGATGAGCAAGAAAATTAGGTTTATAATAAACCTTATTTTGTGCATTTCATTATTTTTTACATTCTCTTTCTTGTACTTCCTAAAGGACACACACAGACACATTAAATAATATTCTTATATATACTGCAACAGTCCAACCATTAACGGTACTGTGCATTGCCTAAATAATAAAAATAAATAAATATGGATTAATAAACATGATTCAGATTGCAAGCTATATAGTAGCTAAATAGGGAACACATGATTCATGCATGGACACGTATTCCTGGCACACCTGTCACATGCGTTGTGTACACGCATATTTTGTTGGTGTGTGTGAAGCCTGTCCGTTCCTGAAATGTAACCGACCCTTTTCCAGTAGGATAGTTTTTATGTTTTATTTTAATTAAAAGAAAAATATGCACGATATGGTAAAACAAAAGACACCAAAGTGTACAGAAATTATTATTTTATCTATTATGTTACATTTATAACCATTGGCTATCGCTATATGTTTAATAATTTCGACTTCGTTTTTATGGTCTTCTGTGGAGAGGGGCAATGATAGCAATCTATGTACCATGCTATTAAAAAATGCCATTTTGTGTGAATAAGGGTGGTAAGACGAGGTATGAATAAGCATGATCAGTGGTTGTCGGTTTCCTGTAAATATTAAAGTTAATTTTATTATCAATTTTTGTTAAAGACAAATCTAAGAAATTTATTTTATTATTCTTTTCTGTTTCTAATGTAAATTGCAAATTTTTTGTTATGGTATTCAAATATTTATTAAGCATCTCTAATTGTCTGCAATTACCATTGTAAATCACTATCGTGTCATCCACATATCAACGATAAAATAAGATTTTGTTGTAATGTTTGTTTTTTGGTGATAATATTTTGTTATTTTCGATGTGGTTTAAATAAATTTCCGCCAGGATACTTGATAGTGGGGATCCCATTGCTAATCCATCTTTCTGTAAATAATATTTATTATCAAAGTAAAATAATTTTGTTCCAAAATTACTTTTGTCAAATTAATAATCTCATCAACTATTTCATGGTTTAAAGTGGCTATTGATAATAATAAACTTTTTGTTATTTCCAAAGTTTCATTAATTGGTACATTCGTATACAAATTGACTATGTCAAATGAAGCTAAATTATGTCTTGGTTCAATTGTAAGTTTTTTCGTGAGATCTACCAATTCTAAACTATTTTTCAAACTGTAGTTCTTATTAAACACTACATATTTAAACCATGGCAATTTTTAATAGCATGGTATATAGATTGCTATCATTGCCCCTCTCCACAGAAGACCATGAAAACGAAGTCGAAATTATTAAACATATAGCGATAGCCAATGGTTATAAATGTAACATAAAAGATAAAATAATAAATAAGAAACAAAATAGACTAATAAATATCGACATGCCTAAAGAAAAAGTAAAATATATCGCAATAGAGTATGGTGAAATATTACATCACACTTTAAAAAATCAATTGAAAAAACAAAATATAGTATTGGCTTCAAAAGCAAATAATAAACTTGAGAACAAACTTAAGTTTAAAAATCAAAATAAGTCTTTCAATGAATACAACGGTACAGGTGTATACAGGCTTAATTGTTCGGACTGTTCAAATTTCTACATAGGACAAACTTGCGTTCGTTCAAATTGCGTTATAAAGAACACCTCCCAAGCTCTAAATCAAATATAGGAAGATCCTCATTTGCTGAACATTTAAGTTCACAAGATCATAACATATAAAGTATTAGTGAGAATTTGGACATATTACATAAATGCAGGAAATCTCTTAAACTGGACACTCTCGAAAGGTTTGAAATATATAAGGCCACTAAAGAGAATTACAATCACATCTTAAATGAAAAATTAATCCATAAAAATAATATTTTATTCAACAGAGTCAACAATATAGAATGAGATATTAGCTGTGTCAGATCAATAAAGTTTATCAAAGGTCAAATCGGTATCGATTAATTTTACTGTATAACGTGTTCCTGCGCAGGTCCGCGGCGGCTGTGTGTATTGTTTTTCGTTCTGTTTTGTCTTGTTTTTAATGTGTATTAAATTATTTAAATATTTTTGTTATTATGTGTGTGTTGTTTTTATCGTTTGACGGGATGTGCATACATCAACAAATGTAGTTTTAATCTATATTCATTGAGGATCTGATGATGACACTTAATGTGTCGAAACTCGAGTAGTCCTGTATTCGGATTTCAAGAAGCGTGACGGAAGGTAATTAACCTGTTTATAGTCTTAAAACGCTTTTGGAGGCAAATAAAATGTCTACAGTATAGGTAAAGTGCTTACAAAATGGATAACTAAATTCACATAAACAACAATCTTTCACCATCAATGTTTTCAAGTTAAGTTCGCACGCAAAAAGTTTATAAGTAATGCACACCTGCAATTATTAATGTACGTAAATATTAATGGAAATTTAATTTTATTGTATTTTACAAAACAGAAGAATAAATAATTTCACGATACCAACAAAAAAACTTCACTGACAGTGTTTTCACTTTAGCATACAAAGAGTTATGTAATATTAATGGCTGGTCCCTGAAGTTGACGGTTTTGATTCTTCCCGAACTGAAGCTACAGGCTTAAAAAAGGTTGAAATTGTAGACTGTTTTGCCCTGTTGTATTGTTTTTTAATAATTTCTTGACGCATTTCTTTGATGATTAAATAGTATTTTTGAAATTCTGGGTCAGTGTCAATAAAGTTAATAACTGCATCGAGATTTTCCCGCACCTTGGAAAGTGTAGGCTTAGGAACATTATTGTCGTCCTCTTCATCGTCGCTATCATCTCCAACTTCTTCTTTCTGACCTTGCATTTGATAGATGATCTCTTCCTCTGTTAAATTCTGGTAGCCTACGTCATCTTCATTGGCACGCAACCATTCTCTTATGTCTTCAATGTTGGTAGCTCCAAAAGCACCTGCATAATCTTTATCTTCCAAACCTTGCAGGTCGATCTCTGGCTCTTTATCGTACAAAATCTTATTCCATGCATTGCATAATGTAGATATTTTGATCTCATTCCAGCTGTTTGCCCAATTATAAATAGCACTTTTAATACTGTATTCCTTTATTTTTTAAGAGTTTGTTCACCCCTATTGTCCATTTCTTCATCGTCCATAAAAAATACCATGCATTCGTCGAGTTGTTTACGTCTGTAAAGGAGTTTGCAACTGAGGATTACTCCCTGATCCATTGGTTGGATAAGCGAAGTAGTATTGGGAGGCAAGTACATAGTTTTGATTTTTCCATTGCTGCTAGTCAATAAATTACCAGAGGGATGAGCAGGAGCATTGTCTAATATCAACAAAGCTTTAACATCCTCTTCTTTTATTTTTAAAACATCTAGCTGGAATTTTCTAACCTCTGGCACAAAATTAAAAAAACCAATCGCTGGAAAATTTCTGAGTAAACCATGCAGTCTTGTTTGCTTTGTAAATAACTGGTAGGCTTTCCATAATGTTTTTAGTTGCTCTAGGTTTATCTGATTTTCCAACAACGACGGATGTTAGACGGTGAGACCCATCTGCGTTTGCACATAAGAGAGCAGGTAGTCTTTGTTTATTTACCTTTCGGCCTGGTGTGGAATTGTCCATTCTATAGGCCTGAGTATTCTGAGGAATGGATCTCCAAAACAAGCCTGTTTCGTCACCATTATAAATTTGGGAAAAAAGAAGTTTTTCATCAGTAATTACTTCTTTAAGTTTTTGGCGAAACGGTTCGACACTAGAAACATCGGAACTTAAACTTTCCCCAAATATTTTCCGGTTTACAATTGAATGCCGCTGCCAAAATTTAAAAAGCCATCATGTACTAGCTTTAAAATCAGTTTCTCCCAATTTTTGAGCGAATCTTTCTGTCGCTGCCTGTAATTCTACACCTCTAACTGGAACACCAACTGAACGTTGCTGCTTGTACCAAGTGTATACAGCATCGCCAATATTACTGAACTTTGCTGCAGTCGTTGGTTTTCTTTTAACAATACTTACATTTGGTGTATTTTGCTTTAAAACAAAATTGGAAATTTTTTTCTGTCTTTTTTTATATCATAAAACGTAGACTTACTAATTCCAAACTCGTTTAAAATATTCTGCACAGAATAAACAGCGTCTATTTTACTCAACACTTTCATTTTGTCTTCTAAAGTTAAAGTCTTGTATTTACCTCTAGCACTCATATTGTAATACAGTACTGTAAATTAATACTAAACAGTGTTTGAAGAAAATGTGGTTTGAAAAGCTGTACACAACTAAGAAATAACTTCAGTACAATAGAACGCACACGAATACAATAACAATGATGCACACACTACCAAAGCAGCAGTTGAAACTGGACTAAACCCAGTCGGGGTGGGGGTGCGTATAGCACATTTTGCCAACATAACACTTTAAGAATTCCCTAAAGGCAAATGTTTTCACAAAGAATTCACAAAATTAATTTTTTTTGTGAATTATAATTTTTTTTTTTTTGGAGTCCGAATTATCGTAAATTCCGAATTAGAGAAGTCTATATTAGAGAGGTTTCACTGTATTTGGTATACGGTTACGTCTTTATAGGCGTCCCTGCAGGCCACGTGTTGATCTCCACAATTTTTGGTCACTAGTCCGAATTACTCTCGCACTGTTCAATTTCGTTACCACTGAATTTAGTTGAGGTTACACTGTTTTAGATCGCTTTAGTTCATAGTTTACATTATATTTTATACTTTTGATAACTTTTCGGCTCGAGAGCCTGTATATTGAACCGGCCGAAGCCGCAGCTGCGTGACGACAGACGCTGAACACAACGTTTTTTCCAAGATGGCCAAAAGGTTCTCTGGAGCGGCTTCTTGCTCCTGATTGGCTAAAAAGGCGCCACGTGGCATCTCATGAAGAGCGAGTTTAGTACCATAAGCTGGCGACCTGGGGCTCGCAAAAAAATACGTGATTATCACCATGTGCGGGCAAGCATGCGCGCGCTTTGAGACATTCCAGAGCACCTGAAAACGGTGCATGTTGACAGACTTTCTGGACAAACGTGCAACTGGGTGTTCCACAAGTGAACGCCGATTGTTAAAGACTGAGGCTCCATATGGGTAACTCCCCGTTAATACACTTGATGACATAATAAAAATACAGCCCAAATATTTGTCCCGTTACAATACCCCCCCAATGAGACGTTTTCTGCCGAAACAGAAAAACTCTCATTGCTAAAACCTAAGAGGACCAGTGAGGATATGGCGCCAACGACCCCCCTGTATTCTTTAATACATCATGGACCCCCCTGGTTCGGCGACTATGGCTGCACCTGAACGACATTACTGGACTTCTCTGTTTGAGATCCCAACACCGTAAAGTCAGA
Source organism: Magicicada septendecula (assembly GCA_034769895.1). Taxonomy (NCBI): domain Eukaryota; kingdom Metazoa; phylum Arthropoda; class Insecta; order Hemiptera; family Cicadidae; genus Magicicada; species Magicicada septendecula. Next base: position 318,371,969 of record CM068376.1, on the reverse strand, counting down.
CAGGCACACACCACAGTCTCACCTAACTGTGTAACATTTCAACAAAATAATCAATAACTAGCCAAACCTGACCAAACCAAACCAGATCCTCAACCGATATATTATCTCCCTTTACATATATACTGGATTGCCTTTAGCAAAGTTCTGGGTGCGTACACATATTCATTACTAAATTAAACACACTATCTCCAAATATTCATCATTAATATAACATTCACATAAACATTTCATTTTTGGCTTTTAAACAAGATTCACTCCCTTTTCTCAACATTTAATCGTTTCCTTGACATTACCGTTTCAAACAAATTAAATTTAAATTTCGTTCAAATAGTGAAATAAATCTAAGTCCATTATCAAAGATTCACATTGAAGTTAATTTACATCATCTCTTCCCATTAATTATTTTAATTGCAACTTTCAAAATTCCAAAATCTTTTTAAATGAATTTACTTTTCTTTATAAATTCTCATAACTAGATGCTAACAACCATAATAAACAAAACAAAATAAACAGCATATCTCTATCATAAATTCCATTACCACTACATTTGGTTACAAAATATATAATATGAACACTATGACTCAGCTGATACCTCGTCAACATACATCTCACTTTATATAGTGAACATGAAAACACAACACAATCTGTACTAAAAAAAAATTAAATTTTTTTTTCAATAATTAAATGAATTTAAATTCCAGAAACATATATTCTAACAATTAATAAAAAGAAACAAATTATCAAATTACATTAATTACTAAAAGAATATATGAATTGATTACATTAAACATTATACAGTCCACACCAGTCACCAGATGATACCTCATTGTCAGGTGAATGACCTTTCTCTCAGTACCCTGAATACAAATAAACATAATACAATATCAACATTCATAAAGAACACAAAACTCATTTCATTAAAATAAACATCTTATTTGCATCTGAATACAATTTACAAACATTTAAACTTTAAGTTTAGTTTCAAATTCTATTAACTCTTTAACTTGTTACCTTTACTATTACGTTTCAATCATGAATTTCTATTAAGTATTTTTTATAATTAATTCGTTCGGGTGATTCTCAGTCTTTCACAATGATTTGATTTATTGAATGGGCATTAAAATATAACCTTACCCCCTTCTTCCTTCTAACGACCACTAACGGATTTACATAGGGTGACACCATCTCTCAATAATATTCACCTCCACTAAATTCTCTAATTTTACTTAAATCATTCCCCTCTTATAACAAAATATCTGATACCCTCTTTGTACCTAGAATGTGTGTTCCCGCACTACCAGCTCATTCCCTTATCAGTTCCTGGCCCTTCCAGGTAACCCGTAACCCTCTTTAAATCTTTCACCTTCTGCCATAACGCCTGTCGTTGATGGCTCCTTACACCTCCACCCTCATTACAAAATATATGTACCCTGCTAGCCTATTTACTATCCACTTTCATCACTCTCTCTTTCTCTACATACAATCACTCTCACTACTGTGTCCCTACTAATACTCCGTTTCTGTATTACTTTTTTTTTCCAAAATTCTTATTTTGTCTAACACCCATTTAAAGTTAACTTTAACTGACTCCAACGCCTTATTGAAATAATCATCACCCAAACTCCATCTTTTACATATTTTACATTAATATGATCATTGAAAATTATATTAGAAAATTCATAACTATAAAGGTGCAACGATCAAAAGAACCTGTGCAAAGCCCACTTCCCCGCACATTCTCTCTGAGTGGATGTGTGACGTCATAGAGGAGTGGTGGAGGGGGTCACATGCTGTCTGACCACTGTACTGTGCACATCGTGAAGACGCGGTGACACAAGAGTTTCGTTGCCACTTCTGTATCAGTTTTCGCGCACTCTTGTTGTTTTGTCGGTTTTATACACATTTTCTTTCTTTAGTTGTTAGTTGTAGTCCTATAATCCCTTATCGCGTAGCGTGTACTTTATTGGTAAATGTGTTTATGTATATAGTGTTGTGTAGCATGTTATTCTAGTGATAGTGTCATTTGAGTTTAGTTATGGCTGCTTCTTCGAAGTCTGTTAGCAAATCTGGACGGCCATTAAGGGGGCAAGCCAGAGAAATAGTCTATAACGTAGCTGCTCACCTACGAGAACAGAAAACCGTTAATAAACTTAATTATAATGTTGTGGCTTCAACAAGTGAAGCAACGGGAGTTTCAAAGTCACTGGTGAAGCGTGTAATAGCGGAAGGGAAGACGTCTATGGCCAAGGGTCGTCTGCAGTTTTCTACACCTGATGGCAAGAAAACAGTCCATAAGAAAAGGATCGAAACAGACGACTTCACGAAAGGTGTGATACGTCGGAAAATAAGTGAATTTTACGTGATGAAAAAAACTGTACCTACATTGAATAAATTGAACAGAGTGTTAAAATCAGAAAATATACTTGACTGTAGCAGAGAGTATCTTCGAAGGATATTGAAAGAGATGGGGTTCTGGTGGACAAGGTGCCGTAGTTCTCGAAAGCTGTTGATAGAAAAACCTGATATCGTGGTATGGAGGGGAAGGTACCTCAGACAAATTCGTCAGCACAGACAGGATGGTTGGAAAATAGTGTATTTAGATGAAACATTCATTCATTCTACTCACTCTGTCCCATCATGCTGGCAATCTGATACAGAGCTGGGAAAATTACAAGCTATAGGAAAAGGTCCTCGCATTATTGTTGTGCATGCCGGGGGAGAGGAAGGCTTTATAAACAACGCCTTATTGATATTCAGATCAAAGCAAAAAACAGGGGACTACCATGATGACATGAACTTTACCAATTTTTCAACCTGGGTGGAAAGCCAACTGCTACCGACTTAAGTCCAAACAGTGTGATAGTATTAGACAATGCTAGTTATCACAGCGTACAAGAGAATAGGAAGCCAACAATATCGTCGCTCAAAAAGGACATAGTTGATTGGCTTACGCACAACAACATCCAATTTGAAGGTAGTTTGACCAAAGCGGAATTGCTGATGTTAGTAAAAAATGTTCCTAGTGAGAAGACCTACAAAATTGATAAAATGTTTACCAATGCCGGTCACAGTGTTTTATGTCTGCCACCCTATCACGCAGACCTCAATCCTATTGAGTTGGTGTGGGCAGACATCAAAGGTAGAGTGGGTGAATCTGTGTCAAACTCTCTAGAAGTGAAGCGTAGACTTTGCGAGCAAGCATTTTCGGAATATTCAGAGTCCAAATGGAAAAAATGTTGCGAGCACGTACGCAAGATAGAAGATGAATATATATCCAAAGATGTCCTCATTGATGACGCCATTGGTAGCTTCATTATTTCTGTGAGTGATGTCAGCTCATCTGAATCTGAATCTGAGTCCGAGGATGACAGCAGTAATCAGAAGACGATGGTGAGATCGCAGATGAGATACGAGAATGACAGGTATGTTATACTGCCTCTTATGACTTAATCCTTATCCTTCATAAGCGAGTGTTTTGCATGTATTATTTCGTTTTGTTCATATTATGTCCTCTGTGTGTACGCTTATCGGAGCCGTATATTTCTTTAAAATATGGTTTACAGCTTGGGAATCGTAAATAGTTCCATTTAACTGTATGCTTAATACTATTTTATAATTTTAGGTTTAGTAATATTTTAGGTTTATATATTTAATAGATGTTTCAAATAGGTTTTGAAGCCCACATGACATTTAAGCTCCGAATTAAATTAAATACACGAAATATTAAACACCTCATATTCACACGCAGAATCTCGTTCAGTAACAATATGAACAGATAATTAATTATCAAAAGTAGGAAAAATATGTGTACATTGTCAAATACATAATATATTATAAAAAATATATCATTTTTATTATATACAAATTATACAAATTACAAATTTGCATGAAATATTATATTTTATTTAGTCAGACGCTTGTATGAAACATTCGCATTCTGTAGCGAAGTGCTGCCCCTCCAGTGCCCACACCACGTCGCCAGATTACGGATTTCCAACCGTTGCGTCAGAACTGGCAGACGCAAGTGCGCGAACCCAACTAGCCGAGGGTTCTTTTGTTTGTTGTCAAGTTATACCTCAAATTAATTTAATCACCTAATTTAGAACCTTTTAAACTCATTTAACATTTATTATTCAAACATTTTACTTTACTTCAAAGTTATTATCAAATTTATACTTACATATGGTCAATCACTCCATCAAATGAACACAATCACTTGTCATAGACTCAAACTATAAACAATTCTCACCACAAATATAACTTACAAAACCATATGTACCTTCTGAAACCTTATTACAACCATATGACTACACATTTTACTTTTACTCATTTACTGTTTATTATACAGTTCAAATCTCAGACAAATTATTTAAATTCATTTTCAAAATCTATTTATACAACATTTCAAATTAATTCATTAATTCATCTCAAATCATTTAGCTTTTAAAACATCAAGTTACTTTAATTACAATATTCCAAAACAATTATAATTCATTTGCATTATAAACTTCACAATTATTTATTTAGTCTGGTATACCATTATTATTATTAAAATCAATTTCTATTACATACGCACATTGTTTACATCAACTACAGAATGCACATAACCTATTACACCAACACACTTAACCTCACTATAAATTTATTTACAATTTTTTGTCATTATTTTTCTGTTTACCACACCTCATTTCATAAGTTGGCCAGGTCATCACCATAAACTAAAATAATTAAATGTTCATTCACTGTTTGTTTAACCACCATCATCGTAAATTAGCCTGATGTATTTATAACACAACTTATCTTTATCTACATACATTACATTATTATCATTAATATAATAACCCTTGGATTTCGTTGTCTATGACGTGTCCGTTACTTAACTAAATATCACTATTGTATTAACGACTCGGAACACTAAGTTTTTATAAGTAAAATCATAAACCGGTTTAGGCTTTAAGGTAAATCTTTATGATTTTACTTATAAAAACTTAGTGTTCCGAGTCATTAATATAATAGTGATATTTATAATAACCCATTAACTCTGTGTCATTCGTTATATCATTATAATTTATAGGATTATTCCTTTTTATTATTCCATAAACCTTGTCTACATTAGTTATTTTTGTCCAGTCTCCCTTAATATTATTTGTTATTCCCATCTAATTTATATCATCATATTCATTTACTATATCAATCACATCATAAGGTAAGTGTTTATCATCTACAACGGTATCATCAAAATAATCATCAATCTTTATTTCACAAGGTAAGTCGACGACAGCTGCGTGACGACAGACGCTGAACACAACGTTTTTTCCAAGATGGCCAAAAGGTTCTCTGGAGCGGCTTCTTGCTCCTGATTGGCTAAAAAGGTGCCACGTGGCATCTCATGAAGAGCGAGTTTAGTACCATAAGCTGGTGACCTGGGGCTCACAAAAAAATACGTGATTATCACCATGTGCGAGCAAGCATGCGCGCGCTTTGAGACATTCCAGAGCACCTGAAAACGGTGCATGTTGACAGACTTTCTGGACAAACGTGCAACTGGGTGTTCCACAAGTGAACACCGATTGTTAAAGACTGAGGCTCCATATGGGTAACTCCCCGTTAATACACTTGATGACATAATAAAAATACAGCCCAAATATTTGTCCCATTACAACTATACCCAACTATACATAACCTAATATTTTTTTTCCAAATGTACAGTATAAGACAGTATTTAAATTGAACAAAATAACTAGTTGGCAACACGAGTTTCGCTCATTTACTAAAGTGTAGTGAGCCAGTTTACAAATTTATATAGCGCTCAGTGTAAATTCAGTTATCTTAATTTAGCCAAACATACAGTAACAAGGCAAGTTGCTAAACAACTTAATAACAAGGAAAGATTTTTTTATGATAATATGTTCATCATGTTTCATAAAGTTGATTGAGTGGCTTGCTTGCATAGGCGTAACTTGGGAGGGGCAAGGGGGGCACTCGCTCCCCCCAATGTTCCAAGCATTATAATATTTTGTTTCCAGTTGTTATAAATAAAAACTAACAAATAGTCAAACAGGAGACAGTTTCTATGCTTGCGAGCACAGTACTATTTACCAACGCCTGTTTGCGTGCTATTTATCAACGTCTGTACTGTTATCAAACGACTAGTTGCCATAAATTTATTATTCTTATTTCTTTCGAAGAAACTTGTAAGGGGAATGTTTGACAAATTTTAATGATATACTTCAAAATGGAAACAGAAAAAATGGCTGAAAAAGAAGGATGTGATATGACAGTGGTTCCAAGAAAAAAGAAAATGCCTGAAAAGCTTGGTGGTGACAGAACTGGAAATTATCAAACAGCCTCTGACTTCTATAGGCAGAATGTGTATTTTCCCATTTTAGATACACTTATAAATAAAATTACATACAGATTTCAAGAAAATGACTTAAAATTACTTCATGCAACCTTCAGTTCTCAGTAAAAATGAGGTTGAGGAAGAGGATGTGAAATTAGTGTGTGCTACTTATAAAGTGCCAGAGAAGGGTATTGTATTCAGAATTGAATGTTTTCATGTATGTGTGCAAATAAAAACATTGGTGATGAATTTGATTAATGACTAAAGAGTTTTGTTGAACAAAATTTGAGCAAATGTTTTTCCAACGTGAACATGTTTAAAATATGTTTGTGACAGTGCTTGTAAGTTCAGCAAGCAGTGAGCGCTCTCTTTCTGTCTTCGGAGGCTGAAGACTTACATACGCAACACTACTGGACAAGAAAGACTTCATCACCTTTCTGTTTTGTGCATTCAAAGAACACATAAAAGTGACATTTCAAAAATAATAGATAACTTTGACTCCGAAGCAACTCTTAGAGGAAGGACACTCCTACTTCATTGGTAACAAAACCAGCCACTCAACCATCATGCTACGTAATGTGGTAAATAACTTACCTCAGTTGAACAAAAACTGAAATTGCTTATATTTATAGGCCTACAGTACATTTGTTCAAGGTAAACATAAGTGGAAGTACAACTTATGAAGAAAGGTTTGATGATCATTATCAAATGAAATCGTCCCTCGTTTACTAACTAAGAATTATTACTAAACTTTCTAATTTTGTATATAATACATTTTATTATAGGCCTATAGATGGTCTCACTACACACTTGAAAAACTTTACCGTGCCCCCCCGCCAAAGTTACGTCCATGCTTACTTGTATACATTTGTCACGTTTACGCTACATACCTATTTATTTCTTACACTACATTAATGTTTGTTCTTTAATGTAGAGACGTATATACCCCCTTTCCACCGATTCCTTTGGCTTCAGTAATAACAACCGCTACGCCTCTACAACGATAGTTTCTACCTACTATACTATACATTTAATTTTAATTCTGAGCTTTTAGTGTTTCTAAACCTCGCCGATTATAAAAACTATGGAGACATGCTTTTACAATTATTTTAAAACTAACAAACTTTGTGAAACATCAGCACAAAATTCCGCCGTAGCGTCACGCGAACAGACTCATGGGTAAAATATTATTTCGTGTACCACTACCAACACACGAATAAAATAACACAACTGAGTGAATAAAATAATACTTGTATGCGTAAGTGTGTGTAAGCGCGCGCGCGCACACACACACACATTTTTAATTTATAATAACAATTATAAAGACCTAACATAAGTAGTAAAAAGTAATTATCTGTACGGTATGTCTTTATCGTAATTACCAATACGGTTTTCATAAACATATCCAGCCATATCTCGGTCACTTTTTAATGTACAGAAAAGGAAAAAACACCAATTTCTTAAACTTTAAAAAAGGTATTAATACATTTTTGGCTAGAATTGAGGACATTTTTAGGTGGGGCGGTGGAATCATGAATGTGTTCCTGGCAAGATATTACCATTGGTCATTGGTTAATTCCTCTCATCCGAAAAACGAATATCAGATTGTAAGAAACTTTATGCACTTTAAAAAAGAATTCATGAAAATTTTTTCCTACGTATAGTTTACAAATCATTTAAAAGAAATTAATCGGGAATTGTGTGAACTTAAAAGGGATGTATAAAGGCTTCAGTTTTTATAACAGCCATATCTCAGTCATTTAATAATGTACAGAAAAGAAAAACGCTGATCTGTTAAAACAATCTGATATCATTCTTCAGTTTTTTTATCTAGGGGATTTTTACTTGAAAATGGAGTACTTTTGGGTGGCATTTAGCGACTTCTAGCAAGACAGTGTTGGCAACACTGAGCTATTAACCGCAACCACGTGCTGATAGAATAAACGAACTGTGTATCAGTGTATCCTATATGCGAGATACTGACTGGTACTGATAATATTAAGTTTATATATAGTATAGATAGTACGATGTTTGGTACAGTGGTTAAACGGGCAGCACTTTCAGTAGCATTACTGGAATTTGTTGGGGCAGGTATTTAACTAAACGCAAAGAAAAAATGTTCCGCGACTCGCAGGACGACGTTATGATGTTTAGAGAATACGCTTGCGACCTTCATGCTGTGAATATGAACCGTGGTCCGTGTGGTGATCCCAAGTGTGTTGTCGGTCATATTCGGCAAGTAATTGTCTTAATAAATGTTGTTTTTATTAAATGAAATTTAGATGTACGGGCATGGCACAATAATTGCCGCTTTTATGCCCCCCCCCCATGTGTGCGGTATTTGGCTGTATAATTAATCATGTGGTGAATTAATTCACTAGTGTACAATCATTTGTGTTTATTAAATAAGCTTTATTGTTTGACTAAAAGGTTATGTCAGGTATAACTTAACGTTATTTATTTTCACGACATAACCTTCTTTTGGTTTCTTAGTTTCGGCATTTCTTGTATTTGTAGCCCTTTTCAGTCCCTTATGTTCTTTAGTTCTGTTCAAGAGCTTGTTATAAACCTAAATTTCAGTCTTTGCTTAATGGGTTGTTTAGCTTCTGTGTGTTGAAACTCTCATATGAAGTAATCATAGGTTTTCTTTTTTTTTTAGCACACATGTAATAATAGTCTAGTGATTAAATATCTTAAGTCCCTAAGATTGTGTTGTACGTAAAATAATGAGAAACTGAAAATTATATTTTAAAAAAACTTTTTTTAAGGCATCTGGTCAGCAAAATATTTTTTGGGACAAGGCAGACATGTAAAATGATAATAAGTAAGCTACTAATAAAATAGAAAGTCCGAGACAGAATTATTTAAAATAAATAAATAAATACAACCAAAATTCTTATAAAACCATAGCCAACATAAATATATAGTAAGATCTGTTGTATATTTTTAGTTCCAGGTGTTTTAATCATATTTATTTAATTATAAATGTTGTAAAAGTTTAAGTGTTATGAAACGATATTAAAAGCAAGACTTAGTAAATTTAAATAGCTCTATGTAAAACCCATGTTGTAGTGGGTTTGTACTGTACATAATGAAGATGGTAGTGACTCCATACGATGTATAAGCAGTGTCCACGCCCTACCACTACTGCAAGTGACTAAAGAGTAAAAAAAGTCTAGAAAAGATGGATTTAGCACAAGAATTTCATGCAAAAGCTGGAGTTCAATGAGTTGTTTCGTGCACAAAATTACTGTTCAATTCATGCTGCCTTTGTGTGTGTGCGCGCACCACAGATGGGCCAAAACTTACTACCCATTTTGAAGTAAAATTTTTATTAATGGGTAGTGACTAAATAAATATATATATATATATATATGTTTTGTAAAGATATGTACAGAATTTTTGTATACCTTTTTAAAGGTAAAGGACACTGCGTTAAGATGTGGTGGTGTAAACTGCATAAACTTGTGGGGGCTAATGACAAGAACTAGGTTGGAGATAACAATACCAATTTTAATCATGATGATATAAAAAGGCTTTGTAAACAAACGTTTTCCTCCTATCACAGTAAAGAGGGCAGAAGAAAATCAGAAGATGTCAGTAAAATGAGTTTGAACACAAGAATGCTGACGATGTAACCGACTCTTTTGTAACTATAAGTTTGGCATCCGAAATTTGTAAGCCTTCAACAGAGGACGATAGTTCGTCTGACACAAGTGAAAGTTTGAGAAGAACTGATATTTTAAGGACCAGTGAAAATAAGAAGTATAACATGTTTATCTTTTAATCTAAAGGTGGTTAATGTTGTTTATGAAATGTAAGAATGTTATTCAGCTCTTAATTACTCATCAGTAATATGAAATTAACATTATTTGTGATTTTTGTTATCATATTATTGTATTGTGTAAATAAACAGTACTCTGATGCGAATTGTGTTCTAAACGGTTGTACTGCTGTAAAATACCCCAGTACAAAATATAGCCTAAATATGTGTAAAATTGAAAAATTCGTAATTTACAAATTAAAATTGTCAGCCATAGGCCTATTGAATGTATGTTACAGCCTAGGACCAAGCTTTGGCTAGGTATAAACATTTGATGTATAAAACAACTAATTAAAACCCCAAATTTATTGTAATTATTTATGAAACTCATTAAGCTGAAATTAATCAGAAATTGTTTTAAATAATATGGAATTAATTTAGTTATAAATTGTGTTTTGATAGAATGTAATAGAACAAATGGAACATATTTGTGAATAACTAATCAAGTTTGCCTGTAGTTTGTGAACAAATTTTGTATTATAATAAATTGATAAATCACTCAATATGTGAAAAGTCAAAGTGAAACGACTATAACGATGTAAAATTCAGTAAGGTTAAGTATTTTTAATGAATCCAAGGCATTAGTAACCACTAAATGTGTGAAATTATAAAAGTAATTGTTGGTAAGAAAAACGTAAAGCTTTCTGTTTCCAGGATGCTTTATTATTAGAGGTGTGGGTTGAAAGTGTTCACTATGGTCTTGACTTTCATTCAGTGTAGACATATTCTTAAGCCATGAAATAATAATTACAGTGTTCAGTAGCCTTCGAGTGAATACAAATGCAAGAGTCAAATGAAAATAAAATAATTAACTCAAGAAAAGAATATAACAACGAGAAGAAGAAATAAGATACTAAAATTAAATTTAATATTGAAGTAAAATGGTACTCACCTGTCAGGTAACATTATGTGTTTGTAATAAATAATATGATTGGAGGACTCCATAACCTATAAATGATCACAATAAGCAAAAGTGAAATTGATCGCCCAACTCACAGTTTAACTCACATCCTGTGTAATATATGATCCTATGTAGATAATAACAGTTTTCACAAGTAAGAAACATACTCATACAAACTCGTAACTTATAAAATATTAGTTATGTGTAACGAACAAGTTAAAAGCAGGGAACATCCTGTAAGTAAGTATAAACACTAACAAGCGCACTCAATGAGAAACTGCAGATTCTGTCTTTCTGTAAACCAAGCAAGTGCTGCGTCCTGGTTGCAAAACTTAGAAACCGTGATAACTTATCGAGAAATTATAAATAAATTGAGAATAGATTATCAATTATGAAATGTTATAAAGAAATATTTTATGATTATGAACATAAATTATAAATAGCGAGTATATTTTATAAATTATATAAAAGAGAAAAACAATACTTTGGCTAATAAATAACTTGGTTATAAACACTATATAATTTTTTTTTATTTTTGTGTACTGCAGCCCTGAGTATAAGAGTCATTAGTTCATGCTATGCAATAAAAAACAAAGTAAATTTAATATTAACAGACCCAGATCCGTAAAAAGGACAGTACACGGTACAGCTCATAAGTTACATATTTATTGTTCACACTGTAAACTCTATGTTATCATATCTAATTACTGTCAGTTGGAAACTAGTTAAAATACTGTTTTCTCAGTAACCATAGCTACAGTCATCATAAATCAAAAACTAAACGCTTTATTTTTTTTCTAAATTTAATTTGCAGACAGTAATTAGTTTTGTATTAATAGAAAATCGCTGGAGAGTCAAACTTGTATTACACAGAAAACTAATCATGTAGTTGGGCAAGTCCACTTTTGTAGTAACCTGACTACATCAGCTTTCTCGTACTTGATAGCTATAGCTTTTAGCAGGTTCTACGACCTTTTACTTGCCACAGAAAAGTTTTTTTGTTGATTTTTTTGCCGCCTCTGGTCATTATGTGTTCATCTGTTGATTTTATTTTTTTCTTGATATAAATTTGAAACTGTTGCTTACATAAAAGTGGAACTTGAAAGATTAAGAACATAAACTGTAATAACATAACACTTTTGGTTACGTACATAATTATTGTGAGTATAAACTTTTATATTGTTATGAGAAGCCTACCGAACAACCCATAACATTCTCCCCCCCCCCGTCCAGTGTGGCATCTGTTGCGTCATTCAAGTAGGTGGTTCTAGTGAGTTCCAGGAACACTTGAGATACGCATTAAACTGGCGGGGGCATGCAGTAAGAAGGAAAAGCTGTACTGGACCTCAGCGCGGCGTATATAAAGCCATAGCAGCTGGGTTGTCAGTTCAGTTATGTGAGCGATTTTCGCTACTGCAGATTGAGTGTTTGTCGAAGTGAAGTAGTATGTGTTAATAATTGTGTGAAACTCTATTAATAGACATTGTTATTGCGTGTGGACAAATCTAACTGGAAATATTGTACGAGTTAATTATAAACTGTTTAATTGTGATAATTAAAGCTGGTGATTAGTGATTTAATTGGTGTCTTGTATTTTGTTTTCCACTGTACCATACGACTACCAAGGAGACCATCGTAACAATGTCTTTAAAACAGCCACTTTCTGTTACTGTTTCTGTCACAAAATTGACAGTTTTTACCACCGATTTTTTACTGTATGTTCTCAAGACATATCAACCTATTGTGTGTGTGTGTGTGTGTGTGTGTGTGTGTGTGTGTGTGTGTGTGTGCATGCGCGCTTATTTAATATTTATTTATAATTTGTATTTCTGTTTCAGGAGAGTAAAATCATATATTGCAAAAGCAAAGTCTTCTGTGTATGTTTGTGCATATTTACTTTGTATTGACGAGATTGCAGAAGAACTTGTCAACTCACACATAAGGCGTTGCAAAGTTAAAGTTATTTGTGATCATAACATGGATGCTGTAATCAGTGCATCAAAGATTAACTTTCTACAAAAAAGAGGTGAGAACATACAGTGTTGAATCATGTACATTTTGTAGGTCTGGTGAACAAAAATCTGGGGCTTGACAAAGCATTCAAAAATCTAGATTCTCCGTTTTTTTCCAGAAAATTTGCTAAATGAGCAAAATAATTTCTGTAGATGTGTCATATTGCCTAATTGATTGGTATGTCTGAAATTTAGAGAGTTCTTGTCCAATTTTCCATGAAGTAGTTTGATAGTTTGTTTTTGTGCAGCTAGTTGTTCGTACACTGCTGCAATAAAATGTTGTTTGCCCAGAAAAAATTACTCATTTCAGATTATTGCAAATAATTGGTGCTGTAATGTATATGTAGTAGTGATTTGATAGTAACAATATTTCTCCTCCTCTCACAAAACTGAAAAATTTGAAGTTTGTTTATGTGTATCTCCATGTGCACAATTATCTGTTTTATGTTTTTCAAGTGTCAGAACATCTGATTTTGAAATACTTGTCAGTTTAGTATTTAAAATTACAACTGAGGAGAAAAGTGCTGAGGTCAGACCATAGGTAGAACAAGACTCGTACATATCTACACAGAATATTAATGATAACCATTCTCAGGTTCAAAACCAGATTATCTAACCTGGGGTTAAACTTTAAATAATAGACATAGCACAGGGAAAGATGAAAGAGGACGAGGTGTTGCCAAAATGACAAAAAACTGGAAAGAATACCAGCATAATCAAATAAGCAAAACAAAGTTTATTACAGCCTCATAATCTTCCAGTTACAACTTATGGATTTCAAACTCTGTCCCATAGTGCAACCTGCCACAAAATTTTTTTTATAAATGACCTGCAATGATGAGTGATGCAGGTACAAAAAACTGCTAAGGTTCTCCATCAGTTGTTAACATGTGACTCAATTTTAAGCAAGGTTATATTAAGAAAAATTAACCATCCGAGAAAAGTGGTTGAAAAAGAATGAATAAGTTACTATACTACAATTTTTACAGGAGAGTGATTGACGTTTGTCTGCAAGTGAGGGGGGAAGTGGTGTTTAGAGCGGTCTGATTGGCCGAAACTATACAGCACAGCGTTGTCAACTCGTACTTGTTGTTCCGCTGTTTGTGCGTTACCACGTGCGCGTAGTAAATTGAACAGCAGGCCTAGTGCGTTTACTACGGTTTGATGTGAGTGAAATTTAACAGTTTTAAAATTTAAAATATTATCATGTTTTAGTGCATTTGCATGATTGAGTGATATTTTTTAAATTTAGTGATTATTAGTCTAATATTCAGAAGTGATTTTGTGGTAAAATTTAAGTATTTAGTGGACTAAGTTGTAACGCGTCCAAAATTGGGTTATTTTATTTATTACAGTATGGGGTATTTGCATTTTTATTTATTTCATTTTGTGTGGGATTTTATAAATTTATTGTGAAAGTTTTATTTCCCGGCGAACGTTATTTCCATTACAACAGAACACATGGCAAGTAGAACAGTTTGAGACAAAGGCGAGGCGCAATCTCTATTGAGTAACGCGGCAAGGAATTCGCGCCACCCTAATTTTTCTCAGAACTCTGTATATGTGTGACGACGCCCGCACTTAACATCTCAGGACGGGGCGCTGAAGTGACGCCGTGAAACTCCAACGTCGATGCAAAAAATGGCGCTGGAATGAACAATTTGTAAAACCAACCAGCCAGCTACAGGAAATGTATTTAAGCCACGCCCGCTGCTAGTGACATCAGTATAGCAGAGGCAAATATCGTCCCCGGTTACCACACAAATAACGACTATGTGCCATGTATAGAGTGAATACACCACAGCAATTAAGCATGAACGGCGACGAAAATCTGTTGGCCGTGAATACGAAGTTCCGCCCGCTCAGACAAGCACGCTTCGCAGTTACACTATAGGTGCCGGCCGGCACGGAGCTAAGTAGGCTCTCTACAAAGTTTTTTTTTTATTTTTTCCAGTAAAAAGTGTAACGACAGTATAATTTCATGTGACCACGGTCCATCCATCAAGTGGAACTGAATCAAATGTTTTCGGACAAGAAAAAATAAGTAATTCATAGGAACGATGAGTGCGCACGCGAACACGTGGCCGGCGGTTCAAGCGTAAGGGCTGGGGGTTTTATTATAAAATGTTAAGGGGTGTGTTTGAGTGAGTGTTCAAAAGATGCAGGCTGGGCTCTGTCTGTATGAGTATAAGGTAAGATGTTAGAATAAGTTCATAATTATATTGCTGTGATCAGGGAGTGGATCACCGAAAAGTATTAGGCATGTATTTCAAAGTTTTAATTTTGGAGAAGGAATCTTTTTAATGTTAAACAAAGTTCAGAAATAAAAAATTAAATTTTAATTCTCTTCAAAATGAGTTGTGTCAGTGCTTTGTTTAACCTGTAAACCATGTTTGTATCTAAAGTACTTGTGATTGGATCCTGGCCCGTACCTGAGTCTTGGCAGGTAGGTGGAAAAAATTATTATAATTTGGTAATTAATAAATTTAATACATTATAGAATATAACAATTGGCGCCCGTGACAGGCACGAATTATAATTAATTAAATTCCACATCTACAATAAAGATACAAACATGTGTTAGGTTAGCGCAGCAAAATAGAAATGCGTTATGTACGCAAAGCTAGACCGAAAGTAATATAAAAACACGTTACAAAAAATTAATTAACTAGATTATTAATATTTTGAATATCAATTATAAAAATGTCAGATAACGAGAATAAAGCAAATGAAAATAGTGTCGAAAATTTTGACGACTCAAATATGAGCAGTTTTGAAATACATTCGACTCCAAGTGTGAGTAAAGATAAAACAGAATTAAATATGAGTGATCAGAGTAATGTAACTGAAGATTCGGGGATTCAAACAACCCCAATCTCGACTAATAGAAATAATTAATCTGAGAATGGTGATGTAATGAGATATTTGTGTGGCATGAATGCAATGTTGTGTGTTAAATTCGATGAGCAGAATGTTAAATTCCATGAGTTGAAAAGCGAAATACATGAACAGAAAATAAAGTGCGAAAGCAATTTCAGTGAGTTAGAAAACCATATTAGTGAGATCAATAAGCGTTTTGAAAACAATAATGAAGAGTTTGCCAGTAGACTCGATGAGTTGAATACTAAAGTAGATAGTTACGTAACAAACCTAGACAGTAAAATTAATGAGATAGATAAGTAGATATCAGAAAGAGTTGATAAACAAATAAATGAGAAGAATGAGACGTTAATAAATTCAATGAATGACATAGAATCTAAAATTAATAAATGTAATACGGAAACTGAATGTAAGTTGAGTAGCGTAGTAGTGACAGTTGAAAAAATTTGTCAGAATATTGATGAACACCAAAATGAGGTAGACTCTAAAATCAATGAAATAGAAAATAAGTGCAAAACTGAGATACAAGCTATACAAAATACAGTAAATACTATAGATAAAAATAATAAACAATTTGAATATTTAAATAACAATAAATTTGTGTCAATTGAGCAGAGTATAGTTAATGTTAAGGATGAATTGAATATAGCTATAAGCGAAAAACTTAATAGAGTTACTGAACACATAGTCATTGCTAAAGATATGAATAGCGATATCGACTTGGAGTTATTTAATTGTGAAAACAGGGGGGTACACCCTATGCAATTTTTGAATAGAGTCAGAGAGTTTAATCAGTTTTGTAGAAGTAGCTGGGAGGTACAATTGTTAAAAATCATGAAGTGTTTTAGAGGGAATTCCGCGGTATGGGCGGAGGTGCATAAAATAGACTGGGTAGATTATCAGTGTTTTGAAACGGCTTTTAGAGAGAAATATTGGTCGGAGGAGGAACAAGAAATATTGCGGAGTAAAATTATGGGACCAGGTAATTTTGGGACCCAAGGGGGTAACGTAACTATGTACGTAATGCGACTATACAATGAGGCAAAATATTTAGAGCCACCGTTACCGTTTGGGTCATTCGTCCGTCACATAAGCAAGCACTTACCGAGAGAAATACAAATTACATTAATGACTCGAGAGATTGTAGAAATCACGGAATTAGAGAAAATCTTAGACATATTTCAGAATATAAGAGAACGGGATATGAGTAGGCAGATAAACACACCAGTATCACATATAAATGGGAATCATAATCCACCGAGGGGAATACACAATTTTCACCGGGGAGCGAGGGGAGGAAGTTTTGATAATAGGGGCGAGAGTTGGAGGTGTAGAGAGTGTGAAACTGACAATTATGCTAATCGAACCAATTGTTTTAGATGTCATCGAAACAGAGAGTGCGCCAGAAATGAGAGCACGAACCCACCACCAAACCAACAGTCGAGGGGAGGAGAATTTTATAGAGGAGCGCCTAGAGGAGGAGGACATTATAATAGAGGAAGAGGAGGAAATCATCTGGCAGTAGCAGGCCCATCCATGGAAAACTAAGGAAGACAATGGAGAAGCGGGCCCAACCATTGTCAACGGAGAACCGGGTCCAAGTAACCAACGAATATGCGAACAACGTTATCAAGGTGGATATGGCAAAAGAATTGTTAGAAGAGGAGGAGAACAAGGTGATGGAACGCAGAACAGGATTGACTGAGGTGACAATTAAAATCGAAGGTAAGAGTTATAAAACTTTAATTGATACCGGTAGCGAGATCTCAGTAATTTCGGAAAATGTTATGGGTGAATTAAAAGAGATAAATAAAAATATACCATCATTACCAGTTGCGGGGGTTACAGTAGTGGGGGTAACTGGGGTAAGAAGTAAGAGAATAACCAGACAAGTGCAATTAAATATTTTAATAAATGAAGTTGAATTTGAAAACACTTTCCTAGTAGTTAAAGGGTTGAGTCTAGATGTAATATTGGGAAATGATTTTTTGGAAAGAAACGGGGCAGTCATAGATTTCAATAAACAAATAGTAAAATTTGAAAAGGGGAATAAACCAGTCAGAATAGAGTTTAAAAAAATAGTAAACGAAGCTAAAGTCACGGGAATAAAAATGTTACATAAGCAGATAAGCGATAGAGAGATAGAGACCAAAATAAATATATGTCTAGAGAGTGATAGCCTAGAGAATGAGGAGGGAGAAATGCATGAGAGTAATGAGAGTGTGTGGGCAGATAGAGCCAACAAATTTTTTAATGAAGATACAGTTGTAGGAAATACTCAGCGAGAGGAGCTGTGGGCAGTTGTGGAGCGGTTCAGAGAGGTGTTTGATGAATCACCAGGGAAAGCGAAGGACTACATCTGCGAGCTGAAAGTTCGGGACCACGCACCATACATGCAGAGGAGCTACCCGGTGCCGTTTTCGAAGAGGAGGTCTGTACAGGAGGAACTAGACCGGATGATGCAAGGAGACATAATCGAACGCTCAATATCACCCTACTCAAACCCTTTGGTCGTACTGATAAAAAAGGATGGAAAGGTAAGGTTGTGTTTAGATGCCAGAAAAATTAATCAAATTATTATACCTGACCGGGAATCTCCAGAACCCATAAATGAGATTTTACAGAAGTTTAGTGGAGTCAAATACATGACGTCCTTAGACCTGACAGCTGGATACTGGCAGGTGCCATTAGCAACAGAGAGCAGGAAATACACAGCTTTTCTTTTTAATGGTAAGAATTACCAGTTCAAACGCTTACCTTTTGGATTAAACACCAGTGTTGCCAGTTTTATTAAATGTTTAGATAATATTTTACAACCTAAGGATTTGGACTTTTTAACCGTATATGTCGATGATGTCTTAATAGCATCTAGAACATTCACTGAACATTTAGAACACATAGAGTACGTATTAGATAAGCTACATAAAGGGGGTTTAACAGTGAATTGGGACAAGTCTAAGTTTCTGCAGACAGAAATACATTTCTTAGGGTTTATTATTACACAGGAGGGGATATTAGCCAACCCTGACAAAGTAGAAGCCATAATGCGATTCCCCGAACCAAAAAACATTAAGCAATTACAGAGTTTCTTAGGCCTGTGCAATTTTTACAGGAAATTTCAGGAGAACTAGGCACACACGACATCCAAACTGAGTGCTGTGCTGCAGAAGAATAAACAGTGGAGATGGGGCGATATGGAACGAAATGCGTTCAACGAAATTAAGAGAAAGTTTAGTCACATGATCATGATGAACCATCCCGATTTTAATAAGACTTTTTATTTGCAGACCGACGCCAGCAATGTAGCGCTAGGGGCGGAGCTCTACCAGGAGGGTGGCGACAAGGAACATCTGACGATCGCCTTCGCCAGTAGATCGCTGCTGTCGGCTGAGAAAAATTATACGACGACAGAAAAAGAACTTCTAAGCATTGTGTTCGCTGTGGGTAAATTCCGGACCTACATCCTAGGCAATACCACGATAATCCGGACGGACCACAAGGCATTATCATTTCTTAATTCATGTAAGCTGACACATAGCAGATTAACCAGGTGGGTATTAGCTTTACAAGAGTATAACTTTTCATGGGAGTATATAAAGGGGTCAGATAATAAGGTACCAGATACACTTTCTAGAGTAGATGTTATAGACAATAAAACTGGTAGGGATCTTAAAGAAATAGAAATTTTTAGATTAACTAGAGAAGATAGAATTTTTGGCGAAGAGTTAAGTGATATTAAAAACATGCAAAGATCTGATAGTAAATTGGGTAAAGTAATTGTTAGTTTAGAAACGGAGGTAGAGGGATCTGAATATAATGAGCGGTTTCAAGTCTATCAAGGTATTTTGTTTAAAAAAGTAGATGGTGGGGAGCGTGATTGGAGGTTAGTTATACCCGAGGGATTAATAGATAAAATTGTTTGGGATTGTCATATAAGGTATGGTCATTTTGGGGCGAGAAAGTGTGCTAATGTTTTGAAAGAGTCATGTATATTTAAGAATATGGAGAAAAGAGTTAGGAGAGTGTTAAGAGTGTGTGATTTATGTCAGAAATCGAAAGTAGTGAATTATAAAGTAGGAGGGGAGATGAATTACGTAAAAGTAGAGAAACCGTTTGATTTGGTTGCCGTAGATTTATATGGACCGTTACCCAGAGGTAGAGTGGGTGTGTTATATGTATTTGTAGTTCTAGACACCTTTTCAAAATTTGTAAAATTATATAGCATTAAGAGAGCAACCAGTAAAGTACTCAGTGAGAAAATAGTAAAAGACTACATGCTTAATGTTGGAAAACCGAAAATTATATTATCTGACCACGGTCCACAGTTTATAAGCGGCAAGTGGCGGCAGACACTTGGATGGGAAGGTATCATACCCAAGCATACGGCAGTATATCATCCTCAGTCGAACCAAGCAGAACGGGTGATGAGAGAGATTGGTAGGATATTTCGGGCGTACTGTCACGCCAAACACACAGAATGGCCATCCTACGTGAAGAAAGTAGAGGAGTGGCTGAATTGTACCACCCATGAGTCTACGGGATTTACGCCGCATGAGTTGATCCGGGGAACAAGGCCGCCCAGGATATTGGAACAACTTTTCGAATACCCACCAGAAGGTCAAGTTTTGGATAGAACCATGAAAATTAGATTGGCAAACGAGAACTTACTTACGAGAGGAGAACGAAGGAAACAGAAACATGATGCCAGGGGTAAATGGACCAAGTATGAGGTAGGTCAGTTAGTGTTAGTAAAAAGACATGATTTGTCCAGTGCTCAAGATAAAGAAATAAAGAAGTTTTTCTTGTTGTATGAAGGACCCTATGAAATTGTAGAAATAAAAATGCAGAATGCGTATGTACTGAGGAACCCAGCGACGCAGGAAATAGTAGGTACTCAAAATGCGACGAACTTAAAATTATATCGGTCACTTTAATTATGGTATGTTTATAAATAAGATTTAAAATATTGTTGTATGATTACAGGATGGGATCCTCCCCCATTTTCGGGCGGTCACGATCTTACCAGTCCTGGCCGTGGAATTCGGAACTTGGAGGCGGGCCATGGTTGGCGGATCTTCCTTCGGGCGGTGAAGACAACGATGGTCCAGCTCCACCAAAATTGGTATAAAGTAGAAAATTAACTACATCTTTGAACGGGGAGGGGGACCCCAACAGGTACGTGACACGAATTAATTTTTTAATACACTCCAGGTGCAGCGGTCTTGGTGTACCTGTCACGTGCCTGCACTGCCTTAGAGTGTTGTACATAATGAAGGCTGCACTTAAATAAAAGGCAGTGCGTACAAATTTAAAAGTTTCAGAACCAATGGCAAAATTAAATTTAACCATTGGTTATAGTTCTGTGTAGTCTGAAAAGACGAATTTTGGGGCAAGAGGGGTTGGAGTAAGATAGACAGCGGGTTAGAAGTAATGGTAGGAGAGTGGGGTAGTTTTGGTTTAGTGGGGGACGTGAACTCACGTAGTGGCTCTATCTCGTTCCAATCCGTTTTGCGGCGAAACCCGACTTTTCGGGCGATTTACTGTCTTACCAACATTAGTCGTGATTAAGGAATGTTAGTCAGCCTTCAATGTAAATAGGAATTTTGAAAAAAAAAAAAAAAAGTAATTTTGGATGTGCATAATTTTAAATTTAAATAAATTTTAGAATTAAGTGACCAAATATAATTGTCAAGTTTTAGTATCAGTGAGCAGGGGAACGTTTAAAAGATGTGTAATAAAATAAAAACTTGTTATCAATACAAGAAGTGGGGATGATTTTGGGGGGTAGATTGGTGCTCAATGAAGTGATAGAACAATGGAGTGTGGAACTGCAATTGTAGAAAGTTTAGTTTCAATTGTAATTAGTTAGTTATTAAGTTGCTATTGCGGGGGTGGCCTGTGCTCTCGTAGATAGTGAAATGGGTTGGGGGTAACAGAGAGTGTTACCTCCATCGGAGCCGAAAATGTGCGACACACCTTTTTCGTGTAAGCTCAATTTACACACTGATAGACGATCGTGTCGCACATAACTAGAACGATGTAGAACAGGCAGTGAAATGAAGTTAGATTTCCCCGACTTTTCGGGCGATTACTGCCTTACCAGCACTAATCGTGGATTTGGCTAGCGGCCAGCTATGGTCATATCAAGTCCCTTGACCATAGCTGACTTGAAATTGGTATATAGTAGAAATTCAATGGGGGGTGAACTTTAGGGGAAATCCAGGTACTATGGAACAGCGGCTACCACTCTGCCCGCTTGGGGGCAGCAGAGCCAGGTGGTAGACCCGCATTAAGGGCATGTAACTATATAACAAAG
Organism: Magicicada septendecula; assembly: GCA_034769895.1. Lineage (NCBI taxonomy): Eukaryota > Metazoa > Arthropoda > Insecta > Hemiptera > Cicadidae > Magicicada > Magicicada septendecula. The sequence goes on along the minus strand of CM068376.1, from coordinate 318,349,694 downwards.
GTATGTTGATATCTGAAGTTTTTAAAATGTAATAGCGGAAGCAAAGACACGGAGAGGTCAAACTACTCCAAAATATGCCGTCTTTGTGAAAGCGAGGGGGCGCCACAGCCTTACATAACTTGAAATAGTGTGTGTGGATGGGAGGTGACTCAGAGGAGTCACGAATTTAAATTTTACAACATAAAAAGTTTGCTAATTCAAATTTGATCCGATAAAAATGCTTGTGTTCTATTTAAATATTTAAATAACTAGCTGCTCAGACATTCAATATAAGGTGTTCATGCTACAATTTTAAACGTATTATTTTATTGTTGTACGTTAGATATAGGTATTGATAAAAATATGTGTTTTCATTATGTGTGTATTTTAAACTAAGCAGATAATTAAACTGACTGGCAGGCAGTTAACGTAATAGAAGTAAGTATTGATAAATATATATTTCATATAATTTGTTCAATTTTGAGATGTGTTTTCATTCTGTTAGTAGATCAGCTGATCAGCAATAACACGTCACTGGTAAAATGGTAAATGTTCCAAGTAAGTAATGTTCAGTGTAGTGTTTTAATGTATTACAGACGCTATTTAAAGTAATGATAAAAATAATTTGATAAAATGAGAAATAAAGTAATAATTTGTGAAATCTAACAAGAGATAGTTTTTGGGTGATGAATATTGTGTGGGACATATAGATCTGTCCAAGTCCAAGTCAAAGTTGAAGTTGAAATAGTAGAGATGAAGATAATGTGATGTTGTTTTGAAGTAATGTAATGTTGTTTTGAAGTAATATATGTTATAGAATTTTGAAAAGTATTGATGTTGACACAGTAGTTGTGGAGAATATATGTAGAGTTTTGAGTGATATATTGTTGTTTATAATTGATGTTATTTTGTTGTAGTTGTAATAAGGCAATGAGATTGAGATTTTGGGGATGGCAATTTTGTAGTAGGGGGTAGTGTAATGTGGGAGTCCGCAACATAATGATAAGTTGGGACGGGTTTGGAATCGATTTTAGTGCGAAGGGGCCACCTTAGGTAGAATCTGTAACAATAAAAAAGGGCCGAAAATATATTAAATAAATAAAATCCACTGCCAGACTTACCTGTACGCAATCAATTACTTACCATATCCAGATTTCACCAGAAGACCAAGGTCACCCCGGTATTTATACATTCGTCATTACCACATCCTATTTTCTGTGCATTAAAATAGGTCTATCTCGTATAAAATTACAATTATACGAAAATCCTGGCAGCATGTCGACATTTGTAACAATAAAAAATATATATAGCCGAAAATATATAAATACATAAAATACACTACCCTGCCAGAACTTACCTGTACGCAATCAATTACTTACCATATCCAAATTTCACCAGAAGACCAAGGTCGCCACGGTATTTTTATATAGGTTATAATACCGAAACCTTCCACACTTTACCTTAATAAAAAAAGGACAATTTAGCAATCTGACCCCAACCAATTAATAATTCAGAAAGATTCCGGTCCGTTAGACGAATTTTTCAACACAGAAATGAGAAAGTGGTAATGACGAAATAACTTAGTCTGACACATTTTTGTTATGAAAAGAATGCTTTACTTACTAAATACGGACATCCTTAATCCAAAAACACCAAGGAACGAAAACATAAACTGAGTTGGTTACATGACTCTTACATTTACAATATGATTTATACTTACAAGGTAGCCCAGCTTTGCTCATTCACTCTATCACACCCCATACAAACCCTTTTTCAAATGTTATAAAAAATTAGCAAAAAAATAGTTATTCTTTAAGGATCACGGTTTCGTTTTGCGTTAGTTAGATATGCGGGAGGCCGGCCGAACACGTGCTTTCGTTCCGTTCACACTTTATGTTATTAGCTGCTCTCGAATCGTCACCGCACTGCACTATTTGTAACACCGTTCAATTCCTCGGGTCCCGGTCGGTCTTCTTGAATTAATTACATTTTCCGAAAAACTGACCAACCGGGCCCGGAACAAAATATAATCGTCTGTAGCGGGACTCTGTACCTCGTGGACCGCTTAGGGTCTCTGCTTAAGGTAGACTATGTTTTAGGCGGGAGGAAACTGCCGTTCACTGCCACCTGATTTTAGTCGCCATTCATGCTCAATTTGTTGTGGCATATTCCTTTTATGCATGGAGTATAGCTGGTATATGTGTGGTAACAGGTGACGATATTGGTCTCTGCTATGCTGATGTCACTAGTAGTAGGCGTGGCTTAACGACATTTCCTGTAGTTGGCCGGTGGCTGCTACACACTGTTCGTTCCATCGCCATGTTTTACAGCTTCTCTGGATTTTTTACGGCGTCACTAACAGCGCGCATGCTTGAGATTTTGAGTACGCGCGTCGCCACACATATACCGAGTTCTTAGAATTTTTAGGGTGGCGCGGATTCCTGGCCGCATTACTCAACAGCAACTGCGTCTCGCCTTTGTCTCAAACTGTTCCACTTGCCATGAGTTCTGTAGTAACGGAAATAACGTTCATCGGGACATAAAACTTTCACAATAAATTTATAAGATCCCCCACAAAATGAAATAAATAAACATGCCAATACCCCACAACTGTACGAAATAAAATAACCCAAATTGACACGTTACAAATCCAGGGGCCAGATAAGGGAATTGAGTTTGGGGGGGGGAACACGTATCCTATGTACAAAGGGTTAGAGAGTATTTTTTTTTATATATATAGAGAGAAGGTGGCGAATTGAGTTTAATGATAAGTTGGGTTTAGAGAGTGTTTTGGTAGATGTTTCAATAGAGATGGGTGTCATGGTAGTTGAAGTTGTTAGTTGTTAGAGTCAGAGTGAGAAAGATTATATGTGTATACAGATCAAGTAGTAAATTAAATGAGAATAAATATTTACATCACCCACAGTAATAGGGAATGAGATTGTAAAATGAAGAAAGTTGTAGTTGAATAGATAAAAATTTTATTTTGAAACCAGTGACAAAACTTAGAGAGAATTTGATAATGTAGAGACAAAAGGTGTTTATTTTAAATAATTTAAATGTCAATTTGCTTATTATTTATAATAATATTTTGTTAATGTTAAATGTTTTATTTTATTATGTTTTGTGTTTCAAGTTAGGATATTACAGATGTTAAATGTATTGTCAGATAGAACTTATACATAACACATGTGGGTCAAGGTTTTGAACTTGACCTAGTTTCGATCAGCTGATGGTAAGGTCGTATGATTTCATAGTATGGAAGTCAATTCAATTTGTTTATTTAATCAATTTAAACCAAGTTTTAAATAATGTCTAAAAATAAAGGAAACATTTTCATAAATTTAAATTTTTTTGAATTTTAAAAATTTTTTAGGAAACAATTTTTGAAAAAAAAAAAAAAAAAATGATTTTCGCCTGCCAGCTAATGAATATTTTAAGTATGGATTATTTTATTATTTGTGTGCTAACCATGTTTATTTTATTGATTTATTTTGTATTGACTTGTATTGTTAGATTCTAAGTGATTATATGTTAGGTTAAGGATATGTTTAATTATAAGAAATATTTAAATTAACTCATTTTAAATAAAACAGAAAATAAGGAAGAGAATTTTTTGATAAAATATTTTATTTTGAATTTTGAATTTTTTTGATGAAATAGTAAATTTTGAAGAATTCTTCAATGTATAATATGTAATGTGAGTGTGTGTGAGCCCAGTATCTGCTAAAGGCAGCCCAGCTTGTATAAAAGGGGAAACATATCGGTTGAGGATCTGGCATAATCTGAGCCAGGGATTGAGGATTTTGGGGGATAGCATGTTAGACGGCAAGGTGTGCTGTGGTACTTGTCTGTTCGATTTTTCGGTGTTGGGATCTCTTACGGAGAAGTCCAGTGATCTCGTTCAGATGAGTCCATAGTCGCTGAGCCAGGGGGGTCGTGTACCCATGTAGATTAAGAACAAGGGGGTTGTTGGCACCAGTTCCTCACCGGTCCTCTTCGGGGTTTATCAATGAGATTTCTTCTGTTTTGGACAGCAGAATTCTCATTGAGGGGGTATTGTAACGCGTCCAAAATTGGGTTATTTTATTTATTACAGTATGGGGTATTTGCATTTTTATTTATTTCATTTTGTGTGGGATTTTATAAATTTATTGTGAAAGTTTTATTTCCCGGCGAACGTTATTTCCATTACAACAGAACACATGGCAAGTAGAACAGTTTGAGACAAAGGTGAGGCGCAATCTCTATTGAGTAACGCGGCAAGGAATTCGCACCACCCTAATTTTTCTCAGAACTCTGTATATGTGTGACGACGCCCGCACTTAACATCTCAGGACGGGGCGCTGAAGTGACGCCGTGAAACTCCAACGTCGATGCAAAAAATGGCGCTGGAATGAACAATTTGTAAAACCAACCAGCCAGCTACAGGAAATGTATTTAAGCCACGCCCGCTGCTAGTGACATCAGTATAGCAGAGGCAAATATCGTCCCCGGTTACCACACAAATAACGACTATGTGCCATGTATAGAGTGAATACACCACAGCAATTAAGCATGAACGGCGACGAAAATCTGTTGGCCGTGAATACGAAGTTCCGCCCGCTCAGACAAGCACGCTTCGCAGTTACACTATAGGTGCCGGCCGGCACGGAGCTAAGTAGGCTCTCTACAAAGTTTTTTTTTATTTTTTCCAGTAAAAAGTGTAACGACAGTATAATTTCATGTGACCGCGGTCCATCCATCAAGTGGAACTGAATCAAATGTTTTCGGACAAGAAAAAATAAGTAATTCATAGGAACGATGAGTGCGCACGCGAACACGTGGCCGGCGGTTCAAGAGTAAGGGCTGGGGGTTTTATTATAAAATGTTAAGGGGTGTGTTTGAGTGAGTGTTCAAAAGATGCAGGCTGGGCTCTGTCTGTATGTCTGTATGAGTATAAGGTAAGATGTTAGAATAAGTTCATAATTATATTGCTGTGATCAGGGAGTGGATCACCGAAAAGTATTAGGCATGTATTTCAAAGTTTTAATTTTGGAGAAGGAATCTTTTTAATGTTAACAAAGTTCAGAAATAAAAAATTAAATTTTACTTCTCTTCAAAATGAGTTGTGTCGGTGCTTTGTTTAACCTGTAAACCATGTTTGTATCTAAAGTACTTGTGATTGGATCCTGGCCCGTACCCGAGTCTTGGCAGGTAGGTGGAAAAAATTATTATAATTTGGTAATTAATAAATTTAATACATTATAGAATATAACAAAGTGATAGTGATTGTAAATATTATCCATTCAGCTATGTCCGATTCCAGTACGAGTGCTTCAGCTATACGCAAGAAAAGAAAAAGGAAAGTATTTAGTGGACAGGCAAGACAACTTATCTGTTCAGTACGTGAATATTTTGAAAAAGAAAAAGCAAATGGGGGGGGCCGTTAATTTCCTTTAATAAAGTTTTAGAGCATACAGCTGCCACATGCGAAGTAGGGAAGAATCTTATAGTATGTATAGGAAAAGAGAAAGACGATCTTCTTACTGATTTTAGTGATACAGAGCCCAAGTTTCATACACCTAATAAAAAAAGAAATATAGCTACTATTGTAGAAAAGAGCACCAACAATAAATAAACTTCATAAGTCGTTAGCAGCAGCTGATCTTTTTGCCGGTAGTAAATCATCTGTTAGGAAAGTATTGCAAAATATCGGTTTTAAGTTTACAAACATTTCGGGGAGAAAAGTTCTTATGGAAAGTGAAAGTGTAGTTGCTTTACGTTGTAGATTTCTACGAGAAATTCAAACTAAATCTATTGAAGACATAGTCTGGTTAGACGAAACATGGGTAAACATAGGTCACAGTTTACGAAAAGGCTGGACAGATGATACTGTGGAAGGAACAATGAAAATACCTTTAGGACGAGGGGGTAGATATATTATTGTACATGCTGGGACATCAAAAGGTTTCATACCTAACTGTTTTTATGCCTTTAAGTCAAAGAAAACGAGTGACTTCCACGAAGAAATGAACTCTGAAAACTTTACCAAGTGGTTCACAGACTCGTTATTAAAAAACCTCACAGTGCCGTCAACTGTTGTAATGGATAACGCCCCTTTTCACTCGGTTATATACGACAAAGCGCCAACATTAGCTACTCGTAAAGAAGAAATTATTCACTGGCTTCATGAACATAACATTTCTACGACTGTTAGCATGAAAAAAGCAGAGTTTGGAGCTGGTGTCAGGTTGTAAACCCCGCTTTCCGGAATACGTAATTGACAAAATAGCGCAAGAACATGGCCATAAAGTAGTAAGATTACCACCGTATCATTGTCATTTTAACCCCATTGAGTTAATTTGGGCACAAGTAAAGGGATATGTAGCAAGAAATAATAAGACTTACAGGAACTGAAGTAGAAAAATTGATACGCGAGGGCATTACGAATGTTACTGCAGACGATTGGAGAAAAGCAGTGATGCATACAAAGAAAGTAATTGACGCATGGAGCAACGAAGGCATATTAGAAGACACCGTGGAACAACTGGTAATAAATTTGGGGACAGAATCCAGTGACTCTGGTAGCGACATAAGTGGTGTAACACCTTTAGATTAACGGCACAGGCAGAAAACTACAGACAGGTAATAATAATTTCATTTTCAGTTTTGTTTTTATGGTAAAAGTAATAAAAACAAAACATTGACTCTTATTTTGCTGTCTTATATTTTTTATTATTGTTAATTTTTACTTTATTTATACACTAAGTTGATTATTGCACATTTGCACATTGTCACATTTATCGTTAAATCAAAAAATTAAAAATTCTGAACATTTGAAGTTAATTTTAAAAAAACACTGAAGTTAATTAAGTTCTCGTTTATTATTCTCGTAAGAATTCACATTTTTAGTTAATGAATTATCTGTAGTTACAACTGAATAAATATTGGTTTTTAACTAAATATAATTATTACACTACGACTCGGAACGAAACACTTTAAAAGGCGAGACTTCTGAAGAAGCCTTTAAAAGGCGAAAGCCGGTTCAGGTTTTAAGGTAAAACTTTTTCGTTTTTACCTATAAAAAGTTTTGTGTTCCGAGTCGTAGTGTAATAATTATATTTAGTTAATTAACGGACACATCATGGACAACGAAATTGAAGATTAGTTTTTAAGTAGGGGAATACATATTTAGTCTGCGTGTACTGGATTTGTTTTGTCTGCGAGAAGTATGTTTTGAGTGAATGCAGTAACGAAAGTTACGCTTGCGTGACATTCAACAGAAACACGTGGTTACGAAGTGGCAACATGGCGATGACATCATTGCAAACGTCAATCCCTCTCCTCTAAAAATTTTAGTATAGTAGAGATGGGGAAGTTATAATTTCAGTGAACTGTATTAGAAATTTTTTTAATAATCGAAGTGATTTGTTTTTTAAGATTTGATCATTTAATCACTACTTAGTGATTCACTTAACTTCAGTTGTCTGCATTCTTTATGTAATCAGAGTTTCTATAAAAATATATTTATACCAAAATTACTGATAATATTGTATTTCAGTTATCATCTGAATTACTGATTGATGGCGGTTAATCCCAAAAATTTGATTTTGCAGTTTTAAAGAAAGTTAATATGCTTCTGGTTCTATATTGTTTTTTTATAGACTGAAAAGAATAAAAAATATCCACCATCACAAATTATTATTATTATTAATATTATTTATACTGTGACAAATCTGTAGAACGGTTTTCCACTATACATTATGTTTACCAGTTGAGAGTTGGTTGTTGTTCATATCTCATGGTATACAGGTAATCTTAAGGTTTATTCTGAAAGTTTGAAGTAGGTTAATACTATGTCGGTAACCGTAACGTATAAAGGGTAGTAATGCGGTGGAAAACAATTTTTTTAAAACGGTTAATCACCTAACTTTTAATTAATTGAATATTGAACAACAAGAATAAAATTAAAGCAGAGTTCAAGATTGAAGTCAACAGTGAATGACTGAATCAATGAATTCACAGTTCACTGACCGAGATGGAAATTTAAAGTCAAAGCCATGTAGTAATAAATTCTTCATTAGGAAGAATCAGTAACTGACTGAAACTGAAATGAAAGCCAAGCAGAGGTATGTAGAAGATACTGTGCGTGATTTGTTCACTGGGATCAGATCAGTAACTGAAGAAGGTGAACGAAATGACAGAGCTTTACAGGAAACCAAATTAAAATGGCATTTAATTATTAACCATTAACATTACTGACTAATTTTATTTTGAAGAGAGATTTGAATTGTCTATCACTTAAACTATTTAACTCTTTCAGGCACAAATTTTGGAAATACATAGTAAAAATTTATTACTTCAAATCTAATTCGGGATGTAATGAAGAGTCAAAAATGTTTTTTAAAATGTTACTACTGTTATTACAAATAGTGGGGTAATTTGCTTGTAAGCAACAATGGGCTTTAAGGGAGCAAATAGTATGGACAATAATAATATTATATTAACACATTTTTCCACTAAAAATTTACTAAACAATTTAGTCAACATTAATAAATCATATTAATAATAAACGTTACACTTTGAATTACATAAGTGCAAAAAAAACTTTAGTACGTGACTCAAAATATTTATACACATTATCCCCTTCTCCTTCAGGGCACTCACTAATGGAAGGGTGGAAACCTATTATCACAAAATAAAATTTTGAAAATTTTATTTTCTGGTAAAACTATGTTTCCTGAGAACCCAAATCCACTTGTAGGGCATGTTTCTTTCCATACACAGATTTGGAAATTGTACATAACTCTTAAAGAGTCTGCTCTTGTAAATACCTTGATATTTGTTTGTACCTTGTACAGAATAACATACTTATGAGGTTTGTTTTGAATATATTATTGTAAAAGATGCCTGCCTTTAAATGGTATAACCTGCTCATCAATAGCTTGACATTCTATATGGTGAAGGGGGGGTAGAGAATGTAAAGATATTGTCAATGAGTAAGCAAAGGGGGAACTTTGTATATTTTATCTCTATTTTGACAATCTCTTGGTGGCATTTTAGTATTGTCACCAGTATAAAATTATTTCAGGATTGCTAAAAACCTATTTCTGCTCATAATGTCTGGAACTGGAAATATGTAGTCTCAGTCATAACCAGTGGCGGCTCGTGACTTAAGAGGCTGGAGGCCGCGGCCTTTAGGCTTCTTAATTATTTATCAATATTGAAGTTAACGCACAATGGAAATGTCACCGATATTTGATCACATAATTCATTAATAAAATAAGAATAGTAACACATGCAGCATGCACGATTATTTAAAAATTTGATCTCACCTCAAATATTGTGATCTCTTGTAGAGTCAGCAGCTTTATTAATAAACACAACCACAAACTGTCGAAAGTGTCCACAAAAATGTCTATGCTGTTTCCACAAAAAAAGTAATATAGTATATTTATATTATTTTTATGATACCTACACTTTAAAAAGACCGTTTATTTATATACAAAGTCCATTCGCCTTTCCTTTAAATTAACAAACTTTCTAGCATCAAAGTCCTTCATTTCTTTAACAAGTTCCTTGTTGATAGATAACATCGCAAAGGCATTCAGTCTATCGTTTTTCACTGTATTTCTAAAGAAAGTCTTTAGTCTTTTCAGAGTCGAAAAGCAGCGCTCAGGTTTGGCAGTTGTCATGGGGTAGTTATGACAATTTTCAGAAGTTGATACACTTCTTTGAAAACTGACGTAAGATTGTTTTCTTCTATAAAGTTAAGAAGTTTTATTGCGCCTTTAATATTATAATCATGCCGTCTGTATAATAGTTCCAATTCACTCCGGAGTTTGTTTTCTTGTAAGAAAGGTTAATGCCGAATCACTAGCTTGAATTTTTCTTCCGGAAAGTTGTAGAATAAAGTGGAAATAAGTCATTGGACATCAATGAAGCTGCTTCTAGGTGACCCGTGTAAGTTAATCTTATCTTTTACGTGAGTTATAATGATGTCACGTACTTCTTTTGCATCCCCTATTCTAGTGCTGCATCCAACATTATTGGATCACCATTGTCTCTGGGAGACAACAAAATACATGGAAAACAGAACAAAGATTTCTGAACGTCGCAGCCATCCAGATCCAGTCATTATTTTGGTATGCATCTTTTAAAAGCAGTTGCCATCTGAAAACACGATTCCCACTTTTCTTATTTTATGTTTGCATCATGCAGAATTCAGGAGTGTGCCTACCTAATGACTTTAGTTCAATTTTTTGATCTTCCAAAAGTTATTGTTTTAAGGGCCTACACTGAATGTTAAAATGTTGGATTAAATGTTAAAACAAAACCTAATAATTCAACACTACAGTATTTCCCTAAATTATTCATGAAGCTGTTTAAAAAAACACAAACTCAAAACCTAAACAAATGCCCGCACTCAATTAACCACGCCAGAGGTACTATAAACACTAAAAACAGCAAATGTCATATTATTATCAATAGTCTGCGATTAGTTGTACTGAGTGAATCACGCCACGTTCTGCTAAACGTGGCACGGAAGCCAGCAAGCCGAGCGACCGTCTAAATGCCGTATTTAAGCTTACAACTTCGTTCAACTTTGGATAGAGTGGGGGAATTGAGAAATGGGTGCGATTGTCAGAGCGCCGTAATGCATGCTGTTCCGAAAACATTCTGCTATTATCTAATACAAAAATGTTTTCTTGTCCGAAGTATTAAAGAAATCTGTAATGACTTTCCACAAGTAGTGATAATGGGTTGTTTAATGATATGATTTAATCTGGGGGGCGCGCGCCTTAGCACCCTAAGAACGAATCGCCCCTGGTCATAACTAAACATAACTTCAACTGCAGCTAGGAAAAATAGCTGTAGAGTTCAAACATAATCCACCCATAAGAGCCTGTTGTTTGCTTATAAGCAACAAGTCAGTTTGTGATAATATAAAGTTTTCCTAATAACTGGTTGTGAAGAATCAGTGTTTTGTATTTATTTCCCACGTTTCACACAAAATGGTAAACAATCTGGAATTTAGAGCTCTAGCCTTAGAGTTTATTACTTTTACAGCATCGTTTAGTACAGATGCCAAGTTGGGAGGCATATTTTTAGAAGCTAATGTTTCACAATGAATGATGCAATGTATTACTTTACACTCTGGTGCGACTTCTTTGATTCCAGCTGCCAGTCCATTTAGTTTTCCATACATAGCCTGAGCCCCATTGGTGCAAAAACCAACACATTACTCCATGGTAAATGTGATCTCTTAACTAATACCCATCAACAATATTGAAAATATTGTCAGCTGTGGCATTGACGTTAATGGTTTGCTGCAAAACAAAAACTTCAGTGGTATCATCAAACCGTATAAATGCAAGAAGTTGTGCTGTGTTTGTCATCAACAACATCAGTACTCTCATCAAGCTGAAGAGAAAAGAAAGTGCATTCTTGAAGGTGAAGAATTAATTTTTCTTCCACATTACGTTAACATACCATAAATTCTCCTTTTCACAGAATTGTTTGAGAGAGACACTTTTTCTATTTCTTTAGCCACCTTTGTTCCCAAAACTGCTTCAACCTTATCTTTAGCAGCCAATAAAAGTAATGGCTCACCAGTGGTATGTGGTTTACCATTTTTGGTAATCCATAAACTAGCTAAATATGAAGTTTTTCATAAATTTGTTTCAACATTAATGAAACTGGTCATGCATTGGTGTTCTTTATTAAAAACATTAACTTTCCTTTGAAAATATTCAGTTGGTTTGTTTACTGATTCTGAATGGTTAGTTTGTTGATGACATTTTAATAGTGAAGGTTTTACATTCTGATGAGAAAGTGTTTCTTGGCAAATTACCTATTAAGGAATAGGATTTTCAGTAGTTTCAGTTTCAGGCTTTACCACAAATCTAAGTTTTAAATAGTTCTCATTGTACTTACCATTTGGTTGCAGTTTAAATTGTTTAGTTGTCATGCCAGTACTGGACGGACAATCACAGGTCACTAGAAATCTCTATATTTACATGTTATAAATCAAACACAGAAAAATTATTACGATAATTTACAGTGATTTAAATTAACTTTTTATAATATTATCACTATACTATTGAATGTTGGTATGACACGAATTCAAAAATGTAAATTAAAGGCATTACAATAGTAAAGAAATAACAGTACCACATTCATCTGTCATTAGGACCATCAACTGTTGTGTGCGCAACGATGACAGAACTGATTGAAGACTGGGACAATAGATCATGGTGAGGGAGGGATATGAGTCACTGAGCTATTTTTGGTTGTTCGTCATGCCAGAGTACAATCCCTTCCAGAAATCTGATAAGGTGGTGCATAAACAAACGCGAATAAAGAAAACAAAATAAGATAAGAGCAGACATCTAATGAAATATTACCACAAAGTGTTTAGGTTGTGTTTTTTATAAGGGTAATCGTTTTGAACCATGTCTGATGAAAATTTATTGTTGTTTTGAATATAAATTTTTATGTATTTTTTTTTTAAGTAAATGCTTTCTTCCTTTATAGGGTTTACTTGGGTACCACCTGGATCCTTCCGTGTACCACTAGTGGTACGCATAACACTGGTTGGGAACCCCTACTCTAAGTTGCTCCACTGCAGCATCAGAAACTTGGTGTTGCATGGGCATACTGTTGATTTTGGATGTTGTAAAATTATATTTTTGTGTCTTACAATTTTACTTTACATAGTGTACTACTAATCATCCATGTTTTTTCGACTACTTTGAGACGCCATCTTTTAATTATTGCCAACTGTATCAAGTACTTACCCGGGTTCTTATAAGCTAACAGGAAGAACAGAATTGGTTATTCAAGAAAGTACAACTGTATTACCATCATACTATGGTTATACTTTTATTTAATTAAATTTCTTATACAACAAAGGAAAACAACATAAAAAAAACCATTTCAATCTTCCCGTAAACAAAATATTCCCCCTCCCTTTCTTCTTTCTGCTACTACTTTTTATACAGACAATAATAACAGTTATTGTACATGATTTTTTCTTTTCTTGGAATAGAAATAAATACATTCAAAACATAAAATCAATTTTATAGAACGCAAACCAGCGCTTCATGGTTTAATATATAATTAAGCAAGACCCCCACACACTCTCATATACAACATATTTTAGATTTTCCCCTTGAGCTCATATTTTATTTTAATTTTCCCCATCTGTTACTTATCTATTTATCTGTCCAGGAGACGTCAGGCCATTTTGATATGCACTTTCGACTTTTTCACGCACCCTACATAGATTACTCAGTATTTTGTTCACTGATTCTACTTGTTTTATATTACGCCGAAACTGTCACTTCATGATTTTTTAATACTATAAATTTGAATGAATCACATTCTATGAGTTGCGGGCGCCCGCGATTTCGTTCCGGAACTTTGCGACTGTACAGCGCGACTTGTTATTGCAGACTGGGGCGAAATTTAATGTCTCAGTTTCTGAAGTAGTGAGGTAATCACGTGATGGCAAACTATTGTTCTTTCGTATTTTGAATTCAGTTTTGACGGGATGATTAATTTACATCTACATTCCAGCGAAAATGTGAAGCTGGGTTGGTCTCTGACGTCATATGGTATGACCGGTGATCTCATAGGTTACAGGTCATGCGACTAAAAATAACTGTTCCTCATGCGTCTGGAGTTGACCTTGACACAAATTCACTCGCTGCATATTCCGTCGTTATAAAATTTTACAATTATTATTTATTCTTTTATGTTTCAAATGAAATTTACCCTTATCATGTATTTATGTTTGTTTCCCAAAATATTAGGTGGGCTGAATTGTCCCGTTACAATACCCCCTCAATGAGAGGTTTTATGCCGAAGCATAAAAACTCATTGACACTCTCATACTTCCTAGAGGGATCAGCCAGGATATGTTGCCACAACCCCCTTTACGTTTTATTAAAAATCATGGTTTACTTACCCCCTGGTCCAGTGACTGTGACCGCACCTGAATGACGGTACTGGACTTCTCTCTCGAGATCGCAACACCGCAAGGCCAGACAGGCACTTGACACCCCTGTTCTGACGCGCAGGCCAGCACAGGACCGCCGCTACATCATCACCAGACACTGAAACATTAAATCAAAATATCAAATAGTGGCCTTGTATAATAACATATCCCTAACTGATCTGGTTCCCCTTAGCTGTGCGCTGGTTTGCGTTAAGAAGCACTGGTTTTCTTAACTTCTAACATATACATGGATACATATTTAACACAACATAATATAAAATATTTTTTAAACTTCCATACTAACATTCTGAACCCTTCTCTTGTTAATTCTTGTTCCAAAATTCAAAATATTTCTCTGATTCCATCAGAATTTAAATAAACATCACCCATTACAACATTACAAATACCTTCCATTATATAATTCACATTTAAAAATAATTAAATTCGTTATTAAAATTCTTATACAGAATAAAACATTTAAATCAACTACATCAGAACAAATTATTTACTTAAAATTGTTATTCATCTTTAATTATCATAATACTCCGTAAATCAATACAAAATCCTTTTGTTACATCATCAGCTCAACTACACCTTCTACATCATCAACATAATTCATTTTAATATTCACTAACTCATTACTAACAATTTAGTAACCTCCTTCTCCATCATTATCTAATATCCCCCCTTTACCCAGTTACAATTAGGCAAATCACCTCACGGGTACACCGGTTTTGGTATTTACCTTGTTGCATAAATGCTGTATTTATGCCCCTGGCTTGTAACGGCCAGCTCCTTTCCACACACACTATTGTTTACTGATGTTGGACTGTAGCGCCCATTTGCATCCAGAAGACCTGAATTTTATTAGGGTGCAAACGCTGCTTACACCGTTCTTGCTTCGGCGTTATATAAAAATTCGGCATTACTGATGTCCGAGGACACCAGTAATCCTACTATAATGATTCATACGCCCTTAATACGGCACTATCACCCCCCTTCGGTGGTAGCCGCTGTTCCAAAGTTATGCGGATTCCCCTGATGAAAACCCCCTTTTAATTTCTAAGTCATACCAATTTCAAAGGCAACCAACCATGGTCAGGTTTTACAATAATCCTGCCCACAGTTGATTGTCATCCAAAACCACGGTCTGGGCTGGTAAGGCGGGGACCGCCCGAAAGTGGGGAAACTATTAAAAACATACAGTTACATGTTTAAGATTCCTACACACTAACATAATAAAACATAGTACACTCATAATTAACATTGCGATTATTACATCAAAATAAACAATTCACCTTTAAATTTGCATATAAAATTATAAACATTACCCTTTAATTTCAGTTGAACTTTTTACTAATCAACCATACCATTAAATTCTCCAAAATTTTTAATTTGTTATCAACATTCATCTTATACAATATTTCATTTTATTATCTCCTTTCAAATTAATTCAATTATTATATCAAACATTTAATTACTTTAATAAAATTCACTTTAACAAAATTCACGAAGTTGAGTATACTTCACCTTGCTACATCATTACATTTAACATCAACACAAAAGTATTTACAATCCACATTATTATCTGTTATAGTTTACCACAAATCATTTCATAATACAGTCCATTTCAAAACCCCCTATTCACATAATTAAATGTTCATGAACAATAAAACATTTACCCTCCATCATCGAATAATAATCTTGTCTTACGTCTACACAATTCATTTTTTATTAAGTTCATTATATTTCTATGAATATAACGACTATTTAAATTCTCATACTTTTCCACAATACCATAATAATCAACAGAATTATTCCATATTATTACATCATATAACTTGTCACCATCGAGTATAGTCAAGTCGCCCTTAGTATGATTTGTCACAATTAGGTAATCTGCTACTCTACCAGTTTCATCACAAGGTAAGTACTCAATATCATCAACCTTATCTTCATTTGCTGCACTAATTACGTCACAAGGTAAGTACTCAATATCATCATCAACTCTCTCTGTCTCTCTCTTCATTCTCTCTCTCAATTCTTTATAACTTCTACCAACCTCAGACAACTCTCTCTCAAAATACCTCTCATCATAATGCCATTTCACTCTTTCTATATCATTCTATGCAGAGGGCACTAAATCATAAAAACACCTCCTGGCTTTTCCAGGAACACCACAAAAACTCAGGGAACAACTTGAAGACACCGTGTCTTCCAATAAGGGACTCTCGCCCTTCAACAACAACATTTGTAAACACCTTGGTTCACAATAAACCTGGGAAAAATTTACCCTCTGCCCCATATCCACAAAATAACTTTCTTTATATTCTCTCTCTAACTTATGAACACTCACTATCTCACCATTATTAAATTCTACTTCCACTAAAACTTCATCACCACTATTTTTAATTATATCATCATAATTCTCACCCCTACTTACCGTATTATATGTTACTTAATCGTCTATTTTCGTTTAATTGATCGGTCTCTTCACCATTTTCTACCCCACTATATTCTCATAATTATCATTAACACCATTACAACCACTTACCTTATTATATGTACCATTTTCTACCCCCTCCTTTCTTTTTCTACTTTCATTTATTTCATCTTGTAATTGCTTTACCATAGCACTAAAATGTTCATCAACTTCTTTTAAACTCTTATTAATATAGACATTTTGTTGTTTTATCTCAGTTCTAATCTCATTCAGATTTTCACTAAAATTATTCTTTATCTCATTATTTTGTTCATTTAATTTATCATTCATTTTAGTTTTAGTGGATGGTTAGTGAGGATCGGTCAATAATACAAATTTTAGCTATTTTGCGTCGACGTTTTGACAATATTTATTGTCATCTTCAGGACCTGTGTATGAAATACAATAGAAATATCAAACAACAAAACAATTAAATATTTGGGTGAACGTGTTGGTGTATGTGAGTGTGTGTGTGCGTATGTATGTATCATACGCACATACGTGCAATACATACATACGCACGCACACCCTCATATACACCAACACGTTCACCCAAATATTTAATTGTTTCGTTATGTTTGATATTTCTATTGTATTTCATACACAGGTCCTGAAGATGACAATAAATATTGTCAAAACGTCGACGCAAAATAGCTAAAATTTGTATTATTGACCGATTCTCACTAACCATCCACTAAAACATTCATTGATTGACGGTCACTAAAAATTTAAGGATTCATTTTAGTGTTTACTTCTTCAAATTTAGCATTAAAGTTACTATTTTGCTGTTTCAACTTTTTATTAAAATTGCTCTTTATCTCCTTAATTTCATTCTTTTTTCGTTCATGTTAATATTTAGTTCACTAAATTGTTTTTGTAAAAAACTCATATTATTATCGAATTGACTGTTACATTTTATTGAGGTTGGAGTTGAATGAGTATTTGAGTCTTCTGCAACGTCTGACTCAGTTAGGCTGATTTCATTGAACCGATTCACTGGAGTCGAATGACCTCCCAGTTCCCCCATGTCAGCTGCTGACTCGCTCACTCCAACTTCAATCTCGTTAGTATCCATTTGTTTTAAATTGTTTGAATTGTATAATTCTGTCAAAATAATTACTATACACAGTATACAGTATATAACTACCACATAACAAAATATTTTAATTAACCTCCCCAGCACTTTACGTTACCACAACAACATCATACGTACATTTATTTATATTTTATTTTGTTACCTTAAACAAATCCCTCTGTTCTTCCGAGTAGGCCTATATTTACATAACTTTAATTATGTATATATGTCTACTGTTCGAGCACCAATTGTTAAGTTATATTTGTATCTTAGTATTTTACTTTACATAGTATACTACTAATCATCCATGTTTTTTCGACTACTTTGAGACACCATCTTTTAATTTTTGCCAACTGTATCAAGTACTTACCCGGGTTCTTATAAGCGAACAGGAAGAACAGAATTGGTTATTCAAGAAAGTACAACTGTATTACCATCATACTATGGTTATACTTTTATTTAATTAAATTTCTTATACAACAAAGGAAAACATAACATAAAAAAACCATTTCAATCTTCCCGTAAACAAAATATTCCCCCTCCCTTTCTTCTTTCTGCTACTACTTTTTATACAGACAATAATAACAGTTATTGTACATGATTTTTTCTTTTCTTGGAATAGAAATAAATACATTCAAAACATAAAATCAATTTTATAGAACGCAAACCAGCGCTTCATGGTTTAATATATAATTAAGCAAGACCCCCACACACTCTTACATACAACATATTTTAGATTTTCCCCTTGAGCTCATATTTTATTTTAATTTTCCCCATCTGTTACTTATCTATTTATCTGTCCAGGAGACATCAGGCCATTTTGATATGCACTTTCGACTTTTTCACGCACCCTACATCGATTACTCGGTATTTTGTTCACTGATTCTACTTGTTTTATATTACGCCGAAACTGAGATTTCATGATTTTTTAATACTATAAATTTGAATGAATCACATTCTATGAGTTGCGGGCACCCGCGATTTCGTTCCGGAACTTTGCGACTGTACAGCGCGAGTTGTTATTGTAGACTGGGGCGAAATTTAATGTCTCAATTTCTGAAGTAGTGAGGGAATCACATGATGGCAAACTATTGTTCTTTCGTATTTTGAATTCAGTTTTGACAGGATGATTAATTTACATCTACATTCCAGCGAAAATGTGAAGCTGGGTTGGTCTCTGACGTCATATGGTATGACCGGTGATGTCATAGGTGTGAAGTTAATTCCACTTTTACCATATATAAATACATAAACTTTCTTCCACTTACCTGCAAAAATTCTTTTATCTGGGTCCAAGATTCGGTCGCACGAACGTCGGATGCAAACGTGTTTTATAGGTTACTGAAATAGTGACTTGACTCATTTTTGAATGAAGAGAATTTATGATCTTTTAATTTTTTAAACCTTTAACAAATTTCATCCAAATTTTATCCATGCTTGCGCAGATGAAATAACATTTTAATAATTTCTTCTCTTAGTTATCCGTTACATGTATACAACTTATTCTACTGGCTTACCTTATTCTACACCATTCAGACTGCCTAGCCTGAATTTTTATATACACACACACACACACACAATTATTAAAACACCCTTAACATTTTAAAATAAAATACCCCTCCCTGCCGGCACGTGGTGATCGCTCGAATTATTTGCTTCTCATTTTTCTTGTATTTGGATGATGTGTCCGAAAATAGTTTATCTTGGTTCTTCTTTATGTATCGAACTAGCCGCACTTCGTCATTTTTATTAACTGCACTGAGTTTTAATTTAGAAAAATGTTATTTTTTGGAGCCCTGTTTTGCGAACTGCCTGCGCAGGCGAAAGTCGGCATGGGACTGCCTTATTCCATGCGGCCGGACATTAATGCCATGCCGGCGAACGAATTTCGTCGTCGCTCACAGCCTGAGTTGTTACAGTTTAGTGGCTTTGTACATGACACATAACAGTTTTTTCCGTATTGTACGTCGATGATATTTAGACGCTTACTGGTCGACGTCACAAGATAGGCGTGACAAGTTTTACATCCGTCACCTTGGCAAGCTAAGTGAACAGAATTTAAGCATCTTGGCCATTTTAGTTTCATAAGTCGGCGTGGGTCCGCGCGTATGCTCGTGTGATGCATACGGGCGCGCTGTCACACACTTACAAAGTTCTTGGAAATTAAGGCTGGGTGGATTCCTTCGTACTGATTGCACAACTTGAGATATTACTTCGCCTTTGTTAGAGACTGTTCTTACAACACGTGGTCTGTCACAATGGGAAATAAACTTTACAAATATTTTTATAAAACCCCAAATTTAATAAAATAAAATAACCCGCAAATTTGGCCTGTTACATAGGTTACAGGTCATGCGACTATAAATAACTTTTCCTCATGTGTCTGGAGTTGACCTTGACACAAATTCACTCACTGCATATTCCGTCGTTATAAAATTTTACAATTATTATTTATTCTTTTATGTTTCAAATGAAATTTACCCTTATCATGTATTTATGTTTCTGTTTGCCAAAATATTAGGTGGTCTGAATTGTCCTGTTACAATGTCATACAGAACAACCAGTCTCAACAAAGGTTTGGTCCATAAGTAAATTGTAGGCCTACTTGGAGAATATTTACAATACTCGGTACAAAAATTACATTGTACTGTAGTAGCTGTCTTTGTTTCATGAAACCAGAACACACAATGAGCATGTTCCGCGCCAGTGAAAGTTAGCCATTTTGAACAACAATGTGTAACGGGGCTAAAAGGAGAGGTTTTTATTTTTATTAAAAAGTCATAACTTTGTTTCACATTTGTGTGGCCAGCCACATGTTAAATAAAAGCTTTGTCAAACAAAGGACAGTGAGGTGTAGCTGTATGATGGAATGCGGCAGGTATGCAACAACGCAATACAATTCTCAGAACTTGAGTACGGTGTGACGCGCGCAAACACCAGCGGGCACGCAACCGACGCCGAGATGGTAAAACAACATGGCTTGGAGGTGATATTTTCCCAACATGTGCTCCGGTGCTGGTGGAAACATAATAAGAGAACATGCCCATTTGTGTGACATAACCAGTGGCAGTGAAATTTCGTCAACGCTTTGGGAACACTCACAAACCTTGTTCCCGGTGCCACTACTAATAATTTGCCACATGAAGGCTATGAACAGCGACGAAATTTGGTATCAGGAAAGGCAGTGACGTCCACCCGCATGTAACAGCAGTCAACTACCAATACAGACTGCGCGCGGTCATCTAAACTTTCTGCCCGGGCAAATTTTCATTTTATAAGTCGGCTGACTAACCAAGTTTGTATCAGAGTTTATAAAGCAGTATAAAAAGTTGAGAGTAATATGTAACGATGTAAAATCAAGTGAGCGTGTAGAAAAAAGTGAACTATCAACCGTTTGGGACATAGTGCAAGAATATTACAGGATGCGCCATGCGGTCGGCGGGGACGCTACTGCAACAAGTAACAGTATCCCATTCAAATATTTTTCTTATAAAGGCCTAAATTAAGTAAATGTGGGGGTTTTAAAAATTGTCTGAATGTGAGAGTGTGGCAAGCTGGGTTCGCCTTGATTAATAAAATATATATTAGAATAAGAAAATATTTAAATAAATGTGCATGTTTTATCTGTTGATAAAGGAGAGAAAAGTTGAGTTAATTGAAATTTTATTTAAAATGAAGTAATGATATAATAAATTTTTGAATTCCATCAAACAAATGAGTGTAGCGTACGTTTGTTGTGTAACCTTATAATCACACTTGCATTACACCGTTCGTGTGACGGACTCTGGGTTGGAGGAAGACTAAAAGGTAAGTGGGAGAGAAATATTTTTATGATTTAAATGTATTAAAATGTAATTAACTACACAATTGGCGCCACGAACTGGAACGAATTTTATTAAATAAATGTTATATATGAAATTCCGCACCTACGGAAATGCAAGTTGATTTCAAGGTTGAGTAACAGTACGCAAAAAATACGTAAAAGTGCATAAATTACGTACAGCTTAAGTAGCGATTCAGGTATTCAGACAGAGTCACTGTCAATAAGTGACAGTAATATAGACGGATCTGTATTAATTAGTGAGGCGGGAGCAAATTCCACTCCCATTACAAATAAAACAAATATAAAAGAAAAATAATTGTCATTAGAAGACATATTTGATTTTATGAAAACTAATTTCAGTAAAGTGAATAGTAATTTCAATAAACAAAGAAATGATTTTGATGAAAAATTCGATAAAATAGATCGTCGTTTTGACGTTCAAAATAACAATTTTAATGAGAAATTAAACGAGCAGAATGATAAGATTAAAAGTAACTTTGATGATAGATTCAATGAGATCAGAAACGAAATTAAGCAACAGAATTTCAAGCTTAGTGAGCTAGTAAATGTAATTAATACAAATTTTAATAATATGAAAGAACAGGTAATAAAATCTATAAATAATAATTGTGAGAAAATGGTTAACGAAATGAATAAAAATTTAGACAGAAAATTAGATCAGATAATTAATAAGAAGTTAGGTGACAATGTTACAAATATTAATAACGACAAAATAGTGGAAGAGGTAGTGTTAGAGAATAAAATATTGAATAGTGATGAGATAGTGAGAGTGAGAGAGTAAAGGGGTGGAAATAAGTGTTGATGAGCGTGAAGAAAGTTTAAGAGTGGCAAAGGGCAAAATTTCCCCAAGTTTATGGTGAAACAGAGGTTTCACAGATGTTTAATGAGGACAGAGTTTCCTCCAGTAGTTATGTGGGAGACATGGTGTCTCAAAATGGTCCCGTAGTTTTTTGTGATTTAGCTGGTAAAGCCAGGAGATGTAATAAGTATTTTGTGTGGCCCTTTGCATGGAGTGATATAGTTCAGGGGGGTTATAAGAGGTGTTGTAATAAGAGAAAGAGAGAAATAGGGATTTTTGAGGTTAATAGAGGTTATGAAATGTTAGTGCAGGTGGTAGATATTGAGAGAGATGAAAAAAGTGACTTACATTGTGAAAGAGAGATGAATGAATATTTTGATAATATCTTTATAAATGATAATAACTTACCTGAGGTTGTAGTAGAGGAATATAATAATGATAGAATAACTTACCTGATGTTAACCAATAATACTGATGGAGACTGGACAAAAATAACTAATGTTGACAAGGTTTATGAAATAATAATAGGGAATAATCCTATAAATTATAATGGTACAATGAATGACATAGAATTAATGGATTATAATAATAATAATAATAAATCGAGTGTGAGTAAGAATGAGAGGTGTTATAAAAAAATAAGACTATTATACAACGATGGCGGTTAGATAAGAAATCAATAAATGGACATCTAAATATATTAAATATTTTAATGTATGGTTATGACCTTGCTGAATTAGGAAATGAAGTGTGGTAAAATTGAACAATTAATGATGAAGATTTGTAAATAAATGTTAGTGAAATTAATTGTGTTTGTATTGTAACAAGTATGTAATGTAAACAATGAGTGCATGTGGTAGAATTTGTTTAATAATAATAATAGTATTTGAGCAGACTAAATAAATAACAAAAATAATTTTGAAGATGATAACAAATGAATTGTAATTATTGTAATTGGAGTAAAGTAATTAAAAATATTGTGTTTTCAATACTTAATGGAATTAAAGTAATTTGAGATGTTTAAATATTTTGGTTGATTTAAAATGTTATATATTTGAATTTTGATGATGAATTTAAATTATTTTATGAAGTTTAATTTCGATAATAATTAATAAATAAATAAATGTTAAATTGTATTTAGTTTATGGAATAACATTGTTGTTAAAATGTTTCAGAAGGTACATGGAGTTATTGGTGTTTGGTGTTGATATTTTGTGTTTATGACAGTATGTGAGTGATGTACTGTAAGTATGTATTTTATAATGCAATTTATGTAAATCAAAATGTTCAATGTCTAAATAGCAAATTTTAAATGAAATGTTATAAAGAAAATTTTTTTGGAAAAGTTAATGGTATAGTAAATGATAAATACTTGATAATTAATTAATAGAAGTCCAATTGAAATTAAAATATAATGTTTATAATTTTATATGCAAAAATAAGGGTGTAAGGTGTAATTTCTAATCAACCTCAAATGTGAATTGTTTTAAGGAATAATCGCAACGTTAATTATGAGTGTATTGTATGTATTATGTTAAGGATCAATCAATTAATAAATATACCCAAACATATAAGAGTTGACCTTCCGTGAATTGCAGTAGCGGTGTCAGCGTTGGCCTTATTATGTCTTTTGGTAGTTTCCCCACATTTCGGGCGGTCACGGTTTCACCAGGCCCTGGCCGTGGAATTATGTAAGTAGTTACAAAATTGGTGAATTTTGAAATAGAACCAGGGGGGTAACAGGGGAAACTACATAACTATGGAACAACGGCTGTCGTCGAAGGTGGCGATAGTTCCGTATATAAGGGTGTGTGAATCATTTTAGTAGGATTACTGGTGTCCTCGGACATCAGTAATACCGAATTTTTATGTAATGCTGAACCAAGAACGGTATAGTCAGCGATTATACCTTATATATGTAACTTCAGTTCTTGGGAATGCAAATGGACGCCACAGTCCACCATCAGAAAACAATAGTGTGTGTGGTAAAGGAGCTGGCCGTTTACAAGCCAGGGGCACAGATATAGCATCTGTGCATAAGGCAAACGCTCGATCCGGTTCATCCGGCGGGTGGTTACCTAATTGTAACTGGGAAAAGGGGGGAACTTAAGTAACGATGTAGTGGGAGTGTAGCTGTAAATGCAGTGAGAGGGTGATGACCTCTGTAAATAGCGGGCGGTGAACTTATAACACGACTCTATAGAGAGAGTTGGGGGTTGGCAATCCATAGAGCTGTTCAGTAACTGTTGCTATGACTATGTCTCAATGAGTAGCGATGTAAGTCCCTATGAGAGCAACCAATTTTAAGTGATCGAGTCAATTATAATGTTTATTTTGATTCAAAAATACTATTGTACTAGATAGGTTGTTTAGTAGTAAGTGCTTTAAATGTGATGTGCTTTGTGTAATGATTTCAGAAAAGACTTTGCTAATACTTAAAAGACTTTCAAGTATATAAGATGTTTATCAGATTCTGTTTAGTATGTTTTATTGTGTCGTTATTGTTAGTATGTCAGATATAAGGATTATAAAACATGTACTTTATATAATTGTTGAATTTTATCTCTCGTAAGGTCATTCACCTTGCCAAGAAAATCAGCTGATTTTGCTAATACTTAAAAGACTTTCAAGTATATAAGATGTTTATCAGATTCTGTTTAGTATGTTTTATTGTGTCGTTATTGTTAGTATGTCAGATATAAGGATTATAAAACATGTACTTTATATAATTGTTGAATTTTATCTCTCGTAAGGTCATTCACCTTGCCAAGAAAATCAGCTGATCAGCTGTGTAGTATATCACTTATAAATGATTTGCAAATTTTTCAATGTAGTTAAATATTTGAATATAATGAAAATTGAATATAATTAATGTTTGGATATAATGATTTCAATGTGTTAGAAGATTTTAATTTAAATGATGGAAATAATTTGAGGGAGTTAAGAATTTTAAATGGTTTGTAAAAGATGGTAAATGTTAGAATTGGGTGATTATTATTGTGTTAGGAAATTTAGATCAGTCCAAGTTAAGTTTAGAAGGGGAGTTGAATAAAGTAAGATGGTTGTGAATAAAAGTAATGTAGAATTTGAGATGTAATAGTGACACAGTAGCTATGGGGAAAATATGTAGAGTAATGATTAATATATTGAGTTAATAAATAAGTGGAGATATTTTGTAGATGAAAGTGATGTATTGGGAGAATAAATAGTTGATGGGAATTTTGTAAGGGGGGTGGTGTGATAAGGAGTCCTCAGTGAAAAGCGTTGTGGCGGGAAGGGACCATTTAGCGCCGGAAAGGGTTACCAAGGGGGAGTCCAGGAACCAACATAAGGGAGTGAGCAGTGGGGAGGGAACACATATCCTGAATACAAATTGGGTATAGAGTATAGTTTTTGTATAAGGGTAGAATGATGCGATATGAGTTGAATAGTAATTTAGGGGTAGAGAATGGTTGGTAAATAGTTTGAGAGAGTGGTGTCAGACTAAGTAAAGCTGTTAAGTGAGTATTAGAGTCAGAAGGGGGTGAGGTTATGTTTAATCACCCATTTATAAGTTGAATTATTATGAATAAATAGAGTCACCCAAACTAGTTGAGAAGGAAAATGTTAAAGAAAGCAAATCATAGTCAAAACATAAAATTAATTGAAACAAGTGACTGATTTTGATAGAATTTGAAAATAATGTAAAGCTATAAAATGTGTAATGTTGGTCAATTTAAATGTAAATTGTATTGTTTATAGTAAGATGAAAATAACCATGTTAATTTTGTATGTCTTATTTTATTATGTTGTATTGTGTTTAAAGGTAAAGAATTTTAAAGATGTTCTATGTACTTTATGGTGTAGCCTTGTGTATAACATATGTATGTCAAGGGCATTGACTTGACCCAGAGAGATCAGCTGATGGTTGATGTTATAGACAAGACCTGTTTCTAGTAGTTGATTGATGCCATTTTGTTTCTTGATTGCATTAAATAATTTTGTTTTTTATATAGAGAAAAGTATATTTTGATAAATTTAAAATTGTTTTGAAAAAAAAAATTAGATTTTTATGCCTGCCATATAGGCGATGTTTGAATTTCAAGTGTATTATTGTTTAGGTGTATTACTAGTGTTTTATTGAACTATATTGTTTAGAATATATGTGCAAACAAATGTTAGAGTAAGTGAATTCATGGTATAAGGTTTATAAGGTATTCAATTTGTTTTCTTTAGGATTGTTATTAATATTGAAGAGAATTGATAGAGTTGATGGATTCATGCAAAAGATTTTGATTTTTGAGAGAGTCATGAGAATATAACAATTAGATTTTAAACTTAAAATAAATTTTGAATTTAAAAAATAAATATTTTCTGAATTTTAAATAAAAGAATGTATTAACGAATATGTGTACGTGCCCAGTACTTGCTAAAGACAGCCCAGTGTGCATGATAAGGGGGAACATTGAAACTATATTAATTAATTGCCAATATATTACAATCTCTTTCTCTTACCTTCGGATTAGGGTCCAAGAGTCGTTCAGACGAAACTGCTGCAGAAAGGATTATTTGGATTTGATATGGTCAAAGATCAAATACACCGTTTGTGCTAAAACAAATTGCCTCTGGTTTATTATGCAAAATAACTACTTCGTCTCTCTTTCATGACATTTAGATTAAATACTTGTTGAATGAGTAACAATTTGTGAAAATCAAACAAAGTGGCAAAATGAATATTTCTTAATGAACTAGCTTATGACAACTATGGTATACCACAACTATTTATTTTTTGCAATGAACCAATACGTAATTTAGCCACACACGCACACACATTCGTTCTATTTAAACCCCACTTTGAGATCTCTGATGTACATTTAAGATTTACAATTTATTTATGCTGAATTATACTCAGTAGGAAAAGGTAAGATGATATTGGTTAAAACTCAGTTAATACTTAACGTCTGAAGAACTCCACTGTTTTGCACCTCTGCTGTGAATGCACTGTTTAACACACCATAAATTAGTTTTTGACACTGTTTAACCGCGGTACTGTTATTGATTATTTCATATTAGGTTGATGCGCCACTATTATTTTAGTCCACTTTAAAATAACATTTCTTTTTATTTTGTCGGCTGACATAAATTTTCGAACACTTAGCTCGTTTAGGTTGGCCGCGCGTTCTTGGTTATACACTTTTATTTAAAAGTTAAGTTTTTACCCGTTATTAGATAGGCCGTATTTGTTTTAACGGCCTATCTTGTAAACCCGAGGCCACGTTTTTGAATTCACAAACTTTAACTGTCTGATGCTGGCTGTCTGTTGTTCACTCTCTAATGACACACTGCAGACTGTGTTTCACACAAGCCTGCTGCTGGGCGGTTACGCAATACGTCTGGCAATTGTTTAGGCTAACTGTATGTGCATTGCTGTACTGGGGCTACTCACAGGTGAAAATTAACAATTTATTAATCACTGAATTACTGGATTAAAATTAAAACTGGGGCGGCACACAATTCTGTACCGTTACAATACCCCCTTCAATAAGAGGTTGAAGGCCAAAGCGTTCAAACTCTTATTGCCTAAACCTAAGAGGATCAGTGAGGATATGGCGCCGCAACCCCCCTGAACATTCTACTAAATCATGGGTTCTTACCCCCCTAGTCTGGCGACTGTGGCAGCACCCATCCGATCTTACGGGACTTCTCAACTCGAGATCCCACCACCATAAGCTCGGACAGATACCCGCCCCAGTATCGCCTGACTTTGAAACCTTTAATTAAAAAATCGACAAGCGGCCTTCCATCACTCCATATCCCACAACGGATTTGTTTTCTCTTAGCTGTACTGGTTCATTGACAACGTACTGGCTCATTTTATATTATAGAATATCTCTTAACCATAGAACATAATGTGAACAAAACAATATGGGTTTACAGTAATATATATAAATTCCAGTCAAATTAAATAACGTTACCCCTACACTGTTACCCTCCAAAATAATACATAGATTATACAAGGTATCCTTACTACTATATATATAGGACAAAAAATTCATGACATATGAAAAATCTATATGGACAGTAATATACACATCTTATTTTCCAAACACTATCTCATCTTAAACGTCCTTTCAAATTTTTAGTTTAACTGGATATTTTAATCATTATGGTTTTTATCAATTATTTATCTTACAATCAAAATTCAGATCAAAATAGATTCGGAGTCATTATCAAAAATTATCTTTTGAATTTATTTAATTACCTTCCATTAACTTTAATTCATATTGTTTTAATTACCAATTTCAAAATTAATTACACTTCTCAAAATGATCCGACATGAAAACATTCCATACATTATTCAAAAATTTTACCTTCATTTCTTGACAGCTGGTATTTCTTTTTATTTCATAATAGGGTTTTCTACTGGCCATGATTCAGCAGACTACAACATTTTTTGTTATTGTCAACTCAGCTTCAACACCTCTGGCTGTAAACATTAGTCAAAACATACAGCTACAACACACCTGTTTACATAAACACTTGTGTGCCAGACGTGTTATAAACACTCTCAGTTTCAACCTTCATAGTTACATCATATACTGACATATGTACTTCCTACAAATTTTTTATTTCTATAAATCTTTTAATGTTAACATATATGTCAAAGTCTATTTATTACAGTTCAAACCAGAATTTTGCTTCATTAATAAAATTAACCCTTTTAAATTATTTGTTTAACTTGACAATTATTTAATAACCTCCACTCAAAACAATTTAGCTGTACTTATTATTTAAAACATTTTTAATATACATACATCATACAACATAGACTTCAATATTATTATGCCATTTGTTCATATTACAAACATACGTTACCTATAACCTATATTGTACACTGCAGCAGAATAACGTTAACACAATACATTTATTTACAGATTTCCGTACTAATTTTCTTATATACCACACATCAATACCTAAATTCAGCAAGGTCATTACCATATATTAAAGTATTTAATATGTCCATACATTGCTTTTTTTTAGTTCAACCTCCATCGTCAAAAATTAGTTTGGGTTTCACATAACAGCTTTCAATATCATTGATACTCCACGTATGGTCATTTTTTGTTTTATAACCACAAGAACTAATTTTTTTCATTGTACCCAAACAATGATTTATAGAGTTACCCCCCAAAATTATCTTAACATAAATCAAGTCGACATCAGTATTTTTTATAAAGTCTCCGTCAGTGTTTATTATTACCATTACATCATTATTACAGTCATCAACTACAATATACTCCGTGTTTATTATAATTCTCTTAATATTCATATTCTCTCTCAACTCTCTATAATCTCTATTTAACTTAAATATTTCTGTTTCTCTCTCTCTCTAATTCTCTCATTACAATATTTCTCACAACAATTCACATTCTCATTCCATACAGAGGGCAGCACAACATTATTACAACATCTGGTTTTACCAGATACACAAAAATAATTTAAAGACCTTTTGTCTTTTACAAAAACTAAGGAGGAACCTTTGTCCTCCAACAATACTAGTGAAGCATTTTCTTCACCCACAACCACATCACTGGAAAATTCTACCCTCTGTACACTCTCTTCATTTAAACTATCTTCACACTCCCTCTCATTATAATCAACTACATTTTTATCCTCAAGGTCACTACTACTATTTGCTGTACCACTTTTTGATACCGTGTTTTCATATTTATTGTCTACCACACACACACTCTCTCTTAACTCACCTGTTTCTCTTTTTATTTCACTACATATTTCGTTAATTCGTACATCAATACTACACAATGAATTGGTTAATTCGTCAAGCTTTACGTTTATTATATTTTCACATCTCATATTCTGTTCTTTATATTGTTCAAATTTAACATCATTTATGTCAAAGCGTTTATTTAAAGCATCCAATTTCTTATTTTGTTCATTGAACTTGGTATCACTCATGTCAAAGCGATTATTTATATCGTCCCTTAATTCACTCACACTTTTACGCAAAAAATCATCATTAGCATCAAATCTCTTGTTATTATCATTAAACATTTGTTTTATCTCCCCCATTGTCTCACAAAACCAAGTTAAATCAATAGTGTTTTCCATTATGAGCTTATGTTTAATTAAATGATTAATTAATCTAATTTATGTAAATTAGTTTTACTTTAGTAAATGTACTCTCTACAATCTAAAAGCGTTCAAACCACACCCTCACTTCCAAATAACCTGTTCTGCAGCTTGGTTAGATCTGGCGGATATAGGTTATAAAGCCTACACTCGCGTCACTGTACGGGGGCCAATGAAACTATATTATTTAATTGCCAATATATTACAATCTCTTTCTCTTACCTTCGGATTAGGGTCCAAGAGTCGTTCAGACGAAACTGCTGCAGAAAGGATTATTTGGATTTGATATGGTCAAAGATCAAATACACTGTTTGTGCTAAAACAAATTGCCTCTGGTTTATTATGCAAAATAACTACTTCGTCTCTCTTTCATGACATTTAGATTAAATACTTGTTGAATGAGTAACAATTTGTGAAAATCAAACAAAGTGGCAAAATGAATATTTCTTAATGAACTAGCTTATGACAACTATGGTATACCACAACTATTTATTTTTTGCAATGAACCAATACGTAATTTAGCCACACACGCACACACATTCGTTCTATTTAAACCCCACTTTGAGATCTCTGATGTACATTTAAGATTTACAATTTATTTATGCTGAATTATACTCTGTAGGAAAAGGTACAAGATGATATTGGTTAAAACTCAGTTAATACTTAACGTCTGAAGAACTCCACTGTTTTGCACCTCTGGTGTGAATGCACTGTTTAACACACCATAAATTAGTTTTTGACACTGTTTAACCGCGGTACTGTTATTGATTATTTCATATTAGGTTGATGCGCCACTATTATTTTAGTCCACTTTAAAATAACATTTCTTTTTATTTTGTCGGCCGACATAAATTTTCGAACACTTAGCTCGTTTAGGTTGGCCGCGCGTTCTTGGTTATACACTTTTATTTAAAAGTTAAGTTTTTACCCGTTATTAGATAGGCCGTATTTGTTTTAACGGCCTATCTTGTAAACCCGAGGCCACGTTTTTGAATTCACAAACTTTAACTGTCTGATGCTGGCTGTCTGTTGTTCACTCTCTAATGACACACTGCAGACTGTGTTTCATACAAGCCTGCTGCTGGGCGGTTACGCAATACGTCTGGCAATTGTTTAGGCTAACTGTATGTGCATTGCTGCACTGGGGCTACTCACAGGTGAAAATTAACAATTTATTAATCACTGAATTACTGGATTAAAATTAAAACTGGGGCGGCACACAATTCTGTACCGTTACAACATATCGGTTGAGGATCTGGCATGGTATAAGGCCAACGGTTTGGATTTTGGGGTGGAATGTTAGAAGGTTAGGTGCACTGTGGTGCGTATCTGTTTGATTTTATGGTGTTGGGATCTCGGATGGAGAAGTCCAGTAATATCGTTCAGGTGCAGCCATAGTCGCTGAGCTAGGGGGGTAGTTTACCCATGATGTGTTAAGAATTAATGGGGGGTTGTTGGCACCATATCCTCACCGATCCTCTTAGGGGTTTAGCAATGAGATTCCTTCTGTTTCGGCAGATCTCTCATTTGGGGGGGGGGTGTATTGTAACGGGGCTAAAAGGAGAGGTTTTTATTTTTTTAAAAAGTCATAACTTTGTTTCACATTTGTGTGGCCAGCCACATGTTAAATAAAAGCTTTGTCAAACAAAGGAACAGTGAGGTGTAGCTGTACAATGGAATGCGGCAGGTATGCAACAACGCAATACAATTCTCAGAACTTGAGTACGGTGTGACGCGCGCAACCGACGCCGAGATGGTAAAACAACATGGCTTGGAGGTGATATTTTCCCAACATGTGCTCCGGTGCTGGCGGAAACATAATTAGAGAACACGCCCATTTGTGTGACTTAACCAGTGGCAGTGAAATTTTGTCAACGCTTTGGGAACACTCACAAACCTTGTTCCCGGTGCCACTACTAATAATTTGCCACATGAAGGCTATGAACAGCGACGAAATTTGGTATCAGGAAAGGCAGTGACGTCCGCCCGCATGTAACAGCAGTCAACTACCAATACAGACCGCGCGCGGTCATCTAAACTTTCTGCCCGGGCAAATTTTCATTTTATAAGTCGGCTGACTAACCAAGTTTGTATCAGAGTTTATAAAGCAGTATAAAAAGTTGAGAGTAATATGTAACGATGTAAAATCAAGTGAGCATGTAGAAAAAAGTGAACTATCAACCGTTTGGGACATAGTGCGAGAATATTACAGGACGCGCCATTCGGTCGGCGGGGACGCTACTGCAACAAGTAACAGTATCCCATTCAAATATTTTTCTTATAAAGGCCTAAATTAAGTAAATGTGGGGGTTTTAAAAATTGTCTGAATGTGAGAGTGTGGCAAGCTGGGTTCGCCTTGATTAATAAAATATATATTAGAATAAGAAAATGTTTAAATAAATGTGCATGTTTTATCTGTTGATAAAGGAGAGAAAAGTTGAGTTAATTGAAATTTTATTTAAAATGAAGTAATGATATAATAAATTTTTGAATTCCATCAAACAAATGAGTGTAGCGTACGTTTGTTGTGTAACCTTATAATCACACTTGCATTACACCGTTCGTGTGATGGACTCTGGGTTGGAGGAAGACTAAAAGGTAAGTGGGAGAGAAATATTTTTATAATTTAAATGTATTAAAATGTAATTAACTACACAGATGCTAGAGTTTCTGGTGACTGCATTCGGAACTATTGCACTAAGTCAAACTTTCTGTGTATTGTTTCAAAATGACACCTGAACTAACTCTGTAAGTCATCTGAATAAATTTCTATATGATTTCTAAGTCGTAAAGTCGCATTTGAATCATCGTGTATTATTTTCATGACTGAATCATTGTGGCTCCATTGTAAAAACAGGCATGAATAACTAAAAACTTTCTTCATGCCACTATTACATGCCCTTCTATGTTTATCACTGATTAAGAGTTTTCCTTATATTGTCTGATACATGAGTATTGAATATCTTTTACAGCCAATTGCATAGTTACGTATTTGCTTTTGCAATTAGTTTGTGGTTTTCCTGCATTTACTCATGACTGATACACCCAGCATCTGTAGTTACCAATACCAAAAGGTGGAACTTGTTCATAATACTCAATGTCCAGTAAGTACAGCAGCTTTGTAGATGTGATTCGTGAGGAAATGAAGGGTGACAGAGAATTCTGTTAGCCATACCACTACCTGGTATACACCGTACATTCTGTGTGTGTCGACAAAGCTGCTGCAAGTGAATGTAGTGTCAGTCATGTAGATGTTATGTAACATTTCATTAGTATAGTACTGTACTTTATGTATTTACTTAGATTTTTTTCTAGTATTTTCTTGTATCTTGAAAGTCACAAAAAAAGTTTTCAGTAAAAAAAAAGTGGATCATGTATGAGTAAACACATTATTAGATTCAATACTAAAAGTTATTTTATTTTAGAAGTAGGGAAGCATAAAACAAACAAAAAGATTTAAAAGCAAATTATTTTATATTTATAAAATTATCTATTTATTAGAATCTGTAAAGTGTTCTACAACAGTGGGTTGTTTTGGTAGGTATTAGTGTTCGTGTGTTGCTCACTGATCACCAGATGCATCACAAGTTTATAATCATTGACAGAGAACGGTTACTGACAGGCTGGCTAAACTGGACGTGGCAAGTCCAGGTACTATGGAACAGCGGCTACCACTCTGCCCGCTTGGGGGCAGCAAAGCCAGGTGGTAGACCCGCATTAAGGGCATGTAACTATATAACAAAGGTATGTTGATATCTGAACCTTTTAAAATGTAATAGCGGAAGCAAAGACACGGAGAGGTCAAACTACTCCAAAATATGCCGTCTTTGTGAAAGCGAGGGGGCGCCACAGCCTTACATAACTTGAAATAGTGTGTGTGGATGGGAGGTGACTCAGAGGAGTCAAGAATTTAAATTTTACAACATAAAAAGTTTGCTAATTCAAATTTGATCCGATAAAAATGCTTGTGTTCTATTTAAATATTTAAATAACTAGCTGCTCAGACATTCAATATAAGGTGTTCATGCTATAATTTTAAACGTATTATTTTATTGTTGTACGTTAGATATAGGTATTGATAAAAATATGTGTTTTCATTATGTGTGTATTTTAAACTAAGCAGATAATTAAACTGACTGGCAGGCAGTTAACGTAATAGAAGTAAGTATTGATAAATATATATTTCATATAATTTGTTCAATTTTGAGATGTGTTTTCATTGTGTTAGTAGATCAGCTGATCAGCAATAACACGTCACTGGTAAAATGGTAAATGTTCCAAGTAAGTAATGTTCAGTGTAGTGTTTTAATGTATTACAGACGCTATTTAAAGTAATGATAAAAATAATTTGATAAAATGAGAAATAAAGTAATAATTTGTGAAATCTAACAAGAGATAGTTTTTGGGTGATGAATATTGTGTGGGACATATAGATCTGTCCAAGTCCAAGTCAAAGTTGAAGTTGAAATAGTAGAGATGAAGATAATGTGATGTTGTTTTGAAGTAATGTAATGTTATAATTAAACTATAAAGTTTTACCTTAATCCGTCAATGTGATCGCTTAACTTTTCTTCTTTTCTTCTAACGCGTTTCGGATTGTTAATCCATCATCAGAGGTTAAAATAATTCGTCGGTTAAGACTTCGTTAAACATTAAAAGTTGCGTAAAAGACATTATAAGGTAAAACTTTATAGTTTAATTATAATAATTGTGACGCGGATACCAATACAATGACTTTAAAATAATGTAATGTTGTTTTGAAGTAATATATGTTATAGAATTTTGAGAAGTATTGATGTTGACACAGTAGTTGTGGAGAATATATGTAGAGTTTTGAGTGATATATTGTTGTTTATAATTGATGTTATTTTGTTGTAGTTGTAATAAGGCAATGAGATTGAGATTTTGGGGATGGCAATTTTGTAGTAGGGGGTAGTGTAATGTGGGAGTCCGCAACATAATGATAAGTTGGGACGGGTTTGGAATCGATTTTAGTGCGAAGGGGCCGCCTTAGGTAGAATCCAGGGGCCAGATAAGGGAATTGAGTTTTTGGGGGGGGGGAACACGTATCCTATGTACAAAGGGTTAGAGAGTATTTTTTTTTATATATATAGAGAGAAGGTGGCGAATTGAGTTTAATGATAAGTTGGGTTTAGAGAGTGTTTTGGTAGATGTTTCAATAGAGATGGGTGTCATGGTAGTTGAAGTTGTTAGTTGTTAGAGTCAGAGTGAGAAAGATTATATGTGTATACAGATCAAGTAGTAAATTAAATGAGAATAAATATTTACATCACCCACAGTAATAGGGAATGAGATTGTAAAATGAAGAAAGTTGTAGTTGAATAGATAAAAATTTTATTTTGAAACCAGTGACAAAACTTTGAGAGAATTTGGTAATGTAGAGACATAAGGTGTTTATTTTAAATAATTTAAATGTCAATTTGCTTATTATTTATAATAATATTTTGTTAATGTTAAATGTTTTATTTTATTATGTTTTGTGTTTCAAGTTAGGATATTACAGATGTTAAATGTATTGTCAGATAGAACTTATACATAACACATGTGGGTCAAGGTTTTGAACTTGACCTAGTTTCGATCAGCTGATGGTAAGGTCGTATGATTTCATAGTATGGAAGTCAATTCAATTTGTTTATTTAATCAATTTAAACCAATTTTTAAACAATGTCTAAAAATAAAGGAAACATTTTCATAAATTTAAATTTTTTTGAATTTTAAAAATGTTTTAGGAAACAATTTTTGAAAAAAAAACAAAAAAAAATGATTTTCGCCTGCCAGCTAATGAATATTTTAAGTATGGATTATTTTATTATTTGTGTGCTAACCATGTTTATTTTATTGATTTATTTTGTATTGACTTGTATTGTTAGATTCTAAGTGATTATATGTTAGGTTAAGGATATGTTTAATTATAAGAAATATTTAAATTAACTCATTTTAAATAAAACAGAAAATAAGGAAGAGAATTTTTTGATAAAATATTTTATTTTGAATTTTGAATTTTTTTGATGAAATAGTAAATTTTGAAGAATTCTTCACTGTATAATATGTAATGTGAGTGTGTGTGAGCCCAGTATCTGCTAAAGGCAGCCCAGCTTGCATAAAAGGGGAAACATATCGGTTGAGGATCTGGCATAATCTGAGCCAGGGATTGAGGATTTTGGGGGATAGCATGTTGGACGGCAAGGTGTGCTGTGGTACTTGTCTGTTCGATTTTTCGGTGTTGGGATCTCTTACGGAGAAGTCCAGTGATCTCGTTCAGATGAGTCCATAGTCGCTGAGCCAGGGGGGTCGTGTACCCATGTAGATTAAGAACAAGGGGGTTGTTGGCACCAGTTCCTCACCGGTCCTCTTCGGGGTTTATCAATGAGATTTCTTCTGTTTTGGACAGCAGAATTCTCATTGAGGGGGTATTGTAACGCGTCCAAAATTGGGTTATTTTATTTATTACAGTATGGGGTATTTGCATTTTTATTTATTTCATTTTGTGTGGGATTTTATAAATTTATTGTGAAAGTTTTATTTCCCGGCGAACGTTATTTCCATTACAACAGAACACATGGCAAGTAGAACAGTTTGAGACAAAGGCGAGGCGCAATCTCTATTGAGTAACGCGGCAAGGAATTCGCGCCACCCTAATTTTTCTCAGAACTCTGTATATGTGTGACGACGCCCGCACTTAACATCTCAGGACGGGGCGCTGAAGTGACGCCGTGAAACTCCAACGTCGATGCAAAAAATGGCACCGGAATGAACAATTTGTAAAACCAACCAGCCAGCTACAGGAAATGTATTTAAGCCACGCCCGCTGCTAGTGACATCAGTATAGCAGAGGCAAATATCGTCCCCGGTTACCACACAAATAACGACTATGTGCCATGTATAGAGTGAATACACCACAGCAATTAAGCATGAACGGCGACGAAAATCTGTTGGCCGTGAATACGAAGTTCCGCCCGCTCAGACAAGCACGCTTCGCAGTTACACTATAGGTGCCGGCCGGCACGGAGCTAAGTAGGCTCTCTACAGTTTTTTTTAATTTTTTCCAGTAAAAAGTGTAACGACAGTATAATTTCATGTGACCGCGGTCCATCCATCAAGTGGAACTGAATCAAATGTTTTCGGACAAGAAAAAATAAGTAATTCATAGGAACGATGAGTGCGCACGCGAACACGTGGCCGGCGGTTCAAGAGTAAGGGCGGGGGGTTTTATTATAAAATGTTAAGGGGTGTGTTTGAGTGAGTGTTCAAAAGATGCAGGCTGGGCTCTGTCTGTATGTGTGTATGAGCATAAGGTAAGATGTTAGAATAAGTTCATAATTATATTGCTGTGATCAGGGAGTGGATCACCGAAAAGTATTAGGCATGTATTTCAAAGTTTTAATTTTGGAGAAGGAATCTTTTTAATGTTAACAAAGTTCAGAAATAAAAAATTAAATTTTAATTCTCTTCAAAATGAGTTGTGTCGGTGCTTTGTTTAACCTGTAAACCATGTTTGTATCTAAAGTACTTGTGATTGGATCCTGGCCCGTACCCGAGTCCTGGCAGGTAGGTGGAAAAAATTATTATAATTTGGTAATTAATAAATTTAATACATTATAGAATATAACAAAGTGATAGTGATTGTAAATATTATCCATTCAGCTATGTCCGATGCCAGTACGAGTGTTTCAGCTATACGCAAGACAAGAAAAAGGAAAGTATTTAGTGGACAGGCAAGACAACTTATCTGTTCAGTACGTGAATATTTTGAAAAAGAAAAAGCAAACGGGGGGGGCCGTTAATTTCCTTTAATAAAGTTTTAGAGCATACAGCTGCCGCATGCGAAGTAGGGAAGAATCTTATAGTACGTATAGGAAAAGAGAAAGACGATTTTCTTACTGATTTTAGTGATACAGAGCCCAAGTTTCATACACCTAATAAAAAAAGAAATATAGACAAAAAAGTTACGAAGTTAGATTCTTTCCAAGAAAATGCAATTCGACAGCATATTTATAGCTACTATTGTAGAAAAGAGCACCCAACAATAAATAAACTTCATAAGTCGTTAGCAGCAGCTGATCTTTTTGCCGGTAGTAAATCATCTGTTAGGAAAGTATTGTAAAATATCGGTTTTAAGTTTACAAACATTTCGGGGAGAAAAGTTCTTATGGAAAGTGAAAGTGTAGTTGCTTTACGTTGTAGATTTCTACGAGAAATTCAAACTAAATCTATTGAAGACATAGTCTGGTTAGACGAAACATGGGTAAACATAGGTCACAGTTTACGAAAAGGCTGGACAGATGATACTGTGGAAGGAACAATGAAAATACCTTTAGGACGAGGGGGTAGATATATTATTGTACACGCTGGGACATCAAAAGGTTTCATACCTAACTGTTTTTATGCCTTTAAGTCAAAGAAAACGAGTGACTTCCATGAAGAAATGAACTCTGAAAACTTTACCAAGTGGTTCACAGACTCGTTATTAAAAAACCTCACAGTGCCGTCAACTGTTGTAATGGATAACGCCCCTTTTCACTCGGTTATATACGACAAAGCGCCAACATTAGCTACACGTAAAGAAGAAATTATTCACTGGCTTCATGAACATAACATTTCTACGACTGTTAGCATGAAAAAAGCAGAGCTATTGGAGCTGGTGTCAGGTTGTAAACCCCGCTTTCCGGAATACGTAATTGACAAAATAGCGCAAGAACATGGCCATAAAGTAGTAAGATTACCACCGTATCATTGTCATTTTAACCCCATTGAGTTAATTTGGGCACAAGTAAAGGGATATGTAGCAAGAAATAATAAGACTTTTACAGGAACTGAAGTAGGAAAATTGATACGCGAGGGCATTACGAATGTTACTGCAGACGATTGGAGAAAAGCAGTGATGCATACAAAGAAAGTAATTGACGCATGGAGCAACGAAGGCATATTAGAAGACACCGTGGAACAACTGGTAATAAATTTGGGGACAGAATCCAGTGACTCTGGTAGCGACATAAGTGGTGTAACACCTTTAGATTAACGGCACAGGCAGAAAACTACAGACAGGTAATAATAATTTCATTTTCAGTTTTGTTTTTATGGTAAAAGTAATAAAAACAAAACATTGACTCTTATTTTGCTGTCTTATATTTTTTATTATTGTTAATTTTTACTTTATTTATACACTAAGTTGATTATTGCACATTTGCACATTGTCACATTTATTGTTAAATCAAAAAATTAAATATTCTGAACATTTGAAGTTAATTTTAAAAAAACACTGAAGTTAATTAAGTTCTCGTTTATTATTCTCGTAAGAATTCACATTTTTAGTTTATGAATTATCTGTAGTTACAACTGAATAAATATTGGTTTTTAACTAAATATAATTATTACACTACGACTCGGAACGAAACACTTTAAAAGGCGAGACTTCTGAAGAAGCCTTTAAAAGGCGAAAGCCGGTTCAGGTTGTAAGGTAAAACCAGGCCCGCGCCGTACATAAGTGCAAAGTCGTGCGGTGCACGACGGCGCCGAGGTGCCGGGGGCGCCGAAAAGCCTCAATACCCAAAAGTAAAAAAAAGTAATATACCTACCTAACAAACAAAAAATCATTCGTCAAAACAAAATTTAGAATGATAAAAAACAAAAAAGAATTGCAAGCTATTACATTGTTCTTTATTTAGTTAGTTATTTGTTATTTATTACTTAGGAAATACACTTATTCGCCAAACCTCAGCGAAACGCACCTACAAATGTGAAGCTATTGTTTGTATCGCGCACCCACCTATCAACGCGCAGCGCGCGAACCGAGGCGATGTTACCGGGGGAATAAGGAGAAATTCAAGATAAAGAACTACGTGTTTATGTCTGGAGAATGCCGTAATGAATACAATTCTCAGAATGAATTGAATTCTGTTTACGTTTGCGACCGTAGCCTGCTAAGCCAGTCTCTACTCTCTAACCTTTAAGCAAATCGCGTCCAGTATGAACGTACCTTGAGCGCTACATCGGTCGCGACTTTATTGGTTGCCCAATGCCCAATAATAAACTTAACGTCAAACGTGAAAAGGTGCATGAGTGGAAAGATATTTTTTTTGAAACCTTATTTTTTGTAGTTTTACAGACTTTATAGTGGTGTGTTTTGTGTTCTGAAAATCTTTTATTCATTAAGGTGAGTTCAGCTACAATTTATTTTTTATTTTAGATTTAAGTATTAAAAGCCAAAAACTTTCATCTCAAAAGTCATTTTATTATTGACATTTTTTGTTTGATTATGTAAACATCATTGTTGATTGACGCAAGTTCATTAATCGATAAGCACTAATAACAATATTTTTAACAATTTTCATAAGTTTTAATTTTTATAAATTTTGAAATAAGTATAATAAGTTGATACAATACTTTCCGAGTTTGAGACGTTGAGTAGACTCATGTTAAGTAGACTTTGCGTATATTAGCTCCAAATTATGTTTAAAACACATAAACCTATGTCAAAACAAATATTTTGTCAATAGTGGTAACCTTTATAATTTTAAATATTAACTAACTTTAAGTATTAACTTTTGTTAAGTTTTCTTAACGTTTTTCGATGTATCACTAAATTTATTACAAGACTATGTGAAAAATTCATTTTTGGAAAAATTGTAGATTTGCAAAGAAAATTTTGCAAAAACACCCCTCAATTTATCATTTTGTTTACTTATGTATTAATTTTTTTACAGTCTATAGGATGTTAGAAAAAAAGAAGAAATTGTCAGGACACCAAAATTTGTTGAAGAAAATAAGAAGAGAAGAAGAACTAGAAAAACACGTCAA
The DNA here is from genome assembly GCA_034769895.1 of Magicicada septendecula. Lineage (NCBI taxonomy): Eukaryota > Metazoa > Arthropoda > Insecta > Hemiptera > Cicadidae > Magicicada > Magicicada septendecula. The sequence goes on along the minus strand of CM068376.1, from coordinate 318,308,583 downwards.
AATTACGCAGTTTTTTTCAAAACCCGAATCTACTTTGCCAGACATTAATGACAAAAATGATACAGCTGAACCACAACATTCTGAACCTGTACATCTTCTGGAAGGCATACCATCAACTTCTTCAAGTCCCGCTGATAATGAGGAATCAACACCTTCAAAAATTTCCACAACAGAAAATATAAGTGAACTTTCCAAAGATGCTGCAAAAAAATTACGTCCGAATAATATTCAAGAATTAGTAGAACGTGGCCCTACTAATTATCAAAACAAAAAGGATCTTTATCCGAGAGATAGTTCGGGGCGTAAGTTTTCCAATAATTATTTCTTTAGAATTCTACCGAACAAAGAAAAAATTGAGCGTTTTTGGCTGTTGTATTCCGAAACAAAAAATTCGCTTTACTGCTTCTGTTGCAAAGTTTTTAATGATAGCGATTTGAAATCTGTTCGCCTTAGTGATGAATCTGGTTACAATGACTGGCAGCATTTATGTGAACATTTAAATATTCATGAAAAGAGCAAGTTACATATCGAAAATGTTCTAAAATTGCTAGATATTTCCAACCGTTTTAATAAAAATCAAATAATTGATTCTGAAACTCAAAATGTAATAAACAGATAAACTAAATACTGGCAATCTGTTATAGAAAGAATTTTCTACGTGATTCAGTTTTTAGGTGAGCAGAATTTAGCTTTTCGTGGAAGTAGTAACAAGTTGTTTGAGAAAAGTAATGGTAACTTTTTAAAATGCATAGAAATGGTTTCTAAATTCGACCCGATTATGTCAGAACATACAAAACGGTCTCAAAGAAAAGATTACAAAAATTATCTCGGGGATAAAATACAAAATGAATTAATCAATTTGATGGGCGAAAACATCAAATCCAAAATTTTAGAACTAACTAAGAAGGCAAAATATTTTTCAATATTATTAGACTGTACTCCTGACTCCAGTCATCAAGAAGAAATTTCAGTTTGTATAAGATTTGTTAACTTAAAAAGCAGAGGAATTAGTATAGAAGAACATTTTTTATTATTTTGTCCTATAGATGATCCGTCGGGCGAGGGTTTGACTAAATTTCTTTTATCGGCGTTAGAGAAAGAAGGCTTAAATATCAACGATTTGCGGGGTCAGGGTTACGACAATGGGGCAAATATGCGTGGTAGGCATAATGGCCTACAAAAAAAAATTTTGGATTTGAATCCGCGAGCTTTCTTTGTTCCTTGCTGCAATCATAGCCTAAATTTAGTCATTAATGATGCCGCAAAATCAAATACTTTGAGCATCAATTTTTTTCTTTAGTTGAAGAACTGTTTGTATTTTTTTCAGCTTCTACTAAACGATGGTCAATTCTGAAATCTAATGTTACAAATTTAACTTAAAAACCTTCATCGGATACTCGATGGTCTAGTAGAATAGATGCAATAACTCCTTTAAAGTATGAACTTGGAGAGGTATACGATGCTCTTTTTGAAATAAGCGAAGGAAGTTTTGAAAATAAAGTAAAGAATTTGGCTGCATCGTTGGCCAAAAAATTGCAAAATTTTGAGTTCATTTGCGTGCTTACTTTGTGGTATAATATTTTAAGTAAAATTGACATTGTTAGTAAAATTATTCAAAAACCGAACTTTGATGTTGCTCAGTGTTGTACTCATTTAAATAATCTGAAGAAATTTTTGAAAGCTTATCGCTCCGATGAAGGTTTTAATGATCTATTGATTGATGCTAAAGAAATAGCATCCAGCTTAGACATAGAACCTAAATTCATAAAACAAAGAGGCTTAAAACCGCGCAAAGTAAAAAAACAGTTTGACTATGAATGTGACGATGAACCGATGTACGACGAAACTTTAAAGTTCAAAGTTGATTGTTTTTTTAATGCTCTAGACGTAATCATCACATCAGTGGATGAACGATTCCGAATTCTTTCTTCTTATTCTAATAATTTCGCGTTTTTATGGAATATTGATAAATTTAAAAATTATTCTGAAAAAGAACAACTAGAATTATGTCAAAAAGTTGAAAATGTATTAAACGACGAAACTCGCAATGAACGAGATATAATTGCTGTAGAACTTGTTAAAGAATTGCAATATTTACAAAATTTTGATGAAAAAGTTATTACGTCTCCAGAAGAAATTTTAAATTACATAACAATTAACAACTTAGTGGATTCTTTCCCTAATACGAGCATAATACTTCGTATTTTATTAACAATGCCGGTTTCTGTTGCTACCGCAGAACGTTCTTTTTCAAAACTCAAAATAATAAAAAATTATTTAAGATCGACCATGGGGCAAAACCGACTAAGTAATCTTGCTATCATCTCAATAGAATCGGATCTATTAAAAGAATTAGACACCCAAGATTTAATTAAACAATTTGCAAAAACGAAAGCACGAAAAGCTCAATTCACTTAGTTAAAATAATAATACGAGTTATAACTGGACATTAACCTTTATCTTTAAAAGATGACGTATTGCATTGTTAATATAATAGATTGTTTTTATTTGTTGATCAGTTTTGTTCTATATGATGCATTGTATGTAAACAAATATATCTAATGTTTCAAATATATTTTTATTTCTGTGTATAAATGTATAATTACATACCTCAATGAGGAAATACTTGTTCGGCTTGTTCGGTACCAGTTTAGTAAGTGCCTGTTGTAAAATATAAAAATGAAAATAAATTCATGAAAATACTTTTTAAAATTATTTTTGGATAGTTGATAACACTTAACATGTACCTTTACCCATATATTAGCGTTATAAAAATTGTAGGCGACATATACAAAATTGCACAAGGGCGCCAAACACAAAATTGCACAAGGGCGCCAACAGTGCTAGGCGCGGGCCTGGGTAAAACTTTTTCGTTTTTACCTATAAAAAGTTTTGTGTTCCGAGTCGTAGTGTAATAATTATATTTAGTTAATTAACGGACACATCATGGACAACGAAATTGAAGATTAGTTTTTAAGTAGGGGAATACATATTTAGTCTGCGTGTACTGGATTTGTTTTGTCTGCGAGAAGTATGTTTTGAGTGAATGCAGTAACGAAAGTTACGCTTGCGTGACATTCAACAGAAACACGTGGTTACGAAGTGGCAACATGGCGATGACATCATTGCAAACGTCAATCCCTCTCCTCTAAAAATTTTAGTATAGTAGAGATGGGGAAGTTATAATTTCAGTGAACTGTATTAGAAATTTTTTTAATAATCGAAGTGATTTGTTTTTTAAGATTTGATCATTTAATCACTACTTAGTGATTCACTTAACTTCAGTTGTCTGCATTCTTTATGTAATCAGAGTTTCTATAAAAATATATTTATACCAAAATTACTGATAATATTGTATTTCAGTTATCATCTGAATTACTGATTGATGGCGGTTAATCTCAAAAATTTGATTTTGCAGTTTTAAAGAAATTTAATATGCTTCTGGTTCTATATTGTTTTTTTATAGACTGAAAAGAATAAAAAATATCCACCATCACAAATTATTATTATTATTAATATTATTTATACTGTGACAAATCTGTAGAACGGTTTTCCACTATGCATTATGTTTACCAGTTGAGAGTTGGTTGTTCATATCTCATGGTATACAGGTAATCTTAAGGTTTATTCTGAAAGTTTGAAGTAGGTTAATACTATGTCGGTAACCGTAACGTATAAAGGGTAGTAATGCGGTGGAAAACAATTTTTTTAAAACGGTTAATCACCTAACTTTTAATTAATTGAATATTGAACAACAAGAATAAAATTAAAGCAGAGTTCAAGATTGAAGTCAACAGTGAATGACTGAATCAATGAATTCACAGTTCACTGACCGAGATGGAAATTTAAAGTCAAAGCCATGTAGTAATAAATTCTTCATTAGGAAGAATCAGTAACTGACTGAAACTGAAATGAAAGCCAAGCAGAGGTATGTAGAAGATACTGTGCGTGATTTGTTCACTGGGATCAGATCAGTAACTGAAGAAGGTGAACGAAATGACAGAGCTTTACAGGAAACCAAATTAAAATGGCATTTAATTATTAACCATTAACATTACTGACTAATTTTATTTTGAAGAGAGATTTGAATTGTCTATCACTTAAACTATTTAACTCTTTCAGGCACAAATTTTGGAAATACATAGTAAAAATTTATTACTTCAAATCTAATTCGGGATGTAATGAAGAGTCAAAAATGTTTTTTAAAATGTTACTACTGTTATTACAAATAGTGGGGTAATTTGCTTGTAAACAACAATGGGCTTTAAGGGAGCAAATAGTATGGACAATAATAATATTATATTAACACATTTTTCCACTAAAAATTTACTAAACAATTTAGTCAACATTAATAAATCATATTAATAATAAACGTTACACTTTGAATTACATAAGTGCAAAAAAAACTTTAGTACGTGACTCAAAATATTTATACACATTATCCCCTTCTCCTTCAGGGCACTCACTAATGGAAGGGTGGAAACCTATTATCACAAAATAAAATTTTGAAAATTTTATTTTCTGGTAAAACTATGTTTCCTGAGAACCCAAATCCACTTGTAGGGCATGTTTCTTTCCATACACAGATTTGGAAATTGTACATAACTCTTAAAGAGTCTGCTCTTGTAAATACCTTGATATTTGTTTGTACCTTGTACAGAATAACATACTTATGAGGTTTGTTTTGAATATATTATTGTAAAAGATGCCTGCCTTTAAATGGTATAACCTGCTCATCAATAGCTTGACATTCTATATGGTGAAGGGGGGTAGAGAATGTAAAGATATTGTCAATGAGTAAGCAAAGGGGGAACTTTGTATATTTTATCTCTATTTTGACAATCTCTTGGTGGCATTTTAGTATTGTCACCAGTATAAAATTATTTCAGGATTGCTAAAAACCTATTTCTGCTCATAATGTCTGGAACTGGAAATATGTAGTCTCAGTCATAACCAGTGGCGGCTCGTGACTTAAGAGGCTGGAGGGCGCGGCCTTTAGGCTTCTTAATTATTTATCAATATTGAAGTTAACGCACAATGGAAATGTCACCGATATTTGATCACATAATTCATTAATAAAATAAGAATAGTAACACATGCAGCATGCACGATTATTTAAAAATTTGATCTCACCTCAAATATTGTGATCTCTTGTAGAGTCAGCAGCTTTATTAATAAACACAACCACAAACTGTCGAAAGTGTCCACAAAAATGTCTATGCTGTTTCCACAAAAAAAGTAATATAGTATATTTATATTATTTTTATGATACCTACACTTTAAAAAGACCGTTTATTTATATACAAAGTCCATTCGCCTTTCCTTTAAATTAACAAACTTTCTAGCATCAAAGTCCTTCATTTCTTTAACAAGTTCCTTGTTGATAGATAACATCGCAAAGGCATTCAGTCTATCGTTTTTCACTGTATTTCTAAAGAAAGTCTTTAGTCTTTTCAGAGTCGAAAAGCAGCGCTCAGGTTTGGCAGTTGTCATGGGGTAGTTATGACAATTTTCAGAAGTTGATACACTTCTTTGAAAACTGACGTAAGATTGTTTTCTTCTATAAAGTTAAGAAGTTTTATTGCGCCTTTAATATTATAATCATGCCGTCTGTATAATAGTTCCAATTCACTCCGGAGTTTGTTTTCTTGTAAGAAAGGTTAATGCCGAATCACTAGCTTGAATTTTTCTTCCGGAAAGTTGTAGAATAAAGTGGAAATAAGTCATTGGACATCAATGAAGCTGCTTCTAGGTGACCCGTGTAAGTAAATCTATCTTTTACGTGAGTTATAATGATGTCACGTACTTCTTTTGCATCCCCTATTCTAGTGCTGCATCCAACATTATTGGATCACCATTGTCTCTGGGAGACAACAAAATACATGGAAAACAGAACAATGATTTCTGAACGTCGCAGCCATCCAGATCCAGTCATTATTTTGGTATGCATCTTTTAAAAGCAGTTGCCATCTGAAAACACGATTCCCACTTTTCTTATTTTATGTTTGCATCATGCAGAATTCAGGAGTGTGCCTACCTAATGACTTTAGTTCAATTTTTTGATCTTCCAAAAGTTATTGTTTTAAGGGCCTACACTGAATGTTAAAATGTTGGATTAAATGTTAAAACAAAACCTAATAATTCAACACTACAGTATTTCCCTAAATTATTCATGAAGCTGTTTAAAAAAACACAAACTCAAAACCTAAACAAATGCCCGCACTCAATTAACCACGCCAGAGGTACTATAAACACTAAAAACAGCAAATGTCATATTATTATCAATAGTCTGCGATTAGTTGTACTGAGTGAATCACGCCACGTTCTGCTAAACGTGGCGCGGAAGCCAGCACGCCGAGCGACCGTCTAAATGCCGTATTTAAGCTTACAACTTCGTTCAACTTTGGATAGAGTGGGGGAATTGAGAAATGGGTGCGATTGTCAGAGCGCCGTAATGCATGCTGTTCCGAAAACATTCTGCTATTATCTAATACAAAAATGTTTTCTTGTCCGAAGTATTAAAGAAATCTGTAATGACTTTCCACAAGTAGTGATAATGGGTTGTTTAATGATATGATTTAATCTGGGGGGCGCGCGCCTTAGCACCCTAAGAACGAATCGCCCCTGGTCATAACTAAACATAACTTCAACTGCAGCTAGGAAAAATAGCTGTAGAGTTCAAACATAATCCACCCATAAGAGCCTGTTGTTTGCTTATAAGCAACAAGTCAATTTGTGATAATATAAAGTTTTCCTAATAACTGGTTGTGAAGAATCAGTGTTTTGTATTTATTTCCCATGTTTCACACAAAATGGTAAACAATCTGGAATTTAGAGCTCTAGCCTTAAAGTTTATTACTTTTACAGCATCGTTTAGTACAGATGCCAAGTTGGGAGGCATATTTTTAGAAGCTAATGTTTCACAATGAATGATGCAATGTATTACTTTACACTCTGGTGCGACTTCTTTGATTCCAGCTGCCAGTCCATTTAGTTTTCCATACATAGCCTGAGCCCCATTGGTGCAAAAACCAACACATTTACTCCATGGTAAATGTGATCTCTTAACTAATACCCATCAACAATATTGAAAATATTGTCAGCTGTGGCATTGACGTTAATGGTTTGCTGCAAAACAAAAACTTCAATGGTATCATCAAACCGTATAAATGCAAGAAGTTGTGCTGTTTGTCATCAACAACATCAGTACTCTCATCAAGCTGAAGAGAAAAGAAAGTGCATTCTTGAAGGTGAAGAATTAATTTTTCTTCCACATTACGTTAACATACCATAAATTCTCCTTTTCACAGAATTGTTTGAGAGAGACACTTTTTCTATTTCTTTAGCCACCTTTGTTCCCAAAACTGCTTCAACCTTATCTTTAGCAGCCAATAAAAGTAATGGCTCACCAGTGGTATGTGGTTTACCATTTTTGGTAATCCATAAACTAGCTAAATATGAAGTTTTTCATAAATTTGTTTCAACATTAATGAAACTGGTCATGCATTGGTGTTCTTTATTAAAAACATTAACATTCCTTTGAAAATATTCAGTTGGTTTGTTTACTGATTCTGAATGGTTAGTTTGTTGATGACATTTTAATAGTGAAGGTTTTACATTCTGATTAGAAAGTGTTTCTTGGCAAATTACCTATTAAGGAATAGGATTTTCAGTAGTTTCAGTTTCAGGCTTTACCACAAATCTAAGTTTTAAATAGTTCTCATTGTACTTACCATTTGGTTGCAGTTTAAATTGTTTAGTTGTCATGTCAGTACTGGACGGACAATCACGGGTCACTAGAAATCTCTATATTTACATGTTATAAATCAAGCACAGAAAAATTATTACGATAATTTACAGTGATTTAAATTAACTTTTTATAATATTATCACTATACTATTGAATGTTGGTATGACACGAATTCAAAAACGTAAATTAAAGGCATTACAATAGTAAAGAAATAACAGTACCACATTCATCTGTCATTAGGACCATCAACTGTTGTGTGCGCAACGATGACAGAACTGATTGAAGACTGGGACAATAGATCATGGTGAGGGAGGGATATGAGTCACTGAGCTATTTTTGGTTGTTCGTCATGCCAGAGTACAATCCCTTCCAGAAATCTGATAAGGTTGTGCATAAACAAACGCGAATAAAGAAAACAAAATAAGATAAGAGCAGACATCTAATGAAATATTACCACAAAGTGTTTAGGTTGTGTTTTTTATAAGGGTAATCGTTTTGAACCATGTCCGATGAAAATTTATTGTTGTTTTGAATATAAATTTTTATGTATTTTTTTTTTAAGTAAATGCTTTCTTCCTTTATAGGTTTTTCTTGGGTACCACCTGGATCCTTCCGTGTACCACTAGTGGTACGCATAACACTGGTTGGGAACCCCTACTCTAAGTTGCTCCACTGCAGCATCAGAAACTTGGTGTTGCATGGGCATACTGTTGATTTTGGATGTTGTAAAATTATATTTTTGTGTCTTACAATTTTACTTTACATAGTGTACTACTAATCATCCATGTTTTTTCGACTACTTTGAGATGCCATCTTTTAATTATTGCCAACTGTATCAAGTACGTACCCGGGTTCTTATAAGCTAACAGGAAGAACAGAATTGGTTATTCAAGAAAGTACAACTGTATTACCATCATAATATGGTTATACTTTTATTTAATTAAATTTCTTATACAACAAAGGAAAACATAACATAAAAAAAAAACATTTCAATCTTCCCGTAAACAAAATATTCCCCCTCCCTTTCTTCTTTCTGCTACTACTTTTTATACAGACAATAATAACAATTATTGTACATGATTTTTTCTTTTCTTGGAATAGAAATAAATACATTCAAAACATAAAATCAATTTTATAGAACGCAAACCAGCGCTTCATGGTTTAATATATATAATTAAGCAAGACCCCCACACACTCTCACATACAACATATTTTAGATTTTCCCCTTGAGCTCATATTTTATTTTAATTTTCCCCATCTGTTATTTATCTATTTATCTGTCCAGGAGACGTCAGGCCATTTTGATATGCACTTTCGACTTTTTCACGCACCCTACATAGATTACTCAGTATTTTGTTCACTGATTCTACTTGTTTTATATTAAGCCGAAACTGTCACTTCATGATTTTTTAATACTATAAATTTGAATGAATCACATTCTATGAGTTGCGGGCGCCCGCGATTTCGTTCCGGAACTTTGCGACTGTACAGCGCGAGTTGTTATTGCAGACTGGGGCGAAATTTAATGTCTCAATTTCTGAAGTAGTGAGGTAATCACGTGATGGCAAACTATTGTTCTTTCGTATTTTGAATTCAGTTTTGACGGGATGATTAATTTACATCTACATTCCAGCGAAAATGTGAAGCTGGGTTGGTCTCTGACGTCATATGGTATGACCGGTGATCTCATAGGTTACAGGTCATGCGACTAAAAATAACTGTTCCTCATGCGTCTGGAGTTGACCTTGACACAAATTCACTCGCTGCATATTCCGTCGTTATAAAATTTTACAATTATTATTTATTCTTTTATGTTTCAAATGAAATTTACCCTTATCATGTATTTATGTTTGTTTCCCAAAATATTAGGTGGGCTGAATTGTCCCGTTACAATACCCCCTCAATGAGAGGTTTTATGCCGAAGCATAAAAACTCATTGACACTCTCATACTTCCTAGAGGGATCAGCCAGGATATATTGCCACAACCCCCTTTACGTTTTATTAAAAATCATGGTTTACTTACCCCCTGGTCCAGTGACTGTGACCGCACCTGAATGACGGTACTGGACTTCTCTCTCGAGATCGCAACACCGCAAGGCCAGACAGGCACTTGACGCCCCTGTTCTGACGCGCAGGCCAGCACAGGACCACCGCTACATCATCACCAGACACTGAAACATTAAATCAAAATATCAAATAGTGGCCTTGTATAATAACATATCCCTAACTGATCTGGTTCCCCTTAGCTGTGCGCTGGTTTGCGTTAAGAAGCACTGGTTTTCTTAACTTCTAACATATACATGGATACATATTTAACACAACATAATATAAAACATTTTTTAAACTTCCATACTAACATTCTGAACCCTTCTCTTGTTAATTCTTGTTCCAAAATTCAAAATATTTCTCTGATTCCATCAGAATTTAAATAAACATCACCCATTACAACATTACAAATACCTTCCATTATATAATTCACATTTAAAAATAATTAAATTCGTTATTAAAATTCTTATACAGAATAAAACATTTAAATCAACTACATCAGAACAAATTATTTACTTAAAATTGTTATTCATCTTTAATTATCATAATACTCCGTAAATCAATACAAAATCCTTTTGTTACATCATCAGCTCAACTACACCTTCTACATCATCAACATAATTCATTTTAATATTCACTAACTCATTACTAACAATTTAGTAACCTCCTTCTCCATCATTATCTAATATCCCCCCTTTACCCAGTTACAATTAGGCAAATCACCTCACGGGTACACCGGTTTTAGTATTTACCTTGTTGCATAAATGCTGTATTTATACCCCTGGCTTGTAACGGCCAGCTCCTTTCCACACACACTATTGTTTACTGATGTTGGACTGTAGCGCCCATTTGCATCCAGAAGACCTGAATTTTATTAGGGTGCAAACGCTGCTTACACTGTTCTTGCTTCGGCGTTATATAAAAATTCGACATTACTGATGTCCGAGGACACCAGTAATCCTACTATAATGATTCATACGCCCTTAATACGGCACTATCACCCCCCTTCGGTGGTAGCCGCTGTTCCAAAGTTATGCGGATTCCCCTGATGAAAACCCCCTTTTAATTTCTAAGTCATACCAATTTCAAAGGCAACCAACCATGGTCAGGTTTTACAATAATCCTGCCCACAGCTGATTGTCATCCAAAACCACGGTCTGGGCTGGTAAGACGGGGACCGCCCGAAAGTGGGGAAACTATTAAAAACATACAGTTACATGTTTAAGATTCCTACACACTAACATAATAAAACATAGTACACTCATAATTAACATTGCGATTATTACATCAAAATAAACAATTCACCTTTAAATTTGCATATAAAATTATAAACATTACCCTTTAATTTCAGTTGAACTTTTTACTAATCAACCATACCATTAAATTCTCCAAAATTTTTAATTTGTTATCAACATTCATCTTATACAATATTTCATTTTATTATCTCCTTTCAAATTAATTCAATTATTATATCAAACATTTAATTACTTTAATAAAATTCACTTTAACAAAATTCACGAAGTTGAGTATACTTCACCTTGCTACATCATTACAAAAGTATTTACAATCCACATTATTATCTGTTATAGTTTACCACAAATCATTTCATAATACAGTCCATTTCAAAACCCCCTATTCACATAATTAAATGTTCATGAACAATAAAACATTTACCCTCCATCATCGAATAATAATCTTGTCTTACGTCTACACAATTCATTTTTTATTAAGTTCATTATATTTCTATGAATATAACGACTATTTAAATTCTCATACTTTTCCACAATACCATAATAATCAACAGAATTATTCCATATTATTACATCATATAACTTGTCACCATCGAGTATAGTCAAGTCGCCCTTAGTATGATTTGTCACAATTAATCTGCTACTCTACCAGTTTCATCACAAGGTAAGTACTTAATATCATCAACCTTATCTTCATTTGCTGCACTAATTACGTCACAAGGTAAGTACTCAGTATCATCATCAACTCTCTCTGTCTCTCTCTTCATTCTCTCTCTCAATTCTTTATAACTTCTACCAACCTCAGACAACTCTCTCTCAAAATACCTCTCATCATAATGCCATTTCACTCTTTCTATATCATTCTATGCAGAGGGCACTAAATCATAAAAACACCTCCTGGCTTTTCCAGGAACACCACAAAAACTCAGGGAACAACTTGTAGACACCGTGTCTTCCAATAAGGGACTCTCGCCCTTCAACAACAACATTTGTAAACACCTTGGTTCACAATAAACCTGGGAAAAATTTACCCTCTGCCCCATATCCACAAAATAACTTTCTTTATATTCTCTCTCTAACTTATGAACACTCACTATCTCACCATTATTAAATTCTACTTCCACTAAAACTTCATCACCACTATTTTTAATTATATCATCATAATTCTCACCCCTACTTACCGTATTATATGTTACTTAATCGTCTATTTTCGTTTAATTGATCGGTCTCTTCACCATTTTCTACCCCACTATACTATCATAATTATCATTAACACCATTACAACCACTTACCTTATTATATGTACCATTTTCTACCCCTCCTTTCTTTTTCTACTTTCATTTATTTCATCTTGTAATTGCTTTACCATAGCACTAAAATGTTCATCAACTTCTTTTAAACTCTTATTAATATAGACATTTTGTTGTTTTATCTCAGTTCTAATCTCATTCAGATTTTCACTAAAATTATTCTTTATCTCATTATTTTGTTCATTTAATTTATCATTCATTTTAGTTTTAGTGGATGGTTAGTGAGGATCGGTCAATAATACAAATTTTAGCTATTTTGCGTCGACGTTTTGACAATATTTATTGTCATCTTCAGGACCTGTGTATGAAATACAATAGAAATATCAAACAACGAAACAATTAAATATTTGGGCGAACGTGTTGGTGTATGTGAGTGTGTATGTGCGTATGTATGTATCATACGCACATACTTGCAATACATACATACGCACGCACACCCTCATATACACCAACACGTTCACCCAAATATTTAATTGTTTCGTTATGTTTGATATTTCTATTGTATTTCATACACAGGTCCTGAAGATGACAATAAATATTGTCAAAACGTCGACGCAAAATAGCTAAAATTTGTATTATTGACCGATTCTCACTAACCATCCACTAAAACATTCATTGATTGACGGTCACTAAAAATTTAAGGATTCATTTTAGTGTTTACTTCTTCAAATTTAGCATTAAAGTTACTATTTTGCTGTTTCAACTTTTTATTAAAATTGCTCTTTATCTCCTTAATTCATTCTTTTTTTCATTCATATTAATATTTAGTTTACTAAATTGTTTTTGTAAAAAACTCATATTATTATCGAATTGACTGTTACATTTTATTGAGGTTGGAGTTGAATGAGTATTTGAGTCTTCTGCAACGGCTGACTCAGTTAGGCTGGTTTCATTGAACCGATTCACTGGAGTCGAATGTCCTCCCAGTTCCCCCATGTCAGCTGCTGACTCGCTCACTCCAAGTTCAATCTCGTTAGTATCCATTTGTTTTAAATTGTTTGAATTGTATAATTCTGTCAAAATAATTACTATACACACTATACAGTATATAACTACCACATAACAAAATATTTTAATTAACCTCCCCAGCACTTTACGTTACCACAACAACATCATACGTACATTTATTTATATTTTATTTTGTTACCTTAAACAACCCCTCTGTTCTTCCGAGTAGGCCTATATTTACATAACTTTAATTATGTATATATGTCTACTGTTCGAGCACCAATTGTTAAGTTATATTTGTATCTTAGTATTTTACTTTACATAGTATACTACTAATCATCCATGTTTTTTCGACTACTTCGAGACACCATCTTTTAATTTTTGCCAACTGTATCAAGTACTTACCCGGGTTCTTATAAGCGAACAGGAAGAACAGAATTGGTTATTCAAGAAAGTACAACTGTATTACCATCATACTATGGTTATACTTTTATTTAATTAAATTTCTTATACAACAAAGGAAAACATAACATAAAAAAACCATTTCAGTCTTCCCGTAAACAAAATATTCCCCCTCCCTTTCTTCTTTCTGCTACTACTTTTTATACAGACAATAATAACAGTTATTGTACATGATTTTTTCTTTTCTTGGAATAGAAATAAATACATTCAAAACATAAAATCAATTTTATAGAACGCAAACCAGCGCTTCATGTTTTAATATATAATTAAGCAAGACCCCCACACACTCTCACATACAACATATTTTAGATTTTAAAACCCAAGTAGATAGACTATTTGAATATCTTCTATGATACACTCACATGGTGTAGTGTTTGTAACAACACATTATCAGGTGCATTCTCCCACTGACAGGTCATAGGAGCTGAGATATAGCTGAATCATTTTCCAAATTATACAATTACACCTTTCTACTCATCCACTGCCTTGTCGATTACATAAGCTATGAGGGTCAGTTGAAAAGTTCGCGGAGCGAAATCTATAGCTCAGTGGTAGAACTAAAATCTGATTAGTAGGCATAGAGATGCCTATGATTTCAGCAGCATCATTCACTCCTCAGTCTGTGGTGTTCCAACACCCTATACAATTTTTTCAATTTCATTTTTTGTTCACCACTTTATTCTCTAATACCATATTTTTAATTCTATTATCATGATTCTCACTGCTACTTACCTTGTCGTCTTTATTTCTTTATTTTCATTTAATTTATTTGTTTCTCTTTTACCTGCTACCCTCATTTTGATCTCACCATTATCATTATAATTACTCATTTTAACTTTATTAATAATGTCATCTATTCTGGCAATTTGTTTATCCAACACCTGATCTGTCGGGTGTTTTTGATTTCATTTTTTACTTCATTAAATTTCTCGTCAATGTTATTAAATTTCTCATCAAGTTTATCAAACTTTGCATTTTGTTTTTCATATTTATCATCTAGGTTGTCGCATTTCTTATCTATTTTTAACAGTAATTGCATCATTTTCATTAGTTCACTATCTTCAGCCTTTTTACTTGTGACTGGTGTTAAGTGAACACCTTCACTCATGATTTGTGATTCAATTACGCTTATCTGGCTTTCATTTACACTGTCAGTAATGCTGACATTTTCATTATTGTCTGCCATTTTGATAAAAAATGTTTGTCAAAATATTTTTATTTTAAATTGTTGCTTTATACAGATCTATTTACTAACAACATAACCTCTTAATCACGTGTTATGTTCTATCTTATTTCACTACCCAACCTGTTTCTGTTTTCTGGCTTATTTATATAATTAGGATTTTATATAAAGTACCTGTTCGGTTCGCCATGTGTTAACTCATATACTGGTCACTGTTCGGGTCGTCATTTGTTAACTACCACTCTTTTATATACCTAATAATACTGATTTGATTATGGTACTTACCATATAATTTACCACATCCGGTTTCAGCACGTGGCTCTGCTGCTACTCTACTTTTTTTACTAAGGGTCCCAGGGTTCTTTGTTAAGCGAGGAACAGAAACATTTTGGGGTTCATCGAAATAATAAGTCAACAGCATTTGGTTAGACTGAACTTGTGATTTAATTCATAATTGTAATTATTTATATTCAGA
This sequence comes from Magicicada septendecula, assembly GCA_034769895.1. Classification (NCBI taxonomy): domain Eukaryota; kingdom Metazoa; phylum Arthropoda; class Insecta; order Hemiptera; family Cicadidae; genus Magicicada; species Magicicada septendecula. The sequence goes on along the minus strand of CM068376.1, from coordinate 318,293,159 downwards.
CAACAAAATGGAGTTTTATACTCCCAAAACAAGATGGCAGCTACGTACTTCCGCCCAATAATTATTCTTCTTTTCTTTGATAAAATTGCTAAACTGCTATAATTGTTTTTATTATTTAGACAAAGCTTTTCGTCATTACTGACATCTTCAGGTCTTAAACAACGTTGTTTAAGACCTGAAGATGTCAGTAATGACGAAAAGCTTTGTCTAAATAATAAAAAAAATTATAGCAGTTTAGCAATTTTATAAAAGAAAAGTAAGGATGGCTGCTAATTTAAACAATACGAAGAATAAAACATGCGAATTGCAAGCAGATAAATATAAAAATGTAAGGGAATTTTTTAAGTATTTAAAAATTAAAGCAAAATTGAAAAAAACGCTAGGGAAAATTTGGTTTAATAAACAGTGTTTAATTAACAAAATAACTCCAAAATACGCACAAAAATTAAAATTAATAACAAAAGCAAAGTAGCAAACCAAGTGAAAAACATGGCGGAAAAAATATGGATAAAACTTGAAATTAAGAACTTATACAGTAAAATAAATAAATATAACAAAGAAATGTATCAATTACATCAAAAATTATATACAAGTTACAATTATATAGAAATAGAAGAAATGAGAAAAGAGTTTGGTGAAAAATACATAGAAAAGAAAATAAGAAAAATGGAAGAGAGATTAAATAAGAAACTCAAGGAATTAATGGAAGGAACAAGAAATAAAAATAAAGAAAAAGATAAAGAAATAAAATTTGCTGAAAAAGTATTAAATTTAATAGAAACAAAGTTTACAGAAAATGAACATAAATTATTAGGGAAAAGTTTAAAATATGCAACAAAAACAAACATAGATAAAGAAAATACAATAATAGAATGTGAAGAAATAATCGATAAAATAAAAAATGAAGAAACTAAAAAACAATTAAGAAGTGAAGTAAAAGAAATAGTAGAAAAAATATGTAAGAAAAACAAAAATGTAAGAAATAGAAACGAAACACAAATAAAAAGAAATATAAGAGAATTAAAAAAGAAAATCACGGAGAACAATTTGATAGTTATAAAAGCCGATAAAGGTAACACAGCAGTGGTAATGAACAAAAGAGATTATATCGAAAAAGCAGAACAATTTATACAAAAAGGACCATATAAAGAAATAAAATATGATTACACAAGTAAATTTCAAGCACAAACAAAGAAATTGATAAAAAAGACAACATATTTAACAGAATGGCAAAAGAAACAAAAAATAGAACATAATCCTGAAGCTCCAAAATTTAGATGTCAAATTAAGTTACATAAAAAAGAAATGCCATTAAGACCTATAGTATCATTTATAAATTCGCCAACATACAAAATATCAAAAGAAATAAGTAAAAGAATCAAAATGGCATATGAAAAAGAAGAAATCCACAGCATAGAAAATAGTAAAAAGGTAATAGAAAGATTAAAAGAAATTACCATAACAAATAAGACAAAATTAATGTCATTAGATATAAAAGATATGTACACCAACATACCAATAGCAAAAACAGTAGAAATAATAAAGAAAAACAAATTAAGTAATGTAGAATGGAAAAACGAAATAATAGGATTAGAATTATGCCTAAACCAGAACTACAAATAACAAATTTAACATACAAGAAAATGGATTACCAATGGGATCACCGCTTTCACCATTAATGGCAGAGATATTCATGAATAGCTTTGAAATCAAAATTTTAAAAGATATAGATAAAGAAAGAAGAATTAAAAAATGGATCAGGTATGTAGATCACATACTAATAGTTTGGGAAGGTGAAGTAAATGAATTTAAAAAATTTACGGAACAACTAAATAACATAGAAATGTTGTTTAAGACCTGAAGATGTCAGTAATGACGAAAAGCTTTGTCTAAATAATAAAAACAATTATAGCAGTTTAGCAATTTTATAAAAGAAAAGTAAGGATGGCTGCTAATTTAAACAATACGAACAATAATTATTCATTAATTTTCATGATTTGATTTAGTACTTAATTTGTTACAAACATTTCAAATAAACTACAGTTAATTCTGAATTGATTTACTAAGTTTTCAAACATAAACCAATGCCTCATTTCAGTTACTGGTAAATGCCGGCATATTCTCGCACGCACCCACACACACTATCTCTTTTCCCCATTTATCAATTATTGGTACATTTTATTTTTTGTTTTAACTAGAATTTGAATTATAATTTAGAGCTCAATTTTGATCGAATGAATAATGGTTATTTAAGTTGCAACTTTCCTGAGTTAGTAGTTGGAGTTTTCACTCAGACGTTCTTCATCTCAAGCCAGGTGGTCGGCGAACTTCCCAGTTTAGTCTGTCCTCTCGTTGCACTGAATTTTATATTGCCATTGTATGCTGCTGGTTACATTATTAGTTACTGATTACTAATTAATCACATTTTCACTGTTTAAAAGGCACTTCTACTGGCAAAACTTCGCCAGCGAATATTTTAGCGTGTTAACGCTATGAAGGTATGCTGCAGACTGGGACGACATTTTGTCGTGAAATCGACAGGTGGAGGGAATTAATCGTCATTAATCCTTTGTCTGATGCAGATGACGGCATTGTTCCACGTAATCGTGGTTATGTTTGTCGTATAATTCAACTAGTGCAGCATCCAAATATGTGCTGAAAATCACGTACGCCCATGACCTTGACATCAAGCTACTCTGGCGAACTGTGTTGTATGTAAAAATTGGGAAAAGTCAACCTAACCATTCTTAACACATGAAAATACAATAAAATCATTTCCCTGTACCAATAAATCCTTAGACGGACTTGTGTACCGTCACAAGAACCTTCCACCATCAAGAGTTTGTCAGTGATGGTTTGTGAGATAGCAGAATTTTTTTAATACAATTTTTTAGAGCCAATTTAAGTTTATTATAATTGGTGGTTGTAGTAATACTGTGTAGGTTTTTTGTTTCACCAATGAAGTACAGAAGCCTTGGGATAAGCTGGTGTACAGGTAACTTCAGCCAACCTTTATTACCCCAAGGGTTATTGCTAGTACACAACCTCGGACCTTTAAACTCTTATCCAAACACCATAGCCACTGTATACAAACTACTAAGCCCCACAGTGAGGCAACAAAGTTATGTTCTCAGCTTACCAATTAAGAGTCCTTTCACGAACTTCCTGCAACAATTACAATAAAATAGTAGTAAACCACAAAGATTCAATCTAAAGTTTGTGTTGTGACCAACAAACCAAAGCAACAGATTTTGATAAAAACATATCTTTAATAATCAGCTAGCCTATTACAATAGTCAGTGTGTTAAACTGAGTAACCTACAAACCTACCTACTGTATAGTTTTATATGAAACTGTAGTATGTTGCACTAAACTGGTTTTCAGACTTAACTTGTTAGTTCTCTCCTTCTGGTGGAAATATTAAAACTACCACATAACTACTAATTTATAATGAATGGCGATAAAGAATACTGAATGAGAAACAATCATGTAAGCTTGTCTGTTCTTACATTCATTACATGTTATATCATATTACATCTACTTTCTTATCTAAAGAAAATTCTAAAGCTGTCAGACCTTTAGATGATAAAACAGGAATATACAAGATATTTATATGAAGACTATCTGCCTGTACATAGATCAAACAAGGAGAAATATAGGTAGTATATAGAAAACAGGATTTTTGTATATAGAACTAAAAAAGCCCTTAAATAACTATGCATTATTTTTTTATTAAATTTAATAACATAATTACATAGATAATTATATAATTACATAAATATAGACATAATTGCATAGATTTTGGTACAAATTTTAAACTTATACAAAAATAAAGTAGAGGGGCAAATGTGACATATATAAGGCATTAAAAACTAACCCAGGTTCTATAACAAATGATCAACTTGATTAAAAAACAGTGTACACAAGAATAATGCATATACTGAATTGGATAGCGAGTTCTATTATCCGCACCTGATAGAACTGGAGCCGGTTCAGATTATCCGTTAACTAGTACAAAAATCTGCCTACATTTATTCTTGAACAGATATGTGGAAGAGTTCTTTGTTATAATTGCTTAATTGAGGACATACGTGTTATTGCCATATGAACTTGCATTTTTTATTCTCGTTACACTTACCTGTGTCATCATTATAATTAACACCATTACTACCACTTACCTTCTTTTATGGTTTAATCTACGTCTATCTCTTTCCCACTTCTCATTTTGTATTCTCAACCTTTCATATAATTTTGCATTTAATTCGTTAAATTTACTTTCAACATTTTCGTTAGTAGGCTATTGTCAAAGCGTTTATTAATTTCGCTGATATTACTATTCACTTAATTGAAATTACTATTCATATTATCAGATATTGTTTTCATTAAGTTAAATATATCATCCACCGACAACTCTCTTACTCTAGTTGTCATTGGAGTGGATTCTACTTCTATATTGTTCATGATTATTGATTCAGTAAAGCTGCTTTCATTATTCGCCATTTTTAATTTTTTCTTCAATTTTTAATTCGAATTTCTCTTTAATTTGTAAGTAATGTTTTGTTGTCACAAGCGGAGGGCAGTTCTGGCATAAATTCGGATATGAAAGTTCTGTATGATGCAGCTAAATTAATACGAAAAACAATACTAACTAAGGAAAAGTGGAAATTTACTGGTTCTGTCGGAGAGATGGAGATTAATAAAACAATACCAAATGAAGTTCTGACATTCTTTAAATGGTGTATCGGGGGAGAACAAAATTACAAAGCTTGCAGACTGAAAGTGAACATATCAATCAGAAGGCCGTCACAATGTCTCAAAGCCTCATGTATGAGTGTTTAACTGAATGTCAGGTTTCATATGGAGGCAGCTTAATCACAAAACACAAACACTCACGTGATCTTCCTCTTCAAACTGCTGTGGGACTAACAATACATTCGAAAACCAGAAGTAAATTTTTGGTGCAGCTTATGCATCGTTTGGGGTCCTCGATTGATTATAATAAAGTTCTCTGGCTTGAGACAGCCATAGCTAATAAAGTAGTACAGTGCATGGAGGAAAACCGAGGATTATACATTCCACCCAGTCTCGTAAAAGGGCGGTTTATATTTTGTGCTGCTGACAATTTGGACTTCCTGGAAGATACACCTGACGGACATGGAACTCTTCACGCAACTGTGATGACTTGCTATCAAGAATGTAGCAATGAAGATAAATCGATAAATATGACTCTAAGTGATGCAGACACATCAGAATGTAATTGTTCACTACAGGAACTCCCAAATTATATGACTGACTTTATCCCTTATAGTGGGGCAAAAATCCTAAAACCTAAGGGTACTGTTTTTAAGGCATATGATTCCATCGGACAACAACAGAATGCAACTACAAACCCAGTAGAAATAGCATGGTGTCTTTGCAAAAATGAGACCATATTGAACTCCACAAAGCTCAATTCTGAAAAATTAATGTCTCCAAGAAGTGAAGATTCTGATGAACTTAGTAAACGCTCAGAAAATGAACCTGGAATTTTGATGGGTGAAGATAAAGCTTGTCGCCCAAATTTTCCATCGTGGACTGTATTTAATGCCAAGATGCAAAAAACACAAACTCAAGTAACTCGAATTTGTGTTCTACCACTGATACCAGCTTCACCAACAGATCGTTCGACCCAATTGACTTTCTTGACACACTTCGAAAACAACTAAAAACATATGTGGAAATGAGTCGAAATGTGTCGTTACATTAGACTTAGGGCTGTACCGTCCTGTGCAGCAACTATAATGTCACAAAAGTGTCTTCAAGGACGATTCATTTTACGACCAGGTGAATTGCACATATGTATGGCATTATTGCGTGCTATTGGAAAATTTATTGACGGATGCGGTATTCCTGAAATGTGGGAGATCTGGTACAGTGACAATACTGTGCAGCAGATTATCATGGGGAAACACATTCAACGTTCAATTGAAGCTCACAAACGCACTCTTGTCGCGCTATACGACTGTTACATGGATGTTTTAACAAAAAAATACCCATCCGAAGATGTTCTAAAAAAAGTAAAAGAGTTACAAAGCAAAAGTATTGAAACTGCTGATATTGAGAGACTGTTAGAAATCATTAAAGAAAACAAGTTAACCGAAAACAAATGAATTTGACAAAACGAATGAAATGAACCCTACATTTAAATTCTTTAGAGAATACATGACCATGGTTGAATGTTTGTTAAGATTTATGAGATCAGTTCGAATGGGTGATTGGGTTGAACACTTATTGTCTGTGGAAGCAATCACTGGATACTTTTTTGCTTTAGATTTGCATAATTACTCGGCTATGATGGCACTGTATGTAGCAGAAATGCAAGCAATGAAAGAAGAAAATCCTGCTATATGGAATGAATTTGAAAGAGGAAATTGGGTGGTTAGAAAAACCAGGACTTTATTTTCAGCTCTTGAACAAGAAAACGGGTCTTTAAAAGTTACCGGTGGTTTAGTACGCAAAACCCAAAAGCACTCGCACGTTATTTTTTAACGGCTCCAGAACTGCAACATATATCTGATGAGACAACAAAAATGGCTGGTATTGGAGAAAAACGAGCCGATTGCAAGCATAGTGATGACAAAAAAAAAGTAATAATCATAGAGGAGACAGCAATAAAAAAATTACGTGACGAACTCATATGAGCGGGAAACCCTTTTTTATATGAAGGTATTGAATTTATTAATATTTCAACGAAGGCTGTTTTTTCAGAATTAATCACTACAGATGTTAGTCAGATGCACAGTCTTGGCAATAGACTGTATGAAGAATTCAAAACACAAAGACTTGTATCTGAAACTAATATTATCAATTTGTGGGATCCAATTAAGAAAAATAAACTTAATTTGTGTTTGAGTGCCAAAAGAAAAATACGAATAAAAGAAGCAGACTCTGTTAGAGATTTACACACAGACCGGTCACTATTTGCTCGTTTGCTTATAATAAGCCAATCCCATCGTGACATTGATTTACGTGAGACTATTGGTAACTATGAATTTTCAGCGGTGCCAAGATCACTTTTTAATTATGATGGTACATTGCGTCTATGTTCTCAAAAAAGTAAGCTACTTGACATTTTAAAATCACTTCCATCAACGAATAATGATGTAGTACAAAACCAAACCACATTATATACAGCTTGTCCTGATTATCAAGGTAATAAGATTTTCTGCAGCAATTGTTGATGGAATGGCAGAGCTTCCCGCATTACAAAAGTGCAATGACATTAAAACATGCCAAGACCTAGCTGAAGCATTTACAATGAAAATAGAAAAAAATACTGGAAATACGATGAATTGCACCTCGTATTCGACACTTATAAAGACCAGTCCATAAAGAATATAACAAGGCAAAAAAGAGTACAAGGAACCGTTACACGCTATAAAATCACAGATAATACGAATATTGATAATATTTCAATGCAAAAGCTACTTTCAAGTATCAATACGAAGGATGAGTTAACAGCATACCTGGCTGAAAAAGTTCTTACACACGCACAATTAACTAACAAAAACTTTGTAGTCGCATGGCGTTCAGAAGTTGCCTCCTCACATGGGTCATTTGATCATCTCCAAAGCACACAGGAAGAGGCAGATACTAAGATAATTCTTCATGCTGTCGATTGCGCAGAAAGAGGAGCAACAGAACTTTACATATTTGCACAAGATACTGATATTTTGGTACTTGGGATAAGAAGATATCCTAAACTGCCCGCTAAATCTTTTTTTGTGCCATCTTCCAATGAACGCATATCAATTGGAGATATATATTTTTCACTAGGACCACTGAAGGCTTCTGCTCTTCCTGCATTTCATGCTTTATCTGGATCTGATTGTACAGGTACTTTGGCTAGAAAAGGTAAACTTTCTTATTGCAAAGCATTCAATGCAGCGACGGAGGAGATCTTGGTGAACCTTAGTTTGTTAGGAACCAATGAAACCATTTCTGAAGATGTACAGACAGCATTAGAGGCATTTATCTGTCAAGTATATCAGCCACAAACATCTCAAAATAAACTTAAAGAATTGCGTTGGTGCATTTTTTCTAAAAAGCAGACAAGTTGGGAAAAATTACCACCAACGAGAAGTGCCTTTCTACCAGCAATGAAACGTGTAAACTATCAAGTTCTTTTATGGAACCTGGACTGCATTCCTCAGCCAGTAATTCCATCCCCTTTTGGTCATGGATGGACAGAGGAGAATGGAAAAATTACTCCTGTTCTTAGCGAAATGCCTTGTGCTCCACCCGCAATTCTCAAGTTCATCAGATGCTCCTGTTTAAAAAATAGGTGTAACCCACCGTGTAAATGCCATTCAAATAGCTTACCTTGCACAGAAATGTGCGAGTGTGGTGGCAAAGAAGAAGAATGTGACAACTGTATTGTTTCGCTTGATATTCAGTGTGACAATGACAGCAGCGATGATGAAAACAGCACTGATGGCATTTAGACATTTCAAATGACTTATTTTTTTAAGTACAGTATGTGTATTTTTAGAAATATTTTGTATCTATTAAAAATTATGTATTTTTTTAAATGAATAAATAAATTGTTCTTCAAAAAGTGTTGATATTGGCTAAATAATTCATGGTATTTCAACAAAAGTGTATTTTTTAAGAATCCCGAGGTACATTTGTGGGAATATCTCTAAACCTATTCAATTTAGGAAAAATCCCGTAATAACCTTTTTAATAGGATTTCTTATTTTGTTTAATTTAAGTCATAAAAAATTAAAATCGGTCCATAAATAACTGAAATGTCATAGATTTTCATAATTTCAGCAGCGGCCATCTTGATGACGTCATTAATTTTATATGACGCCCACTACAGAGTGACACCATGGAAATTATTCATCTAGAGATAGTTTCTGATGGAAGAAACACTCCCCCATCTTTGCATCATTAATTCTGCCACAGAGCATGATTTTTCTACATATGCCCCCCTACTATAATGTATCATTTTATCGTTTAAATCGTAACAGAAATAAGAGAGGGAGAAAGAATATTTTTTTTTGTGTATGATGGGAATGAAATGAATTTAAATTGTTTTGGAATAAAGTAATTGATGTAATGTAGTAACGATGCAATGCAGAATAAAAGAGAATAACAAGTGTATGCAAATAATCAATTTGTTTTCTTCAAATAACCTAATTCTGCTCTCTAGCTCGTCCAAACGAACCTTGGTAAGTAAAAAGTTGGCAATAGTTTCAAGATGGCGTCCGAAACTAGACGAAAGCACAGCTGATTTTTGTAAACAAGTAAAATAAAAGTGTACAAGAGTAAATAACTTTACATAACTAAACTACATACAGTATGGTAATTTGTTTTGTGAAGGTAGCCCCGGACCACTGTCAGCAACACAAAACTGTTACAGCATGTTGATATAAGTTCCAGAGTCCATGTAAAACATTTACTCTGACCATGCTTAAACAGCTCTGTATTCATGAACTGGACATCATGGTCAATGTTCAATTCAGAATAAACAGAAATAAATTCAGACGAAAAAACACAAATCTGAATTTAGAAATGTTTACTCTTAAACTGTAGTAATTCAAACATGCTCACACAACTGTGAATATCAATATTTCTAATACATTAACATACACAAACTAATCTACTTCATTCTGTATATTAATGTTCAACTCAGAATAAACAGAATTAAATTCAGAATCCACGGTAAATTTGAATTTAGCAATAACCAAGTTTAAATCTACAATCCTCTGTACAGCTTTATCTGAACTGTTTGTAACTTGCTACATCTATTCATGTTTTCAGATTTCATACATGATGGCACAGTTGTTGGATCTTTCTGCTTTATGGTGAACATGTTTTAAAATTCAACATTACCATACAGGTGCTGTCCACTGGCAACAGTGATAAGAAATAATAAAGAAAATGAGGTTCAACGTGACTCGCTGATAATGTTCTCAATTTTATTATTTTTTTGGGGGGTGAGATAAAATAGTTCTCATTGACAGTGGATATAATACTGTCCCAAACATTACTTATGAGACCTGATTATGCTCTAATACCCAAAACATCAGTATCTACCATGATGGAAAGATAACATTAAAAGTATATTAACTTTCTTAACACCATCTACATAAGCATAAGTAACGTGGCATTAATAGCCTACAACTTCAGAGTAACTAGGCTAATCTATTTGTTGAAGTGAAGGTCGACAGAATGAAAATAGAAAACAGCACACTATGGTCTCAAATGTTTTTGGTGGGGGGGGGGGTACAATAGTTCACATTATAGTGGAAATAATGTTGTACCACATGTAATTACCTCTCAGAAGTGGGTCGATACTGATGTAACTGGTATTTTGTAACAATTACTGAAAAGATGACATATTTGTTCCGTGTACTCGCGGGACCCCCCTACCCAACTAATGAGCAAAACCGGTACAAAGTAGCAATTCCTGCTACTGAATACTTGCTTCTGTGCATGTGCAGATTACTTGAAAGTACGAAGCAGACTGAGGTAATCAGGAAGTGTCTAGCTAGTGAGATGAAGTTACTGCATCAGATATGAAAAATATATAAAGAACTAAATGAAAAATTTATTAATAGGCGACAAAAGAAATCCCACTAATGTTAAATTTATTCTTCAGTGTTATGCAGATACACAATACAGATGAATATAAAAAATTGAAATGATTTTAACTTCATGGGTCACTTCTCATAAATTATACTACACTTCATTCAGAAGTCGCATAACACAGTGTGGTAGATAGAGAAATACACTGCATTTGTGTGTTTTTGACTAGTAAATACTGCATGCCCTGAAAATGTAGTCGTTCTTCAGAGTTGAAAATAGCCTATGACTTCAGAGTAACTGAGCTAATTTATAGTTGAAGTGAAGGTCGGCGGAAGAGAAACAGAAAACAGCACACAATGGTCTCAAATGTTACTTGTTTTTGGGGGGGGGGGGAATAGTATAAAATACAATATGACAACACATTGTCAAAATACACTTCACATGGAAAATCTTGTGTAGACATGAATCTCATATTCAAACTCTTGCCAAAAAGTTCAAATACCTCTTAACCAACTTAGCAGCAAAACCCACAATTAGACACAAACATTTCAGATAAAGAGCTGTACAATAAATAACCAACTAATTTTATAATACTACATTATTTGAGAAACACCACATTGATTTGTATATTCCAAATCTGTAACAAATTATTAGTAACAGATTTGTATTCAAGAGTGAACTCATTGTTCAACTCAGAATGAACAGAATTAAATTCATAGACTAAACACAAAGCAGTCTGAATTTAAAACAGTAAATTCTATACGCTGTTTTCCTGTAGTATTACAATATCATACAGCATAAGATGTTTTGAGTTTTACGACTTGCCATCACACATGCCCACTTCAACAGCGAAAAGCACACTTAACAAATATATACAAAATTGACAATCTTTGCACAAGTGTCTGTCGTTTTGTCCAGTTTCACCAAGCACACACAACACAAGATAAAACATTATTGTGGACAAGAAAATAATCCCTAATTCTATCTGCTACATAAATGAAGTATGCACCAGTACATAATAAGGAATGCATGTCTTTATAATTTTCATAAATCATTTATTTTTGTATAAAGGATTTCCATTATTTATTACCATTTTATTTTTTAAATAATGATTCAGAAATCCAAAGAAACAATCAACCAACAGAAAACAGACTCACTGATCAGCAAAGAGTGTACAAAACTATTCTCTAACTCACAATAACTATAAAAAATGAAGTGGCATGGGGTGATAAAACAAACTGGCATCAACATGTTTATGGAGATTATGGAGCCCGTTTATGGTTACAGACAACAGTTATGGTAGTTGTTTGTTTTATATGAAGATGCACTTTGTACTACATATTAACAAAAACTGTTATTAACAGCAGATTGATTTATGTAACCAAATCCATGCAATAAATTGCTCGCACTTAATTTTCCACACATAACAGTCCTGTATTCAGGGATTGAATACAGCAATTACTGTTCAATTCAGAATTAAAATAATACTAAATTTACACTCCAAGTAAAGCTAAAGTCTACATTTAGTGATGTATATTCTAAAATTATAATATTCACTGACACAAGCAATGTGTGCCATTTAATATGATCCTACCCTAAAGCATTCAAAATTAAAATACAATAGAATGTAATCTTATAACTGCAATTACATTATTCATACTTTATAAAAGGACGTATTCTGTGGCAGAATGAACAAAAATGTATATCCATAACAGGACTAGAAATAAGCTCAAGCATTGGTTAAAAAAAAAACCACCAAAAAAATGTTTCAGTCTCAGTGTATCGACAATGAAACAGAAGCACTGACGTGAAGCAAACTCATGAAGATGAAGCGTTGTATGAAGATTATATTGTAAGTATTCTTCGCAACCACAACTGTTAGAGCATGTTGATATAAGTTGCCGAGTCCATGTAAAACACTTACTCTGACATAATACACCATGCATAAACAGCTATGTATTCATGAACTGAACATCGTGGTCAATGTTCAATTTAGAATAAACAGAAATAAATTCAGACAAAAAACACATCTAAATTTAGAAATGTTTACTCTAAAACTATAGTAATTCAAACATGCACACAACTTTGGACATCAATCTTCCTAACACATTCACATACACAAACTAATCTACTACAATCTATATATTAATGTTCAACTCAGAATACACAGAATTAAATATAGAAAACAGAATTAATCAGAAAAATATTAAACACAGGCTAAAGAGAACCCAGTCAGCCACACTGTTTAACTTTGATATTATTTATGGACAACTAATATAGAAAAATACACAGCAAATTTGAAGTTTTAGAACCACATAAAACACTGGAAACTATCTCTACGAGTCAAATTGTATTTTAATACTTTGAGAACAATTATACACATATTACTTTCCAACAATCTTTAGTGCAGAATATTTTCTGAATGGTTCTTTCTGTATGGAGTCCGAAGGGTGAAGAACAGCCCAAATCAACCCCAATTCATCTAGGAAATACTTGAAAGTTCTGAATTCTTGCAACTTAGAATTAGTACACTGATTGAAGGTTATGTCTTTTTTGTTTGAGTATATTTCGGTATAGTTTCAAACTGTAGGGTTGTGCTAAATTTGCCTAAAGCTGCACGCCGAACTTCGTTTCACTATGGTTTAAGTAATTGGCAGTACCAGTTTTTACCGGTTTCTTATTTTTCTCAAACATCAATTTGTTACACAAGTATAGAGTGTATAACACAAAATTTACACATGAAAATATATCATTTTGAATATGACATTTAGCATTTCAAATAAAAATTGGATACAGCCAAAAAACAGGAAAAAATCTGAAATTTGCTCAGATTCAAAGAAAAACACCAATAAGAAAACAACAGTTTGTTCAATATTTCTTTGAGCACATAAAAATCTGATTTCTGGATTTCGCTTATTCTTTTATTTTGTAACGTGTCAAAAGTGGGTAATTTTATTTATTGCATTTCTGGGGTATTTGTATTTTATTTTATTTCAGTTTTCGGGGTTTCATAAAAATGTTGCAAGTTAATTCCATTGTAACAGACCACGTGTTGACTGAAACCGTTTGGAACAAAGCAACAACGTAATATTCCGTTGTGAAATCAGTGAAGTATGCAGCCACCCTAAATTTCTCAGAACTTTGTTTAAATGTGACAGCGCACGCACGCGCAACACCGGTCCGCGCTCGGAGTGACACCGCCGTCCAAAAACCAAGATGCCAGGAGAACAATTCTATTCACAGTCTCCTTGACTGAGATGGAGGAAACGTAGCTAAGGACCGCCTCCTTTTAATGATGTCAGACTGGCAGTGCCTAATATTGTCGGCACTCACTACCGAAATAACCACTATGTATCATGAATAGAGTCGGTAGAATACAACAACTCAGCTATGAACGGCGACAAAATTCGTTGGCAGTGAACCACAGCTTCCGCCCGTTAGGCAGTCTACGTTAGGCGGTACATGAGCAACCGACTTCAGCTACAGACGCCGACATTTTTTTGTCCGGACCCGGTCGGTGTAGTTTATAAAATGTAACTGAGTCAACAATAGAATACCGACCGGGACCCGGGGGATCTATGGATAATAATATTATAAATTGGTGCAGTGGAATGGTGAATTAACGACCGTGGAATCGGGCAACTAACCATGTGTTCGGTCGGCAGTGTTAATCGGGTTACCGCAAATAAAAAACATAATTTCGTAAAACACAAGGGGGAATATGTTAAATTGTATGTGTGTGTGTGTGTGTGAGAGCAAAGCTGGGCTGTTTTCCATAGTGTAAAAGTATTAAAGGGTAAGGTCTATGTAACTAATTCAAAATGTGTTTTGTAATCTTTATTGTAGTGTGTTTTGTATTCAGGAATTCCATTCTTATGTAAGTAAAAATTATTCATTTCATAACCAAAATGTGTTAGACTAAGTTATTTCGTCATTACCACTTCTCATTTCTGTGCTGCAAGATTCGTCTAACGTTCCGGGATCTTTCTGAATTATTAATTGGGTGTGGTCAGATAGCGAAATTGTCCCTTTTTATTTAAGGTGGAGTATAAAGGTTTTCGATATTTTTACCTATAAAAAATAATCGTGGCGACCTTGGTCTTCTGAGAGAAATTTAACACGAGGTAAGTAGTTGCGAAAGCAAACAGGTAAGTTCTGGCAGTGTATTTTTTGTATTTATATATTTCGATCTCTCTTTTATATTGTCACAAATGGCGACCCTGCCAGGATTTTCGTTTAATTTTATTTATATGAGATAGACCTATTTTAATGCACTGAAAATAGGATGTGGTAATGACGAATTTGTAAACAATATTTAGAGTACATAATTACGCACGTGCGAGTAGGTTAGGTTTGTATCATTGTGATTTACAGTTGTATAAGTATAAGGTAAAAAATGGCAAATAATGAAGAAGTCAGCTTCACTGACATTGAAACAGAGAGCCAAATAAATATAGAATTAACTGGAACTGAGTCGAAAATTATGGATGACGTACTTCATTCAACACCAGTCCCGATTAAAAAAATCTGAGGATCAAGATATGATGAAAATGATCCAATTTCTTTGTACCAGTTTCAATAAATTTGATGTGAAGTTAGATGAACAGAAAAACGAAATGCAAGAATTTAAAAGTAGTGTCAATGAGAAATTAGATATACGGAATATTCAGTTTCAGCAGAGTATTAGTGTAAAATTTGATGAAATTAATAAAGTACAAATCAAATGTGAGAGTAACTTTAACAAATTGAAATATGAATTAAATGAAACGTTGAGTCATTCATTAAATAGTATGAATAACAGAATTGACAAAATAGAGAGTAATGTGGTGGGAAAAATTGAGAAACAAATACAAAAGGTAATCGAAAATTTTGAATGCAAAACAAATGAGAATTATAATGACAAGTGTAACAACGTGATATCAGATAAAGAGTTAACAAATGATAACAATAATGTCGAAAATAATGAATGTAATATTGAGAATAATAATGTGTTTAAAGAATTAGTATCAGAAAGTGATACGGTGAAATTAAATAATGAAAGTACTGATGAGTTTGTCGAATGTGATAATGAGATGTTATTGTGTGTGTATGAGTTGGAGAGAGAGAGGAAAAATAATGTTGTGGTAGAGTGGGGACAGGGGGTAAATTTTCCCTTTATTATTTATGATGATGATTTAATGTGTTCACAAGTATTGTTTAAGAAGGGCAAGAGACCCGTATTGGTAGATGAATTGAAGTGTTTATTTTGTTGTGTAATTTTGTACCCTCTGTCTGGAGTAATTTTGAGAGTGTGATTTGGTGTTATGATGAGAGAGATTTAAGTAGAGAATTGTATGTTAATAAAGAAACAGAATTGTATGAATTGAAGAGAAAGTATGACGAGTGGAAAATAAGGTTAGAAGCGTGTCTAGATAATAATGATTTAATTGATGAGACAAAAGTAAATAACCTAATAATGAATATAATTACTGATGGAGACTTGACAAATGTACCTAACGTTGACATGTATTATGATTATTTTGGTAAGATGAATGAATTTGGTTTTTTTGGTTACAACACACAAAACAGTAATTTGTGGGGTAATAAAATTGAACAGGTTACATAAAACAAAGACTTATCTGGGACGATGGAGGCTAAACTATAAACAATGAATGGACAGTTATAAATATTTTGTTTTGTGGTTTTGACATGGCAGATTTGGACAATGAAGTGCGGAAAAACTGAACAGTTAATAACAAAAGTTTGTATTTAAACATTTTTCTTGCCTCCAGAAACGATTAAGACTATAAAATAGGTTATTTACCTTCTGTCGACGTTTCTTAAAATCCTTTTAGGATGACTCGAGTTTCGACACCATTTGGTGTCATCATCAGATCAGAATATGAATTAAGTTAAAACATCTTGATGCATGTGCATCTCGTCAGATATTTAAAAAAATTAAAAACAACATAACATTATATAAAACAATAAATAAACTATTGATGAATATAAACAGTTGATGAATATATAAACAGTTGATGAATTAATCAATTTGACAAAAGTAATATTAGAACAAAATTACTTTACTTTCGAAAACAAATATTATTTACAACGGGATGGTTTAGCTATGGGATCCCCATTGTCAGGCATCCTGGCTGAAATTTACCTAAATCATATTGAAACAAACAAAATTTTATCGACTAAAAACAAACATTATAAAAAAAAAAAAAAAAAAAATTTTATTTTACCGACGATATGTGGATGACACAATAATGATTTACAATGGCAATTGCAGACAATTAGAAATGCTTAAAAAATATATGAATACTATTACAAATAATCTACAATTCACATTAGAAACTGAAATGAATAATAAAATTAATTTTTTAGATTTAACTTTAACTAAAATAAATAATAAAATTAGCTATAATATTTACAGAAAACCAACTATCACAGATCATTCTATTCACGCCTCATCGTATCACCCTATGTCACATAAAATGGCTTTTTTTAACTGTATGATTCATAGATTGCTGGCATTGCCCTTATCTACAGATGATTATAACAGTGAACTAAATGTTATCAAGCACATAGCATTGGCCAATGGATACAAAAGTCATATAGTAGATAGATTAATTAATAAAAAACAAAATAAACCAATAAATACTGATGTATCCAAAGAAAACAAATACATTGCTATAGAGTATGGTGAAAATCTATACCATACTTTAAAAAACCTATTAAAAAAGCATAATATTACATTGGCCTCAAAGGCAAGTAATAAACTTGAGAAAAAACTTACTTTTACTAACAAAAATATACCCTCCGATATATTTGATGGTACTGGTGTATACAGACTTAATTGTTCTGATTGCACACAGTTCTATATAGGACAAACAGGTCGTTCTTTCAAATTACGCTATAAAGAACATATCCCAAGCTCCAAGTCAAATGTAACAAGATCTACGTTTGCAGAACATTTGAGCTCATATAACCATAATATAAAAAGTATCAATGATAATTTAGATATCCTACATAAATGTAAAAAGTCACTAAAGCTGGACACCCTTGAAAGATTCGAGATATACAAGGCCATAAAGAAGGATCACAATCGTGTCCTAAATGAAAAAGCGATACATAACAATAATGTTTTATTTAATAGAATCGATCTTATGGAACGAGAGATTGGCTATATCAGATCGATAAGATTGAACCGAGGTCAAACCGGCATTGATTAGTTTTACCGTGGGGTGCGTTCCTGTACAGGTTCGTTTGCGGCCGCGTTGTTTTTATATTCTTTTGTTAATGTTATTTTATTGTGATATAGTTTATTTATTGTTTTATATAATGTTATGTGTTGTTTTTAATTTTTTTAAATATCTGACGAGATGCACATGCATCAAGATGTTTTAACTTAATTCATATTCTGATCTGATGATGACACCAAATGGTGTCGAAACTCGAGTCATCCTAAAAGGATTTTAAGAAACGTCGACAGAAGGTAAATAACCTATTTTATAGTTTTAAAAGTTTGTAAATAAAAATGTAGTAAATTTATTTGTGTGCCTTGTAGAATGTTAAGTAAACAAGTATTTAAACTAATATTTGTGTTAAATGTTTCAGAGGTGAGGTGAAAGTATTGGGGTGTAGGGGGTAGATGTTTTGTGTATATCAATTTAAATGGACTGTAAGTATAGAAATTTTATAGTACGAATCAAGTATAGTAAAAATGTTTAGTTGAAATAATTGTGTTAAATACAAATGATGATTAATTAAAACAACTTAATAATAACGGAAAGATGATATATAATAATTATTAATAATAAATTTGAAAATTTTAAGAAAATTCAATGGTAGGAGGTTTTAATTTTTGTACTTAATATTTTATGTTAATGAAGGTTAAGCTAGGGATATAGGGGGTTAAAACACCATCCAAACTAATAATGTCATTTAAGTATAAATTACTAGTTTTAGTGTTACAAAAGGTATTTTACTTGTGATTCCCCAACTTTTCGGGCGGTCACGGCCTCACCGAACCCTGACCGTGGAATTGGTTTAGCTTTAACACCTATGGTTGGGGCACATTACATTACGCGCTGCCTTAACTGGCCATAGCTGTTATCGTTGTCAAGGTGAACTTTGAAATTGACGGGGGGGAAATAAGGGGAATCACCAAACTAGGGAACAGCGGCTACCACTCTGTCTGCATGGGGGCAGCAAAGCCAGGTGGTAGACCCGTTTAAGGGCGTTTAATTATAAACAAGAATATGCTGATATTCATAACGTTAAAATGTAACTGCCGAAGCAAAGACACGGAGATGTCAAATTACTCCAAAATATGCAGTCTTTGTGGAAGCGAAAAGGCGCTACAGTCTTACATAACTTGCAATAGAGTGTGTGGATGGGAGGTGTCTCAGATGAGCCACGAATTTAAATTTTATAACATAAAAATTGCTAACTCTAATTTTGATCAAATAAAAATGCTTGTGTTCTGTTTAAATAACTAGATGCTCATACATTCACTATAAGGTGTTCATGCAATGTTTTAAATGTACTATTTTATTGTAGTAGGTTAGACATAAGGATTGATAAAAGTATATGTTTTGTATAATTTGTGTATTTTGAAACTAAGTAGGTAACTAAACCGACTGACAGGCGGTTAACATAAATTATCAGAATCAGAAAAAAGGGGAAACAAGGAGGTTAGAAGTAAGGATTGATAAATATATATATTTCATGTAATTTGTTCAATGTTGAGATGTGTTTTCATTGTGTTAGGAATATCAGCTGATCAGCAATAAAATGTCACTGGTATGTTGGTTATAAATGTTCCAGGTAATTGATGTTTAATGCAATATTTCAATGTATTAAAGATATTGTTTTAAAGTAATGAGAAAAGTAATTTGATGAATTGAGAAATAAAGTAATAATTTGTGAAAGCTAATAAAAGATAGTTTTGGGTGATGAATATTTTGTGGGACATATAGATCAGTCCAAGTTGAAGTCAAAGTTAAAGGGGTAGTAGAGAGAAAATATTGTTTTGAGTTAATGTAATGTTGTTTTGAGTTAACGTATGTTATAGAGTTTTGAGAAGTATTGATGTTGACACAGTAGTCACGGGAAATATATGTAGAATATTGAGTGATATGTTGTTATTTTGTTGTATTTGAAGTGAGGTAATAAGATTGAGATTTTGGGGATGGCAATTTTGTAGTAGGGGTAGTGTAATGTAGGAGTCCGCAACAAGGTTGGGACAGGAAGGGACCGATTTAGTGGGAAGGGGTTGCCTCAGGTAGAATCCAGGGACCAGATAATGGGAAATGAGCTTTTTGGTGGGGGGAAACACGTATCCTAAGTACAAAGGGTTAGAGAGTATTTTTTTTATATATCGAGAGAAGGTGGCGAATTGAGTTTAATGATAAGTTGGGTTTAGAGAGTGTTTTGAGAGATGTTTTTGATAGAGATGGGTGTCATGTGAGTTACAGTTGTTAGAGGTTAAAGTCAGAGGGAGAAAGATTATATATGTATACAGATCAAGTAGTACAGTCAATGAGAATAAATAATTTAAATCACCCACAGTAATGGAGAATAAGATTGTTAAATAAAGAAATAGATTTATAATAAATATATAAAATTTTTTAATTACAACCAGTGACAAAGTTTGATAGAATTTGGAAAAGTAGAGTTGGAAAATGTTTATGTGGATAATTTAAATTCAGAATAATTTGATGGTTATTTATAATAATATTTTGTTATTTTATTATGTTTTGTGTTTCAAGTTAGATTGTTACAGATGTCAAATGTATTTTCAGATAGAACCTGTACATAACGTATGTGGGTCAAGGTTTTTGAACTTGACCTAGTTTTGATCAGCTGACAGTGAGGTCATATACAGACTAAGCTTGTTTAGTATGGAGGTTAATTCAACTTTTGTTTTTTGATCAATTTAAACAAATTTTAAATAATTTCTATATGTAAAGGAAACATTTTAATGAATTTAAATTTTTTTTCTTCGAATTTTAAAATTTTTTGGAAAATATTTTTGTGAAAAAAAAAAATTTTTTTTGTGCCTGCCAGCTAAGGGATATTGTAAACTTTGATTATTTTATTGTTTGTGTACTAACCATGTTTATTTTTATTGAATTATGCTATTGAATTGTATTGTTAGACTCTAGGTGATCACATGGTAGGTTAAGGATGTTCTTAATTATAAGAAATGTTTAAATTGATTTATTTTAAATAACAGAAAAAACCAATGAAGAGAATAATTTAAAATATATACAAAATTTTGATTTGATTTTAAATGAAAACAACCAATGGGTTGTGATTTAAATAAATTTTAAAGAATTTTTCAATTTGTAATATGTAATGTGAGTGTGTGTGAGCCCAGTATCTGCTAAAGGCAGCCCAGCTTGCATACAAGGGGAAACATATCGGTGGAGGATCTGGCATAATCTAAGCCAGGGATTGAGGATTTTTGGGGGTAGAATGTTAGAAGGTGAGGTGTGCTGTGGTACGGGTCTGTTCGATTTATCGGTGTTGGGATCTCTTACGGAGAAGTCCAGTGATCTCGTTCATATGCGTCCATAGTTGCCGAGCCAGGGGGGTCGTTTACCCATGCAGAGTAAGAACTAAAAGGGGGTTGTTGGCACCAGTTCCTCGCTGGTCCTCTTAGGGGTTTTATCAATGAGATTTCTTCTGTTTTGGACAGAAGAATTCTCATTGAGGGGGTATTGTAACGTGTCAAAAGTGGGTAATTTTATTTATTGCATTTCTGGGGTATTTGTATTTTATTTTATTTCAGTTTTCGGGGTTTCATAAAAATGTTGCAAGTTAATTCCATTGTAACAGACCACGTGTTGACTGAAACCGTTTGGAACAAAGCAGCAACGTAATATTCCGTTGTGAAATCAGTGAAGTATGCAGCCACCCTAAATTTCTCAGAACTTTGTTTAAATGTGACAGTGCACGCACGCGCAACACCGGTCCGCGCTCGGAGTGACGCCGCCGTCCAAAAACCAAGATGCCAGGAGAACAATTCTATTCACAGTCTCCTTGACTGAGATGGAGGAAACGTAGCTAAGGACCGCCTCCTTTTAATGACGTCAGACTGGCAGTGCCTAATATCGTCGGCACTCACTACCGAAATAACCACTATGTATCATGAATAGAGTCGGTAGAATACAACAACTCAGCTATGAACGGCGACAAAATTCGTTGGCAGTGAACCACAGCTTCCGCCCGTTAGGCAGTCTACGTTAGGCGGTACACAAGCAACCGACTTCAGCTACAGACGCCGACATTTTTTTGTCCGGACCCGGTCTGTGTAGTTTATAAAATGTAACTGAGTCAACAATAGAATACCGACCGGGACCCGGGGGATCTATGGATAATAATATTATAAATTGGTGCAGTGGAATGGTGAATTAACGACCGTGGAATCGGGCAACTAACCACGTGTTCGGTCGGCAGTGTTAATCGGGTTACCGCAAATAAAAAACATAATTTCGTAAAACACAAATAAGGGGGAATATGTTAAATTGTATGTGTGTGTGTGAGAGCAAAGCTGGGCTGTTTTCCATAGTGTAAAAGTATTAAAGGGTAAGGTCTATGTAAGTAATTCAAAATGTGTTTTGTAATCTTTATTGTAGTGTGTTTTGTATTCAGGAATTCCGTTCTCATGCAAGTAAAAATTATTCATTTCATAACCAAAATGTGTTAGACTAAGTTATTTCGTCATTACCACTTCTCATTTCTGTGCTGCAAGATTCGTCTAACGTTCCGGGATCTTTCTGAATTATTAATTGGGTGTGGTCAGATAGCGAAATTGTCCCTTTTTATTTAAGGTGGAGTATAAAGGTTTTCGATATTTTTACCTATAAAAAATAATCGTGGCGACCTTGGTCTTCTGAGAGAAATTTAACACGAGGTAAGTAGTTGCGAAAGCAAACAGGTAAGTTCTGGCAGTGTATTTTATATATTTATATATTTCGATCTCTCTTTTATATTGTCACAATTTTATAGTTACTTGTACAGATAATTTACTGATATGTAGAAGCAAATTATGGAGCACGTCCATAACAGAAATCAAAAAAAGTGGGGCACAATGGTTGGTTCGCATATCATGATATTTTCATCACAGTATTTCCATAAACTAACAAGATGCTATTTATCTCATTAACTATATATAACTCTGGTTCTGACAGATGTTCTTTTCTAATGCAAAAACATATTGCTTTTTCCCTTCTGTACCAACTTAGACTTGCCAAGAAATTAACAGTTTCCATCTCAACAACAGTTACACCTAACAGTAACTCACCTAAGAACTCCTCACAAATATTAAAAAACTTAATAATTAAACATTACCTTATTAAACGTCTTGCAACTTCTCCTTGTTTTGTCCTGACGCGTTTCAAAACCTAAGGTTTCATCTTCAGAGGATAATCACTCTTCCGTCGTCAAAAGTTAAAAATTAATGACACAATGACACACATACACATAATTTACACTACAAACTTGGGCCTTTTCACATTGCACAGTGCGCACTGTATGGTGGTCCAGTTCATACTGTCACACTTATCAGAACTCAGGTCCAAGGTGTATATTTATTAATGTTATCTAGTATTGTCTTGTGTCTCGAACTTAAGAGCTGTATCAAATAAATAATGTGATTTGAAAGATAACTGATCATTTAGAACATTTTCAGGATTGGTTTTAAATGCCTTGTAAATCTTGTATTCCTCGAGTGTGTCCATACGACGTCCCTTGGCACAATATAAGGGCTTGAAATTAGTGTCAAAATCTGTATACCCATGGTTAGACTCCATGAGGCGATGAGCGTAGTTGGATTTAATACGTTCTAACTTTGTAATTTTGCTCTTAGGCAAATGTTCCTTAAACCGCTCTCAAAACCATCTGCCAGTTTGGCCTATATATATATATATATATATATATATATATATATATATATATATATCTTGTTGCAGTCATTACATGATAGCTTGTATACACCTGTTTGTTTCTCTATATCATGTGTTTCTGTGTAATTAGATAAGCTAATCAATATAATATAAATGAGCTAGCTGAGAGAAATATAAAAATTTATAATGATGTATTAGAATATAAGATTATATAATACGTTTGTGTGTAATATAAGAGTACTAATTATGCGTAATAATTACGTGCAAATAATAATGATATTGAATCGCAAAACAAATAAGAAATTTTATTAATAAATATTGAAACGATTTTTAAACAGATTACATAGCGTTATTATTATTATTATTACACCTATCATCATATCAACACACGCATTTAATGTGATGTAGTGTTATGTAAAGATTTGTCATACAGTAAAATCATTTGTAGTGTTGTAAAATAGCTTCCAAAAACATGGGCTTAACACATTGAAATCGTTAAGTGTTATAAATGTCGCCTAAGAACGTGTGGCCCGACCATGGAATTTAATAATTTAAAAAAAAATTTAAAGTTAAATGTATGCTCTAAACAAAAGTGTGTTAAATGCAAAAATATATTGTATGTAATAACTAATATTATATGAAATATTATTTGAATGATATTTCAAATTGGTGGGCCAGGGGCGTGCTGGCCCACCGGGACATGTCCCAGTGTGCCCTCCTCTCATGGCGCCCTCGGTGCCCTCTCGCCATCGGCCTAATAATGTAAAATATTCATATTGGAGAAGTTATTAGATTTAGGAAAATAAGACTAAGCATTTGAGATAAATGGTATGAAATTATCGTTCAAATCGCTTACGTATTAAAAAGCAAAATATATGAATATATAGAATTAGTGTGAGGCTAATCGATCCGATTAATTCCGTGCAGAAAATGGTACAATCGCCTACTGCATATTGTATCGCGGAGGTGGCAACTCTGACTAGCTGATCTGCGCATGCGCCTCGGCCCGGCGTCAGTTGTCTGCTCTATGTTGATAACTGAAACGTGACACGAATGAATGGGCTTATGCAGTTAGTTATGCAGTATGCTATGTAATATATGTTTCAACTCCGTGGTGTATTAATTATTATGGAGTGTTTTGTTTTACTTTAGGTATTAGTGTAATAGTGTTCAGTGACGATATATAGATCATCGTATACAAATGTGCTAGTTACTCTATTCAAGGTAAGTTAAAGTATCATACCCATCAAAACAGTTTGGAGTGGAGGATTTTAGAATTTTGTTTATGTTATTTCACACTTTAAAATTATTTACTATCGAAAATCATTGTGAAAGCCATTTTGGTCGTTCACCTTCTCAAATATTAATAATTAATTGGTGTTTTTAATACCAACCTAATAACCTGTGTATTGAAAGAAAAAAAAAACACTGGATTGTTAGTATCCCTGAATCCCTAATGTTATGCTTGATCTTACATTTTTCAGTAACTTATCTGCCCTTCCCTAACTAGGCCTTAGCAAAATCAAAATTTTGGACTAGTAGGCCTAAATTCCAGAAACAATGCATTATGCTTCAGTGTACACAGACGTTATTACATACCACTGCATATTGCAAACTAAATCAGCTGATAAATCTTTATAATAATAAAAGAAACAACAGATCTACAGTAACTGTCAAACAGCTTGTAGAGGTTATGTTAACAATAAAAATAACAACGGTTGCGCTCTAAGCCTACCTTCTAGCCAGGCGCTAAAAAATAATATTAATCTTATTTATATACATATGCCAACCTAAACTTATTAGGTTGAATATTCTTAATTCGCCAAATTATATGTGTATCAGTCTTGGTATTGGACTCGCACAAAGTAGGGCTACAACAAATCACTTTGAAACGTTTTTCCCTTTCGAAATAACGGCCATTTCTCTGAACTTTTAGAGCAGTTTTTCATTTCTAACATGTGTTATTAAAACAATATACCCCTTTACAATATTTTTATTTGAAATCTTTGTGAAGAAAATTTAATAAAGGCATTAACGGTATTTTTATACTTTTACTGTAGGCCAAAAATAACGGTAGTTCAAAGACCAGAGTAAGACATAAT
This sequence comes from Magicicada septendecula, assembly GCA_034769895.1. Taxonomy (NCBI): domain Eukaryota; kingdom Metazoa; phylum Arthropoda; class Insecta; order Hemiptera; family Cicadidae; genus Magicicada; species Magicicada septendecula. The sequence continues at coordinate 318,267,583 of CM068376.1, read as the reverse complement.
AGGTATATTATCATTATTTTGCAGCAATGAACATAATTGGTTATGACTTAGTCGCATTTTTCTTTTTTTTAATATTGTTATTTTTCGACCTACAGAAAAAAATCGCCAATATTTTTGTCATAATATTTAAAGTAGATTTTGAAATGAAAAAATATAAATTTGAATATTGTTTGTACAATGTAGGGACCAATGGTCTTAATATATATGCATTGTGTAGTTTTTGTTATTATTTGACACCTTAAATTATTGTTTTATGTTTCCAGAATACCAATATTGATGAAATGGAAGATAAAAAAAAGAAAGAAAAGTGGTTATGACTTTAGAAAAGAAAAAAGAAATAAGATGTTGGAAGAATCTGCTAAAGCATGTCCCAAAATAACAGCGTTTTTATCGAAACCCTCAGATTGTGGAGCAACACCATCACTTGAGATTGAAAATGATAATGAACTATCAAGTCAAGGAAGAGCTAAGTCGGCAAATTCAATTGATGAACAATGCCTTGTAAAAGAATTTCGTGAAATTTGCTTGAATTCACACAATGTAGAAACAACTTCTGAACAATTACCAGAACTAGTATCATCAACTTTAAAACCGCATTCAAGCCAAGGAACTTCATTTGATAAACCAACAGAAGATATTGATTACTTTAAAAAACCATGAGCAAAAGACTTGACATTATACTTGGCATTCCACCCAGTTCAGCCTGATCAAAAGAGCTGCCTTTTGCAGATAGAAAATCAATATTTGAAATTGAAGAAAGTGAGACTGGTAACCAAAACTTCTGAAGGCAGTGGTTATCCTACAACGATAAAACACAACAACTGTTCTGTTTTCTTTGTGTTGCATATAGCAAATCCAGTTCAGTATTTTGCTCTGGACAGAGTGATTGGAAGCATGTCCATCAGAGACTACAGGAGCACAAAACCTTGAAAACTCACATAGAATCTGTGAATTGGTTCATAATAATAAAAGATAAGAAAAGTTTGCCCGATCTTATGTTTGGGAAGCAAATGGCCAAAAGAAAACAGGAAGTAAAAGAAAGACAACATGTAGTAGAAACAGTAGTTGATGTTTTGAAGCTTATAGGGAAGCAAGGTCTTCCTTTTCGGGGAAAGGTAGAATCTGCTCATACTCTGGATGACGACTCAGTTAACCATGGAAATTTTTTAGCAATTATTCTCATGTTAAGAAAATATGATGCGGTTCTAGAGAAGCATTTGAGCAATGTGGTTTCAAAAAGTAAAACCAACCTCCAAAACAGGAAACCCCACAAAAATCAAGAAAGTAAGAAAAGGCCAGCAGGAAGAGGAGATCAAGTTACTTTTTTAAGCAACAACACAATTGTGAAAATCTTACAACACATAAAAGAAGAAATTAAAAGAAAAATAAATGAAGAAGTAGAATTGGCAGGGAATTTTTCTATTCTAATGGACACTACAATAGACGTTTCAAGTTATGACCAATGTGCATACGTCTTACGGTATGTGAAGGGTTCTGAAGTCGTAGAAAGACTACTATCTGTAAAGAGTGTGGTTTGCACAACAGGCAAGGATCTATTCCAATCATTCAGAACCGTTTTGAGTGCATCCAACATACCAATAGAGAACTGCATTGCTAATGCATTTGATGGAGCTTCTAACATGAGTGGTCAGTATAAGGGATTGACAGCAAGATTATCTGAAGTAATTCCAAACCACATTCACACTTGGTGCTATGCACATGTGCTAAATCTCGTTCTTACTGATACTGCCCAATGTCTCATTGTAACCATATCATTTTTTGACGTACTTAAAAAAACTGAAGTGTTTATGAAGGATTCAATTAAAAGACTACAAAAGTTCATTGATGAAAACCCTTCTTTTAAACTGGAGGCTATTCGCATGACCAGGTGGCAGAGCCACAATAATGCTACGGTAAAGATGTTTGGAAGGATTGACAATCGGAATGGTTGTGAAAACTCTCAGACTACAAAACTCATCTTCCTAGAATTAGTCATTGCCTTGTTCAAGATATCGAGTTGTCCTGAGTACAACTCTAAAACAAGAACTAATGCTGAAGGTCTTCTCACAAAGTTCACAAGTTTTGAAACAATATTAGTAGTGATGTTGTTTCTGCAAATTTTTAAGATAACTACTCCTTTATCTGACTACTTACAGACTAAGAATCTTGATTTTGTTCAAGCATGGAGGCTCATTGAAACTTCTCACTTAAAACTCAAAGAACTACGTGACAAGTTTGATGAAACTTTACAAGCTGCAAGAACATTTGTATCCGTAATGACTAGAAACTTAGATGAAAGTGCCGAACGAGATGAATCTTTGGAAAGCATTTGCATAGAAAGTGAGTTAAAAGAGAAGCGACAGAAGAAAGTGAAAAAGCTACCTGAAGAAGTTGTTGGTCATGAAAATGTTGGTCATACACCAGAAGATGGTTTTAGAATATCAACATTTTACTGTGTCATAGATACTCTTAGAATACAATGGAAAGCAGATTTCTCCAGCACAAAACTTGTACTTAGATCTAGCCTGGTTTGACCCTAAGCGGTTGGTAATAAAGAGCCCTTGCCTCCCAAAGCCTTGGACAAAATAGTGGAGATTCTTCCAGGACTTGACAAAGGAAAGCTTGTTGAAGAGATTACTTCATTTGCTGATGTATGGCCACGAATAAGCAACAAGACAATCAGTGATGAGTATCAAGAAGAAGATCTCACAGAACGTGATTTGTCTGATGATGACTTCGACGAAGAGGAGAGCCCAACATTTCAACCTTGCAATAAAAAGGAGTGCAATTCTTGCTTAAAATGTGCTTACAAAGTGCTTCTTAACTATAGCATATACTCTCGTCAGTACAATGAACTGTTCAAAGTATACAAGCTGCTCTTGACTATCCCGATGACTCAAGTAACATGTGAAAGGGTTTTTTCCAAGCTCAAGATTATTAAAACAAGATTAAGATCCACCTTAAGCAATGAAAACTTGGAGACATTATTATTAATGCAATCTGAAACAGATATATTAAACTCCATAGACAGTGACACCATAATTGACAAGTTGTGTCAATCAAGCTCTGAAATGAGATGATTGCTTAGTTTTTAGATAATAATAAAACTAAGCAATTTTGAATTCGATTTTGAATGACTATTCAATGAATTCTAATGACAGTATGATATAGGTATTCATTCATTTTATATTTACCATATTTTATATTTTGTTAAACTACACTTGAGCTTAACAAGTACCTGATGATGTATTCAGTTCATGAAATAAATCCTGTTTATTTCATGATGTATGATGTATTCAACAAATGTGCATATAGTATCTAGGCCTATTAATATATACATATTATAGCAACGAAATTCGTGATGTTAATTATTTTTCCCCTCTCTTCATATTTAAAGCTGTTTTACAACGCACAAATTTAGAATGAATGTTTCGTAAGAAAAATTTGGACTTACTCATCTCAGGTTTTAAATAAATAAATAAATACACCATAGTCAGTTGGAGAAATCAGAGGACTATGTCGAAAATTCTGACTATGCTGTGAAAATAAGTTTAACATAGGAGGGCCAGAAAATTCGAATGAAGTAACTATAACCCTTCCTGTAATTTAAATATCATCATTGTTTAATCCAAATTTTTCAATCAGATTTTTAATTAAAGCCTTCTAAAACGATATCATTAGATCGTCTAAAATCGTGTTTTTAGGCATCTTTTAATTCAAAATTGAGGGGGTAACCCCCCTTTTGGGGGGAGTATGCCAGACCCCCAGGTTGTCGGCACCCCCATACCTGTCTATCCCCTGGCTTGGGGTAGCCAGCACGCCCCTGGGTATAACAACACAACTGGCGCTCAACAGGTAAATTGTAAATGAAGAGTAATCATAATAGTAATGTAATAATATCAGTAATAATAATTAAAATAATAAATAAAATATAGTAGAACAGAATCACCAATAATAATTATTTAAAAATATAAATAATAATAAAAATAATTCAACATGGCAGAATCAAAAGGTTTTGATACGGAGGCATTTCAAAAGACGATGCTAGCCTGGATGGACGAATTAAGTATAAAACAAACAAAAAATTTTAAAAGAAGAATTAAAGAGAATATAAATGCAAAATAGATAAACAAACGGAAAAAATAAGTGAATTAAGAGAAGAATTAAAACAAGAGATCTTAGATAGTACTATGCGGTTAGCAGATAAAATTATTGACACAAATACGCTCATTGATGCAAATAAAATCAAAACAACACTGTATGAACAAACTATTGTAATCGAAAATAAGCGAGAACAAACGTTGATCATTAATAGTGACGATTCTAAGGAAATAATTAATACTAGAGAAGAGTATAAAATAAAAACTCAACAATCATACCTCATTAGCAAGAATATCCAATTTGCTGTACACACACACAGATTAAAACAATTAAAAAAGTAACATGTGTAAAACAATTGGATCTCATCACTTCCGACGAGAGTAAACAACACAATTATCGACAGTACGATAATCGCAATAATTATAATTACAACAGTGAATAAGCGACACACAAAAGTAGGTCACACACCGACAACTGCTAATACGGAATGCGTTCGTCACGAGAGACGAAGGGGAGAATTCATCTTGCTGACAGCTAAAAAAAATTCTCACCGTATGAACAGGCAGTTTACATGCTCAGAACAAACAATAACAAGAGGGTGCGAAACGGAAATAGCCATATAGATGACTACTCAACGACCATTATGACTGACGGCGGGGAACAATGGAACAATGCATATTTCCTGTGAACCAACGCAATGCATTGTGTAACTTAGAGAAGGGTGTGAATTAGAGGACACACGATGCTACTGTAAATAATAATTATTTGTAAGATACTACGATTTTAACTATTAATAAGATGCAAAATAAGATGTGAATAATATGTTAATAATAAGATGTAAATATGTCAAGAATTGCCATTTCTACGGAAATATAATATAATGAACTCTTGTGTAATGAAATGAAATTTAGCCAGAAGTAAGGGAGGAGATCTACAAATAAAGAAGAACGCAGTATGTTTTAGAAGAATGTGAGAAGATATACGATAAAGAAGATAATGAAATACGTCTATTACCTATTCAATTCGAAGCTAGCAGTGAACTAAGAAGAATGCTACAAAATATAATAAGAAGAATCAAGATGACAAAATGTCAATCTTTGTCAATTGTCAATACACAATTATTTGAATAACATCAATGACAATATGAAGTTTACACTAGAAGTCGAAGATAAAAGTAAATTAAACTTCTTGGATCTTACTGTCAGTAGGCATGGAAATAAGATTCAGTTTGGTATATACAGGAAGCCTACTGCTACTGATATCGTTATTCATGCTACATCCCATCATCCGGTGACTCATAAGATGACCGCCTTTCATAGTATGATCAGCCGTAACTTGTCAGTACTCCTTAGCTTACATGATTACTATAACGAGTTGAGTATCATTAAACACATCGCGTCCTCTAATGGTTACAAGGAATCATTGATAGACAGCATACTCAGAAAACGTAAGAAACATAAGGATACTAACACACGTGGAACACCTAGTGAGGGAACGCATAAATATGTCCTGACTCCTTACACAGATCTTATGCCCAAGATTGTAGCACCTATTCTGAAAAATAATGGCAATCTTATCGCTGCCTATAGAACAACGAATAACATTTTAAATATCTTGCGCACTCATGAACCTACAGCCCTCGAGAAGAAAACGGGAGTATACAAATTGATGTGCGATGATTGCGACGCGTTTTATGTGGGACAGACCGGCTGTGGTTTTTTAAAAAGGTTCGTTGAACATAGGCCACCCACCAGATATCGTGCCCTTGAAAACATGAAATCTAGTTTTGCTAAACATCTTGTTGATGAAAATCACGGCTATACTGATTTTAAGACTAACTTAGACCCCCTCCATATTTGCAATAAGGGATAGTATATGAACGCTCTCGAAGAATTCGAGATTTATAAAGCTTATAATAATAGTGACACCAGGCCATTTGTTTTGAATGATCAACTAAACTTTTAAGTCGAATGTTTTATATGATACTGCACTGCGACATCTTTTGGGCGATGAGTGATTTTACTTAGTGTGCGTTCAGCCAGCGTGAGGTGTGCACCTTGGAGCCTACACGTGTGCTTAATGTTGTAGTTTCGTTAATTTATTCAATGTGTGTTTTGGATTTTGATATTTTATAATGTTTGACGATTCATCCTCAATTGAGATTGAAGAGTATGTGTTTTACTCCTGAAGATGGGACAAGCTGTCCCGAAACATGTTGAGTATAATATAACATCGCAAGTATAAGAATTAAGCCTCTGACGGTGAGTAACGTAGTTTATTTGATTGACTGAACCATAGCAGCTAGGCTGGTAACCAAACCAAAAGGTACTACCTTAAACTGGTAACATTTATTTTTATATAAAAAGGCTGTGAATTTCCGACATTCTTTGGCTAACGGGATCTGCCAAAACCCACTCTTTAGGTCCAGACACGACATGTACTTTACTCCTTGACATTTTACAAATAAATTTTCCACATTGGGAGCACAATCGTAACATTTTTGTGTTATATTATTAAGATTTCGCATATCTAAGCAGATGCATATGGCGTTACTTTTTTTCTTAACGACCACCATTGGGTTTAAAAAATTACTATTTGCTCGTACCATAATATTATTCTCTAACATTTTATTTATTTCGCCTTCAACTTGTTGCTGATAATGTAATAGGATCGGATATGTTTTTCTTATAAATGTATTCTCGTCGCTAACTTGTATTTTATGTTCATAAACGTTGGTAATTGTGTGCTGTGTGTTGAAAATCAATTCATATTTATTTAAAATATTATTTAATTGGTTTCTTTGACCATCTGTTATCTCCTTATCGGGTGCTCTACCGTTAGCTGCTATCTTATCTAAGCGATTAACAGCTGGCTTCTGTAAGTCAACGGGCCTATATCGGTCAGCTGCGTTGTCATACTGACTTACCTTACTGAGCGAATAACCCAAATTAATTTTATGTTTTGTATTTTTAACTGTGCATTCTAGTGTTTTATTAGTGAAATCAATTGTAGCGTGTATTTTCCTTAATGTGTCAGTGCCTGCTATAACGTCGTACACTAGATTTTTGACTATAAGAACGGGTATCTCCTTTTCCATCCCTTGTGAATCTATTGTGATAAGTGCTTGCTTATTAATAGTTTGTGAATCACCTGTGACTGTCATGACAACAGTATTGTTGACAGGTAAGATCGGTGTTTTTTTTTAAATTGGTGTCTATGTTTGCTAATGCATTTTTCGCTGATTAAAGAAATTTGCGCACCCGTATCAAATAATACATTTCCGACACATCCATTAATTTTCGTTCTCACAACAATATCATTATCATTCTTATTTCTAGCATTTTCCACATCATCATCAACACAATTGTTATACATTAATTCATCTCTAATGTCAACAGGATATAGGCCAGAAGCAATGTATACATTCTTACTACTAGTATTGTTCACATAAGATTTTTGACACTGCTTTTCGTTATGGTATGTTTTATTTGTAATTTTAGTCTTAGTTTTATTTAGATTTTTCAATTTATCGCACAGACACACGCCGTGCAACCCTACTCGTTTTTTGGTTGCTCTTCACTGGTACTTGTTTTGGTAATTGCCGATACATTTCTTTGATTGAACTTTTAGAAATTAGGTTTGTTTTTGAATTGTTGTTGTTGTTTATGAGCTGGTTGACTATTACTATTACTGTTATTTTGACTGTCAACATTATCCCACTTGGTTAACAATAGGAGTAGTTCCTCCAATGATTTAATACCTTGTGTAACTACAGCAATTTGAATACCGCGTCCGAAATGATGGGCTAATTTATTTACCATCTCTGGCTCTGACATTTCTGGTTCTAGATACTTCGCACAAGATATGAGTTGGATTAAATAATATGTTCTTTAGACCCTTTTAAACTGGAATACCTACCAAACTCCAGCTGTATGCGAATTTTTTGCTGTATTTCGCTGTTCCAATATCTCGCCCTAAAATGTTGTACCAAATCTTGATATGTAACTATTTTATCTTGTACTACCATGAACCACTCAGCTGCAGTACCCTTTAATCTCCTGACTACATAGTTTATTTTATCCATCTCACTCAGGGTGTTGCCTATTGCATGTCTCGCTGGCAGTTTTTCAGGAAGAGAAGCGGATTTTCACTATCTTTTCCAAAGAATTTCAACTGTGAATTGTTTTCTTCTACAGTTCTATAGATGAACGTGGTCTGGTTCGCCGTGGTCGAGGTACTCTGGAGTCGGGTTAGCTGTGTTCCAGCTCCTGTATTCGCTGATCTTGTTCTGCTACAAGCTCACTCACCATAGATGTATGTTGAACTACTCTTTCCTCTATCCCAGTGATTTTAGCTTCACAGTCATTGATGCGAGAATTGTTCGCTTCTAAAGCGGTCTCAATATTGCTGCGAATTATTTCTACCTTTTCGCCTATATGTTTTTCGGTTGACTCTAAAAGTTGTTTATTTTGTTTTGCCTGGTCATGGACCGCGTTATATATTTTTTTATTCTAATCGTGAAGCGACTGCAGTGACCTATTTTGTTTTACTGCATCTTCTTTACTAGCCTTATTTTCTTCAGATATTTTCTGCACATTTGCTAATAATGCAGCTAATGTATTCTGTAATTCTAGTCCTTCGGCCATATTGATTATTTATTTTTATAAATTTAACAAATATTATAGTCTTTATTTATCGTAACGGCACTATTATTAAAATTTAATTTACTTATACTGTCAGTTTATGTTATTTATTAATATAGTCCAGTATCTCAATCAAATGTAAACAAGCTTAATCTAACACAGATACAAATAATAATTCAACCTCCACATAGACAATTACTCTATTGTTCAAATATCTGATAACAGCGAGCATTCAACTTTCATCTATACTCCCTGATAACATAGAATGGCACACACAAATAGTTTAATGAATTCATTTTATACACACTCAAATAATATTTTTTCTTTTACAACTAATGCAAAAAAATTGAGCCCAATGTTGGCCACCGCCAAATATCCTTATGCAACGGTTCAAATTTGATTATACTAATAAGGATATGGTGAGTGTGTGAAATTTACAAACACGTCAATATGGAGGAGATGAAAAATTATTTATTATACACACAAATAGTTTTTTTAAAGATGTATATATATTATAAATTGTCATGTATTGATAATAGAAATAATTGTTTGTATTGTTCGATAATATAAATCGATTTTACTTGGTTTCTGCAACGTCCTCCTCTCCTTTCGTCGCTCCCGTCCTGGCGTCCTCTTCTTCAGCGTCACCCCTTCCTGGTGTCCTCTTTGTCCTGGTGTCCTCTTCGTCTTGTCATCCTCTTCGATGGCGGGCAGCTCCAGTGGCGATATTTCAATGAGTCTCGTTGTTATGTTTGACTGCTAACATTAATTAGTTTCTTCATAAATTGTTCACTCACAATGATTATAAATTTCACTCGTACAGTTTATTATTAATTTATATTTTATATTTTCTTAATCTCAGGATTAATATGGGTATTAATTAATGCGGTGCGTTTAATGTACACCTTCCATGATATCTTGAAGTGTCTTTAAATTCCCTAAGCAGATATCTTAACTTACACGAAAACAACACTATATTATATTTTAAATTTTATTTAAATATTTTACCCACTCGGTTCTTAACACAAAACTTCGTTAAGTATTACCAAGGTTTATTTTATATGTGTTATTTCTAGGTTTATAAGAGAACAACTCTCTTCACCAGGCACAACTTCCCCTTGCAACTTCTACAGGCAGACTGTGTCCATCCTAACTCTACAACAATTGAATATCACTGAATTTAGTGTATTCTGATAGGCTATGCCTAAGTCACATGACTGATGGAACAAACAGATATACAAATTTCATGAAAAACTTTGTATAATTTAGCAAAGTCCTGCATGGAAATTATCTACAAATTTTATTACCCCATCATTGCATCATTGATAAGAGTTACAATTGAGTTTTTCTTCCCTTAAAAAAACATTTCTAAAATAGTTATGAACCTCAGAGTATACACAAATTAAAGCTATTTACCTAAATAATTCCTTGTCAAAGTTTCACGTCAATCGGTTAACTACCACTGAAGCTATAGCGATCACAGATTATCACACGCGCACAAATTCACACAAAAAATACATGACAATATAGAACACCTTTTTATGAAGAATTTGGTATACCCTACATGCTTATCCATTTCTAAATACAAAACTTACGACTAAAAGACAAAATATTACATAAAACCAATTTAAACAAGAAAATGCTCGTCATCCATGTGCTCTGATATAAACAACATAGCTTATCATTCTGTGTTCTGTTGCTATATATATATATTTCAATCTCTTTCTGCTATAGTCCGTTTCTTGATGTATATAATACTTTAATATTTATAACTAAATTTACCTCAAGATATACTTTTTTCCTTTATATATATATATATATGCAACAATACATATATTTGCATATTTGCCCAGGGTGGTATGTTTGTAAATATTGTAATAAGACGAGATTATGTCCTTTGGATTATAAGCCACACGTTGTTGGCGTAAATTTGTAATTAGACGAGATAGGTCCTATTGATTCTTGTTGTCTGTTTTATTATTTATTATTATTAAAGTTTTGTTTTTATTATTAATTTTTGTTTTATTGATTTATTCCATCCAATTCAATCTATTATTGAATCCAATATGATTAAATCAGTTCACTTACTCTTTGACGTTGTTTATTAATTTTGTTTAGATTGTTTAGAATGTTTTTTGTTCAATATCTTGAGTTCATATCTGAATAAGTTGCGCTGACTTTTCTGCCATTAGCTGCGGTGAGTCGATCGGTACATTCCTGTATAGACATTAACATAAACACAACATGTATATGATACTTACTATCAGTTGTAGTATGCTAAAGATATTAGATAATATTGTTGGTAAGAATCATTAAATTTGAATGTTCGCTCTGGCTCCTGGTACCAACCGTTTCTTGTTGCTCACCTAAGCTGTAATTCTATTATTTTCAATAAAGGTCAACACTTTAATTTGTTCGTAAAACAATAGTCGTTTATTTAACTCAAGTAGAATGATTATTGTTACAATGTTATTATTTATCTTCCTTTTAAAAATAATTAAAGTTGAACATGGACTCTTAATACAGTATTATTAAATTCTCAGGGTGGTATGACTGCATTTGGTCAAATCAATTATTTTCTGTTTGTAAATAGTTTGGTTATTATGCATTATAAAATTAGTAGGTTCTTTGAGTCTGCAAGATACACTTCTACAATAAAATGCACTACTGTGATAATGAGTAGGCGGAGAATAAAAATATTAATTGTTGCTTTAACATAACATAAAATATGAACGACTGTTCATTGTTTACAAATGAGGTTAGTAGCGGTTCATTGTAACCTTGCTTATTTAAAATTGATTAATTGATGCTTCTTTGAGGCATTACTTATTTAGTATATCATTATAATGTATTACATTCAGTGTTAAGTTCCTGAATAATCTCCAAGATTGGATATAAACAAAACAGGTAATTCAAATTAATTCGCTACGACTAGTGTACACTCATGTGTGGCTTTGAGTTTAAGTACTACAATTAAATACAATAACATCTTAAAATTATTAATCGTTAGGGTTCATTTTTCCCTCAACGTCTCTTCTTAAATTAATACAATTGATTTCAATCAAAGAATTAAAATTGTCATTATCAAAATCTTTCATTTGATTATTGTTTATTTTATTTTTTCAAAGTCCCCTTCCTTGTGGAATTTGGGTTATTTACTGATTAATTCAAACAAATTAAATCCGCTATTAGCGTTCCTTAATTAATTAATGATTTGTTATATAATATAATGATCATTTGTACTGATACTTGCTTATTCTGTTGATTCGAAGAATTAACACTTTTTTAACTTTTTATAATTAATTAATATTTTAATTAATTTTCATAAATGCACATCACACACTGCCTATACGTGTTACTCCACTCTCTCTTTTTTGCATAAGTTATTTTTATTTTAATAATTGTAAATAACATGATACTCACCATACATCCGGTGTGAACACGTGGTTCTACCACCTGCATTACTTTTATCTCTAGGGTCCAGGGCTTCGTTAAAGGAGAGACAGAGACATTGGGCTTTCGAAATAACAATATACACAGTATTGGGTTAAACAACTTGTGGTTTTATTTAGATTTGCAATTATTAACTTTCATGAAACAAAAATGGAGTCACGTCCCAACTAAAACAATTAACAAAATGGCGGCTTTATGACTTCCGCCTCTCTACCATATACTAATCTCATTATACTATTAGCTTTTTCTTGGCTTTATTTTTTCCACAAGAGTATTTTTCTAAAACTGCAGTATTCAATTTAAATTTACTTATCTCATTTTACTTATTTAGAAACATAAACCAACGCCTCATGATATTGCTTTTAAATGCCGGCATTCGTCTACTTTCACTCTCTCAATCTTACGTCTCATACATTGATAGTTGTTACATATTTGTTTAATAAAATTTTGAGCTCATATCAATGGTTAGAATTTTGAATTTTAAGACTTCCCTGAAATGTTGTGGTGGTGGCTTCGCCTCAGACGTTTTCCATGATTGGCGGCGGATGTTCGGCCGAACCTTGCTGTCTGTCTGTTTCTGTTTCACTGAATTTAATTTACTTCATTTTAAACGGTTCACTGAATTTAGTTACATTTTGTGATTACATTTTTACAAGTTTAGATCACTTCTGCTGGCGATAATTTGCCAGCCCACAATTGAACGTGTGTATGCTCTGAGTTGATGATAGAGACTGAGAGCGGGTCATACGGAAAATCTGCGTATGTGGTAGTGTCATGTCGTCACTGTCTTTTGTTTCATACGTCTGACGCCTTTGTTTTGCATCATACATATGAAGTTTTTACTTGTTTTACTACGTCTCACCATTGTTTTTCCAATTGGTTTTATATAATGTATGCGACGGAACGCACGTAGGCCATGACCTTGGATTCGATTTGCACTGACGAAACTGCGTTGTGTTGTTAGTTATTGGGAGAGTTGTTCTAACCATGTTTTATATGTGAAAATACAATAAAATATTTCCTTGTACCATAATTCCTTAAGACGGACGTTTGTACCGTCACATACGCATGAACTCCATTATAGAACACTTAAAAATAGACTGCACTGTCTTCTTGGTTCGACCTAACCTCAACTCGAAGTTTCGAGGTTAGCCTGTGTATTAACAGCTGTCGGCTGTCAAACCCACGCTGTGATGGCCGTTCCGCTAATGTGGAGTATCTCTCAAAGGTTGATGATGAACTGGCTATGGTTACCTGGTCAGGATTCGACACTTCGTATTTTTTAATGAGCTCTGATTGGCTAATTGTCTTTATGTCGTGTACTCTCGGTGAGGTTCGTCAAAATAGATGCTTAACATAGTGTCAGTAGCTGGGTTCAAGATATGATTTATTGGTCACATACCCAAGCGCAAGGGCTTGTCACTTTCTAATTTTTTCTTATAAGTCAAATATCTTATCTATAATTACGCTGACAATATTTTTATCACTCCCATCATTTCTATCTTTTGATTACGAGTAATTTGCATACCCTCATCGTATAGTTCTGATTTGGGGTTGATAAAACCGCTGTTAAGAATTGTAGTTGATTAATAAAGATGTTAAAATAAAAATTTTGATATGTAGATGCCTAGCTAAGTATTTTAATAATGTCGTGGAGTTAAATTGGCTAGGAACATGAAAATAATTGTAGATAAGTGGACTGTATTTAAACACATTTATTGTACGTAAATTAGTACAAATCGATTTAGCTTTGATGAAGCTTAGCTAAGCCTTCAGGCATCATGACGTATAAGAAAAAATTATATTTAAGAAATAAACCGCAATTATGCAACACTAAGACAAAACATGAAATAATTTAGGCCGATAGGCGAAACGCAACGAGCATAGCTAAACGACTGTTGTGTTTGAAAGCTCAGAGCACTGTGTCCGTCATATCTGCTAGTAGCAGCAAATTAAATTATGAATCAGATTAGCCAACCTTCCATCAATATAATTCCAACATTATTGTACATAACTGCCCGCAAAAATCGAGCAATTTTTTTTGTAATACATTGTTAACAATCTATATTATAAAAAGAAAACACAAGCATGCATGTTCTTACTAATAAAGATTAACCATTAGTAATTTGATGTCTTAATTATCGACATTGGAATGTCAGATAACAAAGATTATAACATTAAGTTGTCCAGAAATAAAACCTTGGACTGGTAGATAATGATAAAGTTAAACAGGCCAAAGTTGGCTTGCAAACTGATTCATACATGATTATAAACATGCATGAATCAGCAGACATGCATATAATGCAGAACATGATAGTTTGATAATGAATAATCTGTGACTCATCCTTTGATGGGCCAGATTTAAATTGCAAAATATTTATGCAAATCATGATTAATAATTTAAGCCAGTCAAAGCCAGCTGATTTATACATAATAAGATTGCATATTATATGAAATGAATGAACAAAGATTATTACAAAACATTACATGTACATAGAAACATAGATTAAGCATAACGCTGTAGTATAATAACTAAATAGCGCATGCTATACCAAACAATTGCAAGAATGCACAAATACATTGACATGCGAGAATAGATGAGACATTGTTGCATAGTTACAAGTACATAAATACAATAACATGTATGTCATAATCACAAAATACATGATAGAATACAACAGAATATATGTGTGTTGCATAATTACAAAATACATGAATACAAGGTATAAAATACAATATAATAGTACAAGTGACAAATGCAGCAAATATGTTCATGCAAAAATATAATGCATGTGTTGAGCAATTACCAGTAACACATGGAAATTCATAGAATAATGAAATAGCAATGCACAAATATCAATAAAAATGTGCAGCAAATATGCATATAAATATGATACATGGTTTGTATAGTTACAAAATATATGTGAATATTATACAACAAGATACATAACATAAGAATTAATACCATCAATAGACATAATACATAAACCACTACCAATAGCAAATATGAATATACAAAGTACATAGTATATGTGTCTTACAGAGTTATCAATACATGTAAATACAAGAATAAACAGTACACTACAATGATAATATAATAAAGTATAAATATAATAATATAATGCATGTTTGTACAATTACAAAATACATGCGAATTTGATATATGAGATGCACTACAATGAGATATCAATATATAACGTGTTGAAAAATGTTTGTGACAGCACATATCACCATAACTGAGGTCGGCCAAACTATAGTAAACAATTAAGTAATCAAAGAAGCTCATGGCCAAATAAAACATAATGTTGTGCTAAGTAGTTACATTGATATAGTGTCTACGGTTCGTCCCGCGCTGGTAACAAACATAACTTGTGAATTGGTCTGTGAAAGCTGCCAACAGGTGTGCGAACGTCAACTACCCTAATTAAATTGTCTGGTCCGGGAAACGTGGCCGTGATTACCCCAAATTTCCATGTTAATGGAGGCAAGTTATCTTCGATTAGAAGGACCAGGTCACCAATGGAGACGTTTTCTTTAGCGAACTTCCATTTGTGATGCTGTTGCAATTGGTGTAGGTAGTCGCGCGACCATGATTTCCAGATAGCTTGGACAAACTTCTGGAGAAGTTGCCAACGGCTGAGACGAGAGATAGGAATGTGTGACAAATCAGGATCAGGTATTGCCGTTAATGGTGCACAGATTAAAAAGTGGCCAGGGGTAAGTGGCACTGGATCGTTTACATCCGATGAAACGGCAAATAATGGACGTGAATTTAGACAGGCCTCTACCTGTGATAAAACCGTAGTAAACTCCTCAAATGTGAGTATAGACTTGCCGACAACACGGCGCAAATGATATTTCAAGCTCTTTATACCGGTTTCCCAAAGCCCACCAAAATGAGGTGACGAAGGAGGAATGAATGACCACTTAATACCGTGAGAAGTTGCAAATGATTGAATTGTTAAAGTGGCATCCTTGTTATGCCAAAGATTGTGAAGGTCAGGCAAGACGTTGTGGGCCTTCCTAAAGTTCGTGCCATTGTCAGAATACAATTGGCTAGGTATGCCCCTACGGGCCATGAAGCGACGTAAGGTGGCTATAAAAGCATTGGCTGTGAGGTCGGAAACCAATTCCAAATGAATGGCCCTAGTGGCTAAGCAAATGAATAGAGCCACATATGACTTGGACAGAGTTCTAGATCTCTGCCCGCCATGACGGATCATGAAAGGACCACCATAATCTACTGCACAAAATAAAAACGGCCTGGAGGGAGTTAACCCTAGGAGATGGCAAGACACCAAGCCTTTGAGCTTGATATTTAATATTGAATCTGAGACATTTCACGCAGCTACGAATGATGGAACGAATCACTATCTTGGCGTTTATAATCCACCAGCGTTGACGAAGTGAATGATGGACAAGTTGAGCGCCAGCGTGGAGACGTCGAATATGCTCACTCTCAATTATGAGGCGAGTGATGTGAGCCGAAGGATGCAAAACAGTAGGATGCTTATTATCATAGGGTAGCTGCGACTGCTGTAGACGTCCACCGACACGCATGATGCCGAACTCATCAAGAAATGGGTCAAGAGAAGACACTTTACTCCTTATAGAGACAGAAGCTCCATTTCGAAGCCAATTAAGCTCAGTAGCGAAATGGATCGACTGGGATTGCTTTATGAAAAAGTTAAGTGTAGAATGAATTTCAGTAGGGGTGAGACTCCCGAAATTTTCTTTGCCTTTAAGGATCTAGCATTTTTGATAAATCGAAAACAATAAGTGTACACGCGGGTCAGTCGGTGCAACGAGGAAAGTCCTTGGAGAGATCGATAGGTAAGATAGAAATTAGAGAAAGCTTGGAGGTTTGTTCTCCTCAACGGAACATTCAGCAAGCGGCACATTAGAAGGTGAAAAAACATTGGGCTCAGAAGATTGAGACAGACAAGTAGGACCATGCCACCAAAGCGAACAATCGCGCAAAACGTCAGAGTGGCATCCTTTAGAAATAATGTCCGCAGGATTATGTTGCGAATCAATATGATGCCATGTGTGGGTTTCAGTGAGACGCTGAATCTCAGCAACACTATTAGCGATGTAGGTCTTCCACCTAGAAGACTGAGCATGAATCCAATAAAGAGATACCATGGAATCGGAGTAGAGGTGTACGCTATTGACAAAGGAACGGAGAGCAGAGGTGACCTTGAATTGAAGTCGCGATAACAACAAACAAGCACAGAGCTCATTGCGGGGTAATGAAACCTGTCGAAGTGGAGCCACACAAGATTTAGAACACAAAAGGTGACAAGAGGCCAATAAATCTTGATAAATAACTCTAATGTAAATGCAACATCCATAACCCTTTTCAGAGGCATCCGCGAATCCATGTAATTCAATTAACATGGGCTCAGACTTGCTGCGTATGGAGCGTGGAACAATAATTTCACCAATTAAGTACAACTTGTCGCATAATGAACGCCAATACGAATATAATTGCTCAGAAATTGGCTCATCCCAACCAAGACTGCACAACCACAGTTGCTGCATAAACTGTTTGTAAAGGAAAACAATTGGACCAATAAGTCCCAATGGGTCGTAGATACCCGCTATAATTGACAGGATTCTTCTCTAAGAAATACTTGAATCAACTGGAAGTGACTTGATGTCAAACATGAATGAATCTGCAGAGTTTTTCCAAAGAATGCCCAACGTGCGCACATTGCCTTGTTTGTTTAACGGAAGTGATGAATTACCATGATTAGTGACTACATTTGGCTCATTTGAGGCCCATTTATGTAGAGTAAAGCCATACTGACTCAACAACTTACTTAAGTCAGATTTTAATTTGATCAAATTAGAAATGGTGTCTGCACCGGTCAACAAATCATCGACATAAAAATCATTAATTATAGATGAAGCAGCATCAGGAAATGAAGCTTCACTATTCTTACCAATCTGAATGAGGCAGCGAGTTGCCAAGAATGAAGCGCTAGCAGTACCGTATGTTACCGTACGCAGCACGAAATATTTAAATTGTTCAAGCGAAGAATCACGCCATAGAATACGTTGGTAATGACAATCGTTATCAGAAAGTAGAATTTGCCGATACATCTTCTCGATGTCAGCGATTAGAACATAATTGTGTGTACGAAATCATAAAAGAATGGAGAAAAGATCTTGCTGGACATTTGGGCCCACTAACAAAATATCATTGAGAGATAGACCATTGCTAGTTTTAGCAGAACCATCAAAAACGACGCAAAGCTTCATCGTGGAACTAGAATATTTAAAAACGGCATGATGAGGTAAATAGTAGGTATTTGAAACCTTGGAATCAACAGAACAATCTTCAACCAACGTCATGTGGCCAAGATCCTTATATTCCTGTATGAAATTTGAATATTCACGCGCAAGATCAGCATCACGCTTGAACCTGCGTTCTAAACTTAAAAATCGCGCTTCAGCGGTAGCATAGGAATCACCCAGCTGGGCATTTTCAGAAACAAATGGCAGTGAAACTACAAATCTGCCTTCATTATTACGATTAGTAGATTTAACAAAATGTTCTTCGCAAACTGAGTCATTAACAATGGGTGCATTATCAAGAACTGTTTCAGTCTCCCAAAACTTCTCAAGAGACGCTAGAATTTGCTCATCGTCGTTTCTTGCCAAAAACGGAACAGCAGGACCCTTAGAATGACAATGCTTAGGCAAATTGCCTGCTAGAATATAGCCTAACTTAGTTTCTTGTATGACAGGAAAGTTAGGACCACGAACATATTTGTTTGCTTGAATCAAATCTAAATAAAACTGCGCTCCCAACAATATGTCTATGTCAGCCGACACATTAAAATTTGGGTCAGCAAGGAAAATATTATCTGGGATATTAAAATGTTTTACGTCAAAAGATTGTGCTGGAAGTTTATGGGTTAAAGTAGATAACACTGCACATTGAGCATTAAAAGTAAAATTTTGATAACGGGAAACAATACAAACTGATACCAAATTATTAGCGCAACATGTTTCATTATTAATACCCGAGATTGGTATATTAGATTTGGTTAAATTAAGTTGCAATTTTTTTGCAAACGATGCAGTACAAAAATTAACTTGCGATCCTGCATCTAGTAGGATTCGCGCAAGTTGCTTGTTACCAGCGCGGTCGTTAACAAATGCGACAGCTGTAGATAAAATAACATTGTTCACTGATTGCAATTTAAATGAGCAGTAATTACTACTGCTGGCAGGACTGTAATTTAGTTCCTTATTTATATGAAGTAGTGTATGGTGCCGTCTGGAACAGACCTTACACGAATGCTTGATTTTACAATTAGGAGAAAAATGATCTGGTCTCAGACAATTAGTGCAGCATTTGTGCTTTAGTATAAATTGCCTTCGTTCCGATATGCTCAAATCGCGAAATTTGTCACACATATAAATTGGGTGACTTGCCTTGCAGTATAGGCATGAATAATTATTTGAAGTAGAATGATAGCTTTTAAATACAGTGCTGCCAGCAGAGTTTCGTAACTTAGATTTTTCAGACTTATGGTTAAATTTTAGAATCGGTTTGTTAAGCTGTTGTCCAGCTTCCAGCGGTAGCGTGTTTTCTAATAGTTGCCTACGGGCATTTAGAAATTGTACAAAATTCTGGAAATTGGGAAGATTTTCAGAATCTATAGATTCTTTCCATAGTTTAAAGGTGGAATGATCAAGTTTTGTTGACAATAGCTGTATGACAATAAGTTCAAATGAATCTACTGACAATTGCATGGCTGTCAGAGAATTGACAGAAGACGTTATGGCATTTGTAAATTCTGCTAAACTCTGTACAGAGTCCTTAGTTGTAGATTTTACTTCTAATAAATTTTGAATATAGTATTTGGCTAATATAAATTTATTGTCATATCTAGCGGACAGCAAACTTAACGCTATTGAATAATTTTCATGACAAATAGGCAAAGCCTTGATTAAATTTAGTGGTTCATTTTTAAGAGATGAATATAAGTAGTGTAATTTTTGTACTGAGGTTAAGTCTGATCTAGCATCTACCAGTTGTCTTGATTATTCATCTCTTCTTTCACAGCACTAACATTTAACTAAAAATGAACTTTTTCATGTGAAAACTTACTGTTTTATTGGATGCGTTTCGGCTTACGTATCCGCCTTCTTCAGCTTTGGTAACAGACTACATAACTCAACTCTGGCATCTTTTGATATAACCAATGTATACACTAATGTCCCCATCAAAGAAACCATACAAACACTAGAACAACTACTCAGACAAAACAACACACCTGAAACACACATACAAGAAATCATCACACTTACCAAAATAATAACTGAACAAAATTACTTTACATACAATAACAAAATATACACACAAACAGAAGGACTCCCGATGGGATCCCCCATATCAGGAATACTAGCAGAAATATATATACACAACATTGAACAGAACCACATAATAAACAACAACAAATACACTATCAAAATTATATACTGGCACAGGTATGTAGATGATATATTACTCTTATTCAAAGGCAACACAAGACAAGTTGAAAACTTCCACAAATACATAAACACTATACACCACAAATTAAAATTTACACTGAAAACTGAACAAAACAATAGTATAAATTTTCTAGACCTCACAATTAACAAAACTAACAATACACACACGTACAAAATATACAGGAAACCAACCACAACCGACATGGTTATACACAACACATCAAACCACCCAACACAACATAAACATGCGGCCTTCAACCATATGCTCCATAGACTAACTAAAATACCCTTAAATAAACAAGATTACACCGACGAACTCAACACAATAAAATACATAGCAATCAAAAACGGTTATAACCGCAATTTAATAAACATACTACACAAACGTATCAAAAACAAAAACAACAAAACACTAAATACCATCAACACACAATACAATAAATACATCACACTCACATACCACAACTCATACACACACAAAATCGCCAATACATTCAGAAAACACAAATACAAAATAGCATTCAGAACAACCAATACCATCAAAAAACACATCAGTAATACAAACACAGACATAGACAAATATAACAAAACAGGTGTTTACAAATTAAATTGTAATGACTGCAATAGTTTCTACATAGGCCAGACGGGAAGATCTTTTTCATCCCGTTATTCTGAACACTTAAAAGCTTTAACCAACAACAATATACACTCCGCATTTGCCACACACATACACACAGAAAACCACAGTTACACCAACATAGACACTAATCTTGAAATTTTACATTACATACCCAAAGGTCGAAAACTCAACACAACTGAACAATACGAAATATATAAACACCACACAACACAACCAAACAACATACTCAACGATCAATTACAATATAAATCACATACACTTTTTGACACAATTATACAGAAAACAAACAGCAAGTTAAATCCCCGTGCCAATCCCCTTCCTCCACACACCACCCCCACTTCACCTTCCACACAACCGTTACAAAATGCTGGCAGTCTGTTACCAAAGCTGAAGAAGGCGGATACGTAAGCCGAAACGCGTCCAATAAAACAGTAAGTTTTCACATGAAAAAGATCATTTTTAGTTAAATGTTAAATAGCATCTACCAAGTCTAAAAATATCGAATAGAAGTGCTGCCATTCGAGAATGTTACCTGTGAAGCAGGGCAGCTTGATAGGTTTTAATTGAATATTGCTACTTAATGTCTGAGATTCAGTCTGGATGTTAAAAGTGTCTAACAGTTGTAAAATCTTAGCCTCGGTTGAATACAAAAGCTCTTCAACCTCGACTCTGTCCTCTTGGGCAGTATCTATGTCTCTAGAAATTAGTTCGATCTCAGACTGAACCTCATCGTATTTTATTGACAAACCTTTTTAAACTTTCAAGTCTTACACTTAAAAAATGCTTGGTATTGCTATTTTTGTCAAAGTTAACTATTGCAGAATTAATTCTCACTATGGCAGACTTTAAACCGCTTCTCTTCTTAATTAACACTCTTACACTTTCTTCTGTCATTTTTTACGCACCTTTTATTGATGATATTGATGTCGTGTATTCGGTGAGGCGTCTTGCAGCATTGAGGCCGTGCAGCAAATGGTAGTGACACGCACAGACTGGATGAATGAATACTCACACAACTTGAAACTGCTCAAAACCTGGCGTGTAGGCGTTGACACGTGGATTTTTTATATACTATGGTGCTGTCCATGAAGTCCAAGCTCAGCGACGAAAGAAGTGTTGAAATAAATACCGACACGGTCGGATCAGTGAACATACTGATTCGCCCGTGATGGCCAGAAATTGGTTTAAAAAATAATTAAGTGAGAAGCCGCTTCGCGAGGTATAAAGTTGTAAAAGAAGGTTGAATCATAGATCCGGCCCGGAGGACCAAAATATATTAAGAATTGTAGTTGATTAATAAAGATGTTAAAATAAAAAAATTTGGATATGTAGATGCCTAGCTAAGTATTTTAATAATGTCGTGGAGTTAAATTGGCTAGGAACATGAAAATAATGGTAGATAAGTGAACTGTATTTAAACACATTTATTGTACATAAATTAGTACAAATCGATTTAGATTTGATGAAGGTTAGCTAAGCCTTCAGTCATCATGACGTATAAGAAAAAATTATATTTAAGAAATGAACCGCAATTATGCAACACTAAGACAAAACATGAAATAATTTAGGCCGATAGGCGAAACGCAACGAGCGTAGCTAAACGACTGTTGTGTTTGAAAGCTACGAGCACTGTGTCCGTCATATCTGCTAGTAGCAGCAAATTAAATTATGAATCAGATTAGCCAACCTTCCATCAATATAATTCCCACATTACAAATACCAACATTATTGTACAACCGCACTTGGTATAAATTCATAATACTTCTTAAGTTACTTAATACTTTAAATACATTGTTTTTATCCCATGTTTTCATGGTGGTAACATATTGTTACAGTATTATGCACTTTACACTTCTAGTAGTCATGTACTAATAACTACAAAATATCTATTTTCCTAGGTTCAATTCCTAGGCTTATTGTCACAGATTTTGTTTATCAATAATATTACAATAATAGTAATTGATAATAACATTTTATTATGGCCTATCCATAATGCATTAGTCATTGTCATTTCTGATAGTGTCCCTTTTCTTTATCATTTGGTTTTATTACCTTAACTATAGTCTGTTAGGTGAGTTTAGTATACTCTCGAAAGTTACATTTTTACATGATTTGTAATTCTTTCAAATTATTCTCATTATGGTTTTAATATCTCTCTTATCAGTGTTCTTATAACACTGTTAGTATTGTGCAGTAGTTAATTCTGCATTTACAATGATAATCACTTTGGTTTAATTTACCATGATTACTGGCAGCTAGCTGTCACTATGGTTCACTTATTTAAACGTTATTCTGCCTCATTCAATGTTATTAGTTGAGCTCTTACTCTTTTATAACAAGTTTGCAAGATAATTTTGCTGTCTCATGCAACTATTCTATGTCAGGCATATAGTTATATTAAATTACATCAATTCAGCTTTTATATTTCCTTATTACATTATCTGTTGTACAATAAATGTTCCTTATATTATCTATTTATGCCACACTATAACACATTTTAATTCAACATTGCTTTAGCCTTATTTTTCTATAGTTTTATTGAAAACTAGTTGGCCAGATTAGGTTATGTTACAATCAAATTATCCAACAATGATTTACTGTCAGTTTTGTATTACTATACTTCATCTGATTTATTTAACTTTATGTAGCACTGGTATATTTATTGTTTATTATCAGATTTAATTTTGTTTATTTTTATAGTCTTTATTATTGGTAATTAGTGGTTATTTACAATTTCAATTCTACTTTACAATCTGTCATTAGTGTTTTGGACATAGTCCTTTTTTCATGTTTACACATCATTTAGCTATGAAATTATCATACTGTTATTCATTCTCTTTATTAATTTCTGTGTTCAATAATTGATTCTTATTGAGTACTGTTTGTATTACATTGTCAAGGAAGGTATTTACTTAATAAGTTTAGGTCAGTGTCAATTTTACAGCTTAGGGATTTAAATCATGTTGCTCATTCCACTTATACTTTCTTCTTTTATAATAATAAATATCACTATTACATTAACGACTCGGAACACTAGGTTTTTTATAAGTAAAAGCATAAAGTTTTACCTTACAGCCTGAACCGGTTTTCTCCTTTAAAAGGCTTCTTCAGAGGCTGCCGCTGGTAGCGCTGTCCGTCTTGTTGTGGGTGACGGAATCGAATTTCAAAAGATCTATGCTGTGTGTGTGGGGTGAGATATGTTCGAATAATGCATGCGATTTGAATTGTGTCTGTTCGTTTAGGATGTCGTTTTTATTTGTTATTGTGTGTTTGTATATTTCCAATTGTTCTAGAGTGTCTAGTTTTCGGCCTTTTGTGTGTACGTGTAGAATGTTCATGTTATTGTTGATGTTTTTATATGTGTGGTTTGCTTCAATGAGGTGCTTTGCAAAGGTGGATTCTGTAGTGGAGTGGAGTGCCTTTGTGTGTTCAATGTATCTCTGTTTGAAGCTACGTCCTGTCTGGCCTATGTAGAATTTATTGCAATTTGAGCAATTTAGCTTGTAAACACCGGGTAGATCGAATTTGTTTTGTGCTTTGTGTGTGTTTAGATAGTGTGTGTTCTGTTTTGTTAGTAGTTTTGTAAGCGATTCTGTATCCTGCTTTTTTGAATTTGTGGGCTATTTTTTCAGTTTGTTTGTTGATGTATGTTAGTGTTATGAATTTGTTGTTTTCTGTCTTTGTCTGTTGTTTGTTTTGTGTAGGAGTTTACTGACTATTGTTCTGTTATATCCGTTAGATTCTGGTAGATATTTTATCGTGTTTAGTTCGTCTTTGTAGTCTTTTTCATGTAAGGGAATGTTGTTAAGTCTATGTATTATGGTTCTGAAGGCAGCTAGTTTGTGTTGTATTGGGTGATTGGAGGTGTTGTGTATTAGTGTGTCAGTTGTAGTTGGTTTTCTGTATATACTGAATTTGTGCCTGTGTTCTAGTTTTGTGATGGAGAGGTCTAAGAAGTTTATGGTATTGTTGTGTTTTTATTCGGCAGTAAAGGTTATGTTTTTATGTATTTTGTTTTTGTGCGTTAGTAACTGTTCACATTGTCTTTTGTTTCCCCTGTATAGTATTAGAATGTCATCAACGTATCTGTGCCAATATAGTATTTTATGTGATTGTCTGTCATTGTTTGTGAGTATTTTTGTTTTTTCTAAGTGTTGGAGGAAGACTTCTGCTAGAATGCTGGATATGGGGGAGCCCATGGGTAGGCCATCGTTCTGTGTGTAGTATTTATTGTTATAAGTAAAGTATTTTTGTTTTGTGATAATGTTCAGAGTTTCTGTTATTTCGTTGATAAGTTCGTCTGGTGTGTTGTTCTGTTTGAGTTTGTTTTGTAGGATGGTGATTATTTCAGAGATGGGGATGTTTGTGTACAGGTTTTTAATGTCAAAGGAGGCTAATGTGGCATTATGGGGGATGTGTATGTCTTTTATTTTTGTTACTAGGTCTGTGTTGTTTTTTACTGTAATGCTGTTGTCTAGTTGTGTGTGTTGTCTGATAATTTTGTCTAGATAACATTATCACAAAACAAAACTACTTTACTCTACAATACAAAACCACGATCACACATTATCACACACGCACAAATTCACACAAAAAATACATGACAATACAGAACATCTTTTTATGAAGAATTTGGTATACCCTACATGCTTATCCATTTCTAAATACAAAACTTACGGCTAAAAGACAAAATATTACATAAAACAAATTTAAACAAGAAAATGCTCGTCATCCATGTGCTTTGATGCAAACAGCATAGCTTATCATCCTGTATTCTGTTGCAGGATTAACCCCACCATGTGTAAAAAAAATTGTTATATTGAATATAAATTTTTTTTTCTCTTCCTAACCTAAATTGACATAACTTCCTCCCATTAATCATAATCATCCAAATAATAACATAATAAGTTCAAAAATCAAAATAAATAAATAGCTTCTATCAAACACATTCCTCCACTATCACTTTGACAGCCCTAATGTAAACAAACACACGCACGTGGCTAGTTATGAACAACTTTCCTGAACACAGATAAGCGTATCACACTTCTGACATCATTTGTCTAAATCTATGTATACCATAGTACATCCATACATTATACCAATATGATTACAATTATTCTTACTTTACACATATTTTTATAAAATTTCCTATCAGTCATTCCACCTATATCCTGGCATTCTAGTTTTAATTATCTTTAACGTAATATTTTCTTAAGGATGATGCATGGAACTTCCCTATCACCCTGTCTGTATTTGGGTTAGTGACAATGTATGTATTTTTACCCACTTGTTCCGATAAAATATATGGACCGTTGTATAATCTAAAGAATTTGGCGGCAGTATTATCTTCCCTGTGGCCTACATTTAAAGCTCGCAGGAGTACCTTCTCACCAGTTTTGTACGTTATCAGTTTGTGATCCGCATTAAATTTCTCCATCCGTTCTTCGCCACATTTTTTGATGCATCTCCTAGCCTCTATCTTTTTAACCAAATTTGGAATAAGCAAATTCTGCGTTGCAATCCTCCTGATGCACCCATCCCAGACACGCTTTGGCATTTCCCCGGTTTGTAGTTCGTTAGGTGTAAATCCTGTCGTGTCATTGTAATTCCCGTTGATGGACGCCTCGAAAAACTCGAGATAATCCGGGCAGATGCCCTAACTCCCTGTTGACCCTTTCGGCGAGGTTACCTTGCGGTCTCCAGATTGCTGTTAACACTGCCTGTATATTGTGCTTCTCTAATTCGGACTGCCACTTCTTGTTGGTGAATTGCTTACCCTGGTCAGATAGAATTTTCTTCACCGGACCATATTTCAGAATGTATTTATTTAATACAACATTTAATACTGCCATCGTGGTAGGTCGTCCAATGGCATATAAACTTACATTTTTAGAAAATGCACCTGTGCAAACTACCAGGTTCTTCATACCCCTTACAGCATGTAGTAGCGGACCTAAAAAATCATTATACAGTAAATCATTCTTATTCTTGGTAATGATCAGTGGCGAAGCTAGTAGTTAATGAATGGGTAGGCAAAAATCTTACCTTAAATTTTTTTTAAGGAATCACTAAAAGGACGGTAGTTCAAATCGGACGCTGAGGTAGAGTTTGCTGTTAGTGAATGGTTCCGCAAACAGCCGTAAGAATTTTACTAGGAGGGAATCTACAGATTAGTGCAACAGTGGGACTCATATCTTAATGTTAATGGAGACTTCTTTTAAAATCATTGAATAAAAAATGCTTTATAGCCCTAAACGTGTTTTTATTGAACAATCCTTGTATAAGTCATACACAATAATACAATTGATTGAACTTCAAAGTTTTAAACTTGATTAGTTTCTATATATATGTTTAATGTTACAAATAATTCAAATAACAATCTTGATCATCTGTTAGTTCAGCGGTATAACAGGAACACTTTTAATAACCGCATAAAATAAACACACTTATAAACAATACAGTGCGCTTTAACTCAACTTTTTAAATCACAGAAGTGAGACATGCCTCAACGCTCTGTGTGTACAGCGCGGCACAACACCCCTCCCCCGCACTTCCCCATCATGCCAGCACATTGCTTACTATACATACGATGTACACAAAAAACGCTGAGGCAAGTTCACATTGCCTCATTTGCTTTGAATGAGCTATGCCGAATCTCACCTGTCACCATCTAGCGGTCGCTCAGTAAAGCACCTCTCGGCTTAATAAATTCGACAGTCACAGTAACAATGTATAATCTTTACGTTACATAGTTCATACGTATTTATAATTTCTATTCTACAGAATTTTTTAGGATAGGCATTGCCTCCATGTAACTTCGCCACTGGTAATGATGTTACCCATCTCCACATAGGTGTGTTGATTTGGGTATTTAGCTGTCTGGCATATGTGACATGTTCGCAAAATAGACTTAACTTTCCTTGGCATGTTCAACCATACAAAGTCTTCCCTCATCGTCAAATAACATTTATAAGCTCCAGCATGAGCAAGACTTTTATGACAAGCCCACATTAAATCTTCTACGAGATCATCAGGAACCATAATCTTCCATTGTCCATCGATTATTTTATACAGTACATCCCTGTCGATTCTATATTTGTCTTGCCTTTGTATTTCTTCACTAATTTTTCTTAATTTTGCGTCCTTCTGTTGTTCAAGATTTATCAATTTTAATCTATTTCTTACGTCATCTGGTAATGTATACTTGACTGCTAGAATTTGAATTTCACTCCTGGTCGCGGAGTACTGTTCTTCGATGATGGGGGGATATCTACTTAGAGTATCAGCAGTTTTATTCTCACTGGCTTTATAATATTTCATGCTGAAATCATATTCTTGGATCGCCATGATCCAACGCGATATCCGCGCATTGGCCAGTTTAGAATTAAGCATGAAAGATAAAGTCTGGTTATCTGAGAGAATTTCAAAGTGTTGACCCACCAGGTAATATCTAAGTTTACTGATACAATACACAATTGCAAGAATCTCTTTTTCAGATGTAAAATAATTTCTTTCGGCCCCTTTTAAAGATCTACTTACATGTGCAATTACCTTATGTTCTCCTTTATTATTCCGTTGATACAATACACCACCGATCGCATAGTCTGAAGCATCACAGATAAGTACATCCGTACCTTCCTTTTCCGGGTGGAACACGTGTAAGTTCTTTGCTGTACAATTCTTTTGTAGCGTTGAAAGCTGCCTCATGTCGCTCTTCCCATCTCCATTTGGTGTTCTTCCTTAACAATTCCAGCAGTGGTTCTATGGTTTTAGAATATTCCGGTGTGAAACGGCGAAAATATCCAGTCAGTCCAAGGAACGCCCTGATATCTTTCACTTTTGTTGGATTTGGAAATTCCGTAATGGCCTGAATTTTCTCTGGGTCAGTACTAACACCATCCGCAGAAATAATATGCCTGAGAAACTTTATTTGTGATTTTCCAAATTCGCATTTTTCTAAGTTGAGCGCAAGGTTCGCATCTCTTAACTTGTGGAAAACGATATCCAGGTGCTGCATATGTTCCTCAAACGACGTCGATATAATAACTATGTCGTCAACTAACACACTTACAAAATCATCGACCTCCGGCCGTATTGCCAATTCAAGACACTTAACCATAGCAGCTAGGCTGGTAACCAAACCAAAAGGTACTACCTTAAACTGGTAACATTTATTTTTATATAAAAAGGCTGTGAATTTCCGACATTCTTTGGCTAACGGGATCTGCCAAAACCCACTCTTTAGGTCCAGACACGACATGTACTTTACTCCTTGACATTTTACAAATAAATTTTCCACATTGGGAGCACAATCGTAACATTTTTGTGTTATATTATTAAGATTTCGCATATCTAAGCAGATGCGTATGTCGTTATTTTTTTCTTAACGACCACCATCGGGTTTAAAAAATTACTATCTGCTCGTTCAATAATATTATTCTCTAACATTTTATTTATTTTGCCTTCAACTTGTTGCTGATAATGTAATGGGATCGGATATGTTTTTCTTATAAATGTATTCTTGTCGCTAACTTGTATTTTATGTTCATAAACGTTGGTAATTGTGTGCTGTGTTGAAAATCGATTCATATTTATTAAAAATATTATTTAATTGGTTTCTTTGACCATCTGTTATCTCCTTATCGGGCGCTCTACCGTTAGCTGCTATCTTATCTAAGCGATTAACAGCTGGCTTCTGTAAGTCGACGGGCCTATATTGGTCAGCTGCGTTATCATACTGACTTACCTTACTGAGCGAATAACCCAAATTAATTTTATGTTTTGTATTTTTAACTGTGCATTCTAGTGTTTTATTAGTGAAATCAATTGTAGCGTGTATTTTCCTTAATGTGTCAGTGCCTGCTATAACGTCGTACACTAGATTTTTGACTATAAGAACGGGTATCTCCTTTTCCATCCCTTGTGAATCTATTGTGATAAGTGCTTGCTTATTAATAGTTTGTGAATCACCTGTGACTGTCATGACAACAGTATTATTGACAGGTAAGATCGGTGTTTTTTAAAATTGGTGTCTATGTTTGCTAATGAATTTTTTGCTGATTAGAGAAATTTGCGCACCCATATCAAATAATACATTTCCGACACGTCCATTAATTTTCGCTCTCACAACAATATCATTATCATTCTTATTTCTAGCATTTTCCACATCATCGTCAACACAATTGTTATATATTAATTCATCTCTAATGTCAACAGGATATAGGCCAGAAGCAATGTATACATTCTTACTACTAGTATTGTTCACATAAGATTTTTGACACTGCTTTTCGTTATGGTATGTTTTATTTGTAATTTTATTCTTAGTTTTATTTAGATTTTTCAATTTATCGCACAGACTCATGCCGTGCAACCCTACTCGTTTTTTGGCTGCTCTTCGCTGGTATTTGTTTTGGTAATTGCCGACACATTTCTTTGATTGAACTTTTGGAAATTAGGTTTGTTTTTGAATAGTTGTGGTTGTTTTTGTTGTTGTTGTTTATGAGCTGGTTCACTATTATTATTACTGTTATTTCGACTGTCAACATTATCCCATTTGGTTAACAATGTTTATATATATATATATATATTTTAATATTTATAACTACATTTACCTCGAGATATACTTTTTTCCTATTAGGAACATGTTTCGAGAGTTCCTGTACTCTCATCTTCAGCCTTCGCCATCTTGTTTCTGGTGAAGTATTTGTGTGTTGGCTTCTGGATGTTATTAAGGTAGTTTGTTGGTCTTTGGTCTTTTAAAGTTGCATTATTGTGTGTGGTTGTGGTATCTGTTTTTGTATTTTGTGTATTTTCGATGTTGAGTGCTTTGAATATTGTGTCATGTTTTGTATTGATTTGTATTTGTTCTGGTATTAGTTTGTTTTGTGTTTTATGTTTGTAAATCTGTAAATTTTCCCAAATGTTCATTATGGTGCCTTTGTGTGGTATATGTTTTATTAGTGTTACATTGGTTATGTCTGGGAATTCATGTCCTGTGTTTATTGCATGTGTGGCTAAATTGGATTTATATATATTTGGTTTTTTGTATGCATTAAGGTGTTCAAAATAACGTTTTTTCAGCTGTTTTTTTGTTTGTCCTATATAACATTTATTGCAATCTTGGCATTCAATTTTGTATATACCGTTGGTTGTTGTATTATCTTTGTTGTGTGAGCTATTTAGATTTTGTAATTTATTTTTATTAGTTTTGTATGCTATTTTTATATCTGTGTTTTTAAATAGTTTTGTTAGTTTTGTCATTTTATTATTTATATATGTGAATGTGGCCCATTTTTTGTTGTTGCTATTATTTATGTGTTGTTCAGTTTGATTAATTCTTAATTGTTCAGTTTTTATTTTGTATTTGATTTTATTTTCTATTTTGATCATAGTATTTTTATTGTATCCATTTGCATAACCAATTTGGTATATTATATTTCTTTCTTTGTCAGTTTCTTGTTTGTTTAGGGGTATTTTGTGCATTCTGTTAAATAACGAATAAAATGCTGCCATTTTATGTTGTGGTGGGTGGTCAGAATGGTTAGGTATAATGATGTTAGTGGAAGTTGGTTTTCTATATATTGCATATTGTATGTGTTTGTTGTATCTTGTGATGGTTATGTCTAAATAGTTGATTTTGTTATGTTTTTCTTTTTCTTCTGTGAATTGTATTTTGGGATGTATGTTATTGATTTGTTTCAGTATGTTCTCTGCATTTGTGTTTTTGTTATTTGATACATATAGTCCATCATCTACATATCTTATCCATATGCCATCTGGGTCATGTGTTTTTATGATATTTTGTATTTTGGTGTCTATGTGTTGTAGGAATATTTCTGCTATTATGCTTGATAATGGTGATCCCATTGCTAAACCTTCTTTCTGTTGATAAATTTTGCTATTAAAATCAAAGTAATTTTGTTTTAGTATTAGTTGGAGACTATTTTTTATTTCGGTTATATATTGTTTGTTTTCATTTTGTTCTATAAGTTTGTTTATTATTATGTCAATTGTTTCTTCTACTGGGATATTAGTGTACATGTTTGTTATGTCATATGATGTGAAAAATGTATTTTCATTTATATTTATTATTTTTAGTTTGTCTATTAATTCGTATGTATTTTTTATGTTATGATGGTTATTTGTTAGATGGTTACTTTTTAGTTTTTGTGCTATTATTTTTGCTATTTTGTATGTAGGAGCTTTTTTGAAATTGATTAATGGACGTATTGGGTTGTTTAATTTGTGTATTTTTATTAGGCTGTTCATTTTAGGTGGTTCTGGATTATTGTTTATATATATGTTTATGTTTTTATTGTTGAAAATGTTTTTATTAGTTTTATTGTTTGTTTAAGATAGTTTTCTGTTGGGTTTTTATCTAGTTGTACGCATTTATTATTGTTGATGAAGTCTTCGGTTTTTTTGATATAGTCTGCTTTATCAATGATTACTGTTGCTTGACTTTTGTCTGCTTTAGTTATTATTAAATTATTGTTCTTTACTTCATTTTTAATTTCTTTTATTGTTTTATTGTTTTTCTTTTGTTTATCTTTGTTTTTCATTTCGCTAGTGATTATTTTTTTAATTATATATGTTGCTTCTGTTCTTTTTTCTTATTGTATATTGTCTTTTATTAGGTTAATGGCAAATTCTGTTTCTACTATTAAATTTTCTAGATTTTTGTTTGCATTTTGATTTATGTTAGTTTTTGACATGTTGTTTAAATATTCTGTTTCTTTTTTGTTAAATTCTGTATTGCTAAGGTTAATGGTTCGAGGGTAAAATGTGTGTTTATTTTTGTTTTTTTGTTCTTGATTTTTGTTTTGTTGTTTTAATGTGTTAAGTTTTTTGTTGATTGTATAAGTCTTTTTGTTTTTTCAAATCTTATTTTATTTTCTATGTTATTGTATTTATTATTCCAAGTGATTGGAAGTAATAAACTTGTTAGCTCTAAGTGTAGTTTGTATATGTCTAGTGTAATGCTATTTTTCTTACTGTATAATTGATTAATTTCGTTTTGTATCCATAGCCTTTGTGCTTGTTTTATAGTTTTTTGTGCAGTCATATTTTTGTTGTTTGTGTTTATGTTGATGTACTTAGGTGTTAATTTATGTTTTTGGCATTGTTTATTGATGTATATGTTCATGTTTGTGTTCATTAGTTGTTTTTTTCGTGTTTGAAATTTGTTTAACAATTGGTAATGTGGTTATATGGAATTGTGGTTATGTTGTTTGTGTACATGTTAATGTATATTTATGTGAGATATGATTTGTTATCCGTTATTTGGTAGTTGATTTCACTTAATTTGATATTCACTTCACTATTTTTTTCACTATACACTTTTGTTTTTGCATTTGTTTTATAACCTCACTTTTCGTTTTTTCACTGTAGGCTTATTTACCTTGTATGGTTATATTTTTTCAATCACTTTCTGCTACAGTCCGTTTCTTGATGTATATAATACTTTAATATTTATAACTAAATTTACCTCAAGATATACTTTTTTCCTATTAGGAACATGTTTCGAGAGTTCCTGTACTCTCATCTTCAGCCTTCGCCATCTTGTTTCTGGTGAAGTATTTGTGTGTTGGCTTCTGGATGTTATTAAGGTAGTTTGTTGGTCTTTGGTCTTTTAAAGTTGCATTATTGTGTGTGGTTGTGGTATCTGTTTTTGTATTTTGTGTATTTTCGATGTTGAGTGCTTTGAAAATTGTGTCATGTTTTGTATTGATTTGTATTTGTTCTGGTATTAGTTTGTTTTGTGTTTTATGTTTGTAAATCTGTAAATTTTCCCAAATGTTCATTATGGTGCCTTTGTGTGGTATATGTTTTATTAGTGTTACATTGGTTATGTCTGGGAATTCATGTCCTGTGTTTATTGCATGTGTGGCTAAATTGGATTTATATATATTTGGTTTTTTGTATGCATTTAGGTGTTCAAAATAACGTTTTTTCAGCTGTTTTTTTGTTTGTCCTATATAACATTTATTGCAATCTTGGCAGTAAGAAAAATAGCATAACACTAGACATATACAAACTACACTTAGAGCTAACAAGTTTATTACTTCCAATCACTTGGAATAATAAATACAATAACATAGAAAATAAAATAAGATTTGAAAAAAACAAAAAGACTTATACAATCAACAAAAAACTTAACACATTAAAACAGCAAAACAAAAATCAAGAACAAAAAAACAAAAATAAACACACATTTTACCCTCGAACCATTAACCTTAGCAATACAGAGTTTAACAAAAAAGAAACAGAATATTTAAACAACATGTCAAATACTAACATAACCCAAAATGCAAACAAAAATCTAGAAAATTTAATAGTACAAACAGAATTTGCCATTAACCTAATAAAAGACAATATACAAGAAGAAAAAAGAACAGAAGCAACACATATAATTAAAAAAAAATAATCACTAGCGAAATGAAAAACAAAGATAAACAAAAGAAAAACAATAAAACAATAAAAGAAATTAAAAATAAAGTAAAGAACAATAATTTAATAATAACTAAAGCAGACAAAAGTCAAGCAACAGTAATCATTGATAAAGCAGACTATATCAAAAAAACCGAAGACTTCATCAACAATAATAAATGTGTACAACTAGATAAAAACCCAACAGAAAACTATCTTAAACAAACAATAAAACTAATAAAAACAAATAAAAACATTTTCAACAATAAAAACATAGACATACATATAAACAATAATCCAGAACCACCTAAAATGAACAGCCTAATAAAAATACACAAATTAAACAACCCAATACGTCCATTAATCAATTTCAAAAAAGCTCCTACATACAAAATAGCAAAAATAATAGCACAAAAACTAAAAAGTAACCATCTAACAAATAACCATCATAACATAAAAAATACATACGAATTAATAGACAAACTAAAAATAATAAATATAAATGAAAATACATTTTTCACATCATATGACATAACAAACATGTACACTAATATCCCAGTAGAAGAAACAATTGACATAATAATAAACAAACTTATAGAACAAAATGAAAACAAACAATATATAACCGAAATAAAAAATAGTCTCCAACTAATACTAAAACAAAATTACTTTGAATTTAATAGCAAAATTTATCAACAGAAAGAAGGTTTAGCAATGGGATCACCATTATCAAGCATAATAGCAGAAATATTCCTACAACACATAGACACCAAAATACAAAATATCATAAAAACACATGACCCAGATGGCATATGGATAAGATATGTAGATGATGGACTATATGTATCAAATAACAAAAACACAAATGCAGAGAACATACTGAAACAAATCAATAACATACATCCCAAAATACAATTCACAGAAGAAAAAGAAAAACATAACAAAATCAACTATTTAGACATAACCATCACAAGATACAACAACACATACAATATGCAATATATAGAAAACCAACTTCCACTAACATCATTATACCTAACCATTCTGACCACCCACCACAACATAAAATGGCAGCATTTTATTCGTTATTTAACAGAATGCACAAAATACCCCTAAACAAACAAGAAACTGACAAAGAAAGAAATATAATATACCAAATTGGTTATGCAAATGGATACAATAAAAATACTATGATCAAAATAGAAAATAAAATCAAATACAAAAAAAAACTGAACAATTAAGAATTAATCAAACTGAACAACACATAAATAATAACAACAACAAAAAATGGGCCACATTCACATATATAAATAATAAAATGACAAAACTAACAAAACTATTTAAAAACACAGATATAAAAATAGCATACAAAACTAATAAAAATAAATTACAAAATCTAAATAGCTAACACAACAAAGATAATACAACAACCAACGGTATATACAAAATTGAATGCCAAGATTGCAATAAATGTTATATAGGACAAACAAAAAAAACAGCTGAAAAAACGTTATTTTGAACACCTAAATGCATACAAAAAACCAAATATATATAAATCCAATTTAGCCACACATGCAATAAACACAGGACATGAATTCCCAGACATAACCAATGTAACACTAATAAAACATATACCACACAAAGGCACCATAATGAACATTTGGGAAAATTTACAGATTTACAAACATAAAACACAAAACAAACTAATACCAGAACAAATACAAATCAATACAAAACATGACACAATTTTCAAAGCACTCAACATCGAAAATACACAAAATACAAAAACAGATACCACAACCACACACAATAATGCAACTTTAAAAGACCAAAGACCAACAAACTACCTTAAAAATATCCAGAAGCCAACACACAAATACTTCACCAGAAACAAGATGGCGAAGGCTGAAGATGAGAGTACAGGAACTCTCGAAACATGTTCCTAATAGGAAAAAAGTATATCTTGAGGTAAATTTAGTTATAAATATTAAAGTATTATATACATCAAGAAACGGACTGTAGCAGAAAGTGATTGAATATATATATATATATATATATATATATATATTTATTAACACTTTCACTGTGAACTTACTTTTAGGTTTTAATTTCCCAGATGTTTCGACGTAGTGTTCGTCTTCCTCAATGGGATTTAAAATACTGAAAGTCTGTACATAGTAACGGTTATGGGTTGTGGGTGTGTGTGGTGGGGGTTGCTGGTGGGAGGGAATTGGCGCTGGGATTCAAATCGTGTGTATGAATCAATGTATTGAAAAGTATGTGTGATCTGTAATGTAATTGTTCATTTAATATGTTGTTTGGTTGTAGTGTGTGATATCTGTAAATTTCAAATTGTTCTGCTGTGTTTAGTTTTCTACTTTTAGGTAAGTAGTGTAATATTTCCATGTTGTGTTCTATGTTTGTGTAACTGTGGTTTTCGTTATGTAAATGTGTGGCAAATGTGGAATGTATGTAGTTTGTGGTGAGGGCTTTTAAATGTTCAGAATATCTAGAGGAAAAAGATCTTCCCGTCTGGCCGATGTAGAATTGGTGACAATCATTGCAGTTTAATTTATAAACCCCTGTTTTGCTGTATGTGTCAGTGTCTTTGTTAGTATTATTTATGTTTCCTGATGGTGTTGTTAGTTCTGTAGGTAGGGTTGCCAGATTTCAGAGATGAGAAATAGGAACACATGTATCGACAATGAATTTCTTGATTTTATTTACAGCACATTTTATGGATAATATACTATACTCAACACAATTAACACGAGTACTTTTCACTTGAGGGTGCAATTCTCAACACTTTTTCATTAGAAAGTACATTCTTATAGAAATCACTGCAACTTTCATCATAATTGAAGTAAGTATACAACTCATTTTTTATTAGATCAACTGAACATCTGTTTCGCTCATCCCTCCATTTAATGTTCATAATGGAGAAAACTCTCTCTGTGAATGCATTTGATAGAAATATACTCAAAACAAATTTAACTAAAACATTGCACAGATTTGATGCACCAATCAGTTCAATAATGTACAACCATCTCTGTGGTATTGTCATAGTAGTTAATTTTGCTTTCAACTGTTCATTTCCTTCCCCACAAAACAAATCAGAAATCCTAGTGATCTCTGAATACATACTATCTATACTAAAGTGATCAACAATGCAAAGTGACTCTGGTAAATTTAAAATATTTTGAAACTCGGGTTTTTTTTCAAGTGATATGCAGTCCATTAAGGACAAAATGTTGCCATCACCAAAATCAAACCACTTATTTAAATATTTCAGACACACTTCATATACATATCTACATTCTCTCAATTCTCTTTGCTTTTCACCTGGGAAAAGGTCCTCCAATTTATCTAACAACTGTTGCACCTTACAATAAAAAAACAAATCACATTTATCCTATGCTCTAACTCTATTTTTATTTTCTCTATCACACAATATACTTCACAAATTGTCAGTTCATTTTTTTCTAAGTTGAGTACACCCGTGATTTAAATTTCAGTTAAATGCAGAGAAAACTGGAGATATAATTCCACTAATACAATTTGTTTTTCTGAATCAGTGACACCCATCAAGTTTTTTTTAATGAAGTTGTGGCAATCATCTATACTAGCAATGTACGATATAATTGCAGGAAGATTTTTCAACAATCTTTCTATGGCAGGCTTTAGGCTTAACCACCTTGTAGGCACATGTCTTAACAAACTACTGTATTCCATATCAACAAATTGAAAGAAATCTTTCAATTGAGATACTCTTTTAGCTGAATTTGAGAAATAATTGAAAGTCTTAATTACTAACATTTCAATATCTATGGACATAGCATCATACCAGATTTACAGCAATTATGGACTATATGTGCACAGCAGTTTGATTTTATTATACCAGGATTTTCCTTAGTAACATCGGTTACGCCACCGTGTGAAATGGAAAATCCCTCTCCAGCTTTTGCAACGCATAAAGTACACTTTGCTTTATATGCATTTCCTGGAACTGGCCGCAATTCTGGAAAATCTTTTTCCCAAACCGGGCGATACACTCGCAGTCTTCTCTTCTGGTTTATGCTGGTTTCAATACCTAGTTTTCTTTTCATGGGATTTGTCTCACTCCCATCCATTTTGAACACACTACTATTACAAAAAGAATCACTTTCAAAACGTAAAATACACCCTGAACCGTCAGGCTGAACGATGGCTTGCGATAAAGTGAAAGAGTTGAGTAATGAGTTGGTCACACACGCGCTCCAAGCCTCCAATGAAATGAGCGAAGCCACGTGCCTCGCTCAGTGGCATGCAACGCAGTTCTGACGTCACATCCGTCTCACTTAACTGCCATCACATGCTCCGATGCTCGCCCTAGCGTGAACAACAGAAACTGCATCAACGTAAAATTTGCCGCTAGATTCAAAAATACAAGTCATTATGCTTCATGTTCAAAATCGGAACATTTGGCGTACGGTTAAAGATTCGCACCGTACGCGGAACAAAACGGGAAAATTCCGTAATGTTCCGGCTAAAACCGTACGTCTGGCAACCCTATCTGTAGGCTACTTTATAATTGTGTTTCCTAAATGTGTTAGCAATTTTGTGTGTGTTGGAATTGTAGTATGTGAGTGTGATGTATTTACTGGGTTGTGTGCTGTTGGTTTTATGTGTTTTACTTTTTGTGTTTAGGATGTGTTTGTGTAGTTTGCTTATTAAATTGGGATTGTATCCATTTTTGATTTCTATATATTTGATGGTGTTGAGTTCTTCTTGGTAGTCATGTGTGTTTAGGGGTATTGAAGTGAGCCTATGGAGCATGTAGTTGAAAGCTGCGTGTTTGTGTTGAGTTGGGTGGTTGGATGAGTTATGTATGACCATGTCTGTTGTGGTAGGTTTTCTGTATATTTTGTATATGTGTGTGTTGTTTGTTTTGGTGATTGTAAGGTCCAAGAAGTTTATGCTATTGTTTTGTTCTAATTCAAGTGTGAATTTTAATTTTTGGTGTATAGTGTTAATGTATTTGCAGAAATTTTCAATTTGTCTTTTGTTACCGTTGTATAGGAGTAAAATGTCATCAACATATCTGTGCCAATATATTATTTTGTTGGTGTATTTGTTATTGTTTAATATGTGTTCTTGTTCTATGGTATATACGAATATTTCTGCTAGTAAACCTGATATAGGGGAACCCATGGGTAGTCCATCTGTTTGTGTGTAAACCATGTTATTGTGTGAGAAATAGTTTTGTTCAGTGATAATTTTATTGAGATGGATGATCTCTTTAATGTGTGTTTCAGGTGTGTTATTTAGTTTTAGTAACTGTTCTAATATATTTAAGGTTTCTTTTATGGGTACATTGGTGTATAGGTTTGTTATGTTATGTACCATCAAGATAATTATTTCCTCCAATCATTTAATACCTTGTGTAATTACAGCAATTTGAATACCGCGTCCGAAATGATGGGCTAATTTATTTACCATCTCTGGCTCTGACATTTCTGGTTCTAGATACTTTGCACAAGATATGAGTTGGATTAAATAATTTTCTTTAGACCCTTCTAAACTAGAATACCTACCAAACTCCAGCTGTATGTGAATTTTTTGCTGTATTTTACTGTTCCAGTATCTCACCCTAAAATGTTGTACCAGATCTTGATATATAACTATTTTATCTTGTACTACCGTGAACCACTCAGCTGCAGTACCCTTTAATCTCCTGACTACATAGTTTATTTTATCCACCTCACTCAGGGTGTCGCCTATTGCGTCCGTGTCTCGCTGGCAGTTTTTCAGGAAGAGAAGTGGATTTTCACTATCTTTTCCAAAGAATTTCAACTGTGAATTGTTTTCTTCTATAGTTCTATAGATGAATGTGGTCTGGTTCGCCGTGGTCGAGGTACTCTGGAGTCGGATCAGCTGTGTTCCAGCTCCTGTGTTCGCTGATCTTATTCTGCTACAAGCTCACTCACCGTAGATGTGTGTTGAACTACTCTTTCCTGTATCCCAGTGATTTTAGCTTCACAGTCATTGATGCGAGAATTGTTCGCTTCTAAAGCGGTCTCAATATTGCTGCGAATTATTTCTACCTTTTCGCCTATATGTTTTTCGGTTGACTCTAAAAGTTGTTTATTTTGTTTTGCCTGGTCATGGACCACGTTATATATTTTTTTATTCTCATCGTGAAGCAACTGCAGTGACCTATTTTGTTTTGCTGCTTCTTCTTTACTAGCCTTATTTTCTTCGGATATTTTCTGCACATTTGCTAATAATGCAGCTAATGTATTCTGTAATTCTAGTCCTTCGGCCATATTGATTATTTATTTTTATAAATTTAACAAATATTATAGTCTTTATTTATCGTAACGGCACTATTATTAAAATTTAATTTACTTATACTGTCAGTTTATATGTTATTTATTAATATAGTCCAGTATCTAAATCAAATGTAAACAAGCTTAATCTAACACAAATACAAATAATAATTCAACCTCCACATAGACAATTACTCTATTGTTCAAATATCTGATAACAGCGAGCATTCAACTTTCATCTATACTCCCTGATAACATAGAACGGCACACACAAATAGTTTAATGAATTTATTTTATACACACTCAAATAATATTTTCTCTTTTACAACTAATGCAAAAAAATAGAGCCCAACGTTGGCCACCACCAAATATCCTTATGCAACGGTTCAAATTTGATTATACTAATAAGGATATGGTGAGTGTGTGAAATTTACAAACACGTCAATATGGAGGAGATGAAAAATTATTTATTATACACACAAATATAGTTTTAAAGATGTATATTGTATCATAAATTGTCATGTATTGATAATAGAAATAATAGTTTGTATTGTTCGATAATATAAATCGATTTTACTTGGTTGCTGCAACGTCCTCCTCTCCTCTCGTCGCTCCCGTCCTGGCATCCTCTTCGTCTTGTCGTCCTCTTCTACAGCAGGTGGCTCCAGCGGCGATATTTCAAGGAGTCTCATCGTTATTATGTTTGACTGCTAACATTAGTTAGTTTCTTCATAAATTGTTCACTCACAAGCTCACAATGAATATAAATTTCACTCGTACAGTTTATTATTAATTTATACTTTATATTTTCTTAATCTCAGGGTTAATATGAGTATTAATTAATGCAGTGAATTAAACGTACCCCTTCCACGATATCTTGAAGTGTCTTTAACTTCCCTAAGCGGATATCTTAAACTAACACGAAACATCACTATATTATACTATAATTTTTATCTAACTATTTTACTCACTCGGTTCTTAACGCAAAACTTCGTTAAGAATTACCAAGGTTTATTTTCTATATGATATTTCTATGTTCGTAAGAGAACAACTCTCTTCACCGGGCACAACTTCCCCTTGCAGATGCTAAAGCAGAACTGTGTCCATCCTAACTCTACAACGAATGAATCTTACTGAATTTAGTGTATTCTGATTGGCTTGGCCCAAGCCACATGATTGATGGAACAAACAGATATACGAATTTCCTGAAAACTTTGTATAATTTAGCAAAGGTCTGCATGGAAATTATCTACGAATTTTATAACCCTATCATTGTTAAGAGTTACAATTGAGTTTTTCTTCACTTAAAAACATCATATTTCTAAAATAGTTATGAACCTCAGAGTGTACACAAATTGAAGCTATTTACCTAAATAATTCCTTGTCAAAGTTTCACGTCAATTGGTTTACTACCACTGAAGTGTAGTAAACAATCACACATTATCACACCCGCACACGCTCATAAATTCACACAAAAATACATGACAATATAGAACATCTTTTTATGAAGAATTTGGTATACCCTACGTGCTTATCCATTTCTAAATACAAAACTTACGGCTAAAAGACAAAATATTACATAAAACAAATTTAAACAAGAAAATGCTCGTCATCCATGTGCTTTAATACAAACAGCATAGCTTATCATCCTTTGTTCAGTTGCAATATATATATATATATAGCAACAAAACAGGATGATAAGCTCTATTAATCGTATCTGAACATGGATGACGAACATTGACATGTTTAAAATGGTTTTATTCAATTTTTTGTCTTTTAGCGGTAAGTTTTGTATTTAGCAATGGATAAGGACATAGGTTATATTAAATTCTTTATAAAAATGTGTTCTTCTATGTCATGTACTTTGTGTGTGAAATTGTGCGTGAGTGCGCGTGTGATAAACCTTATTCGCTATATCATCCGCGGTAATCAACGTGAAACTTTGACAGTGGATTGTTTATGTAAATAGCTACAGTTTTTATGCACTCTGAGGTTTCCAACTATTTTATAAATATGGTTTTTTGTATAGGAAAAACTCAGCTTTTAACTCTTATCAATGATAAAGTAATAAAATTCATAGATAAAATCAATGCAAGCTCTTGCGGATTTATACAAAGTTTTGCATGTAACTCTTATATCTTTTGCTAATATTAACCATGTGACATCGGATGGACCAATCAGAAGACACTAATTCCATTAATATTCGTACTCAGTGAGGTACGGATCGACACAGTTGGTCGATAGCATTTGCGGAGTGAAGTTGTGTCCGTCGACGAGAGTTTTCCTCAAAATTATCATAAAACTTGGAACTCTTTGCGAGCTTTGCATAAAGAGCCAAGCAGGTTAACAACCTCTATAAAAATTATTATTATATTTAAGTGCTTTTCGCGATAATCAAGATAGTCCGCATAGGGAATTATTGAATAATTCAAGCTTTCACGGAAGGTGTAAGCTAAATACACCGCTTTTAAAATAAATGCCCACATTCACCCTGAGATCTAATAAAAATTAACATGTAAATTAATAATCACTTTTGCAAGCGAGAACGCTAATTATTGTGAGAGTGACAATTTTGTGAAAAGTCTATTTGGTCTTAGCAGTTCGACAGAAACGTCAGCGTGACGTACAGAGGCATCATCGCTGGAGCAAACTGCCGACAAAGAGGACGCCAGACGAAGAGGATGCCAGGACGAAGAGGACGGGAGCGACGCTAAGAAGAGGAGGAATGCACATCCGGAGGACAAATCAGCAAGTGAACGGATATCATCTAACAAGTAAAATCGATCTAAAATCGAACTATATAAACTTTATTCAAACGGTCTTTCGTAGTTTCTTCAATTTTATTCTCAATAACTGCAGTACGTGTTTCTATTTCTCTAAGTTTACTGGTATTTGCTTGCGATACATTATTATTAATAGTTTGAATTTTATCATCATGCTCTCGTGTTATAGTAGTTAAAGAATCATTTATTTGTTTATGCGATTCTTTTAAATCTTTTCTCCACTCGAGACGTAATTCTTTTTGTTTATTTTCAATCCGTACAACTTGCTCATGTAAGGCTTGTTTAAAATTATTCTCTAAAGTATCAATACGTATGTTGGTGTCACCAATTTTTTTGGTTAACTGTGCATTACTGTCGATTATACTTTGTTTGATTTCTATGTTGTCTTGTTTCAACTGGAGATTATCAATTTTTAACTCTTCTAGGCTCTCTGCAATTTTTATGGTGTCTTGTCTAAAATTTTCAGTTTGTTCTTCTAATTGTTTCTTATTAGATTCTTTTAATTCGACTATTTCAGCATTTATATTTTCCATTTGTTTTGTGCTTATTTCATCGACCCAGGCACGCATCATCGTCTGATATGCCTCTACGTCTAAATTTCCTGGAGTCGTCATGTTGAAGTATTATTAATTGTTGAAGTAATATTTATTTAGTAGTAATTCTTTAACAATTGTTATTGATAACCGTTCCCTACTTATTTATTTATTTCTTTATTTTTATTAATAGTTATTATTAATACTCATTACAGTTACACCTGT
Source organism: Magicicada septendecula (assembly GCA_034769895.1). NCBI lineage: Eukaryota > Metazoa > Arthropoda > Insecta > Hemiptera > Cicadidae > Magicicada > Magicicada septendecula. The sequence goes on along the minus strand of CM068376.1, from coordinate 318,222,958 downwards.
TACATAGACAAACAATATTATTTGTGGGCGCCAGCTGTGTTATTACACAACAATTAACATTACATTCAGTTACTGTTTAATATAAATAATTATTACATATAATAAATTTTTCATATAACACACTCTTATATTTTAGAGCAACCATTTAGCTACATAAAAATTTTAATAGTTAAATGGTGGGGATCGAGCCATACGTTCATGGGGGACAAATAAATGTAACAAATCTTTGTACATTAATTTAGGCATGTCGTGCCCCAAGTCCAGGGCGACAAAATTATGTATCAATACAACATTGCAAATATAATATAATTTAAATTTGTGATGCTCCACGTTGGAAGCAACAATTTATGTAACAATAAATATAATTTACTTTGGGTTTCAGGTGTATCTGTAATAAGAACTCTATGTAACTTGTAACGGTATTTCATATTTATTTGATATTAATAAAATTGTGCACATGGCACTTACTGCGACTTAAAACATTCGTTATTATTTTGTTATTATGCCGTAAGGTGTTTGTTAGACATCCTTACTGACTAAATATTCTATTCTACTAATTATTGTATTAAAGAAAAATCTCATTTCCAGACTACTCAGTCAATTAGTGTGTTTCAAAATATCAAAATTTAAATATCTTCTTATATATTGTAATGTCACTCAAAAATATCAATAGTTACTGAATTTATCTTTTGTTTCTCAGTACTGATTTATATCAAACGCTAATTTTTACTTAAATGCTTTGTATTCTTTTCATTGCAATACTAATTTGAGCTCTTGTTTATGTTAACCTTACTTCAATAACATCTATGATTTTAATTCTCATTTAAAATAAACATTGGCTCTTACTTTTAAATAGAACAAGAATGTCTTTAATTGTCTTTGAGTTAATTGTTCGATTAAGAGATAAATACGTTGTTTATCACCTTATTGTCGTCAATCATACTCAATCATTGGATCCCTCTGTAATCGTCCTCGCCTCGAACTTCAGCATCACCTCTCTTGTCCAGCGTCGTCTCTCTCTTGTCCAGCGTTGCTCCTCTAGAGTCCAGCGTCGTTTCGCTCTTCTCCTCTTGTCCAGTGTCGACTCTCTCTCTGTCCAGTGTCGTATCGCTCTCTGGAACTTCTCCTCGTGCTGTTTCGGACGTTAGTTGATCTTCTTATGTAATTTTGTTATTACTTAAAAATTGTTTTACAATCCAGTTACATAACTGTATGTAACTGGAAGGATGAAACTATTTACAAAAATTTAAATATTCTGTGCGGACGGGTAGAAGCTCCCGCTGCACTGTGGGTGATTTAAGAAAGAGAACCACTGTAGCGTGTGTGTCCTATTTATACCCATGTCTTGGTCGACACCTGCAGTTGTACGAAATCGACATGTCAGAAACTGTCTCTGGGTTCAGTTCCCCCACTCTTTGTCAATTTCGCTTTTCTTATATTTCTGCGAATTGCAGAATCCTGTAAGTATACTCTTATACTCATCTTATAACTATTTTCACAACACATGTTCACTGTAATTTTGGACATTGCAACTTAATCCTTTCGATTTGTACACAGTTATTTCACTACTACACTCGTACGGTGTGTCACTTTCACGTGGTTTTTTTGGGGTGGTAAACTCGCCTGCATAGACCTGCGTTCACACACACTAGCAAAATACTGATGTACACACTTTCAGTTACATTTGTGTGTGTGTGCACGTCGATTCAGGTCGAAACACCTGTTCATATTTTTGTCTGAGCCAAGCTTGCAATCCCTGACATGCTTATTTCTAATACATTATTAATTATTTACAGTTTATTAGGTATATTTAAATTTGTATATTCAATGCTCAGTACATCACTTATTTGTACTGTCGCATTATCCCTCTGCTTGGTAATAAAAAAAATTTAATAAATTTATTTATTAAAATTTTTTTATTATTATTATTACACTTGAAAAAATGTAACAAATAATAAAGAATAATATTCGTCATTTCACCCTTAATTGGAGTGTATACAAATGTCTTACCTCCCCTCTTCACACGCTCACTGCTCTTGACCTTGTAGTAGGGTGGCTTTAACAAACAGCTGATCAGACTGGTTTCAGTGACCTCGTTGTTTTATGTGTAGAACTTCCTAAATGACGTTGCGTGGAATTTACCAATTTCTTTCTTCTGTATCTCATCATATACGATGAAAGTGTGTTGTCCTACTCGCTGTCGTAACGTATACGGTCCATTATAAAGTCTGAAGAATTTCTTCGCCGTATTATCACTCCGTTTTCCCACTGGGTTAGCTCTGAGTAGTACACTTTCTCCCACGTTGAATTGTTGTAGCTTGTGAGTTAGATTAAATCTCTCTACTCTCTTGTTACCTCTTTCTATTATCCGTTGCTTTGTGTGTTCAATTTTCACACTTATTGGTACAGGTACATTCTGGTTATTATATCCGAACAGGGACGTTTATATAAATAAATTTTATATAAATATAGGCCTACTTAGGGGAGCAGAATGGTTGTTTGAGATGAGAAACAAAAATTGTATGTATATAAAAATAGACACAAATATGGGGTTATGTTTTGGTAATGCGATGTACTTGGTGAATTATTTGCTTACTGTAATATATTGGTTTTGATGTTTTGTAGCGGGTATTGTGAGTTAATATGTGTAACTAGTGTGTACGAGGAGGGTTGTAGTTTGTTAAGGGGTATAATAGAAAAAGTTTGTTTAACATGGCTAAGGAACAAGTAAACGATATAGATTTTGCGTGGGGCGAATGGGAATACGAATTCAGAAGTATTGTGAATAAAATGATGGAGGACAAGTGGGGTAAACTGGATGATAATTTGAGACGAATGGAAGAACAAGAAGAGGGAATATTCGCTGAAATTAAAAAGCATAGTGATGATACTATTATTGGTAGTGAGATGACAAATAATAAAGGTAAAATAGTTGAAGTGATAGGGGTAGATAATAAGACAGTGAATAATGGTAATGACGATAGTATAGTGGTGGTAGAAAAGGGTAGAGAGACAGACCAATTTAACAAGAATGAAGACGATCAGGTAGCATATAATAAGGATGATATAATGGATATTTTACGAACAATATCTCGTAATGTTAATGAATTAAAGAATAAAATAAAGAGTTGGTTTGACGAGATTGACAAAAAGTAGGATAAATTATTGTGGAAACCAGAGACAGATAAATTAAATGAGAATACAGAAGTTGAATTAAAACAGGTGGGTGTTTGTAATGGTGATAAAACGACGAATAATAACGAAGAAATAAGTAACGAGGTAAGTGTTAGTTATAAAAATGAGTTAACAAGTAGTAGTGATAAGATAGTTGAAAACGAGGTATTTAAAGGTGATACAGCGAAAATTAATAGTGATGATGAGAATACAGAGATAGTAAGTGAGAGTGAGAGAGAGTAAGGGGTTGTGAAGGGGTAGAAATCAGTGTTTGTAAGTTAGAGAGAGAGTATGAAGAGAGTTATTTTGTGGATATGGGGCAGAGGGTAAATTTTCCCTGGGTTTATTGTGAACCAAGAGGTTTACAAGTGTTTTTGTAGGGTGAGAGTCCCTTAGTGGAAAACGATGTGTTTTCAAATTTGTTCCCTGAGTTTTTGTGGTGTTCCTGGAAAAGCCAGGAGGTGTTTTAATGTAGTAGTACCCTCTGCATGGAATGATAGAGAAAGTATGAAAGGGTGTTATGATGAGAGAGAGAGAGAGAGAGAGAGAGAGAGAGAGAGAGAGAGAGTTGTTTGAGGTTAGTAGAAGTTATAAAGAATTAAGAGAGAGGATGAATAGTGAGAGAGTTGATGATTATATTGAATTCTTACCTTGCAATGTGGTTAGTGCAGCCAGAGGTAATAATAATGAGGTGATAACTTACCTGTATATAAGATGAAGTTACTCGGAGTAGATGATTACTATACTAAAGAAATTATAAAAGATTTAATCGTAACAAGGGAGAAGTGACCATACCAAATGTCGACAGGATTTTTGAATTAATAGTATGCAATAATGTTTTTGAATAGCCTAATTATAGTAATTAAGACGAAGAGAAACGGTTTTCTGCATAATGAACGCCTAAAAATTAACGATCAAAGGAATATCGTATAATGTGTCAAATACTTCTCAATTCACGAATACGAGCAATTGAAGTGTTATTAGAATGCGGGATTAAAAGTGACGCGCTCGACAATTGTGAACAGGCAGAATATTGTCGAGACATGATTTCAGCGCCTTGGGTATAAATACGAGTACACGCAATCATCATGCTCTTACTCGTCAGACCATCATAGCAGCCAGAGGCGCTGTCTAAGGATTACAAATTTTGGTTCAATCATCACGACTGTCGGAGGCTATGTCCAACTACTAGAACAGCTAATGCAGCAGAGTACGAGCAGCCAATGCAGCAGAGTACGAGCAGCTAATGCAGCAGAGTACGAGAATCCAGTAATCCAGAGTACAAGCAGCCAATGCAGCAGAGTACGAGCATCCAATGAAGCAGAATACGAAAATCCAGTGACGAGGGACTACAAGACTCCAAGACTACCTGACTCCAGGATTTCCACAACACTAAGGGTCATTCGTATCCAGTACGAAGAGGACACACTTCAGATGCACCACACAAATAACAAGGTGACAAATAACAATGTATTCATAAGAAACCGAGACTAAATCAAAAGACTTTAAATATCAAAGAAAAGAGAAAAAGAATAGACAATTAGATTCTAAGCTGATTCAAATAACTGTATAATTGTAAATGTGTTGTGTTTGTACATTAAGTACCATAATATTAGAAGACTGTTAAACAATAAAAATTAGCAGTAACTGTAAATTCAAAACCTATAATTATTAATAATAACTGACAACCTCGTTAGAGGAAGTAACAGTAAATATCGCAGACGCAGTTATGAAGAGAATTTAGTAGTTATAAAGAAAAAAAAGAATTAGATAATTAAACGATTAAATAAAATAATAATTGAGCTAGCTAAGAGCAGTAGAAAAATTAATAATAATGTATTAGATTAAAACATTATATAATATGTTTGTGTGTAAGGTAGTATTAAGAATTATGCGAAATAGGCACATAAAAATTATGATAATTTGGAATCGTAAGATAGATAAGAGAATTATTTGTAATATAAAAGTGCAAATTGCACGTAATAAGCAAGTAAAAATAATGAGTTTAAAACCGAAAACCAAATAAGAAATTGTTAATAAAAAATTACATGAATTTTAATAAAACTTTCTAGTGTTATTTATTACGATTACACGCTCATTAAAATATAACATAAGAACATTAAGAGAGGTTCTTACCGTTATATATAAATGTCACCCAAGAACGTGTGGCCTCGAACATAATCATTTAATGATTTAAAAAATTGTTTTTTTAAATGAATGCTCTAAAGAAAAATGTGTTAAAAGCAAAGATATATTGAAAGGAATAACTAGTAGTATAGTAAATGTTATTTCAAATTGTTGCGTAGTATAAAAGGACAACTGGTGCTCAACAGGTAATAAATTTGTAAATGAAATGTAATCATAATATAATATAATAATATATCAATAATAATAATTAAAGTAATAAATAAAGCTTAGCATAAACGGGTATCACCAATAATAATTATTTTAAAATATAATATAATAAATACGAAATAATTTAACATGGCAGCACCAGGAGGTTTTGATATGGAAGCCCTTCAAAATTTGATGCGTGCCTGGGTAGACGAAGTAAGTATAAAACAAAAAGAAGATAATAGAAAACATATGGAAGAATTAAATCAGATAATGAATAAACAAACAGAAAGTTTAAATGATAAACTAGAAAAACAAAATAATAAACTAGATAAACAAACCGAAAGTTTAAATTATGAATTAGAAAGTATCAATGATAAACTAAATAAACAAATGGAGGATTTAAAAGAAGATTTAAATAATACACTAAGTGAATTAAAACAAGAAATCACAGATAGTACGATGCAGTTAACTGATAAAATTAGTGACACAGATATGCGCATAAGTGAATTAGACAATAAATTTAGGAAAGCCCTGCATGAACACTCTGTTAGGTTAGAGAATAAGCATAAAGAATGGAGGAAAGATTTAACAGACATTCATAAACAAATATATGACAGGGTAAATGAACAAATGAACGTGATAAAGCATGAACAAGACAGTAAAATACAGGATGTTCATGATCTGCTACAAGTGACCACTAGTAAAATAAATGAAATAGAATCGCGCACACTTGTAATAAAGAACAAGATAGAAGAAACTTCCAAGACTGTGAAAGATTGTTCTGGAGAGGTGTCCAATATAAAAGATCACGTGAAGAGTGAAATGGATCAACTTCGGGAGGAATTACGGAAACGTCCAGCATCGATGATGATGTATCCAGCACCCGTAGTAGATAGAATCAAGCTAACTTTTGCAGGTAATAAATGGGAGAACAGTATGGAGTTTTTGGTCAACTGCGAGAAGGATATGGAAAGGCCTGGTAGTGCCATTAGTGACAACGATAAAATAGCCTTTGTTACTTGACATTTTAAAGAGTCAGCAGCACAACGGTATACCATAATACGTGATAACGTTACAAATTATCAACAATTCCGAGATGCATTCGAAAATAGATATTGGAATATTCATACACAATGGCAAATACGTGATCAACTAGAATATGGGAGATATAATATTCATGGTCATCAAAGTATGGAACAACATACAACTGCACAGATTGAACGAAGGAAACATCTTGAACCTAAGTTTTCGGAGTATGAGATAATGTCTAAACTATTTTACCATTTTCAGAAAAATATCCAACTTGCTGTATACACACAGGGTATTAAAACAATAGAAGAATTTTTAATACTTGTAACTCAATCTGAGAATATCACTCGGGGAGAAAAAACTCAGCACAATTATCAACCACAAGGTAGTTATAACCGTAATTACAGCCGTGATGACAATAAACCCACATCACACACAGTAAATAGATCACCAATATAGAACATGGTAAATAAGTCCACTGTAAATTACACGCGCCAGACAACAACACCATGAGCGGAATGCGATGAACAGGTGGAACGGCGAACGCAGCAAAATAACAGAAGCGGAAAGGGAGGTTACCTTTGGCCCAATACAAACAAACGGTTTCCCAAGCCGTATAAAAGGGGAGTAAACACGGTAAAAATAAACAATGCATCAAAGAAACAATGTACAGAGGAAGTGGCGAGTTCACCCTCGACTTCAAAACAATTACTTAGAAAATACAAAAGGCGGTATACAATAAATAATATCTATCCAGTCGACCTAAGAGATGAATTGCTTAGTACAGACCAGGATATAAGCCAAGAGGAGCATGTTCACACAAAGTGCCCTATTGTTACTGTGTAATATCAACAATTGTCTAATTAAAATGTTAGTAGACACCGGTAGCCAGCTATCAGTTCTAAACGCCACTTGGGTTCATCAAAATAAAAATCATTTTAAAAAGACTGCGATGTTACCTGTAAATAACATGAATATTATAACTGCTACGAATAAACGAGAAAAAGTTAAACAACAAGCATATGTAACCATGACATATGAAAAATTAGCTGTAGAATGTCCAATGATTATCATGAATAAGTTGATATATTTAATAATATATATAAAACTTTCACTAATGAATTTACTGTTGTCACTTCCCAAACGTTTCGAGATGTTGTTTCTCTTCTTCAGTAGGTGTAATACTGACTGTCAATTACAGAATAACCGTTACGGAAAAATGGTGTGTGTGGTGGGGGTTGATGGTGGGAAGGGATTGGCGCTGAGGTTCGAATTGTGTGTGTGGATCAGTGTATCGAATAGTGTATGTGATTTATAATGTATTTGTTCATTTAATATGTTGTTTGGTTGTAGTGTGTGATATCTGTATATTTCAAATTGTTCAGTTTAGTTTTCTACTTGTAGGTAAGTAGTGTAATATTTCCATGTTGTGTTCTGTGTTTGTGTAACTGTGGTTTTCGTTATGTAAATGTGTGGCAAATGTGGAATGTATGTAGTTTGTGGTGAGGGCTTTTAAATGTTCAGAAAATCTGGAAGAAAAAGATCTTCCCGTCTGGCCGATGTAGAATTGTTGGCAATCATTACAATTTAATTTATAAACCCCTGTTTTGCTGTATGTGTCAATGTCTTTGTTAGTATTATTTATATGTTTTCTAATGGTGTTGTTGGTTCTGTATGCTACTTTATAATTGTGTTTCCTAAATGTGTTTGCAATTTTATGTGTATTGGAATTGTAGTATGTAAGTGTTATGTATTTGCTGGGTTGTGTGCTGTTGGTCAGATGTGTTTTACTTTTTGTGTTGAGGATTCGTTTGTGTAGTTTATTTATTAATTCGGGGTTGTATCCATTTTTGACTGCTATGTATTTAATTGTGTTTAATTCATCTTGGTAGTCATGTGTGTTTAGGGGTATTGAAGTGAGCCTATGGATCATGAAGTTGAAAGCTGCATGTTTGTGTTGAGTTGGGTGGTTGGATGTGTTGTGTATGACCATGTCTGGTGTGGTGGGTTTTCTGTATATTTTGTATGTGTGTGTGTTGTTTGTTTTGGTGATTGTAAGGTCTAAAAAGTTTATGCTGTTATTTAATTCTATTTCAAGTGTGAATTTTAATTTATGGTGTATAGTGTTAATGTATTTGTGGAAATTTTCTATTTGTCTTTTGTTGCCGTTGTAAAGGAGTAAAATGTCGTCAACATACCTGTGCCAATATATTATTTTATCGGTGTATTTGTTGTTGTTCAGTATGTGTTTCTGTTCTATGGTGTATATAAATATTTCGGCTAGTATACCTGATATAGGGGAGCCCATGGGTAGTCCATCTGTTTGTGTGTAATACATGTCATTGTGTGGAAAATAATTTTGATCTGTGATAATTTTAGTTAGATGGATGATCTCTTTTATGTGTGTTTCGGGTGTGTTATTTATTTTTAGTAATTGTTCTAATGTAATTATGTTTTCTTTTATGGGAACATTGGTGTATAGGTTTGTTATGTCGAATGAAGCAAGTGTGGAATTGTGGGGAATGTGTACATGTTGAGTTTTATTCACTAGATCTAAATTATAAATTACATACACTATTCGATACACTGATCTACACACACAATTCGAACCTCAGCGCCAACCCTTCCCAACATCAACCCCCACCACACACACCATTTTTCCGTAACGGTTATTCTGTAATTGACAGTCAGTATTACACCCACTGAAGAAGAGAAACAACATCTCGAAACGTTTGGGAAGTGACAACAGTAAGTTCATTAGTGAAAGTTTTATATATATTATTAAATTAATAAAGTGAACGAAGAGGATGCAACAACAAGATAATTTTAAGTTGATATATGATGGTATTATAGGAATTGACTTATTGAATATGCTAGATGCTAAGATTTATATCAGTAATAATAAGATAATATATAATTATAAGGGTGTTCAACATAATGTAAAAATTAATGAAGAAGAAAGACAGTATAAGGTAAGTAAGACACCTATTGTCTTAACTAAACCGAAGGTTCAATATGCACCGACTCGATGTACAAGTCAGACCACCGACAAAATCTCGAGACAGGAAGAGAAGCGGCTTCATGAGATAATAAAGGAATATGAAGACATACTCAGTGAAACACCGACGCAGACGACAGTATACGAACACACCATTGCTGTAACTGACCCAACAAAGTTTGTCAGGAGGATATACCCGATTCCAATGCGCTATGAGGAAGAAGTAGAAATGGAAATACGTCACATCCTGGATAATAATGTAATAGAACGGTCCAACAGCAACTTCTTAAATCCTCTAGTCGTAGTAAAGAAGAAAAGCGGGGATATTCGTCTATGCCTGGACATGCGGGAGCTGAACAGTATTATAATGAAGGAGTATGTCTGTGTGCTGAATGCGGATGAGCTGTTTTCAAAATGTGAAGGAGCATGCTACTTGACGAAACTCGATCTATGTTCAAGTTTTTGGCAGATTCCAATCCGAGAAGAGGATAGAAAATTTACTGCATTTCTGTACAAGAATAAGTGTTACCAACACAAGGTAGTACCATTTGGATTAAGCACAATTTTGGCGGTGATAGTAAAGTGTTTAGAAAGAACATTAGGACCAGAAGTAGAACCCTATACAATGATTTTTGTAGATGATATTTTAGTAGTCTCTAAGACATTTGATGAACATGTAAGAAATCTATGCACAATATTCCATAAATTTTGGCAAGCAAACATGTCCCTTAACCTAGACAAATGTGAGTTCATAAAAACATCCATCCAATTCCTAGGACACACATTTCATCCTCAGGTATACAACCAGATCCTACCAAGATAACAAGTATAACCAATTTCCCTATACCAAGAGATCTTAAAGGTTTACATGCATTTTTGGGATTAACTGGATACTACAGGAGGTTCACACCATTGTATGCTGAGAGGACTCAACCTTTGTTAGAATTAATGAAGAAAGGATGAAAATGGAAGTGGGAGGAGAAGCATCAAGAAGCCTTCGACCAAGTGAAGACTTTATTCGTAGAGAACATCATGCTACATCATCCTCAAAAAGAAGGAAAATTTGTTATTTATTCTGATACTAGTGATTACGCCATAGGAAGTGTGCTATACCAGAAGGACTCTGAAGAAAACCTAAGGGTCATTGCCTATGCGAGCAGAGTTTTCAAAGGAGCAGAGCGTCACTACTCGACATCAGAGAAAGAGATAATTGCAATTGTATATGCTCTTAAACAGTTCCGATATTATATTTATGGAACTCATTTTGAGATACATACGGACCATCAAGTACTATCATTTCTACTTAAATGTAAGGTCACCAACTCTCATTTGTTAAGGTGGATTTTAGCCATCGGGGAGTACTCATTCACCATCAAATACTGCAAAGGGAAGGATAATAGTGTTGCAGATATTTTAATTCGTCATGTTCCAGAAGAACACGAAGAGAGATACGATAAGGAGGACAATGAAATACGTCTTTTACCTATTAAATTCAAAGCTAGCAATGAAGTAAAAGGAATGCTACAAAATTTAGCAGACGAACAAAATCGGGAGGTTACAGTGAGCAATTTAAAAAATCAATCTCTACTACCAGCTCAGTATAAAATACATAACAACAGTCTTTTCAAATGAATAAAGTATGATTGGAAAGTTGTGTTGTCTAATGAAATGTTACATAAGCTAATCAAACCAACTCATGAGAGCTTAGCTCATGCATCAGCAGTAAAGTGTTATTTATCCCTTAAAGAAGATTTTACAATTAATAATATGTGGAAGAAAATTAAAATTGAATTATAGAAATGTTATGATTGCCAGATGGCTAAGCAACCAAATCTGCATACCTGTGTGGAGATGCAGAGTATACAGAAAGAAGCGAAGGGAGAATTAATTGCAGTGGATTTTTTGGGGCCCTTACCACGATCAAGTAGGGGGGTTAAACACATACTAGTCTAAATATCACTATAGTATTGACGACTCGGAACACTAAGTTTTTTATAAGTAAAAACGTAAAGTTTTACGTTACAGCCTAAACCGGCTTTCACCTTTAGAAGGCTTCATCAGAGGCTGCCATAGGTAGCGTTGTCCGTCTTGTTGTTGGCGACGGGATGGCAGCCTCTGATGAAGCCTTCTAAAGGTGAAAGCCGGTTTAGGCTGTAAGGTAAAACTTTACGTTTTTACTTATAAAATACTTAGTGTTCTGAGTCGTCAATACTATAGTGATATTTAGTTAAGTAATGGACACGTCATGGACAACGAAATCCAAGAACATACTAGTCTGTATAGACGTGTTTTCCAAAGCAGTTCATCTGTATCCAATTATGCGACCCACAACTAAAGCTGTCTTAAAAATTCTGTTACAAAAGTATATTCCAAAACATGGTAAAATGAAAAGGATTCTTAGTGATCAAAGAGTGCAATTTCAAAGTGAGGTATGGAGTAGAATATTAAAAGAAAACGGAATACAACCCGTACTCACGTCCACAGGGAAATTTAGCCGAGAGAGTGAACAAGGAGTTAGGTAAATATTTACAAATCTACTGCCATAAACAACATAATAGACGGGCAGAATATTTATCATTCTTTGAAAAAGCTATTAATGAAAATTGAGACTACTCACTTAATTCAAATTAATAATTAACTCTTACCTTAGGGTTTGTTCCAGAGTCGTACAGACAAAACTGCTGCAGAAAGGTTATCTGGGTTTAAGTGCGAAATAATTACGCAAACAGCGTTTCTGATTTTAACAAATTATTTCCCTTTTATTAAGCAAGACATATTTTACTTTACTTTGTTATTCACTGTTATTTATGTAACAACCAAAATATAAAATAAAATTTTCATAAATGACTTTGGGTTATTGAACCGTAAGTCCTATGGTTTGGTTATGCCACCTTACATTTTAGTTTCCTACTTTTAAAAGAACAAACCATATTCAGTTAAGACTACTTTCCTTAACTAATTTGTTTCTTAAACTTCTATTATACGAACCAGTACGTAATTTGTTCACACACACACACACACACACACACACACACACACACACACACACACACACACACACACACACACACACACATTTATTCTTTTACATTGACATTCTGTTAAACCCCACTTTGAGATCTCATGATTTTATGAAACATCTGCAAATATAAATGGTAATGTAGTTAAAATTGATTATAGGGTACTCATCCTGTTTGCTGATCTAATCCGACTGATGAGGCACTTATTTTACCCCGCACTTCAGAAGTTAATTAAAGTTCGTTAAAGTGATTTTGTCTGTTGACTGGCGCTAAGCTTTTGCTGATTACTAAAACCACGTTTTTTCACATTTCACTTTGTATAATAATTGTGTCGACCGACGTAACTTTTTGAACACTGTTAATGCTTTGAAAGATAGGCCTACTCTTAATTACGGCCTATCTTGCACCCGAGGCCACCGTTTAACTATTTTAATAAACTGCTGCTGCTGGCTGTCTACTGTTCACTCTCTGATGACAAACTGCATACTGTGATTCACAAAAAGCCTGCTGCTGGGGCAGTTACGCAATGCGTCTGGACAATTGTTTAGACTAACAGTGTATGTTATACTAGGGCTCCTCACAGGTGAAGTCTGACAATTTGAAAAGTGACTGAATTGATGCAATATAAAATTAAATCTATTGGATCACACACTTCTGTACCGTTACAATACCCCCAACAAGAGATTGAAGGCCGAAGTGTTAAAACTCTTATTGCCTAAAACTTAAGAGGGTCAGCGAGGATATGGCGCCGCAACCCCCTTGAACTCTCTACTAAAATCATGGGTTCTTACCCCCCTAGTCCGGCGACTGTGGCAGCACCCATCCGACCTTACTGGACTTCTCTGTACGAGATCCCAACACCATAAGCTCGGACAGATACCCGCCACAGTATCGCCTGACTTTATAACATTCAATTAAAAAATCAACAAACGGCCTTCCATCACTCCATATCCCACAACTGATTTGTTTCCTCTTAGCCGTACTGGTTCATTGACAACGTACTGGCTCATTTTATATTATAGAATATCTCTTAACCCTAGAAAATAGTGTTAATAAAACAATATAGGTTTACAGTAGTACATATAAATTCCAGTCAAACTAAATAGCATTCCCCATATAATATGCCCAGCCAAAATGACACATTAATTATACAGGATTGCATTAACTCACAATAATTATAACTAAAATACAAGTTATGTATCATAAATAAAGTTTTCAATTTTAAATAAAGTACATATTATTTATTTATTATTTATCAAATCAAAATAGATTTAAACTCATTATTAAAATTCATTTTTTTTCAATTACTTTAATTACCAATTTTATTTAAGTTAATTCCTCAAACCCTGCTGATCGATCTCATTTATTTTAGTTACATTTTGCAAAAAACCCATAAAAAATTACCTACATTGCATCACATCAGATGTTTCTTTTATTTCATAATAGAATTTTGCTACTGGTAATGCTTCAGCAGACTACAACAGTTGTCAACTTAACACCTGGCACTAAACATTAGTCAAAACATACAACACACCTGTTTACATCAACAATAGTCTGCCAGACCGGTATTATAAACACTCTCAGTTTCAACATTCATGATTACCTCACCCCTCATACCTGTACTTTTGATTTTCAATTTCTATAAATCTTTTAGTTAACATATTTATCTCTCATTTGTTCCAATTCGGATCAGATATTTTAATTCACCACATTTACATTAATAACAGCTTACTAAAACCATTTGGTTTTAGTTACTCATGATTTTAGTTAACATAGTTAAAACACTTTTAATACAAACATAATTCAAAATTTAATTCATTTATACCTCCTGTTAATTATTATTATTCATTAACAACATAAAATAATATTATTATTAAAATCAATCAATACACACATGGTTACATGAAGCATTTTACTATACACACAATTAAATTCACTAAACATGTATTTACAATTCTTCATCATTAATTATTCAGTTATATCACACTTCATTGTCCAAGGTTGCGAGGTCTGAACCAAAAAACACAATTTTAAAATTGTTCATTTATTGTTTAACCTCCATCGTCAAAAATTAGTCTTGGTTTCAAATAACAGTTTTCAATTTCATTTGCATTCCACATATGGCTATCTTGTGTGTCATAACCATAAAATTTTAGTTTCTTCGTTTTATCATAATAATCATATACCAAGTCAACATTATGTATTTCTGTCCAGTCTCCATTAGTAATTATATTCATTATCGGGTCAGTTATTTTTTCATCATAAATTAAATTATTATTGTTCAAACACACTTCTAACATTTCTTTCCACTCATCATAATCTCTCTTTAATTTATACAATTCTATCTCTCTATCAATACACCATTCTCTATCTAAATTTCTCTCATCATAATATTTCTCCCAACATTTCACATTCTCATTCCATACAGAGGGCAACACAACATTATTACAACGTCTAGCTTTACCAGATACACAAAAATAACTTCTTTGATATTTTAAAGACCTTTTGTCTTCTACAAAAACTAGCGAGGAACCTTTGTCCTCCAACAATACTGGTGAAACATTTTCTTCACCTATCTCCCAAGAAAAATTTGCCCTCTTTTCACCCTCTACACTTAAACTGTCTTCACACTCTCTCTCATTCTCATTGGCATTTGCTAGCAACACTTCATTACTAAACTCTACTTCAACAAAATCTACCTCATCACTCTCAGCATTAATCTCCTTGTTCTCAACTACCACGTTTTTACACATATCATTATAATTCTCATTTGTTTTACATTCAACATTTTCGATTACCTTTTGTATTTGTTTATCAATTTTTTCTAACACTTGTTCTTTAATAGTGTTAAAACATTCATCCATCTCATTTAGACGTTTATTCATACTGATTTCGAACTTAACATTTTGTGTATTCATTTCACATAAATGCTTATCAAATTTTATATCAATATTATTTATGTCACCCTTTAACTCATTGAATTTAACATTCTGTTCATCAAATTTAGCGTCATTACTATCAAATCATTTACTGAGAAGGTTAAATAGGTCATTCATTGACATTTCTTTTTCTTTTATATTTGTTTTAATTGTAATAGGGGTGGAAGTTGCTCCCCCTCACTAATTAATACAGATCCGTTTACATTACTGTCACTGATTGATAGTGACTCTGTCTGAATACCTGAATCGCCTTTATTGGCCGACTTAGTTGACATATTTTCATTTACTACCGTTTCGGTTACTATTATTTTTATTTGATTTTCAGCACTAGTGCTAGTTAAATCAATAGTGTTTTCCATTTTTCTAGTATTTACTTATACACAATTTTGTAAGCTTACTAACTACTCTTACTAATTTACTGACAATCGCCCTCACTCCCAAACAACCTGTTCTGCAGCTTAATTGGGTCTGGCGAATATAATTAAAACTTTTCGCCGTCCCAGTTCGGGCGCCAGTGAGACTACTCACTTAATTCAAATTAATAATTAACTCTTACCTTAGGGTTTGTTCCAGAGTCGTACAGACGAAACTGCTGCAGAAAGGTTATCTGGGTTTAAGTGCGAAATAATTACGCAAACAGCGTTTCTGATTTTAACAAATTATTTCCCTTTTATTAAGCAAGACATATTTTACTTTACTTTGTTATTCACTGTTATTTATATAACAACCAAAATATAAAATAAAATTTTCATAAATGACTTTGGGTTATTGAACCGTAAGTCCTATGGTTTAGTTATGCCACCTTACATTTTAGTTTCCTACTTTTAAAAGAACAAACCATATTCAGTTAAGACTACTTTCCTTAACTAATTTGTTTCTTAAACTTCTATTATACGAACCAGTACGTAATTTGTTCCCACACACACACACATTCGTTCTTTTACATTGACATTCTGTTAAACCCCACTTTGAGATCTCATGATTTTATGAAACATCTGCAAATATAAATGGTAATGTAGTTAAAATTGATTATAGGGTACTCATCCTGTTTGCTGATCTAATCCGACTGATGAGGCACTTATTTTACCCCGCACTTCAGAAGTTAATTAAAGTTCGTTAAAGTGATTTTGTCTGTTGACTGGCGCTAAGCTTTTGCTGATTACTAAAACCACGTTTTTTCACATTTCACTTTGTATAATAATTGTGTCGACCGACGTAACTTTTCGAACACTGTTAATGCTTTGAAAGATAGGCCTACTCTTAATTACGGCCTATCTTGCACCCGAGGCCACCGTTTAACTATTTTAATAAACTGCTGCTGCTGGCTGTCTACTGTTCACTCTCTGATGACAAACTGCATACTGTGATTCACAAAAAGCCTGCTGCTGGGGCAGTTACGCAATGCGTCTGGACAATTGTTTAGACTAACAGTGTATGTTATACTAGGGCTCCTCACAGGTGAAGTCTGACAATTTGAAAAGTGACTGAATTGATGCAATATAAAATTAAATCTATTGGATCACACACTTCTGTACCATTACAAAATTACAGTGAAGCTACGAGTTATACGCCGATAGAGATTGAAGAAGATCGCCAACCCAATCGATTCTGGCGAAAGTATGTTCAGAAACCTGATAATCAGAACGTACCAGTCCCATTAAGCATTAAAATTGCAAATGCGAAACGGATAATAATAAAAAAAGGTAATGAGAGAATAGAGAGATTTAACAGCACGCACAAGTTGCTGAAGTTTAATGTTGGAGAGAAGATATTGTTAAAGACGAATCCAGTAGGGAAGCATAGTGATAATACTGCAAAGAAATTCTTCAGATTATACGATGGACCATACACTTTGCAAAGACAGATCGGACAACAAACTTTCATTGTATATGATGACATAAGACTGAAAGAAGTAGGCAAATACCACGCCAGCTCTTTAAGAAAATTCTATTAATAAATAACTAGGTCACTACGACAATTAAAGATGAACGCCACTTAAAGCGGATATAATGGAACAAGCCAACTCAACATGGATGGGGGGAGAGAATAATTGTTCAGCCTACCATGCATAAGGGTAAATTGAATAATAAACTAGTAATTATTATTTGAACTAAATGTAAATAAATGTGCTTGATAAAAAAAAATATATAGAAACAAACATTTTTTTATAAACCGTTATCTAATGTAGGACAAAACAAAAATTTAATAAACCAGTTATTAAATTTTTTTTATTAAGTAGGGGAATAATGCAACAGTACAATTATGTTGAGTACTGTACAGTGCATTCAGTATTTTAAATAAGCCACCCTTTCGATAACGATATAAATTAATTGTATTTAATTAATTTACTAGGCTTGTGTGCATAGTAGTGGAAAACTGAAGACACCAAAACGTGTGTTAAAATAACACAAACACATAGATAAAAAATAGTGCGAAACAAACAAAAAGTGAAATGATAAGAAGTTAAAATTTAATAGTAATTATAGTAATTAAGACATTGTGCACGATGAACGCCTAAAAATTAACGATCAAAGGAATATCGTATAATGTGTCAAATACTTCGCAATTCGCGAAGACGAGCAAATGAAGTGTCATTAGAAAGCGGGATTAAAAGTGACGCGCTCGACAATAGCAAACAGGCAGAATATTGTCGAGACATGATTTCGGTGCCTTGGGTATAAATACGAGGACGCGCAATCATCGCGCTCTTACTCGTCAGACCATCATAGCAGCCAGAGGCGCTGTCCAAGGACTACTACTTTTTTTGGTTCAATCATCACGACTGCTGGAGGCTATGTCCAACTACTAGAACAGCTAATGCAGCCGAGCCAGAGCAGCCAATGCAGCAGAGCCAGAGCAGCTAATGCAGCAGAGTACAAGCAGCCAATGCAGCAGAGTACGAGCAGCTAATGCAGCAGAGTACGAGAATCCAGTGATCCAGAATACGAGCAGCCAATGCAGCAGAGTACGAGCATCCAATGAAGCAGAATACGAAAATCCAGTGACGAGGGACTACAAGACTACCTGACTCCAGGAATTCCACAACAATAAGGGTCATTCGTATCCAGTACGAAGAGGACACGCTTCAGAGCACCACACAAATAACAGGTGACAAATAACAATGTATTCATAAGAAATCGAGACTAAATCAAAAGACTAAATATCAAAGAAAAGAGAAAAAGAATAGACAATTAGATTCTAAGCTGATTCAAATAACTGTATAATTGTAAATGTGTTGTGTTTGTACATTAATTACCATAATATTAGAAGACTGTTAAACAATAAAAATTAGCAGTAACTGTAAATTCAAAACCTATAATTTTAATAATAACCGACAACCTCGTTAGAAGAAGTAACAGTAAATAACGAAGATGCAGTTATGAAGAGAATTTAGTAGTTATAAAGAAAAAAAAGAATTAGATAATTAAAAGATTAAATAAAATAATAATTGAGTAGCTGAGAGCAGTAGAAAAATTGATAATAATGTATTAGATTAAAACATTATATAATATGTTTGTGTGTAAGGTAGTATTAAGCATTATGCGTAATAAGCACATAAAAATTATGATAATTTGGAATCGTAAGATAGATAAGAGAATTATTTGTAATATAAAAGTGCAAATTGCATGTAATAAGCAAGTGAAAATAATGAGTTTAAAACCGAAAACCAAATAAGAAATTGTTAATAAAAAAATTACATGAATTTTAATAAAACTTTCTAGTGTTATTTATTATGATTACACGCTCATTAAAATATAACATAAGAACATTAAGAGAGGTTCTTACTGTTATAATATACGTGTATATAAAAGTTTTCACTAACAGCACATACTCAAAAGGTGACTTTTCATTAATATAAGTATCATCTGTCTTGTAGATTATGATGGAAAAATGCTTGCAGCTCTTTATGTGTCTTAGCACTTAATGAAAAACCATTTTTCTTCAAAATTTAAGTTACTTCATTTTGGATGCCATAGAAACCACTTGGAGCCTGAATTTGTTGTGCTTAGGAACTCCCTTCCCTTAATTCAAGCAGCTGCTGAAAATTTGAGCTTAGTTCTTTGTGCCCATGTATCAGTAATTTCTGGTGGCAAAGAAACCTCAAGTGTAAAGATTAACCCTTTAGTTGTGCCACGTCAATCAGCTGGTTAACCAATAAATGGCATAACAGGACTACAGTCGATTTATCCAGCAAAAGGGTTAAGAAAGTAACAAAGGGTTGAGTGTGCTCTTTTCGTCCCATTATTACTAAGATCACTTAACTGAATGGCCACTTATTATCTGGATAGAGAAGCCAACTTTATTACACATACTGGTACTCGTTCTTTATGGGTTTGGGTGTTTTCATATGATCAAAAGTTTTTGAGACATTTCTTCCAGTTTGATAACCCCACAGAGATGGAAGTGTCCTTTTTTGTACACGATTGATAGTGGTAGCCCGTGAGCCTCTGCTTCCTTGCAGGTTTTCTAAAATATTTTGTAAAAAGTAGTTATTATTAAATATTATTAAGTACTTGGCAGTAGTTATCACAGATGATAGCAAAATCTCTCGCAAAATCCATGCTCGAATATCAGTTGGAAACAGATTTTGTATTGCTTTGGGCAGTGTACTGAGGTCAATAAATGTAAACAGAAAGTTAAAAATTAAAATTTATAAGACTATCTTAAGACCAGTGGCATTACTCTATTTTTTCTGGGTCCCCACAGGAATCCTTTGCGGGGCCTCTACTACCTTTACTTAATTCATACAATTGTTCTGTTTTAAATATAACCCCTCGTTATAGCTGTGATAACTACTAACATTATGTAACATAAACAGAATATACTATTTTGAATGTTCATCACTACTTTGTTCACAGCACTTTATAATTATTAATATTGATGGTACTTTCTCTTATGAACTTACTTGTTGTATTCTCTCATATGACATTTCGGAGTGTTGTTCTTCTTCTTCAGCGAGGAATTGTCATTCTGTATACAAACCTCACTGAAGAAGGAGAACAACACTCCAAAACGTCGTCTGAGAGAATACAAGTAAGTTCACAAGAGAAAGTACCATCAATATTAATAATTATAAACAGAATACATTCTCCTCAATACTGTTTACAATCTCTTCTTCTAAGCCTAGGCCGGTTTGATTGGTCACTTCTATAAATCCCAAAAAGCTTTCATTAATTTTTAAGTTGCTGGGCTTTCCTGCTTCATCTTCAGAAATTGAGATGTACCTGATTATTTAACTCAGTTAATCTTTTCTGTTAATTTCTTGTGTAGTATCCATTATTACAGAGAAAAACTGAGCAGATTCAATCTGTTTCAAAATAATATTTTCAACTTTTATAGGTAAAAGCTGAAGTTCATTTTGAATTTTGGGACACATATATTTCTCACTGTTCTTCTAACTTCTGATTCCCTCTTGCAACAGTGGATCGTATTTACTCAAAAGATAGATAATTGCCTGGAAGTTTCCACTATTGGGCTAGCCTGTCTTCTCTTTATAACCTCTAATGGTTAAATTTGAAGCTGGCAATGTCAGAGTAACTTTTATAATGCAAAGTTTTCTTTCATAGCACATGACAAATAATGATGTGATGCTGGCTCAGCCGATGACCTCAATACATTCTTAACTGGAATTACTGCCTATTGTGCAGTTAGCCAAATAATTCATACTCTCAGAGTACATCATTAGGTACTGGTAAAATTACAATAAAAATTAATCACATGCAGGTCAATTTGGTTTTACTTAAGTTCTATGGTTTATATGCATTCTTAAAAATTAAGGAAAATGTTTGTGTGGGCCCTCCTAGTCCACAGGCACCCCCTGTGATGCAAGCCCTGTGGACTTGCAGTTACACCACTGCTTGAGACCCATTGTAATATACAGAAGTGAGACATGGACGTTAGCAGTTAGAAGAGAATTGGCTTAAGCAATGGGCAAGAAAGTTTTGTGAAGGATTTACGATGGGAGACAGAAGGAGAATACATACAAATGAAGAGCTGGAGAGAATTGTTACTGGATATTGTTACTGAAATTCAAAGAAATAGAATAATATATAATTAGTAAAATAGTTTACCTTTTTCTTGTCCGTCTGGTGGCCTTTTCTCTATATTTCAATCGACGCATTTCAGGGCATATGCCCCATCATCAGGATATCCCTTGTTAAAGTTCGTCGATGGTTAAAACATTAAAATCACTGCACACACAATTCCACACACAACAATAAATATAATACAAACATAAAAACACATAAAATGCCCAGATTTTAGACACACGCGATACCGGTGGTGCGCACCACGACATGCTATAGTCGACTGCAGTGTTCATGTTGTTATATGTCGTGCACTATGGACCTTGTTCTGTAATCTTATCGCTGTGTCGTATAATAGATTGGACTGGAAATACAGCTGATCGTTAAGGATGACTTCTTCTGTTTTTTTATTTTTGTAAGCTTTATATATTTCGTATTCTTCGATGGCATTCATATAATTACCTTTTTTGCATATGTGGAGGGGTTCAAAGTTCGTTGTGAAATCAGTATAACTATGGTTGTTGTCCATCAGATGGCGCGCGTAATTTGACACTGTTTTAATAAATTCTTTTCTAGGTAAATGTTCTTTGAATCGTCTTTTAAAAGGTCTACCAGTTTGGCCAATGTAAAAGCTGTCGCAGTCATTGCATATTATCTTATAAACGCCTGTCCTGTCTTCAATTGATTTTGAATGTTTAGGTAAGAGTATCTTATTAATGTTATTATTAGTTCGGTAAGCCATTTTTATATTTATCCCACCGAATACTTTGTCTAAAATTTTGGGTAGGGTGTTACCATATTCTGATGCTATATACCTAATTTTATTTCTATTATTTTCTTGTAATTCTATGTTGTTTTTCTTCTTTCTGTGTTTCTTGACTAAATTATCTACGATTGATCTTTTATAACCATTGGCCTTAGCTATGTATTTGATCGTGTTCAGTTCTTCGTGAAAATCTTTGTCTTCTAATGGTATGGAAAGTAACCTATGTATTAAACTATGATAAGCTGCCATTTTCTGAGAAAAGGGATGATGTGATTCAGCATTTATCGTGAGATCCGTGGTTGTCGGTTTTCGGTATATTTGATATTGGAATTTTTCATCTAGTCTTGTAATTGTCAGGTCGAGGAAGTTAAGTTTATTATTTATCTCCGTCTCAAGTGTGAACTGTATGTTTTTATTGACACTATTCATGTATAATTTTATATTTTCTATTTGTCGTATTGTGCCATTAAAAATTATAAACGTATCATCAACATAGCATGTATATGATATTATTTTCTTGGAAAGTTTATTTACGTCATTGAGCAAATATGTATTCTCATAGTGGTTTAAGTATATGTCAGCCAATAAATAGAATAAGGTAGGCAGGTCATGTACACCAGATCATGGACACTAGAGCTGTGAAGAAAGTAAATATAATTAATTCACTACCAACTGTGAACACAAAGTTTTTTATGAAAAATACTACAAAGACGAACTAAACACAAAAAAATACACAGCAGAATCCAACGGATACAACAGAACAATATTCAATAAACTCCTACACAAAACAAACAACAGACAAAGACAGAAAACAACAAATTCATAACACTAACCATCAATAACCACACTAAAAAAATAGCCCACAAATTCAAAAAAGGAGGATAGAGAATCGCATACAAAACTACAAACAAAACAGAACACACACTATCAAAACACACACACAAAGCATAAAACAAATTCGATCAACCTGGTGTTTACAAAATAAATTGCTCAGATTGCAACAAATTCTACACTAAGGCACTATACTACACTACTGAATCCACCTTTGCAAACCACCTCATTGAAGCAAACCACACATACAGAAACATAAAAAATAACATGTACATTCTACACGTACACACAAAAGGCCGAAAACTAGACACTCTTGAACAATTGGAAATGTACAAACACATGAAAACACATAAAAACAACATCCTAAACGAACAGACACAATTCAAATCACATGCATTATTTGAACATATCACCCTCCCCCCCACACACACACACAACATCGATCCTTCAAAAGTCGATTTTGCCAAGAACAAGAGGGACAGTGTTCCCAACGGCAGCCTCTGAAGCTTTTTAAAAGCAAAAACTGGTTCAGGCTATAAGGTAAAACTTTTGTTTTTACCCATAAAAGAATTTGTATTCCGAGTCAGTAGTGAATTAATTATTGTGACGATTTAAATTCTAACTGTAATCGTAAATAAAAAAAATTAAGTTTGCGAGCGATTAAGTAATTTTAAATCTCACTATAATACCTAAAACCCCTGTATTTACTCAGTATGAGAATGAGAAGTAATTAAGAGATCCAAAGAAACATTAATAAAATGGGCGAATTGTAAAAAAGTTATTATTATCATAATTAACCCTTTGCTTGTCATCATGCGGTGACCTGTTAGTTCCGGACTCGACGTGTTTACCGAGTCGTCTGTAATTTAGGAAGATATAAAAATCATAATGTTTATAATTAGAAATCTGAAGACACAAATAGTAGTTAAAATAACTCAGTTAAATTTTATATGTATAATTAAGGTATAGTTTTTGGTAATAAGAATGTTAATTTAAATAAAAATAGGGACTATATTGTTGCGGAGTAGTTGGCCCTCTCCTTTTTGTTAAGTACCAGTTGAAGCGAGCAGAAAGTCTCTCGCTATGTTGCCTTCACGCAGTACAGACGTACGAGCGAAAGCTCTACCTAAATGTTTTTAATTTGTTTGTTTATTTAAATGTAGTATATTATCTACCACTGCAAAAAGTGGAAAGCGTATGTCACGTATCAATAACATAAATATGTGGTAAGAAGAAGATATAATATGTAACACAAAAACAGAACTAGTGGTAATCAAGATGACGATTCCCTTCAAGAGGTAACTCCATTTACAACATCACTCCTGAAGATGTGATCTGCAGAAACTTCATAAAGACACGTTTACCATGCTTAAGACGTTGCTTAGGACATCCGAGAATCTACATATACTTACACCAAAGAAGCTTCAATCTCCTCTGTGAACATCCGACCTATTCTTGCCGAAGACACGACCCAGATGATGACGCTGACTACAAGGATTCCCAAGACGGACACCCCAGGACGAGGTTTCTACGTTCAGTTGTAAAGGTGACTCGATAGCCTTGCTATCGAGAGTTAATCATATTTGTTACACTACTCACTTCTAAAAGAGACTTTTCAAAGACTATTAATTTCATGTAAACATTATAATGAGAAAATCTAAGAGTTTACTGTAAAAATTCAATTATCATACGTTGTAACGCTTTAAATGTTAATGTAACTTATTATCATACCAAGTAATAGTACCATTTTCAAATGGTTAAAGAAGTCTTGCAGCTTCTAAAATGAACTGAAAATAATTAGAAGTCTTTACCATAAATATACAGAAAGTAAACTCGGATCCGAGGTATAAGAATATATAATCAATTTGATCCCAAAGTTTTATGAAAAGCATTTAAATATTTTAGTTTAAATAATGATGTCATGGGATCTGTCAGTAACTGTTGTTAAATAAAGAGAAGTCGTCTTGTTACACATGAAAATGAGTGCATAAATCAGTAAAATACCTTCCCTTGTTTCCTTACAGTGATAGTGAGTAATTTATTCAATTAATTTGATTTTAATACAGTTCGTTACAACGTAGGCAGCCCATGTAATTGGCAGAGGTCAGTTAAGATGGGTTCCCTGGATTTGTAACGCGGCAATACGTTACAAAATTGCGCCACTCTGCTAAGTTAGAATAGTTGCGAGCATCGTGACGCAACAAAATTGCGCCACTCTGCTTACTTAATTTATTAGTAAATTAAATAACTCACAGCATTCAGTTATTGATCTATGCACTCAGAGAATGTAATTAATGGAACTTTAATTTTCAAAAAAAAAATGAATTTGTTTTGACATACGTAAAAGATAGTCTGTATAAATTGAAATAGCATTGTAGGAAGATATATGCATGTACCTACTTGCATACATGAATTGTAAGGTTTGGTCGACTGATCAGTCTTTAACAGGTTTGTATTATGACAATCCATGACCTGTTGTTTCTTGAATAATCCTGCATTATAATTATTCAATCTGCATAGTATATGTTAGTGTATGTCTGTTGTCACGGTAAAGAAAAACCGTTAAAACTTTGTTAATAATAATGCTCCTATGTAAAGTAGACCCAGTTAATTACGTGGAAAGAATTTCATAACTTGAAATTGTGACCAAAATAAATAATTAATTTAAATTGGGGAAAGTACATGAATGAATAAAGTCAAACTGTTATAAAGCGTAATACTAGTGTAAATTGAAGAGGTGTGCATTGTTGAATAAGATTCACCCTATGCGTGCCAGCTGTCTCCTCCAGTTATGACCTGTTAAGGAAGTTAAATGGTGGCATTGTGTAGAGAACAATACGTGAGCGTCAAACCCCCTCGCATTCTCACGGACACACTGACCCTACCTTTGTTTACTAAATAAAGAGGGTGACCTACATTCCAGAAAACAGCTGATCGGCTATTTAACTTTAAAAAATATGTGTGTGGAATTTCTGTCTCTCCCTTAGAAGAGAAATTGTTCTTTTCTGAATTATGCAAATTATTTACCCAAGAATTTATCTTATATATGTAATTAGTGTATAGTATAGTAGAGCAAGTATTTTCACCGTGACGACAATTAAATAACGTAGTGACTTAATAATAATAAATTTATAATAATAAATAAAGTGTGCTAAATAAATATGGTAATTAAATAGGAATTTAATTCTAAGTAAGTTTCTGTAATCTCCCCTAAGTAAATAATAAATAAATAAAGAAAATAATAATAAGTGAATAGTAATAATTGTTTTAAATAATAAGGCTGAATAAATCTTAAGTTAAACTAAATTTGTGTGAAGTGTAGCAGTAAGTAAGAGAAAGGAAAATAATAATAAAAGTATAGTTGCATATTGTAAACACCCCGGTGGTGGCCAGTTCGAGGAAATAAAGCGTGTTAAGAATTGTTTGTAGTAAGCAGCCACTCACCTTCCCCCTTATTGTACGAAACGGTAGCGTCCCTAAACAATTGAAAACCACCCCTGTGTATTACAATGCTTTGTGTAAAGTGTCTCCCCTTCCGCATAGTTTGTTTAAATATTGTTAAAGAGATAAAAGAGAATTATCTTCGTGAGATTCCGCTTCTCTCGGTAGTATAAGATGTTAGGATTAGCTATGATCTAAAGTGGAGTATGGGATCCTCTTTAGATTATATTAGAGATAAGTTGATGATATATAATTGAAAATTATATATATGTAACGTAACAAGTCACAACGGCGCCGACTGAAAGGTGTAATGATGGGGGCAGAAAGGTGCCAAAGATCATAAATGAGTGCTGAAAGCTAACTGGTGTAGTTAGAGTAAGCCGATGTCAGTCGGACCACGATATTGTGAGTTACGGATAAGTAGGGATCTTTCCAATCTAAGGTTTGGAAATTAGTATTAAGACTTAAAATATAAGTTAGCGTGTTAAGAAATGAGAAAAAGGGAATTTCACGGAGGAGAACATTTAAATGAACAAGATCATTTAAAGAGAAATAGAGAAAACAAACCGTGCACTAATAATAAATAATACTAATAATAAATAACTTCACACACTGACACCAAACATACTCCAAGTCCCCAATTGTGCGTTAGACTCACAAAAAAGCAACCGTAACGTGAAATTTAAGCGGTGGAGTATGTGACGATTTAAATTCTAACTGTAATCGTAAATAAAAAAAATTAAGTTTGCGAGCGATTAAGTAATTTTAAATCTCACTATAATACCTAAAACCCCTGTATTTACTCAGTATGAGAATGAGAAGTAATTAAGAGATCCAAAGAAACATTAATAAAATGGGCGAATTGTAAAAAAGTTATTATTATCATAATTAACCCTTTGCTTGTCATCATGCGGTGACCTGTTAGTTCCGGACTCGACGTGTTTACCGAGTCGTCTGTAATTTAGGAAGATATAAAAATCATAATGTTTATAATTAGAAATCTGAAGACACAAATAGTAGTTAAAATAACTCAGTTAAATTTTATATGTATAATTAAGGTATAGTTTTTGGTAATAAGAATGTTAATTTAAATAAAAATAGGGACTATATTGTCGCGGAGTAGTTGGCCCTCTCCTTTTTGTTAAGTACCAGTTGAAGCGAGCAGAAAGTCTCTCGCTATGTTGCCTTCACGCAGTACAGACGTACGAGCGAAAGCTCTACCTAAATGTTTTTAATTTGTTTGTTTATTTAAATGTAGTATATTAACTACCACTGCAAAAAGTGGAAAGCGTATGTCATGTATCAATAACATAAATATGTGGTAAGAAGAAGATATAATATGTAACACAAAAACAGAACTAGTGGTAATCAAGATGACGATTCCCTTCAAGAGGTAACTCCATTTACAACATCACTCCTGAAGATGTGATCTGCAGAAACTTCATAAAGACACGTTTACCATGCTTAAGACGTTGCTTAGGACATCCGAGAATCTACATATACTTACACCAAAGAAGCTTCAATCTCCTCTGTGAACATCCGACCTATTCTTGCCGAAGACACGACCCAGATGATGACGCTGGCTACAAGGATTCCCAAGACGGACACCCCAGGACGAGGTTTCTACGTTCAGTTGTAAAGGTGACTCGATAGCCTTGCTATCGAGAGTTAATCATATTTGTTACACTACTCACTTCTAAAAGAGACTTTTCGAAGACTATTAATTTCATGTAAACATTATAATGAGAAAATCTAAGAGTTTACTGTAAAAATTCAATTATCATACGTTGTAATGCTTTAAATGTTAATGTAACTTATTATCGTACCAAGTAATAGTACCATTCTTCAAATGGTTAAAGAAGTCTTGCAAGCTTCTAAAATGAACTGAAAATAATTAGAAGTCTTTACCATAAATATACAGAAAGTAAACTCGGATCCGAGGTATAAGAATATATAATCAATTTGATCCCAAAGTTTTATGAAAAGCATTTAAATATTTTAGTTTAAATAATGATGTCATGGGATCTGTCAGTAACTGTTGTTAAATAAAGAGAAGTCGTCTTGTTACACAGTGCATAAATCAGTAAAATACCTTACCTTGTTTCCTTACAGTGATAGTGAGTAATTTATTCAATTAATTTGATTTTAATACAGTTCATTACAACATAGGCAGCCCATGTAATTGGCAGAGGTCAGTTAAGATGGGCTCCCTGGATTTGTAACGCGGCAATACGTTACATTATGTTTAGTTAAGTAACGGACACGTCATGGACAACGAAATCCAAGAATCTGAAGAAAGTATTAAATGGGGATCCAGGTAGGAGAAGAAGAAGAAGAGGGAGACCTTGGAAAAGAGGGGGGAGATGTAGAAGAAGCACAGAACAGAGACAAGTGGAGGCAAATGGTAGTGGGTGCCTGGGCTGTAGCACTGAGCACCATCATCATAAAACATGAAACACAGGCCAGTGGAATTACTGAATGACTAATAGCAGGGAAGTTGATTACAACACAGCAGGTATTATTAGGTTTGACCTTTAGATTAGCAGCAGGGAGGTTATCGTAGTGGATGCAGAATGTATGTTAGCCAACTTTCAAAACTTTTACTTTACCAAACAGGGACAACATAGTCTCTTGTGGGGGCTCAGCTTACGGGTGGTGCCCCCCCCCCTTTTAAAACCTATGAAGCCAATGGCAATGTGAAGCACTAATATTCTGTGATTCAAACTTGGAAGACTAGCCGCAGATTGAAGACGACAAGATTTAAATCTTAATACAAAATGTACTACATGTGGTACCAAATAGCATTCTCTCACCATATGGGTAAGTGGTCGTATACAATAACATCTGTCCCATATATCTTATTACATTTCCTATCTTCTTACTAACTATATTAATTTATATTAACTTATGTTTCTGTATAACATAAGTTCAAAAACAATCCTACAATGACTACTTAAGTACTAAAACATAATTTAAAAACAATCTACCGAAATTAAAGTACTACAGAAATTACAAACAATCCTACATAAGTACTTATAATCCTACAATGAGTTGTGTCGTAAAAATCGTTTATAATATAGTTCACAGTTTACCGCATGAATAAGGAAATTTACTTTTCCCTTTGGGTTATGTATCCACACCCTTTTTAAGAGTTTCCTTTAGGATAGTTTGGCCTTAGTTCTTCACTTTCGTTATGTTCTTTTCTTTTTTTGTAACGTGGGTCTGTACTGAAGACACGTCAGTGGCCGTTGATGTCAAGGAATAAGACCGTTGGAAGGACACGGAAGTTAGATTTTACAGGTTATAGTTAAACCAGCAGTGTTGTATGGTTAGAATTTTTGTACAAGGCAGATAGATTTATCATGTACCTATGTATCATGGTTCTGAAGGAAGAAACATAGACTTAACAACATCCCCTTAGACGAAAAAGACTACAAAGACGAACTAAACACGATAAAATATCTAGCAGAATCAAACGGATATGACAGAACAATAGTCAGTAAACTCCTACACAAAACAAACAACAGACAAAGACAGAAAACAACAAATTCATAACACTAACATACATCAACAAACAAACTGAAAAAATAGCCCACAAATTCAAAAAAGCAGGATACAGAATCGCTTACAAAACTACTAACAAAACAGAACACACACACAAAGCAAATTCGATCTACCCGGTGTTTACAAGCTAAATTGCAATAAATTCTACATAGGCCAGACAGGACGTAGCTTCAAACAGAGATACGTTCAACACACAAAAGCACTCTGCCCCACTACAGAATCCACCTTTGCAAAGCATCTCATTGAAGCAAACCACACATATAAAAACATCGACAATAACATGAACATTCTACACGTACACACAAAAGGCCGAAAACTAGACACTCTAGAACAATTGGAAATATACAAACACACAAAAACAAATAAAAACGACATCCTAAACGAACAGACACATTTCAAATCTCACGCATTATTCGAACATATCTCCCCCCCCCCACACACACACACACACACAGCATCGATCTTTCGAAACTCGATTCCGTCGCCTACAACAAGACGGACAGCGCTACCAACGGCAGCCTCTGAAGAAGCCTTATAAAGGAGAAAACCGGTTTAGGCTGTAAGGTAAAACTTTATGCTTTTTCTTATAAAAAACCTAGTGTTCCGAGTCGTTAATGCAATAGTGATATTTAGTACTCGTCACGACTAAAATCTAAAGAGATAATATTAAACATAATTAAATCACTACCGACTCGGAACACAAAGTTTTTTATGGGTAAAAACGTTATTAAGTTTTGCATTATAGCCTGAACCAGTTCTCGATTTTAAAAAGCTTCTTCAGAGGCTGTCGCTGGTGCACTGTATCGACTTTTGAAGGATCGATGTTGTGTGTGTGTGTGTGTGTGATGTGTTCGAATAATGCGTTTTTACCCATAAAAAACTATTCCGAGTCGGTAATGATTTAATTATATTTAGTTAATTAACGGACAACGAAATCCAAGAGATAATACTCTTCAGGCAGATTCCAGTTTCCAGTAAATTCTCATAATTATAGAGTAATTCTAAAACGAAAGTAATGTAGTGGATATTGTGGGATTGCAATATTGTCATCTTGCACCGTCGGCGCAAAATTTGTTGGCGAGTGTGATGTTTTTGACACATGTAGTATTTGCTTTTCTCAGCTGACAACGTCTATTATTTCATTGTAATAGTGTTGTTAATACTCGAAAATGGCGTTTGTTCGTGGGTGTGGGAGTGACGTTTCCCAAAAGTTTTTAGAAATACTTCAAAATGACTTAAAAAACCTGTCCATTGAAACAAAAAAGAAATATCCGCAAATAAAGGAAGTATGTGATAGTTTGTTTATTACTGTGTAACACTTTGTTGTGAGTAATACCAATTTGCTGATAATATGTGGCCAAACTGTCATATAACGTGTGCTGTGCAATACGTTTCTTGTAATTCGAAGAAAGTTGTCCTAAAATTGTATCGCGTAGAACACCGTTTTTGTTACGTTGATTTAGTTATTTGAAAGCATTAAAGAGATACGTACTGGTAAAGATATGTATTGACAACATGAATGTAGGTTAGGGCTTGCTTGTTAGTTTGTTTACAAATTCAGTTATTTGTTTGACAAGTAAATGTTGTTTTTTAAAAAGTAGAATGACTTGATTATTAATTGACAAGAGTGTAATTAAATGTAGAGTGATTTAAAAATTAATATGATAGACTTCTTTTTCCATCAAAATAATGTTGGAGAGGTCAGCTTCTGCTATTCGGCATACAAGAAGGCAGTGACCAGCATTATGTCTAAGTCACTTATTGGTTTTGTCGTAGGAACTAATTTTTACAGCTTGCAAAGAGCTTGGAGTCTTAAATAGGATCTTGTATTTTGTGGTGCCCTCAGGGATCAAACTCAGGCATTCGAGCTTAATAACCAAGCCCCATATCTTTTAGTCTACTACGCCCATACCCAAATATTTATAGTTTTTTGTTATCAAATAAATAATTGAGTTATCTAATTGGTACTGACAGTTTGATTTACATGTAAAGTTTCTTACTGGGCACATATATAGGTGCATGGGTTTAGAATTCTATACCAAATTCTATTAAAGGCTTACACTATAAAGAAAGTAATTTATACCCTAGTTACTAGTTTTGTAAAATCAGGTGGTACTATATTCAGTTTGTACAGTAGTAAACATTTCATATTAGTTCAAATTTATTTTGTGTGGTTTGTTGAATATGTTGTTTCTGATTTGGTTATTTGTTTTGGTTTTGTACTCTGATAATATTCATTGATCTTTACTACCTGTCAGTTGTTTCAACTATGACTTACATTATTATGTTTTCCAAATTATTAACTTTTAGAAATTTCATGGTAATAAATTTGTAAATACAGCTTCTACAGAAAACAGTCAATTCATTAAGGTGGTTTGTGGCGATTAAAGTATAAATAACAAATATGTATTCATGAATTTGAAAGGCCATACTCTTCAAATAACTGATACATACTGTCATTTGTTTCCTATTAGGGCATGTATCTGTCAGTTCATTCACTTGACACTGACATTAAGCAATGACAGTGTATTCAGGGACATCGCCAGTTTTGTATAATTGCATATTTCTGGACTATTTCATGCTAAATTGTATAGAGTCTATTACTACATCTTAAAAACTAAAGTTTTGGTAGAACCATAGTGAATATTTTGAATGCAGGAAAGTGAAGCATTTGCGACTC
Source organism: Magicicada septendecula (assembly GCA_034769895.1). Lineage (NCBI taxonomy): Eukaryota > Metazoa > Arthropoda > Insecta > Hemiptera > Cicadidae > Magicicada > Magicicada septendecula. Next base: position 318,190,153 of record CM068376.1, on the reverse strand, counting down.
TTGAAACTCACGTGTATACAAGAGTAATTAAGGTTTAAGTAGCTCACTTGAAACACTGTACAAGAGTGAAATACAGAAAACCTTTGAGCTTAAATGGATATCCACAAAAATGTAATGTATCCAGTTAAAAAATTCTGCTTTTAAGTTAACTACTAACAAGATTTATTTATGTTTTAATTTATTTGAATTTAGAATCTGTATGTGTTATACAATGTTTTGACAGATAGTTAGGTGCAGTGAACATTCCCCTCTAAGTTATTAACGTAAGTTACTTATGGCAGTCAAATTAATTGAACTTATATTCTAAATCAGGTAGACAACTTTTTAAACAGTACGCTTCGTCCGTATTATCTAGTAGTCTGTAAGTCAGTTCGTTTGAATGGTCATGGAGTTGTCCATAGTATTTGATTTGATGTTTGAACACTTCTTTCCTAATTGAGAGAACATTCAGGGTTTTTGAGGTTACCTCTTTTTGTACATAACAGTGTGCATTAGTCGTTAGTGCATTAGTTCTGAGTATGATTTTCAAGACTTCCAAATTTGAATTACTAGCTCTGTCACACAGCTGAATCCCATATGCCCATAAACACAACTATAATATTTTTTGTGAAGATTTTTGGTAAACATTAGCAAAATTAACATTTTCAAGGAGCAAGTACCGTATTATTTTGAAAATACCTAATTATTTCTAATATACCAGTTGAACATATTTTATACTGTAAATCTATGTAGGGCTGTTTGTAAAATAATTCTTACTTTTAAAACGCTTATTTTTATATTATTGTTTCTTAAAATATAGATTAGCTTGCTTTTAAAATATAAAGCTGGATGTCAAATCAAAGGCTGGATGTTCAAAGGATTTTTCATAGAACTTGGTACTTGTTCACAAAATTTTTGTTTTCAGTTCTTTTAGTTTCCATTTAGAGCTAGTTAAAAGCCTGTAAAATTCTGAAAACAAATCTTTGAAGAAACCTAATTTCTGTGCCTCATTGACAGACTGGATACTAAAACTTCATTAAAAAGTTTGGATTTTTTCACCAGTCCAAAATCAGTGTCCATATCTGCTAATTATGAGTCCAGCTGTTTCTAAAATTGCGTTTTCGTGTTGGAAATTCTACTTTCAACAATAATTGTTTGATAAGACAAAGCGTTCACTTGTACTGCATTATTGTGTAAAGTATAAACAAAAAACTTTTCCTAGTTTCTTATATGGTATTGTTTGGTTCTACTCCCAGTTTCAGTAACTTCTTCCCATTTTTGTGTCATTCATTTGCAGTTAGAAAAAAATTAATTGTTGTTGTCATGCCCAGTTGAATAGGTGTCATGGTACCTAGATGTCATGGTTTATTCATTTAATTCATTTGAAGTTTGGTTGTGGCTTGGATGTAATCGCCTGTGCATTACACAGACTTTTAAGATGGCAAAACAATGCTATTCTATTGTTGAAAACGCTTACAGGTTTAGTAGATTTTTGCACTGTGAGTCAGTGCAGTATTTGTAACAAAAATTTGTTGTGGTTTTATGGAAAGGGTAAGTTTATGAATCAAACAAGATTTCTGTGGAAATTTGGAAATCCAAACAAGATTTTTGGAGCAGATATATAGTATAGTATTGTGTGAAAGAAGTGGAAAATATTAACAAAACTGGTTGTCTATTGGTTTCCATGAAACTTGGAGTTTACTAGTAATTCACATTCTTTAAAGACTGTTTAAAATGAGTGGTATAACCGGATTGTGATTATTCCCAAACGTTTGCTCTAAAGCAGCGATTCTCCGCATAGGGAGCGGCCCACTGCTGGGTCCCGAGGGGGATTTTGGTGGGTTCTGAAGTCGAGCTCGAATATTTACTTACTCTCTCTTAAAAATCTATTACATATTTACTTTTCTAGAATTAAGTATGTATAATTTGTTTAAGCATAAAAGACGGCTCAAAGTACTTGATGTTAGCAAAAATTCAATTATAAACGGATGTACACCTCTACAGGTAACTCAGCTGGCGCCCGTGCTTACGGGTCACATGAAGTGTAATATCCTTCAAGGTGGGTCCCAAACGTAAAAAGGTTGAGATCCACTGGTCTAAAGGTTTTCTAAATCTTTTAATCAGTAAATGGTAAGTTTTTCAGTTAATTTCATTGGTTTGCATATATTTGTATTTAAAGTGTGTGTTGGACTCTACAAAGGAAGTCAAAAAGATCAGATGAATTGGCATTGGCATGGACTGCACTAACTTTCAATAGCTTTCAAATTAATGACATTTTTGTGTATACAGCAGTCATGTTACTGCCTGGCTTGGCATGAATACAACTGACTTATTCTATACAACAGTGCAGAAAGTTAAAATAGCCTGTATGATATCCAACATCTGAAACGGATAGGAACTGTCAGAAGAAGAAGATAAATTTCAGTATGAAGTAGAAATAGCCGAAACCGTATAATTCTATTTTAGAGATGTTCATTATTACGCGAGGACTTTGTTCATTATTATTCAACTTGTTCATAAACTGCAATAATCTCAGATGTATGTGATAAAACATACATGTATGTGATGTTTATGTGATAAAAGTTATAATTTGTATTTTGTCATTGCTTGTGACATGGATAGGGTGACGTCTGTATAACTGGATCATGTATCTCAGACACACATAGAATTTTAGGCTTACTTGCTAGGATGGGAATAGTGGTGATCTGTAATTGTATAGCTTGACGACTTTGTAAGAAGCCGTCGCTGATTTCAGTACACGCAGAGTGTCTCTCTCACACTTTCTTTGTCTTACTGCCCTCTTCCCTTCCTAATCAGTGGCTCACTATATAGTTCACGTACGGTGTTCGGTGAGTATCTCTTCCATACAGTTGCCTTGCGTCATGTGACTTTCTCCTATGAATGCCCCAAGTGTGTCAAAAATGTTTGTTCTCTGCAGGTTGTTTTCTATGTTGTATACCTATATCTCTGTTTTTGTTTGTAGGCTTTGAAAAGCTGTGATTCAGAATTCAGTATTTTTTTTAATTTTTGTATGTGAAATCATATCTTATTGTGCAGAAATATCAGTATTTTAACTAGTACATTTAACAATTTTGTTTTTTGTTTGTGCAGTCATGTGAAGAAGGTATTATGAAGTTACGTAATACTGGGGTCAATTCGCAAACACCAATTTTCTATTTAGTTAATCAGATTCTGTATCCTGTGGTACAAGGGTGTGAAACAAAAGAACAAAGGATTGTGAAGGTTAGTCACATTATTCGATTAAATAAATAATAAGAAAAAAATGTTAGTAGTAGAATGTTATAGTATACTGTGCTTATGTATAATTTATTTTTGCTAGTATATTTAAATGTTTAAAGCTGTTATACAGTTATTAATTTGTAACTTTTCAGTTGCATGGTGTGGGAGATAAATTTCTTATAGGGAGTGTGGAAAAGTTACAAGTGGTAAGGGAAGCTCAAAGAGTGGACATAAATATCTGAATTGGATCTTTATCCACCACTACCCCCAATGTTTATGATTGTAGTTATCCCCAGCCACTTAGTTGGCATGTGTTTGGGCATCCATCCAGATTTTGTTTAAGCGGGGATGATGCTATAACCGCATAAATGAATAACACCTGAGTACAATAAATATTATCCATAATAATATCAACTATAATAAATGATTTCATTGTAATGTCTTTTATTGACAAAAAGTCCTTTGGCATGTACTATAGTTATCTCTTTATGCAGTTTTCTACAAAATTACTATATAGCAACATGCTGACAACACAAACGATTAACACTGTTGCACACCACTCTAGAAAAATTATTCTGCTAATCGGAATAATTTTTCTATTGTGGTGTGCAACAGTGTTATTTCTATATGTGATTATAACCACTAACACAAGTTTATTATTTAAAAAAACAAAAACAAAGAATGTTTTGTCATCTGTCTTCACAACGTACTTTAATCAGATACAAATCATACAGTTAGTATAGAAATCGAAAGTTAAGGGTATGGAAATGCGCAAAACGCTTACGGTCAGAGGGGAAAGTCGCTGTGAGATGTGAGAAGAGAATTGTTGTCATCAGCGACACTGCTGCCAACCTATGAATATCATTTCTAATAGTAACAAAAACGCAACTGTTAAGGTTTGTTTGTAAATGTGTCACCACGAATCTGTGTGTGTGTGTGTGTGTGTGTGTGTGTGCACGCACGCATGCACCTACAGACACACAACTGGCTTTAAAAAAAGAATTATATGTTTATTGTTTCTGACGTAAATCAAATAATAATAATATTGTAATTGTATTACTATACAAATCAAGCAAATGATATGTACTGTTCTCATGTATCGGAATTTGTTGCTGTTATATATCAGAATGTTTTATAAACATATGATATATGATCTGAGTGTTGTTTCATTCTGTCATTGTGAACTGCTGAGATGTAAAAAACTACAGCCTTTCTGACTGTTCTTATCGCAATGAAATTTGCAAACTGTACACTTCCACTCCTTAATTACACTCGACTATCTCTACAGTTTATAATTACATAAAGGAACATGTTCTTCATATTAATTTAATTACAAGAATCTTTTTAATCATGGACAACAAAAAACTGTTTATTATTACTTCCAGTGCTTGACTTTGAATAACTTTCCTGTCTTTGGTAGTTGAAGGAGAAGTATCCATTTTAACAAATCTCGTTACTGGATGATAACACAAATAATTACAATAATACTTAATTATTACAGAATAAAAACTACCAATAGAAATTAACTAAAAAATTAAATAACTAATAAAAATGAGTGACTGTAAAACAATGATACAATTAATAATAAATTGAAATAATAATAACAAATGCAAGACTAAGATACTGTGTCACACAGTAACTAACAATGTATGGGTAACTAAAACATCACACGCAAGTTGGCAATACATTCACTTGCATACCAGCTGATTCTCCGTTACCCTCGTGCCATTCGCAATTTCAAAGTTGACTCGTCCATCCATAAATTGGTTTCTGCGCATATGCCGTTAACTTTCAATTTTACTGTAATAGTAAAACAGTTATCGCTATCCAACAAAAGAAAGTGATGTCATTTTATCTAATGTATATGATGATGGACTGAAATCAGTCTGGCTCAGATAAGGCAACTGTAGAACAATTGTAACAGTAAGAAGATTCTGTAAACGATTTGTGAAAAATTTGTGATGATCAATTTCAAAGTCAGTTACAAAAACACTCAAAATTGTAAAACTAGAAAACTACAACACAATTTAAGTACACAAATAAGAAAATAAGAACACAAATAAAATAAGTACACACTAAGAAACAAACCTTCACTTGCCACTGCGACACATTTAACCCATTCAGGTTAACAATGTAACGACATACATTTTTCTCTTTTCAGGTATGAATATTCCTGCTTAAGTCACTGGCTCAAATTTCACAACACTCAACATATCAGATTTTTCCAACCTCCAATTTGTTGTGACCCCATAAAATCTGCTGTGCTGGGGAAGTGCCCTGTCTCTTCCCCATAAATATAAGCCTGATTGTGATACACCATGTTTTAATGCAGGAGGAATTTGTTAGGAGGGTGTGAATGAATATGGTTATTTACAAGCTGTTCACTTTTTTTTTTAAATTGATTGGATTATTCATCAAACTGAATGAATTTTGTATCATAGAACTGGGTTTAGTTGGTGAGGTAACTGTACCAATAAGGGGTTATTACGTTTATGTGTACCCATATGTGAAATAGTTACTGTGTGACTGCATTATTTATAGAATAAAACCATTTATACCATAAAAATTGTTCTGTAGGTGGTGACATAATTTTAAAGATCTTTACATATGAAACTGTTGTGATGTAAACACTGAATGGAGTTTGTAATGCAGACAGAAGAATTAATGTTCAATAGCATTGAAAATGAAAGAGTTGTTTGCTGTTTACTCTTGTAGATGTATAAATTTATACCAATAATTTAGTGCTGTTGTTCTTACAGATGTGCCTTGGAATAATTCAGCGTTTAATTACACATCAAGCAGTTGATCAGAAAGGTGCAAGGTACATCACTGATACTTTATGGATGCTTATGGAGTCCGGTACAGAAGAAGTGAAAATACTTCAGTCGGTCACATTACTGCTCACTACAAACACGGTTGTCCACGGCGATACTTTAGCAAGAGTAAGGATCTTTATAATCTTAGTCTTGTATTTCACTAACGTTCCACAGTTCATTAATACTGACATTGTTCGGACACAGCTTTTCTTTTATTAATGCTGTAAATAGTGATTGTTACTGAAACTGTGTGTTAACAACATTATACCAGTATATACGCCCTAAGAATGGGTTATTTGGTAAATACAGAATTTCATTTAAGATATTGTTACGACGGTCTCACTGATCATCGTATGGTACAGTGGAAAACAAAATACAGACAAAAATGAAGTCACTAATTACCAGCTTTAATTAATTACAAATAACAGTTTGTAATCAACAAGTTATTCAACAAGATTATACTTGTACAATAAATCCAAATTAAATTTGTCCACATGCAATAATAATGTCAACTAATAGAGTCCCGCGCACTAATCACTTTCCACTAATAACCACTTGAGACGCACTGAGTAAATCGATCCACATAAAACTGATTTCTAAGTGGCAGTTGCCACCTATATATAACCTGCAAGGTTCCAGCTAGTGTTCCAAAATATGCATCCTTAACAAGCACTCGAAAACTCTAGGAGTGTAATTGAGTGCGGCCTTGGCAGAAACACACACCTGCTCGGCTGGTCGGGAAACATGTAGAACAACACTGTCCATTGTTCGAGAACGTTCTGTAATTGCGTAACAGTATTCTTTCTCTGACAATGACTAATCATAAAAATGTATAACATAGATGTCTATCATTGCCCTTGATCATTCAACCTATGAAATTTAGATGATTTGTTTATTACAGTGAGTTTTCAAATTCCTGCTCCAATACTGTAATTGGTATTGTTTTTTAGTAACTGCTGTGTGTGCACTAGTATTGTTGCTATAATTGGTACATGCTATTTCATTACTGTAACATCATCATGCTGATGATTGGTGACAAGATAAAGTAGGAGATTTAATAAATCTGGACAAATGTGGTAGATATTGAATGGAAGACAAAGTGAAAGTTTGAAGTGACTGCAGTTACAGAGGTTGAACTGAAAGAATTAATGAGTCAGTATATATAGAATTTCTTCTTGACTTTTAGTAACAAGTTTTTGTAGATAACAAGATTATCTTCATAGAGGAGAATGTCACATAAAAATGAGGAGGGGTTTATTATACATTATAAAATATTATGTATATTCTGGAGGAGGGGTTTAAGATACAGTTTTACATGTGTGATGTGTGTACAAAGTAGAATGTTTGGCTTTGACACAGATTTTTGTAACAAAATATAGTTACTTTAAGGAGTGTGGAAGTATTCTTTACTAAATGTTGTGTACATATTCTGTTGTAGAATTTGGTGTTGTGTTTTCGACTTCACTTTACAAAAGACTCAACTACAATAAATACAGCTGGTGCAACAGTTAGACAGTTGGTGTCATTGGTGTTTGAACGAGTTTTAGCAGAAGACGAACATTTTAAAACTAAAGATCAGGCAAAACAAGATGTGAATTTAGAAGAACTGAAAATGCCAAGTAATATTGCTCCCAAGGGACTAAGGCCATGTGCTGGAGACGCGTATTTGATGTTTCAGGTTAGTTTGATAGTTTGAGTAGTGACTTTTATAATATGTTAGCATACTTGTATACGTGTATGCATAAAAATGCATTCACATTCACATACACAAGCCTTATCACACACACACACACACACACGCGTGCGCGCGCGCGCGGGCGCGTTTTCTTTTGACACTGATTTTAGGGCTAACTTGTCAGATGGAGGTTAGAAAACTCTCTTTGAGTGTGGAAACTGTGATATAAACATGTAAAATCTGATCGTCTGGTGTAGGGTATTAGCTAGCAGTAGCTTTTATTTCACATGCTGTAATTCGTGGTGCAACTTTATATTATAAATTTCTTGTTTGTAATTTGTTAGTGTTTGGTGACTGGTTTCTAAAGGGAACTGTACAGTCACTTTCATTATTACTCACTCAGTTAAAAAAAATCTTTTTATATTTTATACTCGCAGTTTTTTTAATCGTATTTGTATTTCCGATCTTATTTTTGAACCTATAAATAAATTACATATTTGTTTTATATGAAATATTTTTTAAATATGAATAAATACGTATTCAAAATACAGTTTGTTAAATGACTGGATGTATTAAAACACTAACGTTAATCACGTGCCAAAATCCCTGTTGCCACCTGTCAAAATCCAAATTACTTTGTATTTTGATACTTTTAACTCGCTACCCTTGACAGTTGGACTATCAGTTTAAAATGTACTCAAGTTTTTGATATTTGTATACATTTATGGGAGGCCATCTTTTATTCTGTTAGAGTTTCATTCAGGTAAGTATTAAAAATACATTTAGTAAGACTGAATGCTTGTCGTGTATAGACTAACAGCTATTCAACCTGTTTCATTAGTCCAGTAATAATTAAGTTTTTACGTATACAACTTGTGTGCATTTCATTAGATGGTGTAAGAATTTTGTATAATTTCCATACAACTTACCTCTGCTGACTTATCAGTGGCTTTTTATAAAATAGAAAATGTCATTGTGTGTGTGTGAATTAATTTCTTACCACTTTCACATTATGTGTATCAACATATACACATAAACAGTAAAGGAGTGTACTTTCCTGTTTGAATATAAAGGAAGTTAAAATTAGATGATTGATAATAATCAGAATAGTGTTAAAATTTTTAAGGCATTGTAATATAGGTGTGGTGGCATTACTTGCCAGATATGAAAATTTAAAATAAAATTTAATGATTAAATTCCTCTCCTCTTGCAGAATCAGAATTGTATTAGTTGCCCACGGGATAACAGTTTTAATAGTAAAATGTAATTTTAAAGAGTCAGAATTTTAAAAGAAACACTAATTTAAACAAAATTTGTTTTCTAATAAAATCAGTTTTCCTCGGTTTTTGCACTTGTGTAAAATCACTACTGCAAAGACACAATAGAAGGAACAGGAACGCATTGTAACGTGGCCATGCATGAAGTTTGATCAAGTTTTCCCTGTCTCTTGATAAGAGTGATCCAATCCCGAACATACAAGAAGATGGTCTCTGTTTATCACTGACTATTCAATCTTCAAACTATTTTTAGAATAAAGTATCTTGTACAGTCTAGAGCTAGTTCAGTGACTTTTTGTATCTGAAATAGTTACAAACTTTGTCCTTTAATGGTTATTCACTCTCGGGAAGTAGAAATAGTCATATATGATCATGTCTGGTGCTATGGAGGTTTGGTTAGGGTAGCTTCACAGAAGACATAAAATGTGAAAATATTATTTTTTATTCAGTGTAGCATATATTGCTTTTTATTCAGAATGGTACTTAGTGGTAAAAATCCAAGGAACATAGTCCCATAGTCTTCATAAGTGTCTTTAGTTGATTCACAACCATCGTGTTCCACTTGTAAACTGCTCGTTCTTGCTTGCTCAACCCTTCTTCAATGTTTTCATTATGTCAGCTCACTTTTTACACAAAATTTAATATTTCTGTCAATATCTTGCTTCAAAACTTGTACAAGTTTGTTTGTAAAACACGCATTAATCTTTCAAAAACTTGGTGCACAAAGTTTTGTCTTGCATTGTAAAATGTTGAAAAATAAATTTTGGTACGCCAAAACACAACTTCACAAATTTCTCAGTTGGTTGTCAAATCGAAACTATATATCAAATGTGGCTACAAATTTAGGCAGTTGTTATAGACCTAACAAAAGGTTTTGAACAGTCTGTTAGAGATGCGCAGTGGACAGACACCTCATTGTGAGGCTAACAAGTGACAGTCTTTCATAATGTGAACATCAGCTGCAATAAGGCTGATGAGAACATTAGAGGCATATGTATGAGGAGACAGTGAACTGTTATCACATTGTCACCCTCTCTTCCCTCTAGACACTATATTTATAAATGGGGGTAATTCTTTGGTGGTTTTGGTGCAGACCACCGCTCTAGAACAGCTGTCACTTGTATACATGTGTGTAACAGAAAAACTTTTTCAGTTACTGTAGAACTCAAAATTAAAAAAATGTTAAGAACTGCACGACTTTCTTGCTACAACAGTTACAGTTCTTTAGGTCAGTAGAAAGGATTAAAAAAATTGGTTGTAATATATAAATTTTACCTATGTGTTAGTACATATGTGTCATAATCTTGTAGTATGTAAACATGACTCTCATTTGTTAATATGCATTTAATTTGTTTTGATGCACAGATATAATATATGTATGCACAGAAGTATAAAATTTGCAAAGTGTTATATGCTTTCTTCTTCTTTGCCCTGAAGGATCTAGTGCAGTTAGTAAATGCTGATCGACCCTATTGGTTGGTAGGAATGACAGAGATGACAAGAACTTTCGGATTAGAACTTTTGGAATCAGTCTTAACTAATTTTTCTTCAGTATTTTTTCAGGTAAGAAGAAAAATAATGAAATGCTGTTTTAGTGAACATTTGTATTAAAATTAGTAAACTGAATACACACTCTGTATTTCATTTCATTTATAATTATTAATTATAATAATTTCAGAACCATTCTACAAAAATTATGTTTACAATTTTATAACAGAGCAGTAGAACTGTGATAATCTGACCAGTTGATACCAGGGGTGGTTTGAATTATCAAAATGTTTAGATTATAAAAAATGTGGCATTTTGACAGCTGAATAATGGGAAATGTATATTAAAGAATTGTTTTTTTTTTACGAAATTAAGGTTACAGGAAATAAATTACCAAGTGCAGTACACTAAAAATAATTGAAATTTAATTATTTAATGGTATTACCTTGGCGATCAAGATTATTAGAGTAAGTTGTGTATGAAAGTATCTGTATGAGTTTTGTATTTTGATTGTGTGAATTAGTAGATAGGGTTGCCAGGAGTGTGTAGATCAATTCACATATCGTCAGGAGCTTACAACAATCTTCATTGTGTATATTTTGTCAGTTTCATTTTAGTAGCCAATAAAACAGCGTGTCAACTTACTAAAGAACATGGGTCAGTAGTAGATATGTTTAATAACCAGGAGATGACTGGATCATGCTCCCAGGCTCACAGTATGTATTAGGCTACCTCTGGAAGTTTTTAAAACAAATTCAGTTCTCCAAATTTTATATATTTTTTGTCAGTATTATTTACTTAAATCTTCAAATGAAAAATAAAGAACAATTAAAATAGTTACTTGTAATTTTGAAAAATTCAGTTTAACGCAAAAGGATATTGTGTGTCACACTCGATAAATTTAGTACAAATAAGTTACGTAGGGTGCTTTTGGATAATTTGACATTGAGGTTATTGTAGTTTGAATGATCAACCATTGATTTGTGACTGATTGTATATCATTAATACAATGCTGCAGTTTTCGTTGTATAATGATGGAAATTAAGTTTTTGTATGTTCTTTATTTACTAACCAATTAACACAGTATAATATGTTTTCTCGCACAAGTTCACTTGTAATACATTACTGAGTATGTTAATTGTCTTAAAAATCTAAACTGTTATCAGTGTTAACGGTCAGGTCAATCCTAAATACAGAACTTTTTGTGGTTTTAGTAAAATAAGGAATGATGAAGAAATACAGTCTTCATTATGAAAGGCCATATATCATCGGGCAGAAGCTTTACACGCTTTATGTAGATCTGATTAAGGAAAACAAATGTAATTGAAACAGATAGTTAAAAAGTATGTTTTATCAACTTTTTTTAAATACAAAATAAATAATATAATCTTATCATCTATTTCTTGGAAAACAAAATTAGATTACCAAGCAACTTTAGTAGATTGTAATTTGTCAAAGGTAGTCATTGTCTTAATTGTGAGTGTTTAATTTTGTTTTGCAAAATATGCTCTTTGTTGTGCAAGTGGTAGGATGTGTTTGTAATTGTGAAATCACTGTTGGACTGTACAGCAGCGTAAACTCTCCGGTGAGTGACATATTAGTAATGGGTTGCACAGCTGTGACATGAAACTGGAAATGAGCAATGCCATTATTGGTGGTGATAGTAGTATCTGTAGTCATAACGGCAATGATAATAGTTTTAATAATTAATCAGCGTTTTAATGAAATATTAACAGTAAGTGATAAGATACTGCCAAACATTACAAACTTCATTACTTGAAGTTAAACAAATCATAGCAGATAATATATGATTGTATGAGTCCTATCACAGAAGTTGTGGGAATATGGCTATAAAATGAACCAAACAAGGTGGTAATGGACATTGATTAGAATGGTTTTAAGAGAGAGTCAAACAGAATATGGAATAAATAAAAAGATCAGATGAAGAGATATGCATTATCTGTAAGGAACCAGAAGTGGCTATGGTGGTAGAATACTACTTGTGGCTACGGCACATAGAATGAGTGTCGGAGGAGAAAAGAGTTTAAACTCACAGCATGGACAGTACTGGAGAATAAGAAGGAGAGGGTATGATCATGGAAATGGTAGCATGGCAGGTTTAAAAGTAAAAGGTGTTATGATTTGTAAAGCCAAAACCAATGACGAATAATTGACAAATGACCAAAGGCTGGAAAATTAACAAACCTCTGGATCTAGACAGCCTCGTAAAAGCAAACACATTTGTGGCATTCGTCAGTTTTAGATATTTCATCTGCCTGATACAAGTCTGCCATTCTGTTTTTATGGGGAGACCCGGTGGTAGAAGAAGGAGGGGTTGGCCAAGAAAACAATGGTGGGTGGGGATGACCTGCGCAGGCTTGGTGTAAGAAGATGGAGACTGAGAGCAGAGAATCGAGACGACTGGAGGCGGATTGTCCGGGAGGCCAAGCCTCTCCAAGAGCTGTAGCGAAAAATTGGGAGAGAGATACAAGTCTGCATACAGTGACATTATAAACACACATTTAAGTAAAACACTTTTGAAGCCAAGAATTTTGATAGAAGAGGGATGTACTTTTGTTACAAACATAAACATTTCGTATTGCTTTTATAGAATGATAACTGGAATTTTGTCATGGAGTTTGACTCTAAAACCCATATAGAGTGAAAATAAGATAATAAAACTTACAAAATAAATGTTGTAAATTAGCTCATGGCAGTAAAATCACATTAATTCACAGAATTTATATTTCACGAATGAAAGTTAATTGTTGGACGGGTTATAGTGTGATGAGAATGAAAAGACTAAAGTTATGAAGGACTACAGGCAGGTTATAAATAACTGGTATATTCAGCATGTTTGTGGTTTGTTTTATAATGTATAGTCTACAATTTATAATTTGTGAAGCTCAAATATAATAATTGTTAAAGTAAGGCACAAGCTGATGTTCTCACGTTGCTATTTACTATTTGATGTCGGTGAATAACAATCAGTTGCTAATGGTTCGCTTTAGTTGAATGTTAATTCTTTTGTTGTTTTCCAGCATCCTGAGTTCAGCTTTCTTTTGAAGGAAAGAGTTTGTGCGTTAGTGATAAAACTGTTTTCACCGAACATAAAATATCGTAATTCAGTGCCTGCGAGTGTGCAACAAGCAACTCCCCTTGATAAACCATACTTTCCCATTAGTGTGAGGCTTCTGCGCGTTGTGTCAGTGCTCATTCAAAAGTATCATAGCTTACTGGTAAGTATTAATGTTTAATGTTATAGTGTGTACATTCTAGGTAGTAATAAGTACTGTTTACGTGGTATATTTCAAAAGTACATTTGTTGAGCTGTTTGATTCAGTGTAGCATAAGTTGTTTTATGAATTAAGGAATAAGATATGCAGTAATTGTGTAGATTTAAGTAAAATCAAATTGGTGGAGGCATTAAACTGTAGGTCCCATATACCTGTGAGGGACTCTGCAACACACACACCATAGGTATATGCAGTGAGGGTACAAACCAGTCAAAAGGCTGATGATTCCAAGAGGGGGGGGATGATGAAATGCAACATAACATACTGCAAAATAAAATTTTAAATTGACAAGTTCCATCATTTTTATCATTGAAGAATGTTTAAGTCAAGTTAAAGTAGATATCAGAAAAAAAATAAACAAGAGAGTAGTTGCTGGAAACTAAGCATGCCATGAAAATAAGAACCTCTTTGGATTAAAAACGATCTCCTGATATGCTGAAATGAAATTCTATAGAACTCTGATCAGGCCAGTTGTGACATATGGATCAGAACCTTAGACTTTTATTAAGGCAGATATCTCCACTTTAAAAGTGTTTGAGTGGAAAATAATAAAGAAAATTTATGGCTCTGTAAAAGAAGGAGAAATCTGGAGAATGAGGAACTACTATATGACAGGTACTATTTTTGAACGAGTTGGTACAGTAAAATTTATTAAAGTCAAGAAGAATTGGCTGGTTAGGGCATGTGGAAAGTGGGTTGAGACAGGCGACCAAAGAGAATGTACAATTTAATACACTTTAACCAAAATAAACTTACCTTACATATTAACAAGCAGGCATGTTTACCTTCAAATTCCGGACGCCATCTTGCTATGGCCAACTACACATATAAAAATTGTTACACACCCGGGTTCTTATAAGCGAACAGGAGAACAGCATGGGTTATTCAAATAAGTGCTTCAAAACTACTTATTTTTAAATGAGCTTGTTTTATTGAACACCTTATTTTATTTTTGCATAATCAACTGAAGCCATCAGATTGACTTAGTTGGTAATTATTACGAACAATTTTCTCTCCCTCTTCTACACATCTAAGCTGTGAACATTAATTTATTTCATTTTTGATTTAAAATTTTCCCTTCTTGATGAAGTCAACAGAACTGACATTACATTAAACTCAATGAAAACAGACTTTTAAAAACATTATTCTAAAATTTACTTAACGCTAACCAGTGCTGTTGAATTATGTAATTTCCGCTCACCCATACACTCACACACGCTCACCCTATACATAATTTTTAAATTCCCCTCAGAGCTCATTTTGATGTTATTGTTTATTTTATTTTATGACAACATTGCAGGTTTTTATTGACTTTATTTCAAATTACTTCCCTTTTATCATGTTTGAAGGTACCCTCCTGAGATGTTCCTCGTGGATGCGCACTACCTTATTGTCTCCTTGTTTTCACCGTTTACTTTATAGCCGAACTGTTATTTTGTTTAAATTTGTCACTGTTTTTAACTTGCTTATAAAAACACTATTTAGATTATAAAATATATAATCTCACATTTTTTTATTATTATTATTATTTTTTTTTTACATGTGGGCGCCCGCGATTTTGTTCCGGAACTTTTTTCGGCTGTACAGCGTTAAGGATGATAGTCGACTGCGACTTTTCAAAATGGGCAAGCGTCCTTCTGTGTCTGGCTACTTTGTATCTTCTATTAATTTTGGTATTATTAAATCTATTCAGATTAAAACTCCCACTTACCTTACGACTTTGATCTGGCCGGATCGCATAGTGTGGACTAACCCATTTCGTTCGACGAACTCTGACGATACATATAACGAAATAAGGTTTTGAAAGAATTTAAATCTCAATTTTTTGGAAGAGAAATTATTTTTCTTTTATTGATCAGCAATATTGAATTTATACGTTTTCCATATATAGGTTTTACATGTGTCACATGTTGTGCGCCATTGCACCTTGCTTGTAACTGAACTTACTAACTATGGCTTACCTTATCTTTTCTAGTACACAAACATAAAAGGCAAACACAAATACACACAGAAAGCCGCCCAGCTTTGCCACACACTCTATCATACGGTAAATGATTAAACCCTGAACATTTTAAATTACAAATTCCAAACCCCAAAAGCCGGCCACGCGGTCACCGCACACGCGCATCTTCTCCCGAGAATTGGTGATTTTAAGTTATTCCAACATTATTCTTGATGATGTTTTTTCTAAACACGACCGCGGTCATATAAATTTATACTGTTTTACACTGTTATATTAGTTGTTACATTAATTACAAAAATTTGTTTCTGAGCCCTGGTTGTCGGGCAGCCTGCGCAGGCGGGAGTCGACAACGAACTGCTGGCGTCTCTCAGTTCCCCACTCCGGGAGCATTTTAGTCAAGACGACGGACATCAATGCCTTACAGTTAGTCGTCGCTGTTTCGTCCTATGCCATGCCTGTAGTTGTTGGAGTGACGATAGCAGACGATTTCAACTAGGCACTGGCTAATGTCACAAAAGTGGGTGGGACTTAAAACAGTGCTTCCGGGGGATCTTGAAGAAAACGACAAATATTATTCTCTCTAGCCATCTTGGTTTTTTGTTAGAGCGTCCTTTGAGCGTGATTGAGCAGTTACGTATGTGCGCTACCACACACAGGTACAAAGTTCTCAGAATTTTGTGGAGGTGCAGATGCTCCGCCGCATTCCTCAACAACAACTGCGCCTTACTGCTTTGTTTCGAACTGTTTCTTAACACTGTTCTGTTGTACGGACAAATACGTTGCACAATACAATTATTTCGCAATGTTTTATAAGGCTCCCGACCGAAAACGAACTGAATAAAAATATATAAATGCCCCAAACGGTTAAAACAAAAACACCCAAAAATTGACCCGCTACAATACCCCCTCGATGAGAATTCTGCTGTCCATGACAGAAGAAATCTCATCGATAACCCCGAAGAGGACCGGAGAGGAACTGGTGCCACCAACCCCCTTGTTCTTAATCTCATGGGTACACGACCCCCCTGGCTCAGCGACTATGTACTCATCTGAACGAGATCACTGGACTTCTCCGTAAGAGATCCCAACACCGAGAAATTGATCAGACTCGCACCACCGCCCACCTTGCCTTCTAACATGCTACCCCCAAAAATCCTCAATCCCTGGCTAAAATCGTTCCAGCTCCTCCGCCGATGTGGATCCCCTTTTTGCAAGCTGGGCTGCCTTTGGCAAATACTGGGCTCACACACTCTAACATTACATATTACCATAACACATAAGAATAAAACTTTCTTTTAAATTTTATCAAAAATTTAAAAAATTCAAAATTCAAAAAATAATCGTTTATCAAAAAATTCTCTTCCTCTTTTTTCTAATTTTTGTTTCAATGGCTTAACCTAAACATTTCTAATAATATAAATACATCCTTACTCTAGCATGAGAACAATTTATAGCATACCAATATAAAGCAATACAATAAAAGAAACATCATTAATACATACACAATAAAATAATCATTACTCAACATATTCACTCGCTGGCAGGCGAAAAATCAAAAAAAATTTTTTTTTTTTTTTTCAAAAAAATTTAAAATTTTTCAAAATTTTAAAATTCAAAAAAATTATTCGAAATTTATTCAGTAAAAGATTTTATTAAATTTATTTATTAAATAACATTTATTAAAATTATTCAAATATTAGTTTGAATTAATCAAACAAACAAATTAAAATTGAATTCCTACTCTACAAGCTTAGTAGGTGTATGAACTCATCAGCTGATCATAACTAGGTCAAGTCCCAAACCCTTGACCTACATATGTTATGTATGATTTTTGAAAACACTTTAAATATCTGTAATATCCTAACTTGAAATACAAAACATAGTAACATAAAATATTTATAATAAACAAAATATTAATATAATCCATCATCAACTTGACATTTAAATTATTTAAAACAAACAATTCTTAACTTTACATTATTTTCAAATTTTATCAAAATTCTGTCACTGGTTAAAAAACAATTGTACATTCTTTATCATGAATCTCTCTGCCTTTTCAACAATCTTACCTTAATATACTGTGGGTGATGTAAATTATTTATTCTCGTTTTTCTGTATGAGATTTCTATACATATATAAACTTTCTCCCCCTGACTCTAATATTTATCAACTGCAACTCCCAAGACACCCAACTCTATCAAAAATATCTACTAATCAGAACACTCTAAACCCCAACTTACCATTTAACTCCAAAACGCCACCTTCTCTACATATATAAAAAAAAATACTCTCCAACCCTTTGTACATAGGATACGTGTTTCCCCTACCCAAAACTCAATTCCCTTATTTGGCGGCCCGGATTCTACCTAAGGCGGCCCCTCCTCACTAAAATCTATTCTAATCCCGTCCCAACCCTTGTTGCGGACTCCCCAAATACACTACCCCCTAATACAAAATTGCCATCCCCAAAAAATCTCAATCTCATTTCATTACCACAAATACACAAAATAACCTCATTAACTATAAACATAAATATAGATCATTCAAAACTCTACCTAAAGTCTCCATTACCACTGTGTCAGCATTACTACTTCACCAACTTCTATAACATACATTAACTCAAAAACAACATTACATCATACTCATCTCTACTATTTCACATTCACTTTTTAATTCAACTTGGACAGGTCTGCATGTCCCATAAAACATTTATCACCCATGAATTATCTTTTATTAATTTGCATAAATTGTTATTTTATTTCTCATATTCTTTTTGTCTTTACTTCAAAATGTCTGTAGTACACTAAACATTAATTATTTGTAACCTTTACAAACCAATATACCAGTGACATGGTATTGCTGATCAGCTGATATCCTAACATAATAAAAACACAATGAAACTACATCTTAAAATTGAACAAATACATGTAATACATTATCAACACTTACTTCTATTATGTTGATTGCCTGCCAGGCGTCTAATGATTGGCTTAGAAAAAAAATTACACACATAATGAAAATACATTTTATCAACAACTATATCTAACACACAACAATAAAATGATTGCACAAATAGCAATAAACCTGGATTATTAGCATACATCAAACAAACAATTCTCTTTTAAATAATTTATATAAAAATTTATAAACATTATTATTTAAAGTTTTTCATTAACTCTTTTTATTTATCATCATGATGAATTTATCCTGTGTTGTAATCAGATTTTCAAAAATTCTAAATTTATTATTAACATATTTTTAATCATTATGTTCCACAAAATAAACCATTTAACATTTATTTACTTATTAATTATTATTACATCAAAATCTCACCAAACACTTTAATTACCTTATAAAATTCAAACACATAATATTCAATCACCCTATCTACACATCTCCACTTATTTAATTCAATTTATTATTAAAATTAAATATTCATTTGATTATTAAAATAACATATCTCAATTATTATCAACATTCTACAACTCATTAACTATTGTCTTCATAATTATTTTGTTATTTAATTAGAGTGCAAAAATATTAATAATATTATTATTATTAACACAACATTTTCTAAAACATATACACATTACATTTCACAATACACACAAATGAATTCAATATTATTTACAAAATATACGTCAAAATTGTTCAAGTGTATCTCACTTCAGATGTCCAAATCAGCAAGGTCATTACCAGAATGTTATAAAATTCAAACAAGGTCTATACACTGATATTCTAGTTCAGCCACCATCGTCAAAAATTAATCTTGGTTCTAAATAACACTTTTCAATTGTATTGACACACATATTGTTGTCTTGTGTGTCATAACCAAACAATTTCAATTTATCTGTTATACCATAATAATCATTCACCAAGTCTGCGTTAAGTATTTCTGTTAACTCTCCGTCAGTAAATATTTCCAATATCGGGTTAGTTACTTTTGTATTATCAATTACATCATTCGGGTTTAAATATACTTCTAATATTTCTTTCAACTCCTCATAATCTCTCTTTAATTCATATAACTCTATCTCTCTCTCAACACACAATTCTCTATTTAAATCACTCTCATCATAACACCATCTCATACTTATAAAATCATTCCGCACAGAGGGTATAAACTTATACAAATAAAATAAACTCAACTCTTCTACTAACACGGGACTCTTGCCCTTCAAAAACTCTTGTGACCACATTAAATCATCATAAATAATAAAAGGAAAATTTCCCCTCTGTCCCCACTCTACTACAACATTATTTTTTCTCTCTCTCTCTAACTCACTGACACACATTAACATCTCATAATCACTGCATTCTATACTTTCATTATTTATTTTTACCGTATCACTTTCTGATACCAATTTCTCCAACACATTAATATTCTCGTTATTATTAACATCATTATTATTTATTAATTCATTGCCTGACACAACACTGTCATTACAACTTTCGTTTGTATTATTCTTACTCTGTTCTACTTTATTCGAACTATTTCTTGTCATTTCATTGGCATTTTCAAGACATACATTCTTGTCTTGTATGTTATTTATCAACTCGTCAAATTTTATATTTATATTTTGCTGAAGCTGAATATTCTGTTGTTCACATTTTATTCTCTGTTCATCTAACTTATTATTAAAGTCACTTTTCATTATATTTAAAATTTTATCATTATCATCAAAACGTTTATTTAATTCCTTCTCATTTATGTCAAAACGACTATTCATTATATTGAATTTAGTCTCAAAATTACTATTCATTCTCTCGAATTGACTGAGCATAATACTCATCATATTTGTTTCCTCTGATTGTTTACTTTTATTAATTGAAACGGGGGTCAATTGAATCCCCGAATCAGCATCTGTTTCATTTACTTGTGGTTGAGACGCAATCGGAGTGGAATGAACTATTACATTACTGCCGCCAGCTGTTTCTGTAACAGCACCCGTCTCCCCCCTCAACATATCACTTTCATCCAGCGATTGCGACTCAAGGCCACTTTCACTCCTAATTGAATTTATTATACTACTTTTTTCTGTATTCTCGGACATTTTTACTTTATCTATTTTTTCTTACGTAACAACTGTCAATTAGTAATTTTATTTCAAAACTGATATTTTACCAAATCAATTTGCTTTCATAACCCTACTTCGCTATGCATCGTCAGATGTAGGCCGGTGTTAAAATAACCCCTCTTCAGTTATATTAAATCCTGGAAATCACGGCACCAATTGTAACTTTTACTTAATTTTTTGGATATTTGATCTATTCAGATTAAAACTCCCACTTACCTTACGACTTTGATCTGGCCGGATCGCATAGTGTGGACTAACCCATTTCGTTCGACGAACTCTGACGATACATATAACGAAATAAGGTTTTGAAAGAATTTAAATCTCAATTTTTTGGAAGAGAAATTATTTTTCTTTTATTGATCAGCAATATTGAATTTATACGTTTTCCATATATAGGTTTTACAGGTGTCACATGTTGTGCGCCATTGCACCTTGCTTGTAACTGAACTTACTAACTATGGCTTACCTTATCTTTTCTAGTACACAAACATAAAAGGCAAACACAAATACACACAGAAAGCCGCCCAGCTTTGCCACACACTCTATCATACGGTAAATGATTAAACCCTGAACATTTTAAATTACAAATTCCAAACCCCAAAAGCCGGCCACGCGGTCACCGCACACGCGCATCTTCTCCCGAGAATTGGTGATTTTAAGTTATTCCAACATTATTCTTGATGATGTTTTTTCTAAACACGACCGCGGTCATATAAATTTATACTGTTTTACACTGTTATATTAGTTGTTACATTAATTACAAAAATTTGTTTCTGAGCCCTGGTTGTCGGGCAGCCTGCGCAGGCGGGAGTCAACAACGAACTGCTGGCGTCTCTCAGTTCCCCACTCCGGGAGCATTTTAGTCAAGACGACGGACATCAATGCCTTACAGTTAGTCGTCGCTGTTTCGTCCTATGCCATGCCTGTAGTTGTTGGAGTGACGATAGCAGACGATTTCAACTAGGCACTGGCTAATGTCACAAAAGTGGGTGGGACTTAAAACAGTGCTTCCGGGGGATCTTGAAGAAAACGACAAATATTATTCTCTCTAGCCATCTTGGTTTTTTGTTAGAGCGTCCTTTGAGCGTGATTGAGCAGTTACGTATGTGCGCTACCACACACAGGTACAAAGTTCTCAGAATTTTGTGGAGGTGCAGATGCTCCGCCGCATTCCTCAACAACAACTGCGCCTTACTGCTTTGTTTCGAACTGTTTCTTAACACTGTTCTGTTGTACGGACAAATACGTTGCACAATACAATTATTTCGCAATGTTTTATAAGGCTCCCGACCGAAAACGAACTGAATAAAAATATATAAATGCCCCAAACGGTTAAAACAAAAACACCCAAAAATTGACCCGCTACAACTTGGCTCCTCATTGGCTGAGAGCATCTCGAGGCTTTTTGTCCTCTCGTACCTTGTGAGAAGGAATTCTCGTTACGTGACTTTTACACTGGGAACGTTGGCCCACACGTGGGCTCATACGCATGAATACGCACACTTTCTGATAATCTGCATTCCTGTACCGTTTCGTACCTCACACGGAGCTATAGTCAGTGACCAAAATTATACTCTTGTGAAATAAAAAATGAAAAGCTTTAAATTATATACCCTCATCAGTTTGTACCGTTACAATACCCCCTCAATGAGAGGTTTTATGCTGAAGCATAAAAACT
Organism: Magicicada septendecula; assembly: GCA_034769895.1. Lineage (NCBI taxonomy): Eukaryota > Metazoa > Arthropoda > Insecta > Hemiptera > Cicadidae > Magicicada > Magicicada septendecula. Next base: position 318,167,663 of record CM068376.1, on the reverse strand, counting down.
CTCATTGACACTCTCATACTTCCTAATGGGATCAGCCAGGATATGTCACCACAACCCCCTTACGTTTTATTTAAAATCATGGTTAACTTACAGTCCAGTGACTGTGGCCGCACCTGAATGACCTTACTGGACTTCCCTTTTGAGATCCCAACACCGCAAGGCCAGACAGGCACTTGACCCCCCTGCTCTGACGTGCAGGCCAGCACAGGACCGCCGCCACAGCATCACCCGACACTGAAACAACACATCAAAATATCGAATAGTGGCCTTGTTTAAATACCATATCCCTAACTGATCTGGTTCCCCTTAGCTGTGCTGGTTTGCGTTAAGAAGCACTGGTTTTTTCCTTAACTTCTAACATATATATATATATGGATACATACTTAACATGATATAAAACATTTAAATTTCAAATATTTAAATTCGTTGTCAAAAATCTCTTAAACAGCTTTAAATCAACTACATCATCTTATTTTTTCATTTCAACATCTCAGTTTACCATTGTTAACGTGAATGACTACTGCTATCATTAACTAATACAGAACATAATTAATAAAAAATATAAAATTATTCGATACAACAGATACATGGATAATCAAAACAACCTCCTTCAATACTTCACTGTTATCGCATCATTACAATAATCATCAATTTTGTCTTCTTTTTATTCAAATTTTACCTTCAAACAAAAGTCAGAAATTATTTAGTAACAATTTAAAATCCTTCTTCCACACACACTGTGGCCCCCCCCTGGACTGTAGCACCCAGTTGTCTCCACAAGAACTGAAGTTTGTAGTGTGTAGACGCTGCCTACACCGTTCTTGCTTCAGTGTTACAAAACGTTCGGCATTACTGATGCCCGAGGACACCAGTAATCCTACTAAAAATTAGTTACATGCCCTTAAACGGTCTACCATCCCATTCGATGGATAGCCGCTGTTCCATAGTTCTGGTGATTCCCCTGATTTACCCCCCGGTTAATTTCTAAATTCACCTTTACAACGATAACAAGCTATGGGCAGACTTAGGCAGCGCGTAACATAATGTGTCCTGACCATAGCTGGTTAAAGATGAGCCAATTCCACAGTCAGGGTTCGGTGAGGCCGTGACCGTCCGAAAGTGAGGAATCACATTTTAAATATATATATAACACATGTTACGTATACTTAATTACATACTACTCAACTAGATACCTTATGCTTCTCATAATTAACATAATAAACAATCAACATGAACATTATCATTGTTACATTAACATAAACATTTCAAATTTAAGTTTGACCAAAAATTACACACCTTCCCTAAGTTAAATTCTTTCAGATTCGTTTAATTTCTTTATTAAAACATTTTACTTTTATTCAATTTCATTATAAAATTCCTACCTACATATGGTCAATCATTCAATCAACTAAAACCATGATTACTATCATAAACTCCCAACTATAACCATTTATCACAAGAAATATAATGCACATAACCATATGTACCTTCTGATACATCATAACAACCATATGACTCCACAACTAAATACATTTTACGTTTACTCATTTACTATTTATTATAAAGTTCAAATCTCAGAAAAATCATTTAAATTTATTACCAAAATCTATTTATACAACATTTCAAATTAATTAATTAATCTCCAATTATTTAATTCCATCAGTTTCTAAAACACTAAGTTACTTTGATCACCTTATTCAAAACAATTTCAATTCAGTTACTTTCATTATAAACTTTACAGTTATTCTCGTTATTTATTTAGTGTGGTAAAATATTATTACTATTATTATTATAGAATCAATCCCTACTCCATACATACATTGTTTACATATAATACAGACTACAGCATAACCTATTACATAAATACATTTGACATCAACACAAAAGTATATACAATCCACATTGTTATCTGTTATTATTTACCACAAAGCAATTCATAATACAATCCATTTCCAAACCCCCTATTCATATCATTAAATGTTCATGAACAATAAAATATTTAACCACCATCATCGAATAATAATCTGATCTTACGTCTACACAATTCATTTACAATTAAAGACATATTGTTATTATTATTATAATAACCATCACCATTAATTTCATCCATTGTATCACTATAGTAATTAAAAACATTATTGCATACTATTAATTCAAAATTCCTGTCGACATTTGGTATGGTCAATTCTCCCTTCGTATCATCTGTTATGATTAAATCTTTTATCATTTCTTTAGTATAGTAATCATCTACTACGAGTAACCCCATCTTATATACAGGTAAGTCATCAACATTGTTATCACCTCTTGCTGCACTAACTACATCACCAGGTAAGTACTCAATATAATTATCAATTCTCTCAATATCTAACATCTCTACTAATTCTTTATAATCTCTATTAACCTTAAACAACTCTATCTCCCCATCTAAATACAACACTCTCAAAAGACCTCTCATCATACCACCATTTCACCCTTTCTCTACCATCCCATGCAGAGGGCACTAAATCATAAAAACACCTCCTAGCTCTTCCAGGAACATCACAAAATTTCAGGGAACAACTTGAAGACACCATGTCTTCCAATAAGAGGCTCTCGCCCTTCAACAACATTTGTAAACACCTTGGTTCACAATAAACCCGGGGAAAATTTACCCTCTGCCTCATATCCACAAAATAACTCTCTTCATACTCTCTCTCTAACTTATAAACACTGACTATCTCACCATTATTAAATTCTACTTCCACTAAAACTTCATTGTCACTCTCAATATTAACCACGTTACTCTCTAACACCACATTTTTAATTATATCATCATTTTTCTCACCCCTACTTACCTGATCGTCTTTATTTTCGTTTAATTTATTGATCTCTTCACCACTTTCTACCCCCACTATACTCTCCCAATTATCATTAACACCATTACTACCACTTACCTTATTATATGTATCATTTACTACCCCCTCCTTTCTCTTTATACTTTCGTTTACTTCGTCTTGTACTTGTTTCACAATAAAGCTAAAATGTTCACTAACTTCTTCTAAACTTTTATTGATATAGACATTTTGTTGTTTTATCTCATTTCTAATCTCATTCTACTTTTCACTAAAATTATTCTTTATCATTATTTTGTTCATTTAATTTCTCATTAAGATTACTCTTTATTTCATTATTTTGTTCATTTAATTTCTCATTAAAATTACTCTTTATTTCATTATTTTGTTCATTTAATTTCTCATTAAAATTACTCTTTATTTCATCAAACTTATTATTTTGCTCATCAAACTTACGATCGTTTACATCAAAACGACTATTTATTTACATTCTGCTCATTGAATTTCATATCTAACATTGTTTGTATCATTTTCAACATTTCATAGCTATCATCTTTTTTGACTGGGTATCTTTTTTTTCATCTATAATTGATTCGTTACGCCTTCCATTATTTTCGACTCGGTCTTGCTTACGTCACTATTTATTTGACTTTCAGTATTGCTCTCAGTGAAGCTGACGTTCTCGTTACTATCTTTATTCGTATTCATTTTGACTATTTAACTCTTATAGTACATACAAACAGATTATATTATAACCTTACTACTTACATTTACACATTTTTTAGTTACCTTAAACAACCATTCTGTTCTCCCAAGTAGGCTTATATTTATATAAAATTTGTTTATATAAACGTTTACTGTTCGAGCGCCAATTGTACAATTTAATACACTTTAACCAAAATAAACTTACCTTACATATTAACAAGCAGGCATGTTTACCTTCAAATCCGGACGCCAACTTACTATGGCCAACTACACATATAAAAATTGTTACACACCCGGGTTCTTATAAGCGAACAGGAGAACAGCATGGGTTATTCAGATAAGTGCTTCAAATCTACTTATTTTTAAATGAGCTTGTTTTATTGAACACCTTATTTTATTTTTGCATAATCAACTGAAGCCATCAAATTGACTTAGTTGGTAATTATTACGAACAATATTTTCTCTCCCTCTTCTACACATCTAAGCTGTGAACATTAATTTATTTCATTTTTGATTTAAAATTTTCCCTTCTTGATGAAGTCAACAGAACTGACACTACATTAAACTCAATGAAAGCAGACTTTTAAAAACATTATTCTAAAATTTACTTAATGCTAACCAGTGCTGTTGAATTACGTAATTTCCGCTCGCCCATACACTCACACACGCTCACCCCATACATAATTTTTAAATTCCCCTCAGAGCTCATTTTGATGTTATTGTTTATTTTATTTTATGTTAACATTGCAGGTTTTTATTGACTTTATTTCAAATTACTTCCCTTTTATCATGTTTGAAGGTCCTCTTAAAGCAGTACGAGTTTAAAATAAATATTAAAGTTGATAAACCTGTTTATATAACTGAAACTCTACTTGCTTTTTAATCAAAATATTCAAATTTGTCCCACTTACCTTCATCGCGAATAAACCAGGGTGTCGTCTGATGTACTTAGGCAGAGAAAAACAACAGGTAATGCAATGACAAACACGTATTTTACAAACATAAATAAAATGGTATTTTATTTATTTAGCATGACAATTTTTCTGTTTACCTTCCGGTTTAAATTTACTAAAATATGCCTTATGTCTGAATTGTGAAACTACGTCAAATTATGATTTCTGCTGTAGTTATGCTTTTTCTACAAATAACACTCTGAACAATATTTGATTCAGCTAGCCATGCTATCAAGATTTATTTATTACTGAATATATATATATATATATACTTACGACTAACTTATTTTCTACTCAAAGAACGACCCAGATTGCTCACTCTCACATTCGCACTATTTAAAAACCCCTTTTATTTTAACATAATTGAAAAAACAAAAACCCTTGTAATAAAAATTTGGATTCATTTTGATGGGTTACCCAACGGCGTCATTTCTCTCTCTGCCATGTGCTTCTTATGTTTTAAGTGTTCACAATTTTCGATTCCCCGTTTATTTCTCCCGCTCACTTCACTGATTCTGTTTCTTTTACTTCAAAACATTTTTTAAAACTTTTGTCACTCTTTTACATGGTAAATTTGGAAACTTGTGTGCGCACGTTTTAATTCACACCCGGCCGGGCTGAGAAATTTATTTAACTGGCCGAGAGTCACTGGCAAAATCTCCCACCAGAAAACTAGGCATAGCCGGAATTACCATGCCTTCTGCTCTGAATTGTTCGTCATTGTTCATGGTACCACGTACAATTCCCGTGTGTTGGACGTCAACGAAATTTGGTATCCAGAGGTTTATGTCACGGTAAAGGCATGGTCTAGTTTCGTTTCCGTCGTGTCCCTGAGCACATATTGGAAAAATTCATCTTCAGGCCATCTTGTGCGCCTTTTGTTTAGCGTGGGTTCTGCGCTCCGCCGATGTTAGTGCGTTTGGGCGCATTACACTGTTTTACCGTTCTGAGAATTACGAAGCTGTGTGCGACATGCACATTCCATTGTAATTGCTTCATCACAGCTCCTTTGTTTGAACAAAGCTTTTAACACGTGGCTGATCACACAGATGAAAATGAATTTAAAATATTTTAATAAAATAGAACCCCTCCCTTTTAGACCCGTTACACTCTTCTGTGATGTTCCTCGTGGATGCGCACTACCTTATTGTCTCCTCGTTTTCACCATTTACTTTATAGCCGAACTGTTATTTTGTTTAAATTTGTCACTGTTTTTAACCTGCTTATAAAAACACTGTTTAGATTATAAAATATATAATCTCACTTTTTTAAATTTTTTTTGCGTGCGGGTGCCCGCGATTTTGTTCCGGAACTTTTTTCGGCTGTACAGCGTTAAGGATGATAGTCGACTGCAACTTTTCAAAATGGCCAAGCGTCCTTCTGTGTCTGGCTACTTGGCTCCTCATTGGCTGGAGCATCTCGAGGCTTTTTTTCCTCTCGTACCTGGCGAGAAGGAATTCTCGTTACGTGACTTTTACGCTGGGAACGTTGGCCCACACCTGCGCTCGTACGCATGAATACGCACCCTTTCTGATAATCTGCATTCCTGTACAGTTTCGTACCTCACACAGAGCTATAGTCAGTGACCAAAATTATACTCTTGTGAAATAAAAAATGAAATGCTTTAAATTATATACCCTCATCAGTTTGTACCGTTACAAGAATCCTGTACGATGAAGTTGAAGGAGTGAAGAGGGTAGGAAGACCAAGAAGGCAATGGATTTAAGAGGTGAAAGGTAAGGATGGGTATCAGGAATAGGAGACCTGGCAGGAGAAGGAAGGAGTAAGCCAAGGTCCATGTAAGGCCGTGGTGCTTTGGAAGGAAGAAGAAGGTCAGGTTAAAATGTATTGTTGTAATCCAGAGTTGACAAGGTACTACTCCTAGATTACACTCTTTAAACTTTCCCAGTATATGAAGCCAGGTAAAATGCTGTGACTGTACATAAAGACCTATTACAATAATTATGGGATTAAGGAATCTCATATTGTATTTTTTTTATTATATTTATGAATGTCAACCAGGGTTAGGTCAGTTTTACCCATGTCCCAAGAAACAACACATATTCAACCAGAGAGGAGTGAATTCAAGGTCACTGGGAGACAAGCGAAGTCTAACATGTATAATGGCGGTGTATGTGAACACGAACTATAAATATGACCTTTCATTGGTCCACAAGGCGGTGTCGTCATTATTAAACGCTGATGACATAACACCAAGAACGTACAAACCAGGGTGTTGGCCATAAAAATAAAAGACGGTGACGTCATGTACACTACTACTTACACAGAAGTTGCGTCTAACCCGTTCTCAGTCTGCATTAACAACTCAGAGCACACACACGCTCAATTGTGTATTGGGCAGTTTTTGCCAACAAAGATGTAAAAATTTTGTAAAAATGTAATCACAAAAGTAACTAGTGTCAGTGGACAGTTAAATGTAGTAATAAATTCAGTGCACTCAGGAAAAGACAGATCTAAAGTTCGGCCGAACATCCGCCAACCATCATGGGAGGAGTCTGAGGAGCGTCTTTACCACTTCAGTTCAGGAAAGCCCTTTTAAATTATTCTAAATTATAAAAAGTAAAAAATGAGCTCAAAATATATTTAATACAGAATGTAATCATTATCAAGGTATGAAAGGTTTGTGTGCGAAAGTGAGAGTGAAAGGTTGCCGGCTTTTAATAACCAATATCTGGGGCGTTGGTTTGTGTTAAATATATATGTTAGTTATTGATTTGAAAGAAACAAGTAATTTTGTAAAACCATACTGCAGTAAATACGTTTGTTTAAAGAATTAATTTACAAAGAAAATAAGGCTATGTAGAGATGAAAGCATGGCGAAAGGCGGAAGTCATGAAGCCGCCATCTTGGTAATTGTTAATTGAGTAATGACTCCCATTGTCTATAATACGTGAATATTGAAAATTAAATAAAGCCTAATTTGTTTACTATATGTTGTATGAACGGTTATTTCAAAAAACCTGACTACCTCTGTATTTTTGCTTAACGAAACCCTGGACCTGAAAGAGCAAATTTATGTCGATAAGAAAGACACATGTTTACACCGGATGTATGGTGGGTATTATTTAATTACAATGAAATACATAAAAATAACTTATCATATCTATTAAAAAGGTATGTCAGTTAACAATGCTAATTAGGTTCTAGTTGTGTAGTCTGCTATAATGGTTGGCAGTATGTTGTTTTGACAGCAGCAAGAATAAGCCAGGTTGTATAAAAAATTTTGTTGCCCCCTAAATGGAAGAAACGAAATTTATACCAGTTTTATATATAGTAACACTTACAAATTAGGTGTACTATCTTGGCAGCAGTGTACAAAGTAAATGATGAATTAACTCCCAGTAAAGATTCAATGGACAGAAAGCTTTATTAGAAGGAAGTTAGGAGAGCTTATAATTGCAAAATAAAAAATAAATGTGCATTTAAACTAGCTGAAGTTTTCATATCCAGGTTTTGTTTCCAGGTGATGGTTTTATTTGTCAGGCACTGACAGAAATAAAAATATAATGTAATTACTGAAATCAAGTAAAATATACAAGTTAATGGCCTCAAAATTGATAGATTAAAGACAGAGGGAGTTATAGACAAATAGTTAATGAACAAGTACATTAGATATTTGAATGTGAAGTATTGAGGAAGATATGTAGAACCTATGTGAAATTGTAAGGTTAGGTTCAATAACGAGGCCTATTGCCCAAAGCCTATTGTATCTACCCCAAAAAAAACCTAAAAACAACAACAACAAAACCAGTGTCACTATCCATATTTTTACAGTCTGTATATGGAATTCATTGTCCCCATTAAACGACATAAAAACACTTAGAACAATGTGTTCCCTTAAAAAAACTGCCCCTCAGGCCTCTTTAGGTGAACCCTTCAAACACAGATTAGGTTACGGAAGGTTGAAATTTGAAATAACTTAATTCTATTCATCTTAATATAGGGGCCTATATCGTCCTCCACTAGAGTATGCTTACGCTTCCATACCTCATTATTGCACTATGGTTACCTTTAACTATTTGATGTTATAGTGGTAAAGCTATATTCATTTAATTTTTAGTTGGTAAAGAAACAGTCAAATTACAAAAAAGATATAAACAGTTACGTGGTATTATGATTCATGATCATATTGTATTCACTAAATGTGTTAAACTAACCGTATATTTTTGTTCATTTTTACTATTTTTACTTGGGTGATTTAGTTTCAGTGATAATGAATTTTCAGTTAAATCTTAATCTGAATTACTTACTACAATTGTGTAATGTCAAACTTTATAACTTACAATATTTTATGCATTGACCTACAAGGTGCAATTGTATTACATTTTTGGTATACGCAACCAGTCAACAACAAACTGAAATTGAACTATCCTTTACCATTATATTCCTCCTTTATCAATGTTTACAGTTACTTTTTACAAGTACACAATGTAAATCAGTACTTTGTAAAGTTACTCTCTCTCTCTCTCTCTCTCTCTCTCTCTCTCTCTCTCTCTCTCTCTCTCTCTCTCTCTCTCTCGCTCTCTCTCTCTCTCCCTCCCTCTCTGACTCTCATTCACACCACACACCCCAATACCATACCCCAAAAATCATTAATTTCATTTTGCCAACCAGTCTCCCCACAATCAATATTAGTTTAGTTTAATACACTCAGCTGTACACCATCCGTTTACAACTCTCGCTTTGTTTCTCATGTGGTCCTAACTCTTGTTAAACCCTCGCACACCATGTGGCCCATAAGTTTAGTTTATTCACACTTATTTATCAAATTTATTGTGCCAGTTGACTGGACTAATTTTGATCAGGTGGAGACTGCTCTCAGTAATTAATAATTTCACAACTACACTTTTTGTAAGTCACTACCTTCTTTTGTGTATTCTATTTATCGGTCGGGCATAGACTGACTGTCGGTTGTTTAGCATCATTTTGTTCAGAGCGTTGCTTTCCTTTGTTAAGACTGGAGAAAGCTTTGAAACTTTGATCGCATCTGGTTATTGACATACAGGCATGAGGCCAGTTTGTAGAATTACTGCCTATATGCAGAAAAATGTACGTTTGTCACATACTAGCTGTACAAAACAACATGATTTATGCTCCCTGCTGTGTACTCTAACTACTTTGTGTTCAATTTGTCAGAATTACATTCAAAAATTATTTATTTTCAACATAAAATTCCCACTCATATAAAACATTTTGTTACAAAATAATGGTGAAAAGTGTAAGAAATGCAGACAAATCATGAACTAGAAGACATTGTAGGATGAGCTGCTATAGTAAAGTGTTTAACATCCATGCGACATGGATTGGTCATTAGCTGGAGTGGACGAGAGCAGAATTGTTAAGAGAATTTTGTTTGGAGACTGAAAGCAAGACTAAAAAAGAGATGGAAACATGATACTGAAGAAGACCTAAGGGAGATGGGAGTAAAAAACTGGAAATGAACTGGTGATTGAAGAGCAAAATAGAATGCATTGAAAATGGCTTTTGGAGAAGAATGTGGCACAGTACATTATGTGTTAAATAATAAATATATGTTTATGTAGCAGGTTTTTGTTATTATGAATTTAATTAAAGATTAAAATCATAATAAAATGTTATATAGTTTTATTGAAGATTTAATAAAAACTTTAACCTACATACTCAGTTGTTAATTTTATAAACAGGGTAGAAATATGTTAGCAGCAACTTACAGTATGTTATTATTAGCATTGACATTATAAAAATAATGATTTGTACAGTCATAGATGATTAGTGGTTGAACATGGAATCAGGACTAAAATAAAAATTTATAAGAGAATTTACACAGTTGAGAAACAACATTGTTATGTGGGGATAGCAGTCTTTATGTAGTTGGTTAAATTGAACAGCAGGAAGTAAAAACAGTCAGATGTTTTATTTACCATTTTTATTGAAAACTACAAAATAATCTGTGTGTTAACTGTTAAGTAACTAATTGTACTTCGTATATCTAGATGGCATTGTCCAACAATTTCAGTGGTCACTATAATCACCATAATGGCAACTGTTTCAACTTCTTGTAGTCAAGGCAAGGACATCAGTGATTTTAGTGAATCACTGATGGCACTATGTCTCTACATTAGCGTGAAGTCTCATAGGAATGATCTTTCCTATTCCACAGTGTTTTTGAATTTTATCTATAATTAAGTAATTAAATATGCATCACTGATTGATGAGTAATCACTTTATGCCATCGCTAATTCAAGTGAAGTAAAATTGTTTCATTTGACACTTCACCATGGCCCTGTTACCTCCTTAGACTGTTTGTGTCAAACTGGCAAATAATTTCTACAGTAATGCTTCACAGATCAGTTTGCCTTAAATGGCTTTAAATGTCCATTAACCTTCTTGTTGTATCCTGTAAACTACAGCATTAATCCGCTTCTTTATAATGCAAGCATAGGATCATCTTTTATCTACGTTATTAAAACTTTCCAATTAAGTTTGCATAACTTGTGTAATCAATATAAAAAAAAGTAGCTATTTCAAGATGTTATGTATTATCTTTAGGTAACATTAAAAAAAAAAATTAGAAGGGCTATTGGTGTTTGCTAATATTATATTGTATTTTATTTTTGTTACATCATATTGTTGTATTGTACAGATGATTTTATTAAAATAAAATTGCCTATACACTGCAGTAACCGGTTTTATTATGTACATATTAAAAATAATTTGTTCATGTCTTAATTGAGATTTATACATTTTTTCAGATTACTGAATGTGAAATATTTTTGTCTCTCATCGTAAAATTTTTGGATCCAGACAAACCAATTTGGCAACGTTCTTTGGCCTTAGAGGTTTTACACAAACTTGTAGTACAACCAGAGTTGTTAAATTCATTTTGTGAGTGTTACGATTTGAAAACTCACACAACCAATATTTTCCAGGATATAGTCAATTCATTAGGTGCTTACGTGCAATCGCTATTTGTTAATCCACAGTTAATGGGCCAGTCAGGTGGTATAGGTAAGTGCAAGTTTCACACACACACACACACACACACACACACACACACACACACACACACACACACACACACACACACACACACACACACACACACACACACACACACACACACACACACACACACACACACACACACACACACACACACACACACACACACACACACACACACACACACACACACACACACACACACACACACACACACACACACACACAACTAGATGGAATGTAAATAAGAGTGATACCCTGTAAGAGCCCCTGTCTGGAGTTATAGAAAAAAATATCAGAAGATGGAGTGAACGAGGTGTAGACTGAAGTTAGATTATCTTTGAAAGGGAAGACTGATTGGTTAAGTTCTGAAAGACATGTAAAAGAGAACTATGATAAAAATTGTCTGGCTTTTCAACAACTCGTCACCTATAAAGTTATATTTTATCTAGACTTTGTAACAACAACCACATTTATTGGTAAGTGATAAGACAAATGGGAACAGAATATAAAGTTTGTATCGTGGAATATATGAGAGGTGTTTTTAAATAAAAAAAAAAATCAAGTCTTTAAACCACAACATAAATTTAATTAAATATTGCAAAACTAACCTACACCAATAAGAAGGGTAAGAGGAATTGTAAATGTAAAGAATTATATACAGTAGCATAAGTAAAGAATATGGGTCCTAAAATGGAGGTCCACAAGACGGCGAGAATATGCTGAAAAAAAATGATATTCATGGGATCCACAAGTGGCAAATAAAATATATAGATATTATGGTAGTTGTAGTGTATGGCCCAAATGGCAATTCTTCAGAAGTGGGAAAAGTAAATTTTTGTAATTAACTAATGCGCTTTTTGGATAAATTGGGAAATTGCAAAGAATATTAATTTTGAGCGATTTAAGGTGGAAAGGGGTTTTGTTGAGCAACGTGTTGGGAGACATCTGAGAGGAAGGCCATGAATAAGGTGGCTGGATAAGGTGGAGATAACAGGCACAAGAGTGTAGACCAAGATTCTGAAAGGATATGGAATGATTGACTTATATAGGAAAGTGGGTTGACGAGAAGGTAGCAAAATGGAAGACATGGAAATGAGGCTGGGAGGGGAGACTTGTAGAAATACATAAACAGTAACAGGTACAGATGTAACTGTCATTTGTTTAACGCTGATAAATGATAGATGCGTTCATAGGGGAAAGAACACAAGAATAGAGGTTGGCGTAGAAGCATGTGTGGAAGAGTCTAGTATGGATCATGACAATTTATCCCATTAGGAAAGTTGTTGTTCACATGGTCATATGGATAGTTATTCCATCTTGCTCCTGGTGTCCCAATAGAGTCCAGCTAGATTGAGCTTTTGTTGATAGATAGGATTGAATCCAGTGCACTGCAGGAGGTGGTCACCGTCTATGGTAGAATTTGGGGCATGGTAAACGGTGCATTTACTTAATTGGCAAATTTTCATTTGTCCAAGCTGTGTTGCAAGACAGTCATGTGCAGTTGTTAATCTGAAAGTTGCCACAGCTCCCTTCCTGAGTTTTCCCATTGCTTGCAAGTGTTTCTCAATTTTTTCCCTTTTCCATACTCCGCTGCTTCTTTTTTTTTTTACAGATTTCGTGAATGTGGTGGAATATAAGTTTCTTGGCAAAGTTTGCTTCCAGAGGATTCTTCCCCAGATGGACTTCGGTGTCCTTCTTGGCCGGCTTATCAGCGAATTCATTTCTCTTAACCTGTACATGGAGCGTGGTAGTTTTGTTGACCGGTTTTAAATGTTTTAAAATTTGTTTGATGTTCTGTATTTTTGCTGACTGTGGTTGTTTATTTGAAGATACCACTTGAATGGCAGCCTGTGAGTCCACCATAAGGTGTGTTTTGAAATATACTGAGACGGTAGATTCTTTGTTGTACGGCGAAGTGTATTGCTTCAATTTCTCCATTGAAGTTCGTTTTATACGTGGCCACTGGAATATAATTAGGGAACAGAAGGCAGTAGATCCCGGCACCTGTTACAGTTTCTTTAATTTTGAAACAATTTGTATATGCTTTTAGCCATTCTTCAGGGTATTTTTCATGTATCATATTAAGTGGTGAGCATTTCAAGAGTGCCGTCAATGTGTGTCAGTTTTTACAGAATTGAGTGGAAGAGACAAGTTGATTGATATTGAGGCAAAGTCCAGAGGGTTAAGAAGGTATCCACTTTACTTGTATTATTTGATTCTGCAAGGATCTTTCTGTATGAAGTGACTGACATTTCTTGAGTTTGAAGATTTTTTCCTTTGGTTTGCTTGGTGACTCCAGCTGGCTCTTAGTGAAGATTTCATATTGACAAGGCTTGCTCCTGCTTGATTTGTATTTCACATCTGGTTGGGAGGTTTTGGGTGTACTTCTGAAGGGTGGTGACTGGTGTTGTCCTTACTGCCCTACATATTAGTCTCATTGCATTAGACCATGTTCTTTACAGGAGGTCCAGTCATGTGTTGTTGGCTGTGACCACAGCTTTGCTTCCATATTTTATGACAGGTTTGGCATAGATGTTGTAGGTAATATTTAGAGTGTCCTGTCTACACTCCCATTTGGCTTCCACTAGTTTCTTCATAAGTCCAATTTATGTGTTTGCTTCATTAGCTGTTCTTCAAACTTGGACTCTTACCAGTTTAGATTGTTATCAAGCATCAAACCGAAATATTTAGTTCTATGGCTCTTATTTTGAAAAATCATTTTCTAGTTTTATTTGGAAGCCTGGATTGTTGTGTTGGAGGATGAAGAACCAGTATCCAATATCAGTGCTTTGTTGTAGCAACCTCCACTTGTGAATGCAGGTTTCAAACCCCACAAAGGGGTATAGAACTACTACATATGGATTTTAAAAAGGATTACATTAGTAGCATCTTGAAGAAAACACAATACTGATTGCTCTAACTGTAGACCTATTAAAGTCCAAAGTAGAAATTGTGTATAACAAAATTGTTAACTCTACAAATGAGAGTGAATTTATTGATGTGGAGGATCACTGTGGATTTGGAGTTGATTGATCATGTGGTGACAATATTTTCAGTGAGATAGGTTATTGAGAAGTACTTAGATATGTGGAAAAACACTTTGTATTCAATATGATTATCTACGACTTCAGAAATTGAGGAACATCAAAATATAAACTAAATATCATAATGAATATTGTGCATGCAGCTCTACGTATGATTTATTACATCTGTTTTTGTTCAAATAAAAACTGCATTTTTACAGGTATGTACCTGTTTATTTGTATAGACTAAATGGAACATTTTTAATTATTTTCGAACAAAGAATTCTATATTTTTAGAGAAGTTTTACAGTTATTCAATGTTATACATTAAAAAGACTTTTAAGTTCCTTTCTTATAAAAAAGTGATTTCTTGAGGAACTTTTAAATTATAGGTTTCAGAGCATCTTATTTTAAACTTTTCAGGTTTTAAAATCTAAAATCACTCTTGCCACAAAATTCATACACATTTGCAGAATGTGAATGCCAATTTGCGTTTTCATGTTAGCATCTGGATTAAATTTTTGGAATCTGTAATTTTAAAGAAAGCATTCTTAGATCTGTGTTTATATGATTTTTTCTTTTACTTTTACCTATGAGTGATTAATATGTTTTTGTTAAGGTAATACAACAAGTACTCAGGGACAGCCACCGGCATTGTTGGCTGGAATGCCAGTGGGGCCTGGTGTTTCACCGCAGCCTGGATTCTTCTCAAGAGGTGTCTGGTTACCTGTTGTAATTACCTTTCCTAGTGGACAGGCAAAGTCAACATAGTAAGTCATCTAAATGTATTGTATGTTATTAAAATGTTAGTGATGAACTCTGTGTGTGTGTGTGTGTGTGAGAGAGAGAGAGAGAGAGAGAGAGAGAGAGAGAGAGAGAGAGAGAGAGAGAGAGAGAGAGAGAGAGAGAGAGAGAGAGAGAGAGAGAGAACTTCTTTTTATTGATATCTGCAGCTGAAATTAAAAAAGCTACTGAAAAAGGCTAAAGACAAAAGTATGCTAAGGTATGCTAAGACCTGACAATAGAAATTGAACAGTGGCTTAGAGATGTGTAGTGTACAAACATTCATTGTGAGACTAATAAAATTTTCATTTATTTCGCACATGCGCACAACAGTCTTGTACAGTGATTCATAGTGTGAACATTGGCTGCAATAAGACTGGTGAGAACAATGGAAGCGTGTGTGAGACAGAGAGGGAGATAATATGGAAGTGAGACAATGAACTGTTATCGTGTTTTCAGGGAGTGGGGGGGGGGTAATTCATGCATCGACGCAGCTGACTGTTCAGGAATGACTGTCGGGCCTATATCATTCTTACCCTGTATCTTTACAGTGCCCATGTCCTTGATGTGTGTGTAGGGCAGGGCTTATAAATGTTTTGCCTCTAACAGGCTACAATCAATGTCTTAGGAAACTGGTATTCTTACTACAAATAATTTGTTTAAATGCATGCATTTATATCACGTAAAACGTAATTGTTCGTGTAAAACGACCAATTTTATAACAAGGAAACAATTTTTATAGACAATCTGAGACTTGTAAATATTTAACAGGATGTTGAAACAAATCTGAATAAGCGAAATATCACATCAGTTATACATAGTTGTCTTGATTGTTCATCTCTTCTTTCACAGCACTATCACTTTACTAAAAATGAACTTTATCTTGTGAAAAACTTACTTTTTTCGTCGGATGCGTTTCGGCTTACGTATCCGCCTTCTTCAGCTTTTAGTCAGACTGCCATCATTTCGTAACGGTTTTTGTGTGGAAGGTGTAGTGGGGGTGGTGTGTGGGGGAAGGGGATTGGTGCAGGGATTCAACTTGATGTTTGTTTTTTGTAAAATTGTGTCAAAAAGTGTATGTGATTTATATTGTAATTGATCGTTGAGTATGTTGTTTGGTTGTGTTGTGTGGTGTTTATATATTTCGTATTGTTCAGTTGTGTTGAGTTTTCGGCCTTTAGGTAAGTAATGTAAAATTTCGAGATTAGTATCTATGTTGGTGTAACTGTGGTTTTCTGTGTGTATGTGTGTGGCAAATGCGGAGTGTATATTGTTGTTGGTTAGAGCTTTTAAGTGTTCAGAATAATGGGATGAAAAAGATCTTCCTGTCTGGCCGATGTAGAAACTATTGCAGTCATTACATTTTAATTTGTAAACACCTGTTTTGTTATATTTGTCTATGTCTGTGTTTGTATTATTGATGTGTTTTGTAATGGTATTGGTTGTTCTGTATGCTATTTTGTATTTGTGTTTTCTGAATGTGTTGGCGATTTTGTGTGTGTAGGAGTTGTGGTATGTGAGTGTGATGTATTTATTGTGTTGTGTGTTGATGGTATTTTGTGTTTTGTTGTTTTTGTTTTTGATGCGTTTGTGTAGTGTGTTTATTAAATTAGGGTTGTAACCATTTTTGATTGCTATGTATTTTATTGTGTTGAGTTCGTCGGTGTAATCTTGTTTATTTCAGTTTTCTTGACTAGGTCTATGTTGAACACATCCACATCCCACATAACTCAACTCTGGCATCTTTTGATATAACCAATTTATACACTAATGTCCCCATCAAAGAAACCATCCAAACACTAGAACAACTACTCAGACAAAACAACACACCTGAAACACACATACAAGAAATCATCACACTTACCAAACTAATAACTGAACAAAATTACTTTACATACAATAACAAGATATACACACAAACAGAAGGTCTCCCAATGGGCTCCCCCATATCAGGAATACTAGCAGAAATATATAAACACAACATAGAACAGAACCACATAATAAACAACAACAAATACACTAACAAAATTATATACTGGCACAGGTATGTAGATGATATATTACTTTTATTCAAAGGCAACACAAGACAAGTTGAAAACTTCCACAAATACATAAACACTATACACCACAAATTAAAATTTAAACTGGAAATTGAACAAAACAATAGTATACATTTTCTAGACCTAACAATTAACAAAACTAACAACACACACACGTACAAAATATACAGGAAACCAACCACAACTGACATGGTTATGCACAACACATCAAACCACCCAACACAACATAAACATGCGGCCTTCAACCATATGCTCCATAGACTAACTAAAATACCCTTAAATAAACAAGATTACACCGACGAACTCAACACAATAAAATACATAGCAATCAAAAATGGTTACAACCCTAATTTAATAAACACACTACACAAACGCATCAAAAACAAAAACAACAAAACACAAAATACCATCAACACACAACACAATAAATACATCACACTCACATACCACAACTCCTACACACACAAAATCGCCAACACATTCAGAAAACACAAATACAAAATAGCATACAGAACAACCAATACCATTACAAAACACATCAGTAATACAAACACAGACATAGACAAATATAACAAAACAGGTGTTTACAAATTAAAATGTAATGACTGCAATAGTTTCTACATCGGCCAGACAGGAAGATCTTTTTCATCCCGTTATTCTGAACACTTAAAAGCTCTAACCAACAACAATATACACTCCGCATTTGGCACACACATACACACAGAAAACCACAGTTACACCAACATAGACACTAATATCGAAATTTTACATTACTTACCTACAGGCCGAAAACTCAACACAACTGAACAATACGAAATATATAAACACCACACAACACAACCAAACAACATACTCAACGATCAATTACAATATAAATCACATACACTTTTTGACACAATTTTACAAAAAACAAACATCAAGTTGAATCCCTGCACCAATCCCCTTCCCCCACACACCACCCCCACTACACCTTCCACACAAAAACCGTTACGAAATGATGGCAGTCTGACTAAAAGCTGAAGAAGGCGGATACGTAAGCCGAAACGCGTCCGACGAAAAAAGTAAGTTTTTCACAAGATAAAGTTCATTTTTAGTACAGTTATACATGTATTTCAAAAACCATCAATGAAAGTAAAGTGCCCATCATGAAGTGCTGGTACATTTCTGCCTGATCAACACTGACCAGAGTTGTAACGTTGGTACTGGGTTTAAGATTGTTAAGACTGATTTATAACATAATGGGGACAAAAGGCCAGGTGTGCAAGGCCAGTCAGTCAGTTGCTAAATAGGATTGATGGGGTATTCACCATCGTGTTGCATTTTTTATTGAAAAGTTTTTTTATTGAAAATAAATCAATACTCATTTCTTTTTTGAGTAGAAAAAATTAGTTCCCCAAGCTCACTTATGGATGACAGAAGCTCAGATTTCGTAGAAGACCATGAAGTTTCAAGCACGCCTGAAAATGTTGTTCATGCCCGTCGTTTAACATATTGTACATGGTTTGAAATGCAAAATTTTTATGAGTGATAAAACTCATTTTTGTGTTAATTATGATGTGAACAAGCAGATTTTAATACTGGTCTGTAAACAACCCACAGCAAACAGATCAAAGACTATTCCATTCACCCAAGTTCACAGTATGGTGTGCGATCACAGCATTTTAAATTGTAGGCCCATATTTCAAGGAAGATAATAATGAACGGCAACTGTTACAGCTGGTCATTACAGCTGGGGAGTGTACGATCACAGTTTAAAAAAAATTGAGAACTTTTAACAAATACGGTTCCAACAAAATGGAGCTGTGAAGTACACTGTTCTGTAGAGCTTCCACATTTTACATGACCTATTTCCAGGTCGTGTGACCTTCCATTTTGGTGATATTTTCTGGTCCCTCAACAAATCACATTTTCCATGGGTATACCATAAAAGTTGAGTTTTTTTCTGTCAGACCTCTCATTACAGTTGCACTTAATGAGAAAATCATTATGGGAAATTTTATGCATCATCTACAAGAATGCACTGAGAGGGAAGACGGACATTTGCATCATACAGTTTTCAAATCATAGATGACAAAATCTCACAATTTTTTTTTCAAATTTGAATATGTAATACAAGTATCAGTGTAGAATAAAAACCATTGCACCTTCAAATATGTCATTTGTTTTTGATGGACACTGTATATAGATTACTTGTTTTGTACATGGGATGAAAAATAGTATATACAGCCTAATGAAGTCAGAGACCTTTGCTGGAGTTCTATGACTATGATTGCAAGACCACTGACGTAGGTTTTTCCATTTTAGTCAGCATTTTCTTCCAATTAAATAGTTAAATGACACCTACTTTTTGACATTAACACTAATCACATTTTGTCCAGCCCCAACTGATTCTCTGCAGGGTAGTCCCAAATTGACCTAGTCATTTCTTACTAAACAAAATGTGTTTACACAAATTCAATTTAAAAGTTTAATATCAAATATAAATGAATAGAATTTTCATTTTTTCCTAAAACATAAATCCATATGCCAAAGTTATTTCCTCACTTCTGTTTAAAAAAAAAAAAAAAAAATATATATATATACAGTAAAACCTGCCTAAAACGGAACGCGATTGTTCCAGTATTTTTTCCGTTTTCACAGGTTTCCGTCTTACAAAGGGTTGTGTTTTAATAAAACAAAGTACAAAAAATATGATCGCATAGGATTACAATGAAGGAATAATGTAAAATAAAAGTCTGTAAATAAAAAATAGGTTCATATGTATTGTTTTACTGTATTTTCAACTTAGTACAATAATTGCAGTTTCTCTCCTAGTTTCTCTGTCCCCACATGTCTTTCAAAGTGCATTGTCGCGACTTCTTCACAAGAGAACGTTGTATGATCTACTTTGCATCCTACATCAACTCCAGGAGTTCTGGAACATTCTTGGAAGCTGCAAATTCCTGAAGGTCACTCACAACAGATAGTGCTTCTCCAAAAGTGCGTATTTTTAGCTCCCTTTCGTTGCCTTCGTCGTCGTCGTCCATTTCTTCCATGACTTCACACCTGCTGTTTTCAGCAGCAATATCAGCTGCACTTTGAATGTCTGCAGTCGTGGCAAGTTCATTATAAAAATTTACTACATCTTCAGCTTCATCTGGCAGATTTCCTTGCTTACAGAGAATGTAAATTTTCCACTGTAACATCTTGTGTATCCGCCGATGCTTGTGCAGGAAAACCAGCTTTAAGGAAACACTTCTTCACTGTTTTGGGGAGAATTTTCTTCTTGGCTTGATGGATCCAGTTAACAGCATCAAGGACATTAATCTGTTTAACAAGCTGAGAAACATTGGTACAGGTGTTGATTTTAGCAACAAGTGACTGCAGTACAAACTTCCTATAAAAGGATTTAAGTGTATAAATTACACCCTGATCCATAGGTTGTGTAATTGAAGTTGTGTTGAGGGGGAAATAGGCAGGCTTCACATTAGACAAATCAATCCTTGGATGACAGGTTGCATTGTCCAAGAACAAAATGACCTTACGACCTTGACTTTTCATTCTTCCATTAAAAGAAAGAAGCCACTCTTCCATTATAGCACTGGTCATCCAGGCTTTTTTATTAGATCGCCAATTGACTGGGAGGGAATTACGATCCAGGTGTCGGAAGGGTCTGGGACATGCTGATTTTCCAATCACTATAGGTTTTTCAATTTCACCAGTCATGTTAGCACAAATAAATAACGTAAGTCTTTCTTTAGACAGCTTGCCACCTGTGCATTTATCACCACGTACAGTCAGTGTCTTTGAAGGCAACACTCTAAAAAGCAAACCTGTTTCATCACCATTATGCACATTTCTAGGTTCATATCCCGCAACTAGATCTCCAGTTTTCCCTTTGTAGTCCGCTACTGTCTGCTTATCAACATCATTTGCTTCACCACACACAGCATTATAAACAATGTTATGGCGATGTTTGAAACTCTTGAGCCACCCATTGGACGCTTTGAAATTGTGCTTGGCTAAATTTTTGCTGTCTCTAAAGCTTCAGTCTGTATCAATGGTCCAGAAATAGGAATTCCTTTAGCGCGCACTATCGAACCACTCGAACATAGCACGATTTATTTCATCATAGTCCGTAGATTTTGTGATGCGTTTCACATGTCCTGCTGTCCCCTTTACCCACTCGTCTTTAATTTTTATTTTGTTTTTCAAAATGTCATAAATTTGAAAACCACACAACACAACACAATGGCAACATTTGATGCCACCTTAAACAACACAGCTAATTCTTTAGCTGGACTTTTTTTTTTCGTGTTCTTCAATAACTTTGTCTCCTCCAGTGTAAGTGTCTTATGTTTAGAAGTCATTGTTACTGAATTACATACACAAATACAGTAAAAAGTAAATTTAAAAATCACTCAAGTTCACAGTTTTAATAATATATATAAAACTTTCACTTATGAACTTACTATTCGTTGTCACTTTCCCAAACGTTTCAAGGTGATGTACCTCTTCTTCAGTGGGAGTATACTGAATGTCGATTCCAGAATAACCGTTACGGAATTAGTTGTGTGTGGTGGGGGTTGATGGTGGGAAGGGATTGGCGCTGAGGTTCGAATTGTGTGTATGGATCAGTGTATCGAACAGTGTATGTGATTTATAATGTAATTGTTCATTTAATATGTTGTTTGGTTGTAGTGTGTGATATCTGTATATTTCAAATTGTTCAGCTGTGTTTAGTTTTCTACTTTTAGGTAAGTAGTGTAATATTTCCATGTTGTGTTCTATGTTTGTGTAACTGTGGCCTTCGTTATGTAAATGTGTGGCAAATGTGGAATGTATGTAGTTTGTGGTGAGGCCTTTAAAATGTTCAGAAAATCTGGACGAAAAAGATCTTCCCGTCTGGCCAATGTAGAATTGTTGACAATCATTACAATTTAATTTATAAACCCCTGTTTTGCTGTATGTGTCATTGTGTTTATTAGTATTATTTATGTGTTTTCTAATGGTGTTATTGGTTCTGTAGGCTACTTTATAATTGTGTTTCCTAAATGTGTTTGCAATTTTGTGTGTATTGGAATTGTAGTATGTAAGTGTTATGTATTTGCTGGGTTGTGTGGTGTTGGTCTGATGTGTTTTACTTTTTGTGTTTAGGATTCGTTTGTGTAGTTTATTTATTAATCCGGGGTTGTATCCATTTCACAGTTTTCTTCCACCCATACTTAATCACTTGCAGAACGAAACTGAGAATGAATACTCTATACAGTACCAAACACTTGTACCCTACCGTGTGTATTACAGTACAAGAGGGTTGGGAGAAGTAATGGTACATTGCTTTCACTTACAGATGTTGCCCCATGTAGCGTACCTGCTGGATCCTTGAAGAAATATTAGAGTTAATGGTTCCTAGAACTTTGGTGCAAGTACTGTCGCACTCAAAATTAATGCCTATCACTTTTTCAAAATTTAAAATGATCAAAAAAATTTAGTACATAGCTATGTATTACGCATAAAATAATCCGTCTTAGTCAGGTTATTTATGCAAACGGTTCCCGAAAATTATTCCGTTCCCGCGTTAGGCAGTTTTCCGGTTTAGAGTATTATTTTATATAGGAAATAACTCCGTTCCAAAATTTATTTTCTGTTTGTCCAGGTTTCCGGTATATATGGCGTCCGGCTTAGGCAGGTTTCACTGTATATATATTTTAACTGCAACATGCTGTGAAGAAACAAACTATTTATCAATTTAAAAAAATAAAATATACTCTGCCAGAATCTTACCTTGCGATCTTTCTCTCGTAACTTACCTTATCCACCATCAGAAGTTCAGGGCCGCCACCAATATCTTTGAAGGACAGATATGGAAACCTTTACACTGTACCGTAATTAAAACACTGGATAATTTTGCTATCTGACTACCCACAATTCAGAAAATTCCCCTGAACGTTTAGACGAGTTTTTCAGCATAGAACACTAGGAAATGGTAACAGCGAAATAACTACGCTAACACATATTTAGGTTAGTAATAATCATCTTATTTATTGTTATTCAAAAATGAACTTCTCTTTTCCTTATAACATATTATTTCATCTTATTTCTATTATGTAAAATTTTCTTATACTAATTTCTTTTCGCTAACCAGTACTTGGATATTTTTCCCACTCACACACACTCTTACACACTTTACCCCCCGTTTCATTAAAGAGCTCTTTATTATTTGAAATATACAAAACTGTTAATTAGACTGATTGTTTTTAGAATACCTGCACATGTGATTCGCATATTCCCACCATCTTTCTCACTTCACTTTCACTTTTGTCCCCGCTCAACACTGTTCTAACTCTTTCCACTCGCCGAATTCATTTTATTTCACACTCACTAATTCGTTATTATTGTAATACGTTTCGGCAGGTCTAGGCTACTATTATCGCTTCGACCTACCGAAATTTCCAAGGCTGCTGTATTTACGGCTGTACTGTGTGATTAGTTGTAGCGAACTGCTCTGCGACAATTCTGTGAACATCGTGCTCGCGGTTGCCTACCCACCAGGCATTAGGCGTCGCCGTCACCTCGTACTGTGATTCGTTGTTCCCATCGCATGTTCAGCTATGGAATTTCCTGTACGTGACTTTCACGTTGTGCTCGTACACATTCCCAGATGCTAATAGCTTTTGTGCCTCATACGGCTTGGTACGAGGTGGACTACAAGGTGTTAAAAAATGTCAAGCGTTTGTGATCAAAATGTTGTTCAGCTTGGGTTGCTACTGCTTTTTACAATTATTATGAAAAATAACATAAACCCCTGGGTTTTGCCCCGTTACAATGCAAAATAACAATTTTTATCTGTCACAAGGAAATTCTGTACAAAATTATGGGACTGATAAATAAATATACAATTCATACAAAGCACATGCTCTTGCACACGCACACACAATAATTTTTAAATAGTAGCATAAGTTCAGTTTTTTATTTTTTAAACATTATTACTCATCATTAGCCATGGCTCTACAACCCTTGGTTGGTCTTGGCCTGCTCCAAGAATCTTCTTCATTCTTCCCTATTGTGTGCCCTGGCTTTCCAATTTCTTATGTTCAGTTTATGGGGTTCTCCTGTATCTGATATTTGAATCTTCTAAACATTGTTACTAATATTTGTAAATTATAGATAATTTAACAATTATTCGTTTCATTCTTTGTAAATCACTTACCACTAAATTTGTCTACAGTATAACTGTCCTCTTGTTCCCTCTTGAAAGGTCCTGTGTCGCACTTCTGAACACCACTTGGTACAGTGATTGCATTATCTGTCATCTTTAAATACTGGAATAATGTGACTGAACACCAGAGGATTCATTACAACTTTAATTACCATTCCAATAAACAAAAACAACAATGAACACTTTCACAACAATTCTTCTAGTTTACACTTGTCTAAAATACAGCAATATAACATACAATAAGTATTACCAAATAAATTATTAAATTATACAAATCACTAATCACAAACGTCTGCACGCACTAAACCATGCACAATATTGTACTGCAACAATACATATATTTGCGTATTTGCCCAGTGTGGTATTTTTATATTGTAATTAGTGTAAATAGAATAAGGAACAGTTTTATACAATTTTGTGCAAGAAAATGCTGGCTAGAGCATGTCGAGAGTGCACCTGCTTCGATAGTTAAAAATACGGCGTGTGTGTGTTTGTGTGTGTGAGCACGCTACGACATGATAATATGGGGTGACGCGAACGATTTATTGTTTTGTCTGTAATCAGGTTGAAACCGGTTAAAAATAAACTAATGACTTGTGTTAAACCTGTAAGCAAATACTTACGCGAATTATAAAAACACCATTACATTAAGGGATTTTTAACTAGTATAGTGATCTAAAATTTATTTCCAGAGGTGCAATATTAAAGATGCTAATTAATTAATATTAATTATTAGTGTAATAGAAGAGTAATTAATATGTGTGGTATATGTGAGTGACCAGAAAAAAATTACGCAAACAATGATATTAATCATGCGACGAGTATGTTTATGAGTTCTCAATAATTAACCAAAAAGTGAGTGTAATAAAAAGGACGCTCTGGCGCAAACTGACTGGCTCTAGCTTGTCGAAAACAGGCCTGTACCTGCCAAATCGCCACCAGTATAAATACCACTGGCAATTTTGGGCGATTACACACTCAGACTCAAGAAATCTACAGACGATGTTACGCTGCCCGATTGCAGATCGACATGGACACACACACACACTACCACACTCACACCAAGACGTAAGGAGGAATTCTGGAGCATCAACAACAATAACACTTAGAGACAACGACCACAGCAGCAGAATCATCATCATCATCAACATCATCATACTCTCAGGATTCTGGACACACACACACACACACACACACACACACACACACACACACACACACACACACACACACACACACACACACACACACACACACACACACACACACACACACACACACACACACACACACACACACACACACACACACACACACACACACACACACACACAACGGTAATGGCAGATATACGCAGGTGATACAAAAACAATTATATTTTTTATGGTGAAAAGATCTCTCGAAAAGGAACTTAAATATGAACATATAATAATTAGATTTTTAAAGTAAAATAGTAGTTAGATAAGAGAGTGTAATTTAACAACAACTTGTAGAAAAGAAATACTAATCTTTTGTTGTATTTTTGGATGTGTCAGCATAAATCAATAATAGATTGGAAGTAAATGTAATGTCATTTTTATTTGTTTATAGCAACAATAAATTCATTCTTGAATCTTAATATTATTTTGTTGGTAAATGAGTTGATATCATTAATTAAAATTTGAGTTAATTTCAGACACACAAATAAACAGAATTTAAATTACTTGTTTAACATGTTTGGTTAGTTAATAAGATTATATGGGTGTTTATTTTTGTTGTATGTTATGAATAGCATAGCAGGTTACAGATTTGTAAAGCTTATAAAGGTAAATATTTATTTGTATAATGTTTGAAGTTTTAATAGTTCAATATTTTTCTATCAAGTAATAAATCTTAGAATGATTATTTTGAAACGGGTTTAATTGATTATTTCATGTCAACAACATCTCATTCCTATTTAAAAATTATTTAATTATTGTGCAACCACTTATACTTGACGCAACGAGAAACAAAATCCTGCGACCTGGCCAGTGTAGTACATATTATAGTTGCGTTGAGAATAAGATAATAAATTTGTATAATTGTTGTAACATTGCAGTACATTACAATAGCATGCCTTATTCCTTCACTTCAAAATACACGACTGACTCTATTCGACAAGAATGTAATTGATCAAGAAAGTTCCTCTGTGTAGCAGCATAATCAGAAAAATGAAGAAGCACAGAACTCCAGAAGCTGTAATATGTTATCACAGGGCTACTGAGCCAGTTGTGTATTTTATAGGCATACGATTGTCCTCTCCTTCAGCCTGTTCAATCCTAACTGGCAAATTCTCTTCTTTGTTCTCTTTCTTTGTAGACGTTCATTATTGGAACTTTGAATGAACAGCATTTTTCAAACGTTTTGCCCATCCTGTGGTAAAGCTGAGAATGAACAACAGTTTGAAATGCCCCATTATTCATATACCCCTCTAGTGGATGGGTCGTTTTCTTTGGTTCCATTTTGTTTCCCCATTCACCCCAATCTCTTGTGTAACATCCTCTTCAGCAATCTTTGCCTTTCTTGTTACTACTGTCTTTCCATCTATGAACTCTTCTGTCTCCTGTGTTTTTTTTCTTGCTGCTTCTACATTTTCTTTACCTCTAGCTAATTCCTTCTTTCCAGCAGGTTCTCATACAGGCATTCCCTAACTCAGGAGCGAACATAAGCCTCACACTGACTACCGCATTTGATTTTTCCATTACCACTTCTGATGTCATACAAATTGTTACTTCCTTGTCCTGTTCTTTCCCATTTCTATATCTGACTCCAAAGATTCCTCTTTTTATATTTGCTGACTTTCTTCTGCCACCATTACCCGCTTAATAGAATGGTCGGCTGTTCCTGCCATTTCAGCAGGTATTCATAATGCCTGTGCCGACAATCTCATGATCAGGTTTCTCCCAGTAGTTGTCCCTACATTGGTGGCAGACTTTTCCTGGTAGTGATTCAAAGAAATTAATTTTGTACATTGTGAGTGACTCTGAGGATGACTTGGAACTTTTCGTCTTATTAGGCTCTAATGACTGCTTGAAAGAACATAACGTGATGATAGTTCACGATAAGCTTTTGTACTTGGAGTTTCTGTGCAATAGTCAAATATTTTGTTGTATTTATGCTAGAGTCCAGATGATGTAGAAAAAATATGGAACACTGTGTGGATCAATAAAAAAGAGGAGTCTAGTTTTGTTTTATTTATTTGCTGCTGTCAGTGCACTTCTGTAACTTTCGGATAACAAACTACTGGTCCATGCAGTGTAGGTTACTTGTCAGAATATGTTTAAAACACCTTATTGTAAATTTACTATACCTGTCTCTGTTTTGTGTGGGTGTCTGTGGAGGGGGGATATGAATTATTGCTGAATTATTTGTGTCTAGAGCTTTTGGTTGGAAATTTCCAAATGTATCCATAGGAAGAGAAAGACAAAACCCAAGGGATCTCTCAAGTGTTGCCATATCACTGTGACTCATAATATCACCTGATCAGATGTAGTTTTCACCAATGTAGAATGTTGTTTTTAAATATTTGCAGTATTGAGCAGAAAAATTGAACAATATTTTATTGTTATTATTTTCAGGTATAAACATTTGCTGGTTAATTCATTATGTCAGATTAGACTGCTGCTGCACTGTGCTAGACAATATTTGTTACAAGGCTACTATTTCTGAAGCCACTTGTTCCAAGAACATTCTTTTTCTTCAAGTATCTTTTTTAATGCTATAGTTTATTAGCTATATTCTATAGCTATTCTATAATTTATAGCTATCTTCTTTTTTGGTGCTACAACCTTCTATGGGTCTTGGTCTCCTTAACTATCATCTTCTCTAATCATCAACTGTCCACAAGTTCTTAATTCCCATACTCCTCCACATTTTCCAGCCACCTCTTCCTCATCCTCCCACCTCTACCAGCTTCCTGACTGTTTAGCACTTCTATCCTGCTCCACTTGATATACGTGTCCCAGCCATTTAGTTCTCTGAGACCTCTAAAATACACAATAGCTCTATTTCCTAGTATAGCATTTAGCTCAAAGGTTGTTTGGATTGTCGTCTTGAAATGTATGGGTCTAAACATCTTCTGAAAGAATTCTTTACTCAAAATGTTTCAACACCTTGTCATTCTTTTCTGGAGGGTCCATGTCTCACTGCCACATATTATTACTACCCTTTTCAGACTTACAGATTCTCAGTTTTGACTGGTATCCTAGTATTTTGGAACATGGGAATGATGTATTTACATAACACATATTTCCCTTTGCTATTTCATCAGTCATAATCAAGTAATCCAGCCAGCCGTAAGCTTTTCTTGTGTATCCTCCCATACAACTCACGACTGTTCCTGTCTCTCTTTCTGAAGCATAACCATTTAGAGCCAAAATCTACAAATCCAGTTCGTGAGATTAACAGTCTTTTCTTTTTCAACAAAATTCTTTTACCGTGCTCTTTCTTACCACTGAGACTGCTTTTCAGGCATTAAGCTTCACACTCACAGTTGAGTATTCATTGTAGCAGCCTCATCATTTCCATCATCTTTTTGTTCATCTTCAGATTAACTCACAAAATTTGCTTTGTATAATAAACAGATGTTATGAAGACTACTCTCCACATATGATTTGCAATTGGAAACATTGTGATAAGGCTTCACTTCTTTTCATCATACCAGAAACACATGTACACCTAATTTGTATATCTTATGTAGCATTTCTATAGAACTTACAGTATATATGCTTATAATATTAATATTTGAAATTTATATATACACATTTTTTTTTCTTTTTTACTTCAGCATGGAAATGATGGACAAAATAGAACCTCCAGTGATTCCAGATGGATACGGAATTTCAGTTGCGTATGCATGCCTGTTGGACATTATTCGTTCTATATCGATGTTAGTTGAAGTTCAAGGCAATGGCGATGTTGACACTGAGGAAGCAGAGAAAGATCACAGACTTCATGCTCAGCTTATCAATTCCAGTTGGTGTGGGTTGCTGGCAGCCCTTAGTCCGCTTATTGAAGCCAGGTAATATGTAATATGTGTTTATTATTGTGTGTATAAAATATAATGGTGGTTTCTAGTTGATATTGAGTTTTGTCTAATAAAATTGAGGTTTTTATGCGATGTTTTGAGATTTATTTTATCTCATATTTGTGCCTACAACATAAAATATAAAGTAGTATAATTGTAATGATAATTCTAATTCTAGTATATAAGTTGTATGATATTAACAGCGGTGTTGTGTTGTACTAATTGTACAAACAGACTAACTAATTGTACTTACATATATTGGTGCGACTCACACCATATAATATGTAATACGGTCGATAAATAATATTCTTAAAATATAATCTTCATTATTAAGTAAACTAGCTGAAGACTGTAATATAAGTTTTGAATCCAATGTTACTTTGAATCTACAAAATTAGTAGCTCATGTTGCTTTTGACAGAAACAGGGCCATGGCCTGAATTCCTTTGTTTGACTTTTGCACAACACGTATAAGTAATTTTTGTTATTGCACACTCCTTTCGTTTAATTCACAGTTTCTGTATTCTGCACCACTTAATACAAACTTTTCAGCTAAAATTGAAATCACGAGACTTTAGAAGAAATGCAATTGCTGTCCAGAAATGTAATTGCCTACAACGTATTAGGTTCAAATTGAATTTATTTAACCCGGCCTGCTTAGGACCACAACTGATTCTTTACCACAGTACTGTGGAAACTGGTGAATACTGTACAAGTGAACCTTATCAATCATTTATACTGATGATGGCCTCCAATGGTGGGGCTGAAATGTATTGTTACAACGGTCTACTTGATCATCGTAGGTACAGTGGAAAACAAAAGACAAGACACCAATTAAGTCACTAATTACCAGCTTTAATTTTCACAGTTAAACAGTTCATAATTAACAACACAGTCTCTTACAACAAATCAAATACAAATTGTTCACACACAATAAAATGTCAACTAATATAAAAACACAATTGTATTACAATGTACCGCCCGATTATAAAACACAGCACTTCACTAATAACCACTTGAACGCGCACAGTAATGTCCAACAATAAACTCGAACTGCACTGTAATATTTCGCAACTATAAATGAAAACTAAGGCCGCTGACGCCTTGTATTTATACAACGCTCACAGACCAAAAGATTGCAAACTACGCGTTAGCGACATTGTGTACGACGTAATTAATTGAGGCCTTGACACAGTCCGTGAGCGGCTGCACGAATTCTGGCACATTCTAGCAAATGCGTCGAGAGTCACGTACACCACACGCATTACATTCCGGATCCCTCTGGAACATTCGATAAACACATGGATTGTTCCGTGATGTCGTAACACTATGTTCAGATTAACAGGATTAGACCATGGGCTAATAGCCCGGCAATGAGTCATAGCTTTAACAGAATTGACTCAGTGTTATGAGAATTGCAAATATATTTGAGTAAATTTCTAATACCATTGTCGTCTAACAAACATATATTCAGGCATAAAACGTGGAACAATAAAGAAGCAAGAAAATTGTTTCACAGTATCTAGAGTGTTTGGTCCTAATGGTATCTGTCATGGAACATTAAAACTAGGTATTAAGATACTACTAAATTTTTAGAATCATCACACCCTCAGAGAGAGGTTTTTATAACAGTTTGACAACTATATTTGTTTACACAATTTCAATGCATTCCATTGTATGACTAAGTTTGTCACATCTGGTTAACAGGTTAATGTATTTGTTTAGTGTCGCCTTTTTGTCCAGCTATTTCCGAGACTCTTATTGATTTGGATTTCTGTTATGTATAAACTGGGGGTAAACTTTGTTTCTATTGTTGCAGCACTGATGAAACAACATCAGAAAATGTCCTAAAAGCAATACAAACATTCGCAAGTCTGTGCGGGAGTTTGGAGTTACAGACACCACGTGATGCGTTCATCACAGCCTTATGTAAAGCATCGTTACCGCCACACTACACATTGACCGTACTCAGCTCTCTTCCTCTTGGAGTTGGTTACAGCAGATGTAAGTTTGTGTCTGTTATAATTTGTCTTTATATAAATGTCTACGATTTTTCCATTCATGCCAGTGGTCAGTTAATATATTCTCAGCATATATTTGCCTAAATACATTTTATTGTTGTTAAAAAAAAAAATAACTTCTGTTTTCCAGTATTGCCTAAAAGAGATATTTTATCTCAAAATTGTAATTATATTTACTCTTTATTTTTATTTTTATGTTGTTTACAAAATCAGCTGTGCTCGCGTTCAATTATTCGGATGCCATCTTGAACTATTGCGAACTGCGTATGAACAAATACTTACCCAAGGTTCGTTTGTGCGAGTTAATGAGAGAACAGAATGGTTATTCGAAATAAATAATTCATTTACTTGTTTCCAATGAATTAAGTTTTATTTGTTATTATTTCGATTCTTATTTTTCCATCAATTACTTTATTCAAAAAACACTTTCAATTCATTTACTTCCCATCGCAAACAAATTATTCTTTCTCCCTCCCTTACCTGTTATGAATTTAACAGTAAACAATACCTTGATTGTATGATTATATAGACGTAATGAAAAAATAGAAAAAATTGTATATCAATTCAAAATAACAAAAAAATTAAACACAATCTTAAATTTACTTTTACCGCAGCGCTTCTTTTTATGACATAATTTTCACCCCACACATACACACACGCACCCCATGCCCTTATGAGATCTCAATTTATAATAAAATCAAAAAAATGATGTTGAATTTTGTTAACCCTTGTTAATTTTGTTTGACCCCCCTACTGTTACTTATCTTGAAATTTAGTCCAGAAGACGTCGCATTGCTCCACACGCACTGCATAGATTATTCCGTATTTTTTGCTGATTATACGTGTTTTTTTTTTAAATTTCAACTGCTAATCCATTCTAATTAAGGTTTATATTTTGTTACTTCACATTTTAACACCTTTTGGCGTTGGGCGCGCCCGATATTCGTCCGCGAGTTGTTGTACGGCCGTACAGGATGACAGTATGAATTCAACTGGGTTTTAGCCGGTGGACGCCCTTAAATTTAATCCGTCGTCACTAGATGTTGGTTGGCGACTGACTTTTTAAACCAAGCGCAGACTGCTGACGCCGTCCCGGTGAGTTAGCAGACACTCCTGCATTCCTACGTGACGTAAGTTGGGCTCGGCTTATGACACCGTGTAGCGTGATTCAAAATACAAAGTTCAAAGATCATTTGTCTAAAAATAGATGTCTTCCTCCGCTAGATCGCCGACCTTGATGCTAATAACTTTTCCACAATAAAATTTTCAAATAAATTACCCACATTCACAAAATATCCCTGGACGGTATTACCTGTACCGTTACAACACCCCCTCAATGAGAGGTTTTATGCCGAAGCATAAAAACTCTCATTGACACTCACATACTTCCTAAGAGGATCAGTCCAGATATGACGCCATAACCCCCTTTACATTTTACTAAAACTCATGGGTAACTTACCCCCTGGTCCAGTGACTGCGGCCGCACCCGAATGACCTTACTGGACTTACCTCTCGAGATCCCGACACCACAAGGCCAGACAGGCACTTGACGCCCCTGCTCTGACGCGCTGGCCAGCACAGGACTGCCGCCACAGCATCACTAGACACTGAAACATTACATCCAAATATTAAATAATGGCCTTACATAATACCATATCCCCAACTGATCTGGTCTCCCCTTAGCGGTGCTGGTTTGCGTTAAGAAGCACTGGTTTTTCTTAACTTCTAACATATGTATATACTTAATATAACATGATACATTTTAAATTTTCAATACCAACATTCTGTATGCCCCTCTCTCGTTAATTCTTATCCCAAATTCAAAATATTTCCCTGATTCCAATCAGAATTTAAATAACCACTTCCCATTACACCATTACAAATATCTTTCATTACCCAATTCCCATCTCAAAAATATTTAAATTCATTACTAGAATTCCTCTTAAACACAATTAAATCAATTACATCATCACAAATTATCTACTTATATCTTTTCTCAAAAATTGTTAATCGTCTACATAACACTCTTCAAAACAACACAAAAATCATTTAATTACATCATAAAATCAATTACACATTCTATATTATCAATATAATTCCATTTAACCGGTTTATTTTATCCCATTAATAATAATCATCAACTTTCTCCTTCCACATACACTATTGCCCCCTGGACTGTAGCGCCCAGTTTCCTCCACAAGGACTGAGGCAGAAGAGGTGAACATTTTTTCTTTTATTTCACCCATCCTTGCTTTGGCGTTACATAAACTTCAGGGTACTAGTACCCCTACTAATAAACTTATTCATATGCCCCTATTTGGTCTACCACCCTTCTCATAGGTATGTAGCCGTGTTCCAAAAACAAAAATCTTAGATTCCCCTTTTGTTCCCCATTAAATTTCTAAGTTACACCCATTTCAAATGCAACCAACCATGGTCTGGGCTGGTAAGGCCGGGACCGCCCGAAATGTGGGGAATCGCATCGGTTTAATATTACATTTACCCCCAAAATAACAAAATTATACATAGCTATTACATTAAAATTACCACTCAAAATTGCATTTGAATTAAAATTCACAAAGATTAAAAGAAATCATTATTCTTAAAACAAATTTCACAAATATATTATCATTTAATTTTCACTGTCCATTTATCAGTCCCATGGTATCACCATAGCTTCACTATGTTCTTTTAATTCATCACCACTAGCGAGTACAAACAACATTTGATTGACTCACAATTTATACATTTTTCTTTAATTTCCACCAGACACTGGTCCGTTATTTCTTATTTTTCATATAACTATTTACCATAGAATTTATTTATCCCATGCGCATAATCCCTCTCTTATTTTCTAACAATTCTCTCCCGCTACTAAATAACAAGTACACAATAGCGCAAATTGATCACCTTACAATTTCTAATTTAAATCTAAATTACTACCTCTAAATTATAACTACTTCTCTAAACGTAGCTAAAATTTGTCATAGGTTCGGACAACATTGTTTAAATTATTTGTATTTCATTACCTAACAATATGGTTCTTCCTTACCCACGATACTGTTAGGTAATGAAATAACTCCCAACGAGTCACATGTGTTTATTTATAATAATTTTGTGTTTTATTTTTTAAACAAAATAAAACCATTATTAGTTCTTGGAAAATTGCCAATTGATACCTTTTTTTATAATAAATAAATCAATCCACGAACTTTAGGGGTCCCCCTCCCCGTTCAAAAATAAAACTAAATTTCTACTCTACTTGCACCAATTTGTGGAGTAGGACCATCGGTGCTTTCACCCCATGGTTGAGGTTACCTCCAACCATGGTCCGCCCCCAAATAGCCAAAATCCACGGTCAGGGATGGTGAAACCATGACCGCCCAAAAATGGGGGAGAGTCCCTTCTGAAAACATACAAATACATATTAAAATTAATTTATTATTGTGACCAATATAGCTTTAAATTAGTTGCGTTATGAGTACCTATTATCTCTCGCGTTACTTGGTTTCATAGCATGTATGCATTATTCATCTTTATCTCTATTATTTCATATGGTCCTTCGTATAAGAGGAAAAATTTTGTAATCTCCTTATCCTGGGCACTAGACAAATCGTGTCTCCTCACCTATACTAACTGTCCCACCTCATACTTGGTCCACTTACCCTTTGCATCATGCCTACGCTTTCTCCTTTCACCTTTTGTTAATAAACTTTCATTTGCTAGCTGGATTTTCATGTTCACATCTATTGTCTGATTTTCCGGTGGATAATCGAAAAGTTGCTCTAAAATTCTAGGTGGGCGCGTCCCCTTTATCAATTCATGGGTGGTACTATTCAACCACTCTTCTACTTTCTTCACGTACATCGGCCACTCGCTGTGCTTGGCGTGACAATATGCCCGAAATATTCTGCTGATTTTTCTCATCACCCGCTCTGCGTGGTTGGATTGCAGATGGTACACTGCCGTATGTTTTTGTATGATTCTTTCCCATCCCAGAGTCTGCCGCCACCTACCGCTGATGAATTGGGGTCCATGATCTGATAATATTACTTTTGGTTTTCCTATGTTGATCATGTAGTCCCTCGTTATGTTCTCGCTTAAAACCCTGCTTTTCGCTCTCTTTATGCTATATAATTTAACAAACTTGGAAAAAGTGTCCAACACCACAAAAACGTACATCACTCCACCCCTACCCTTTGGTAATGGCCCATACAAATCTACTGCAACTAAATCAAACGGTCTCTCCACTTTAATAACATTTAACTCCCCTTCTACACGATAATTAACTACTTTCGACTTTTGACATAAATCACATCCCCGTAACAATCTTCGAACTCGCCTTTCCATATTCTTAAAAACACACGACTCCTTTAATACGTTTGTACACTTTTTCGCTCCAAAATGCCCGTACCTTATGTGACAATCCCATATGATTCTATCTATCAACCCTTCCGGTATAACCAGTCTCCAATCACGCTCACCCCCCTCTACTTTCTTGAACAAAATTCCCTGATATACTTGAAAATGTGCACTATATTCAGACCCATCTAAATCCGCTTCCAAACTAGCAATTATTTTCCCTGATTTATTATCTGTTCTCTGTATAGTCTTGATATCCCTTAACTCCTCACCAAAAAGTCTATCTCTTTAGGTCCCTCCCTGTTTTATTTTCTACGATATCTACCCTGGAAAGAGTGTCTGGTATTTTGTTTTCTGTCCCTTTAATATACTCCCATGAGAAATACTCTTGTAAGGCTAGTACCCACCTGGTTAGACGGCTGTGTGTTAACCTGAATGTGCTTAGAAATGACAGCGCTTTGTGGTCTGTCCTGTTCTCCAAGATGTATGTGCGGAACTTTCCCACAGCGAACACGATACTGAGCAACTCCTTTTCCGTCGTTGTGTAATTCCTCTCAGCCGCCAAAAGGGATCTGCTGGCGAAAGCTATTGTCCTATGTTCCCGGTCGCTATCTTCATGATATAACTCTGCTCCTAGGGCGACGTTGCTGGCGTCGGTCTGTAAATAAAAAGTTTTTAAGAAATCAGGTTGATTCATCATTATCGTGTTAGAAAATTTTCTTTTTATCTCCTCGAATGCGTCCCTTTCCATCTCTCCCCATTTCCACCGTTTGTTCTTTTGTAAAACTCCACTTAGCCTTGACGTTATCTGCGCATTATTTTTCTGAAACTTTCTGTAGAAGTTGCACAGGCCTCAGAAACTCTGTAGCTGTTTAATATTTTTTGGTTCGGGGAAACGTATAATAGCCTCTACCTTATCAGGGTTAGCTAGAATTCCCTCCGGAGTAATGATAAAACCTAGAAAATGTATCTCTGTCTGTAGAAACTTGGACTTCTCCCAATTAATCGTTAATCCCCTATTCTGCAATTTATTCAGTACGTATTCTAGATGTTCCAAATGTTCAGAAAATGTTCTAGATGCAATTAATATATCATCCACGTACACTGTTAGAAAATCTAAGTCCTTCGGTTGCAGTATCATATCTAAACACTTAATGAAACTCGCTACGCTAGTGTTAAGCCCAAATGGCAATCCCTTAAATTGATAGTTCTTACCATTGAAGAGAAACGCAGTATACCTCTCCACTGCTAACGGAACTTGCCAGTATCCAGCTGTCAGATCTAAAGACATCATGTACTTGACTCCGCTGAATTTTTGAAAAATTTCGTTTATCAGCTCCGGTGACTCCCGGTCAGGTATTATAATTTGGTTTATCTTCCTCGCATCTAAACACAATCTCACTCTCCCATCTTTCTTTATTACTACCACCAACAGATTCGAGTAAGGCGATATCGACTTCTCAATAATATCTCCCTCCATCATTCTGTCCTACTCCTCTTGCACTGCTCTCCTCTTCGAATATGGTACCGAATAACTCCTCTGCATGAAGGGTGCGTGTTCCCGTACTTCCAACTCACACTCATAGTTCCTGGCCCTTCCAGGTAACTCAGCAAACACCTCTTTAAAATGTTCCACTACTGCCCACAACTCCTGTCGTTGGGGACTCCCTACAACGCCACCCTCACTATAAAATTTATATTCTCTGTCCGCCCATATTCTATCATCACTCTCATACATCTCTCTCTCTTGACATACATTCACTTTAGCTTCTGTGTCCCTATCACCTACCCGCTTCTGTATCATTTTTACTCCCGAAACTCTAACCTTGTCTAACACTCGCTCAAAACTAACCCTGACTGGCTCACTTCCACTATTGAACTCTACTACCCATTTATTGAAATCAATTAATGCTCTATTTCTCTTCAAAAAATCATTTCCCAAGATTACATCTAAGCTTAACCCCTTGACTACTAAAATTGTGTTTTCAAACTC
Source organism: Magicicada septendecula (assembly GCA_034769895.1). Taxonomy (NCBI): domain Eukaryota; kingdom Metazoa; phylum Arthropoda; class Insecta; order Hemiptera; family Cicadidae; genus Magicicada; species Magicicada septendecula. The sequence goes on along the minus strand of CM068376.1, from coordinate 318,129,686 downwards.
AGCTTTGTTAATGAATACATTTAATTGGACTTGTTTAGTCACCCTTCTACTTCGTACTCCCGTTACCCCCACTACTGTCACACCCCCAACTGGTAATGATAGAATATTTTTATTTACTTCTTTTAATTCCCCCAGTACATTTTCTGAAATCACTGATATTTCCCTCCCTGTATCTATCAATGTTTTGAAAGTCTTACCTTCCATTGTGACGATTACCTCAGTCAATCTGGTCTTTGGTTCCATAATCTCTGTGTTATCTTCCTCCAGTAACTCCTTCGTTATATCCGTCTGGATCATGTTACTTTGGTATTCATTTGATTCCTGGACGTTGCTGTTCTCTGTGGACAATGGTGGGGTCCTGGCTTCCATTGTCTTCCTCAGTTTTCCGTTCGGCTGTTGGTGTTGCCCTGTGCGTGTCCAGTGTGACCTCTGACCTGATCTCTGCTGCTTCCAGGTGCTCCACCGCTATTCTCTACTCCTCTCTGATGTTGACGGTGCTGATTCGTTCCAACTTATCTCCGTTGTTCATTTCGTGTCTTACTGCACCTGTAACATACCGGTCTTCCCACAAAATTTTCAAACATACATGATGAGCACCTCCAACCCTCGTCTCTATTGTTATTATTTCTTCTCGTCCCTCCGTATCCAGTCGTTAACCCCCTCACTTGATTATTATTTCCATTAGTGTGTATTGTCGGCTGGTTTTGACGTCTACCTACCTCCCTGTCCCTTTATGTTTTGAAAAATATCGAGAATTTTCTCTAACTCGTTTATGTCATTGATTTCTCTGGTCATGAGTATAATTTGTACCTCTCGGGGCAGGTGTTTACTGATATGTCTTATGAATGATTTAAATGGTAACGGAGGCTCTAAGTATTTAGCTTCGTTGTACAATCTCATAACGTAGATGGTAACATTATTATTATTATGAACTCCAAAATTACCTGGACCCATAATCCAACTTCTTAAAATTTCTTGATCTTCCGCCCAGTATTTTCCCTGAAATGCTCATTCAAAATCATCGTAACACTCCCACTCGACTCTGTGGCCCTCCGCCCGTATTGCAGAACTTCCCTTAAAACATTTTATTATCCGCAACAACTGCACCTCCCAACTATTGTTATTAAATCTACTAAATTACCTGGTGCGATTTAAAAATTGCATCGGATGCACTGCTCTACTCTCGCCACTGAATGATTCGAGTTCTGTTTCATTGTTTATATCCCGTGTAATTACTATTCTTTCTGTAATGCCGGTTAGTTTGTTATTTATTGCCCCATCTTTCACACTATTTATATTTCGTTCAATTAAAGCGAATTTGTCATTGTTTTCATATTTAGATTGAACACTATTTTGGTTTATTGTCTTTACAGTATCATGCAATAGCTGTATTTCTGTCTTATAATTAGTCTTTATTTCGCTAATTTTACTATCAGTATCAGTTTCACATTTTTGAATATTTTAATTAATTTCTTCAATTTGACTTATTGAGTTATATTTACATTCATTTATTTGAGATTCAAAATTTTCAGTCACATCATGTATTTGTTTATCAATTCTTTCTGTCATACTACTCTGTATTTCATTAATTCTATTATCCATATTCTTTACTGAACTATCTAATTTTGTATTTAATTCGTCAAATTTACTTTCATATTTCTCATTGGTTTTCTCAAAACGTTTATTAATTTGCTTTATTTCGTCTCTAATTTCATTAAAATTTCTTTCATTTTTTGTATTCTGTTCATTTAATTTATCATTCATTTTAGTGTTTACTTCATCAAAACGACTATTCATGTTTATATTCTGCTTTTCTAACATTGTATTTTGTTTTTCTAAACTTTCTTTCATACTACACATCATACTATACAAATGTTTCAACATATCATTGTCATCAGCTTTTCTACTTTGGATCGGCGTTGATTGATTTTCAACGTCGTCCATTATTACCGACTTTGTTACGCTTATTTCTATATTTGATTGACTTTCTGTATTAATGTCAGTTAGGCTGACTTCATCGTTATTTCTCTCCATTGTATTTATTCTATTACTTAATTCTTATTTATAATACATATAAACAACTCATATCATCTAACCTTACAACATGCGTCTATTTAGACGTAACTAAAAAATGTATTTATTTACATCCAATAACCCGCTCTGCTCTCCAAAACAGGCCCACGTTTACATAAATAAATTTTTATGTAAACGTCCCTGTTCGACACGCCAATTGTAATTATATTTACTCTTTACTTTTATTTTTATGTTGTTTACAAAATCAGCTGTGCTCGCATTCAATTATTTGGACGCCATCTTGAACTATTGCCAACTGCGTATGAACAAATACTTACCCAAGGTTCGTTTGAGCAAGTTAATGATAGAACAGAATGGTTATTCGAAATAAATAATTCATTTACTTGTTTCCAATGAATTAAGTTTTATTTGTTATTATTTCAATTCTTATTTTTCCATCAATTACTTTACTCAAAAAACACTTTCAATTCATTTACTTCCCATCACAAACAAAGTATTCTTTCTCCCTCCCTTACCTGTTATGAATTTAACAATAAACAATACCTTGATTATATGATTATATAGACATAATGAAAAAATAGAAAAAATTGTATATAAATTCAAAATAACAAAAAATTAAACACAAACTTAAATTTACTTTTACCACAAACCAGCGCTTCTTTTTATGACATAATTTTCACCCCACACATACACACACGCACCCCATGCCCTTATGAGATCTCAATTTATAATAAAATCAAAAAAATGATGTTGAATTTTGTTAACCCTTGTTAATTTTGTTTGACCCCCCTACTGTTACTTATCTTGAAATTTAGTCCAGAAGACGTCGCATTGCTCCACACGCACTACATAGATTATTCCGTATTTTTCACTGATTATACGTGTTTTTTTTTTGAAAAAATTTTAACTGCTAATCCATTCTAATTAAGGTTTATATTTTGTTACTTCACATTTTAACACCTTTTGGCTTTGGGCGCGCCCGAAATTCGTCCGCGAGTTGTTGTACGGCAAGAGTATGAATTCAACTGGGTTTTAGCCGGTGGACGCCCTTAAATTTAACACTCGGGCTGCCCACCCGAAATTACTTCCTCATCACTAGATGTTGGTTGGCGACTGATTTTTTAAACCAAGCGCAGACTGCTGACGCCGTCCCGGCGAGTTAGCGGACATGCCTGCATTCCTACGTGATGTAAGTTGGGCTCGGCTTATGACGCCGTGTAGCGTGATTCAAAATACAAAGTTCAAAGATAATTTGTCTAAAAATAGCTGTCTTCCTCCGCTAGATCGCCGACCTTGACGCTAATAACTTTTCCACAATAAAATTTTCAAATAAAATTACCCACATTCACAAAATATCCCTGGACGGTATTACCTGTACCGTTACAAAATTATGTTTACAGAAAAAGTAAATTGGTGTAGTTACATGACTCTATTAGATGTTGTTTGTATTAATGCATTTTGTTATTCTAGTTTTCCTTATAGCATGTTTCAGTTGCATTTTCCCTATTTTTAATTGAAGTAGGATGAAGGTTGAAGGCATTATGAACAGAAGATATGTAAGACCAGTACATTTTACATAGGATGTTAATCCAAGATGCAGATTCTGATAATTTAGGGCAGCGGTTTTCAAACTATGTAGTGTGACCCTGATAGGATGCAATATTCCTGAAAGGAGGGCACAAAAAATGTTTTGAGGTTTCAGTTATTATTAACTCATCTAAAGTAGTTAGAAACATACATTTGAGCACAGAAAAGTTGATATAAAGATTTTTCTAATACATCTCCAAGTTTTAATTTATTCATCATTATTTTTTGAACATGTCATTAATTTGACATCATGGATCATAAAAAATCAATGAGAAGGTTGTGTTGTGTGTACCTGCCATCTTTGTGGAAGCAATATCATACTGAAATATCTTGTCTAGTTATACGAAGGTTGTGTGTACCTGCCATCTTTGTGAAAGCAATTTCATACTGAATTCTCTTGTCTAGTTATAGGCCATATACTACTACCACAGCTATCAGAAAGTTCCCGGACTAGGTCTAATAAATTCTTTTTGCTTACCTAGGCCATTAATGGCTCCCGTCTCCTTCAAAGTAGTCTCCCTGCGAATTGATTCAACGAATCCAGCGTTGTTTCCATGCCTGGAAAGTGTCAAAAAAAGTCTTTTGCTGAAGGCTGTCAAGCACCTCCTGCGTTTTTGTCTTAATGTCTTCTACATTGTCAAAACGGTGACCTTTCATGTGAATTTTTATTTTCGGGAACAGAGAAAAATCACAGGGGGCTAAATCTGGTGAATATGGAGGGTGTGGGACGGTGGCCATATTGTTTTTGGTCAAAAACTCTGTTGTTTTCAGTGAAGCGTGAGCAGGTGCATTGTCGTGATGCAACAGCCAGTTTTGGTCTTCCCACAATTTGGGCCTTTTTCGTCGCACATTTTGTCTCAGCCGCCTCAAAACGTCACAATAAAAATCTGAGTTCACTGTAACACCAGCTGGCATGAACTCGTGATGGACAATGCCTTTGATGTCGAAAAACACAATGAGCATGGTTTTTGTTGCACTTCTGACCTGCCGTGCTTTTTTTGGTCTCGGTGATTGTGGACTTTTCCACTGTGACGACTGCTGTTTTGTTTCTTGATCATAACCATAAAACTAGCTTTCATCACCGGTTATGACCCTGGAGATGAAGGTAGGGTCATTTTCAGACGTTTCTCCGAGTTCACCGCACACATCAACACGGCGCTGTTTCTGATCCACAGACAAAAGCCGAGGGATGAATTTCGCAGCAACACGACGCATGCCTAAATTTTCAATTAGAATTTCTTGACAGCTTCCATAGCTTATTCCGGCACTTGTACACAACTCGTGGATTGTTTGACGACGGTCTTTGTGAATGAGTTGTCGAATTTTTTCAACATTGTCATCCGTTTTGCTCGTGGAAGGTCGTCCTGAACGGTGATCATCTTCAAGTGACATTCTGCCGGCCTTGAAACGAGCGTACCACTCAAAAACCTGTGTTCTGTGTAGGGAATGTTCTTCAAAAGCTTCTCGAAGCATTGCAAAAGTTTCAGTAGGCGATTTACCAAGTTTAAAACAAAACTTAATCCACGCGCGTTGCTCGAATTTATCAGCCATCATAAAATTAGCAAATGAACGTTAACACATGATTACAAAACGCAACGCGTAGACCGAACATAACCTCACAATGCAACGAAACTCGGTAGACTGACTCATTACGTATTACGGAATTGGACACTGGGACGCCAGGTTGTACAGTCACGTCCAACAGCCGTGCCAAGTACAGTCCGGGAACTTTCTGATAGCACCTCGTATACTGTGAAGTATGTTCAGTAATTAAGTTATTTTTGTCCTTTAGTTCGGACTCCAACTAAAACTGTATTGGATTTATTACGTAATGCAAAGTTTAAACTTTACGTGTTGCAAAGTTTAACCAAGATATCGTCTAGTGTACTTTGGCAGAGAATAATAGGCAAACACAAATAACAAAATGCGTATTTATCAAGTTAAAATAAAATATTACTTTATTTTCTTCAGCATGACATTCTTTCTTTTTCTGAATCTACTGTTATAACCCCATTGTTGTCATCGAATTACTTGATACATAGTAACGGCTTCTGCGCCACGCAACTCCCACTAATACAGACAATACATTTTACATCTTACAAAATCTTAATTACTAAATTATATATTCTATAATTTAAGACGAACCAATTCTTTGTTATCGCACACACCCACACATTCCAATTGTGATTGTACGATTTAATGAAAATTAATTAGTTATTTAAAATATTTAACTCGACTCCCTAGTTCTGGGCGGCATCTGTGATTATTCAAATATTACAGAATTATAAATTACATAGTTACCTTCACACCTACCTTAATTTCGGGTCCAAGATCCCAGTACGAACTGTGAATGCAACATGATTTGGATGTTGTGAAAATAATACACTCGATTCGCATTTGTGTACGATAACTAAAATTTTATTTCATTCTTTCAAACTGCTTTCAGATTACGAAATATTCATTTCTTTCAGGTTATCAATTGTTTCCAGATAATTAATACAAATAACAAAATTTCTTTAAATACTAATAAAACGATCTTATATAAATAAAAGTTAAAACAGACACCTTATATTAAATAAAGCAGCCCAGCCTGCTCACACGCAACATTCACACCATTTTAAAACCCCATTGAGTCTTGATTAATTTGTTTGAACCCCTTTTTGTTAAAAAATGAAATTATTAGGATTGATTACCCAACCGGCGTCATTCCTCTCGTTGCCATGCGCCGCGTGCGTTTATAAGTCCGAAAGTTTTCTTTAATTCACATTTTTCATTTGGCCCGTTTATTTCACTGACTGTATTCTGCTATATTAGTTCACTTTTAAATTCTGGTTAACACTTTTTACATAAGAAACTTAAATTTGGTGTGCACACGTTTTCTTCGTACCCGGCCGGGATACAGGGTTAATTCAACTGAGAAAAAGAGTCACCAACCAGTCTCCCACCAGAAGTTGGACATGACGGAAATTACAATGCCTTCTGTTGTTAAACTGTTCGTCACTGTACCCGAGGTATGGGTTATTCATGGGTGTTAAATGTCGACGAAATTTTGAGGCCACTAGTCACGTTACTCAAATGGGCGTGTTTTCAGTTACATTTCCGGCCTCAACCTCGCACATGCTGAACACATTTCACAACTTAGCCATGTTGGTCGAGGTGTCTAAGCGTCATGTCCGCGCGCTTGCTCGTGTTCGCGCGCACTGATGGGTCACACAACCCTGGATTTCCTGGAATGAAATTGCGTTGCTGAACATACATCGCATTCCACTGTTCTTTGTAGGCATAAACCGTTTCATTGCTTGGGACTTGCTACCGTATTTATACATGGGGATCATAGTTGAAATGACATAATTTTAATAAAAATAAAATAAAATACCCCCTTTTGTCCCATTACACAATTACCCCATTTTTTAGATTTTGTTAAACAATGAATTTAGTTTTGAAAGTTATTTTCTTTAGTGATAATTATAGTAGGCAGTAATGCTGTGTACTTATCCTGGCTTGGATTCCACGTTGTTATGCGACACGTGTCATGCACTGTTTCACTATAGTCTGTTCATTTTATAAATTTAACCTTCCGCCACTCATTACGATTAGTTCTTGGTCACACCTAATTACTTCGGTGACTTACATACACACGACCGGCCGGTCTTATCACTCGGTGTAAAGTGACGCGTCACCACACTAGATGTTGGCGGAAATACGATGACGTCTAAGCTTCTTACTGTGACGTTTCGACGGTTCATTGGTTCTTTCACCAGCCGACGTTATGCTGGGGTGATACCACAGGCAGTGGTTCACCATTTCCTTCGTCTTCACAGACCCGTGGCACAAATTTGTCATCTCACGCCATTTTTTGTTACGGCGTCCTTTTCGCTTGTGCGACACAGGTGGGGCACTCGTGCGTGTGGACTCACATTCTGTACGTGACAATTCTCGAATTTTGTACCGCGCACACCGTTCCAGACTAACGTATGCTTAAACAGCTCTGCTGTAGTTCTTTGTTCTTTGTGCAAGCTGACATGGGAATTTGCAATGTTACTTTTAATAAAGAAATTAATAAAAGAAACCTCCCCATTTGTCCTATTACAAAACCCCCCCAATGAGAGGTTTTATGCCCTAAAGCATAAAATTTCTCATTGCCTAACCTAAAGGGACCAGTGTCGATATGGAACCATTACCCCTTTAGTTCTCATTAAAATCAATATGGATTTATCCACCCCCTATTCAAATGGCTATGGACGTATCTATCCGACTTTGCTGGACTTTCTACCTGAGAATCCCAACACCACAAAGCCGAACAGACACGAGACGTTGCTGTTCCGACACGCCGGCCATAACAGGTACGTCCCACACTACCACCTGACTCTTAAACATTCCGTCAAAACATTTAATAAATGGTTCTTTTAATTTTGCATATCTTCCACTGATGCGTTTTCCCTTAATTGTATTGGTTCGCCTTAGGCAAAGCATTGGTTCTTGTTTTTATTTCTAGTGCATAAAACAGTTGATTATATTTATATATATTCTTAACAGCAATGTAAACAGAGTATGCCCATCCAGGGACATCGGCATAAACTCTTGACATCTACATCATTTATTAACTTGAATTAAAATTTTATCTTTTCTTCAAATATAATTTTCCATTAAAATATTTTAATCAGATTTTTTTTTTCAAAAAAATAAAATTTTCAATAATAATTATTAAAATCATCATCTCTCTTAATTAAATCGTTTAAATTTAATTTAATTATGTTCTTCAAACTTTCACTTCATTAATGGCGCTGGAAGTAGTTGAGTATGCAAAATGTGAGGACCGGCAACTATGTTCAGATTCTTATACCTGAGACCCTAAATAATGGAAAAACCCATCTTGCCGGCAGCTGCGGTGGACCCTTCCCCTGCGGCTATCCCCACCCCTCGCCCTTAGCGCGCCTAGCCGTTCAGTGTGTTTCTTCGTCAGTCGACGCAGAAACGTTGCGTTGAAAGTTATATTTTGTCGTGTAAACATAATGTAATTCAATTTTCTTTGTTTTTGAGTGTCTACTTAACACTTTAAGGACCAACGGCGTAATTACGCCGCCAGTGGACTTGGTATTTTCACAGGCGGTGTAATATTATGCCACTCACTTTTCAATGCTTTCAAATGCTTCGCGTCATACTATTACGCCACAGAACAAATGCAGAAGTTTCATTTGACATTTTAGTTCGTGTTTCTGCCATCAGATTGCAGCACTGACTGAATAAAATAGTTTTTAGGAAATTAATTTGTACAGTTGGCAGCGTCATGACTGTTTACATTGTTGGAAGTTGTGGTTTTTGTTTATATGAGGTTCGCGGGTTTTCTGAGGTTATTTCATGTTTATTTTGTGTGTTATTGATAGTAGTGAGTGTGCTTGTTTTAATTACTATATTATTAGTTAAAAAATCGATAAACAATATTTGAAAGAATTTTTTGGTTAAAATAATTGTACAAAAAACGTAATTTTACATTAAGAGGAAAGTAGGAGAATGTGTGATATAATTATTTTTTAGTATTAGATTGTATTAAGTATTTATGAGTGTTTATACAAAAATGCTTTTTTAAAAAAAACCGCTGGTCATAGGGGATGGTCTATGCACAAACGCCACGGTACTCAAAGTGTTAAAGCGTGTTTTAAAAAACCGTAAAAAATGTCGTTTGAAGTGATAAATTAAAAAAAAAAAGACCGAATGAGTTATCGTGTTTATTTTGTGATGGAACAAAAGATTTAGTTAAAGAACCAAAATCAAAAACGTGGATCAGTATTAAAAAAACAGCAGATAGAAGAAAAGACAATATTAGTGAAAAGTTTCCAGATTCCACAACACAAGGGTTTTCATGGCACCAAGGTTGTTTAGCTAGCTATATAAGTGAGGAGAAAATAAGGCGCCGTGAAATAGCGTTATATAAAGAAGAAAAAGCGTCTACTTCAACTTCTGAAGCAAGTGTGTCAGGTTGCCAAAATATTCGTGAGTCATCAAGCGAATCTGTACTAATAAAGAGTAAACAGTTCAAATGTTTGATATGTAGAAAATTGACGAGGAACAAAGATAAGCAACTTTTTTTGTGTTCCAAAACTGCAGCAGTGGAGAAAATTTTAAATACTGCACGTATTAAGCAAGACCATGTTTTTACCCAACTTAGCACTTATCAACAACCTGAAGATTTATTTGCTATTGAAGTGAGGTATCACAAACATTGTTATCGTGATTATTTAAGATTGCCGAGAAATTCTGAAAATCCAACAGGTCGACCTTCTAGTAAAATCCCCCAAGAAATACTTCACAATGCATTTGACAAACTTATAGATGAAATTAAAGATAAATTTTCATCTCACTCTTTTGAAGTGTCTTTCTTGGCTCAGCGGCTGGCTGGTCTGACTAATATAGAGGATGCAGTGATCGAAAATCGTGTAGTGAAATCACTACTTATTGATAAGTATGGTGGAAACATATTATTTTCATATCCGGCTGATAGATCAAAATCTTCATTAGTCTTTATGAGCAACATACCACTGGAGGAAGTAATTGAACGTGTTCGTAATATTAATTCAAAAAACTATATCGTTGAAAGTGCGATTCAATAAAATTTTTAGAGTCAAGTTTTCGGAGTAAAGGCCAAATTATTAAAAATATCATAATTTCAAATCATTCAACAAAAATTCCTACTGATCGTAAAGCTTTCTTTTCAAGCACTCAAAATAAATTACAACTTGTTCGATATCTTTGCACTACTGCTCCAAAATATGCACAAGTAAAAGAAGACTGCGAGATTTACATTTGTGGAGGATTCGATGATCCAACAAAACGTTTCAAGCTACAGGGGTCTTCATTTTGTGAGGTACTTGAATTAAAATCAAACCACTTAGAAGCTGATTCAAGGATGTGTGGTCACATATTTCACGCAGTACGAATTCAATCTGCTCATGTTATTATCCTCAGTGCTGATACAGATGTATTCATCTTGGCGATTTATTACTGGAAAGAACTAGCAAATATTGGTTGTGTAGGTCTGTGGTTCGACGGTTCTTATAAAAAGAAACATCTTCTAGGATGACATTTAGCTGCTGAATCCCTTGGTGAAAGCATATGTAATATTTTGCCAGCATTACATTCCGTAAGTGGTTGCGATACTACCAGTAGATTAGGCAGTAAAAAACAATGTTTGAAAGCTGCATCGGAGGATTTTGTACAAACAGCCCTTGTATCTTTGGGAAACCTTGACCTAAATGCTGAACAATTAAAACAGTTAGAAACAGTTTGCACATGTTTTTTCAAAAAAAAAATTAATTGCTGATGAACTCCAATATAAACTGATTTCCCAAAACATAGGTTTTGGCTTTAATTTAATGAAAGTGATATGCACGTCAGATGCTTTGCATTTGCATTTGTTAAGGGCTACAGTACAAACATTTATTTGGAAAATGCTCATCAAACACAATTGGAGCCCATTGATTACTCTTTATTTGGCTATGAAGAGCACAATGGTGACTTATGTCCATGACAAATGACAAAGCTGCGTTTGCCAGAGTCATTAATGCAGCCTTGTAAATGTACGTCCAATTGTCGAACAATGTCTTGCAGTGGCAAAAAGTCAGAATCACCTTGTATTTCATTGTGTGAATGTATAAATAATGATTGTCTAAAAAAAAAAAGAGAAAACTATAAATTATGATTAAAATAATCATTAAAATGACTCCATAGCATGCACTCCATCGATTTCCTTTATAGGTAATAGGAGGGGGGATAAAAAAAATGGACCAAAAAATGGACCAGCAAGATCCGGATTATTAATCTTTGAGCTATTCTCAGCTAATATCCATTGATAAAATGCGGTCCTCACATTTTGCGTACTCACTTCCTTCCAGCTCCCGGTCTATAAATCCTTTACAGTTATTCAAAAACCTCTCATATTGAGTTAATCTCACTTCAAAATTTATTTAGTATTTATTACAGTCTTTAAATCAAATAATTTTCCAATTAATTTTCAAACCAGCTACTCTTACATAAATTCATCGAAATATTTATATTTACATATTAGACATAATAAAATCCCTAAAATAAAAAACATAGTAAAAACATCAAAATTAAACAAATTTGTAAATACAAGTTACATCACATAACATATATATTACATTTAATATTTATACATAAATTTACCTCAAGATGTTATTTTTCTATTTGGAACATGTTTCGGGTACTATCTTGTACCCATCCTCAGCCTTCCGGTTTTTTTGTCTGGTGAAGTACATATGTTTTGTTGGTTGACTATTATTATTGTGGCTTCCTGTTGGCTTGTGGTATTTCAAGTTGGTTTTATTGTGTGTGATTGTGGTGTATGTGTTAGTTTTTTGTGTATTTTCAATGTTGAGTGCTTTGAATATTGTGTCATGTTTTGTATTGATTTGTATTTGTTCAGGTATTAGTTTGTTTTCTGTTTTATGTTTGTATATTTGTAAATTTTCCCATATGTTCATTATGGTCCCTTTGTGTGGTATATGTTTTATTAGTATTACATTGGTTATGTCTGGGAATTCATGTCCTGTGTTTATTGCATGTGTGGCTAAATTGGATTTATATATTTCTGGTTTTTTGTATGCATTTAGGTGTTCAAAATAACGTTTTTTCAGCTGTTTTTTTGTTTGTCCTATATAACATTTATTGCAATATTGGCATTCAATTTTGTATATACCGTTAGTTGTTGTATTATCTTTGTTGTGTGAGCTATTTAGATTTTGTAATTTATTTTTATTAGTTTTGTATGCTATTTTTATATCTGTGTTTTTAAATAGTTTTGTTAGCTTTGTCATTTTATTATTTATATATGTGAATGTGGTCCATTTTTTGTTGTTGTTATTATTTATGTGGTGTTCAGTTTGATTAATTCTTAATTGTTCAGTTTTTATTTTGTATTTGATTTTATTTTATATTTTGATCATAGTATTTTTATTGTATCCATTTTCATAACCAATTTGGTATATTATGTTTCTTTCTTTGTCAGTTTCTTGTTTGTTTAGGGGTATTTTGTACATTCTGTTAAATAACGAATAAAATGCTGCCATTTTATGTTGTGGTGGGTGGTCAGAATGGTTAGGTACAATTTAGCCACACATGCAATAAACACAGGACATGAATTCCCAGACATAACCAATGTAACACTAATAAAACATATACCACACAAAGGGACCATAATGAACATATGGGAAAATTTACAAATATACAAACATAAAACAGAAAACAAACTAATACCTGAACAAATACAAATCAATACAAAACATGACACAATATTCAAAGCACTCAACATTGAAAATACACAAAAAACTAACACATACACCACAATCACACACAATAAAACCAACTTGAAATACCAGAAGCCAACAGGAACCCACAATAATAATAGTCAACCAACAAAACATATGTACTTCACCAGACAAAAAAACCAGAAGGCTGAGGATGGGTACAAGATAGTACCCGAAACATGTTCCAAATAGAAAAATAACATCTTGAGGTAAATTTATGTATAAATATTAAATGTAATATATATATATATATATATATATATATATATATATATATATATATATTTCAATCACTTTCTGCTACAGTCCGTTTCTTGATGTATATAATACATTTAATATTTATACATAAATTTACCTCAAGATGTTATTTTTCTATTTGGAACATGTTTCGGGTACTATCTTGTACCCATTTTATATATATATATATTACATTTAATATTTATACATAAATTTACCTCAAGATGTTATTTTTCTATTTGGAACATGTTTCGGGTACTATCTTGTTCCCATCCTCAGCCTTCCGGTTTTTTTGTCTGGTGAAGTACATATGTGTTGTTGGTTGATAATTGTGGCTTCCTGTTGGCTTCTGGTATTTCAAGTTGGTTTTATTGTGTGTGATTGTGGTGTATGTGTTAGTTTTTTGTGTCATGTTTATATATAAATCAATTTTGGTTCTATATATATAAACAATAATCCAGAACCACCTAAAATGAATAGCCTAATAAAAATACACAAATTAAACAACCCCAATACGTCCATTAATCAATTTCAAAAAAGCTCCTACATACAAAATAGCAAAAATAATAGCACAAAAACTAAAAAGTAACCATCTAACAAATAACCATCATAACATAAAAAATACATCCGAATTAATAGACAAACTAAAAATAATAAATATAAATGAAAATACATTTTTCACATCATATGACATAACAAACATGTACACCAATATCCCAGTAGAAGAAACAATTGACATAATAATAAACAAACTTAAAGAACTAAATGAAAACAAACAATATATAACCGAAATAAAAAATAGTCTCCAACTAATACTAAAACAAAATTACTTTGAATTTAATAGCAAAATTTATCAACAGAAAGAAGGTTTAGCAATGGGATCACCATTATCAAGCATAATAGCAGAAATATTCGTACAACACATAGACACCAAAATACAAAATATCATAAAAACACATGACCCAAATGGCATATGGATAAGATATGTAGATGATGGACTATATGTATCAAATAACAAAAACACAAATGCAGAGAACATACTGAAACAAATCAATAACATACATCCCAAAATACAATTCACAGAAGAAAAAGAAAAACATAACAAAATCAACTATTTAGACATAACCATCACAAGATACAACAAACACATACAATATGCAATATATAGAAAACCAACTTCCACTAACATCATTATACCTAACCATTCTGACCACCCACCACAACATAAAATGGCATCATTTTATTCGTTATTTAACAGAATGTACAAAATACCCCTAAACAAACAAGAAACTGACAAAGAAAGAAATATAATATACCAAATTGGTTATGAAAATGGATACAATAAAAATACTATGATCAAAATATAAAATAAAATCAAATACAAAATAAAAACTGAACAATTAAGAATTAATCAAATTGAACAACACATAAATAATAACAACAACAAAAAATGGGCCACATTCACATATATAAATAATAAAATGACAAAGCTAACAAAACTATTTAAAAACACAGATATAAAAATAGCATACAAAACTAATAAAAATAAATTACAAAATCTAAATAGCTCACACAACAAAGATAATACAACGACTAATGGTATATACAAAATTGAATTGCAAGATTGCAATAAATGTTATATAGGACAAACAAAAAAACAGCTGAAAAAATGTTATTTTGAACACCTAAATGCATACAAAAAACCAGAAATATATAAATCCAATTTAGCCACACATGCAATAAACACAGGACATGAATTCCCAGACATAACCAATGTAACACTAATAAAACATATACCACACAAAGGCACCATAATGAACATATGGGAAAACTTACAAATATACAAGCATAAAACAGAAAACAAACTAATACCTGAACAAATACAAATCAATACAAAACATGACACAATATTCAAAGCACTCAACATTGAAAATATACAAAAAACTAACACATACACCACAATCACACACAATAAAAACAACTTGAAATACCAGAAGCCAACAGGAAGCCACAATTATCAACTAACAACACATATGTACTTCACCAGACAAAAAAACCGGAAGGCTGAGGATGGGAACAAGATAGTACCCGAAACAGGTTCCAAATAGAAAAATAACATCTTGAGGTAAATTTATGTATAAATATTAAATGTATTATATACATCAAGAAACGGACTGTAGCAGAAAGTGATTGAAATATATATATATATATATATATATATTATAACGATTCATAATAGCGTCCTATCAGAGCGTTATATGAAAGCTATAGACGGTACGAGTGTAACGCAGTAAGGAAGAGAGAGAGCGTATAATCGCAGCCATCTCACTCTCACCACGTCACCACGACATTAGAATCCAGTTCAAACAGGTAATTTTACTCAAAGCGAATTATCAGTTCAACCTGCAATAACTTCAAAAGTTGTAAATATACAACAATTCTGAAAACAGCATGTATTCAGCAAGAAAAGCTTTATAAGTAGCCGCAAGCTCAGTTAATATAATAAACAAATAAAGAAGTTATACGGATGACGCACGCCAACAGGAATAACGAGATAATTATGCTACGTAGGAATAAGGTGTTTTCACACACACACAGATAAAGACCTAAGCAACAATATTCTGTGGTCAGATCTTCGGAAACACGTTTGCAAATACCTGTAATCAATCGATTTGCAAATACAGGAAGTACGATTTTGACAAGAATTTCTCTGCCGTTTGGAACCTGTCACCGCGTGTATGACCGACTTGTTCGGGATTGTCGAAACTGGAAAAACGCATGATTTATTTATACAAACAATCAGCAGCCCATATTTAAAACAGACGCCAGCTAAAAGCGAGGGGTAACATCACTCTTCGTTCTGTACTGAAACACACTAGACGTGTATAATTCGCATACAGAAATTTATTAAATTACACAACAGTGCAAATTCAGTTCTAAATCAAGAAGTAGTCCGCAGTGTAGATGAATTAACAACATCCAATAACACTAGCTGCGTAAAACAACCGTTAATTAATTAATTAGTTAATTAATTAATCTGTCAGCCATGAAGGACCTGTGCTACAGAAGGCTACAGCATCTGTAATTGCCAGGGCATCTTCCACAACATTGATCAACCCATTCTTCTGTGCAACACCATCGAAAGGAGGACCTCTACAGATTCCTATCTTCGGTCAACGCATCAAAATAGTAAGAAATAGATTCATTGATCAATGATATAAGCGCTAAACAAATAAATAAAACAATAAACAATTTTAAAAAGACACTAAGAAAAGCACACATTGTATTTTAACTATAAGATTAGCTTTAATTTAGGACAGGAGTGTTGAATGGAAAGTGGTGTGTAGTATTGGACGTGCAAATTGTTGTAGACCTGTTCTTTAGCACTGGTTTGGGAGATAGAAATCTCTTAATCAAACCAGATAAGAGCTAGAGGTCGTTTGAGCGTCTTAATCATTACTTTCCACACTCACTCAATAATTATAAGGATAGGGTAGAATTAAGCCACTACCATTAACAATTTAAAGTTTAAAAATCATTGATTAAACATTAAATATAATAATCAAGAAAATCTTGAAGAGTTATTTGTAACGATTCCCCTTGAAAACCACAATCACTGAACGAATCCTGAGAAAGAGTGTCTCCATGCGCTGAGCTAAGCTGAAACCGTGTCATTTGTATCTGGGATTTGTTCTGGCGCCCAGGTAAAGTAAAATCACGGGTAAGTAACTTTTTATCTAACATCACACATATTAGATAATTGTGTTAGACGAAAGGGAGCGTTGTAATATATATACATACAAAAAAAAAACTTAATTTAACATACATTATTATTACATTTCGAAATATTTTATATTTCCATTCTCCATGTCATGAGCATACAATCAATTATGTCTGTCAAGTTAATATAATATACATCAAGAGTACACATCAGAGTACTACAGAACATCAATTACAGTGATAATCAGAATGTCAACACTACCTGGGACTACAATGATACTGCCTTATTATCAGTATCCGATGATCATCAATATGACCACATAATCACAATAATCATTTAATGACTAACCTCATATGGCTAGTTCAACTCTCCTCCCTCAACTCCTCTTTCCTTTTTTTTTTAGGCGCGAAAAGTGTCTTTTCTTTAACAATTAATCTACCCCTAAAACCTTTTACTAGACCGTGTTTACCTGAAAAAACTAATTTATTTTTATCTACTACCTGTACTATTCTCTCTCTATCCTGATAACTAAACTCCCCAGTTTGATATAGAATTTTATTAATTCTTTCAACCCAACTATCTTCAGTTTTAGTTAATTCATGCTTATTTACCTTTAAATTACAGTAATTGATCATCAAGGGTCTGCATTCATTTATTTCATTATCGGATACTAATATTCCTTTACTAATTATTCTTAATGCTTTCATTTCCACATCTCTTCTTCATATAAATGGTACTTCAGTTATATTGTTTTCATTTTTTAATTTCATTGTTTGTGTATAATAATTTAATTCAGCTTTAAAATTATTCAAAAAATCATTTCCCATTATCACCCCCATATTCAAACCTGGAATTACTAAAAAAGGTACATTTATTTTGTGTTTATTTATTGTTAGCTGTAACATTATTTGTCTAGTCACCCTCTTACTCCGAACACCTGTTACACCTATAACTCTAATTCCCAATACTGGTAGTTGTGGCATGGTTTCAGTGGTCTGATTTTTTATTTTTTCAAAAATTCTATCATCCATAGTGGTAATCTCACTCCCTGAATCTACTAGAAAAGTGTACTTGGAATTGAATACTTCAGCTTCGAATTCAGCCATGCTAAAGTTACTACCGTTTTCATCTACTTCTTCTTCCGATAATTCGTTATGTATATTTCTAATAAGTGACCCTATTGTTATGTTACTACTAGATGGCTGGGGACTTTCCTTTTCAACCGTCCTCATTAGTTTAACTGTGCTGGAGGTGGTGGTTCGTTGTATGCCCCCCTATGATCTACTCTACTATCATGATTATTAGAAAATACTTCCATACCGCTAGTCTCATTCATATTACTAACATATCCCCCTCTCCCTCTGTGGTTCATACCTCCCGGCATTCCCCTACTACTGGCAAAACCTCTCCCTCTATTATTACCCCTAAACTCATTACTACCATAATTTTCCCTTCTATTATACACACTACTATCAAAACCTCTATTATAATTATCTTCTCTCCCTTGGGCACCACCCCTAGGACCCCGACACCTATAACACTGATTTCGAGAACTATTATAGTTGCTAGCTCTACAATTTGGGTGTGGACATAACCACGCACCCCCCTCTAACCTACTCATATTATTAACAAAACGGTCTGGTTGTCTTACTTCGGTATTTATTTGCCTCGACTCATTATCTCTAAACTGATACTTATTGTCTTCTTCTTCTTTCATACTCTGGTAAGCTTCTAATATTTTTTCTAACTTCGCTATATTAACAAACTCCCGGGTTCTGATTGTGGACCGTATGTCCTTAGGTAAATGTTTACTAATGTATCTTATAAACGATGGCAGAGGCATCGGTGGTTGTAAATATTTAACCTGGCTATATAGTCGCATTACATACGCAGTAATGCTCATATGTTTAATATTAAAATTACCCCATCCCATTATGGTGCTACGTAAACCCTCTTGTTTTTCTTCTGACAGTATTTATTTTTAAATGCTCATTCGAATTCACCAAAATCTGCCCGGTTATCATTATGAGCGTCCGCCCAAATTTTAGTATCCCCTGTAAAATATTTCAGAATTCGTACCAACTTTATTTCCCAACTTTCTTTATTATATTTATTGAAACTTTTTATTGAGTTTAAAAATTGTATGGGGTTCACCCCTTTACTCTCATTACTGAAATAACCTAACTCAACTTCAACATTCACTCTCTCACATGTGGTTAGTTTTTGGCTAATTGCTAGGCTTAGATCTTCTCTAACTTTAATTATTTCTTGTTCATGTTCTGTGTGTTTACTTTTCAAATTAGTTACACTAGTTTTAATTATATCAAGTTGTTCAATATTACTATTGAATTCATTATTTATTTTTTCTTGTATCTTATTTGCTTTTTTAATTCGCTCACACTCATCAATTACCCCTTGAACATTACTATCAACTTTGTCATTTTGTTTTGTAAATTTATCGTTAAATTTATTTGTTAACACATCGAATTTTTTGCTTGTCTCTAGCAGTTTCTCATTCTGCTTTCCATTAATTGTTTTTATATAATTTTTCATTTCGATTTGTATTTTGTTTATATCTATAGTCATTTCATTTTTTGTAATGGGACATTTCAGTCCACATAGTGGTTTGGGGGAAAACAAATATAAATTTTATTTGTAATTCAAAAGTATAAATAATAATGGTAGAGTTTTGTAACGATGCAGACAAGTGCATAAAATCGTATCAAGGTCAACATTGTAGACGCAAAAACAACAGATATATTTAACCAAACGAATTTTGACCGATGAAGTCACCATTTACATAACAGCCAAGCCTGTAAATACGTCATTGGGAATGCAGTGCGTAATTCGCCTCGCCTTGAAAACTGGTTCGTCATATTCAGAAGACAATAAGATTTGGTCACATGATCCCCTCTCCAACTCAGAAAATAATGCAGTACATTTGTCCCAGTCACGTATTACAGCTAGTGCCGGCCGGTCACAGATAAAAGTGCCGAAACGAAATCGCGGATGCACCCAAACAAAAATGCGAAAGTATTAACAAAAGTCGGAACGGAATTGCATAAAATTAATTAACAGTTATGATGTAAAAGTACATTACTTCCATAGTGCGGGAGACCACGAAATAGCAGGAATGGTCGAAAGTGCGCAGTAAGATGGACTCACCTGTTGTAACCAGATAAGTAATAGAACAAGACATCATATAATTTCTTCAGTCAGGCATAAATAAATACAAAACCATTATACATTTTGTTAAAAGAAATGTTTTACTAAAATGAGCTCAAAAGGGGAATATAAAATATGTACCGCATGAAAGTGAGCGTGGTTGGGTGAATGTAAAGAATCTATATTTAAGAAGTGCTGGGTTGTGATCTATAATATATATAATTTAAGTTGATGAGTTATTATATTTTATTTTGGTGGGAGAGTAAAATGTTGATGGAAAATAGTTACTTCTAACTTGATTTTATAAATTGCGCCTCATGGCCGAGTAGATGTTTTCATTTTTCGAAACAGGATTTAATGTACAAGTGTTATGAGTAAAATAAAGGGGAATGTCATCGGTAAACAAAAAATATAAGAGTAATTTACTGAAAATAATCCGTTCTGCTATTTCCGTTCGCCTAACCGAACCTGGCCCAAAAGGTAAGTAAATTTGATATCTCATTGTTGGTAACTAATAAAGATGGCGTCCAGACAATGGGCGAATAAAGTAAACAAAATTAAATAATTCAAAATAATAAAAAGGAAAGTATATTAGTGTCGCTTTCCGAACAGGGACTTCGACATAAATTTTTTTAATTTTATGGAGAAGTAGGCCTACTGGGAAGAGCAGAATGATTATTTGAAATAAAATCAAAATTTTTTTGTACGTAGAAATAGACGTAGATGACGAGAGTGTCAGAGAAGGTTATGTTTTGGTAGCGTTATTGTGTTTATGTTTACATTGAGATAACGATTTTATGTGTTGAGTGTTTGGAATTAATGTGTGTGATTATTGTGTAATAGAAGGGTTGTAGTCTGTTAAGGGGTATTATATAAATAATTTTTTTGTACATGGCCGAGGTACAAGAAAATAAAGTGAGTGGATCAGGGGAGGCATGGAATAGTACGGAATTCATGCACGAGTTTGAAAGGATTTTGGAAAGAATGACTGAGGATGATTGGCGTAAATGCAATAATGAGCTTAGACAAATGAAAGAACAAAAAATGGGATTATACGGTTTCTTGAACGAGAATAGTGATGACACTAGTAAACGAAGTAACGAGGTAAGTGAAGGGGTTAGTGAAAGTAAAATAGTGGAAGTGGTAGCGTTAGAGAATAAAATATTGAATAGCGATGATAATTATGAGATTATAGTGGGGGAAGAGAGTGGTGAAGAGACAGATCAATTAAACGAAAATAAAGACGATAAGGTAAGTGGGGTTGAGAATTATGAGGATATAATTAAAAATAGTGGTAAAATAGTTGAAAACGAGGTATTTAAAGGTGATATAATGAAAATAAATTGTGATGATGATAATATAGAGATAGTAATTGAGAGTGAGAGAGTAATGGGAGTAGGGGGTTGTAAAAGGGTAGAAACAAGTGTTTATAAGTTAGAGAGAGAGTGTGAAGAGAGTTATTTTGTGGATATGGGGCAGAGGGTAAATTTTCCCCGGGTTTATTGTTTACCAAGGTGTTCACTGTTGTTGTTGAAGGGCGAAAGTTCCTTAGAGGAAAACAATGTGTTCTCAAATTGTCCCTTGAGTTTTAATGAGGTTCTTGGAAGAACCAGGAGGTGTTTTAATATAGCAGTACCCTCTGCATGTAGTGATAGAGACAGAGTGAAATGGGGTGAGAGAGAGTTGTGTGTTGATGGGGAGATAAAATTGTTTGAGATCAGTAGAAATTATAAAGAGTTAGTAGAAAGGTTAGGTATAGAGAGAGTGGATAATGATATTGAAATCTTACCTTGTGTTGAAGCTGATATAGCAGCAGTAGATGATGATGTTGTTAATGATGAATTTATAACTTACCTAGTGGTGACAGATTATACTAAAGGCGACATGACTATACTCGATGGTGACAAGTTATATGATATAATAATATAGAATAGTCCTGTTGGTATTGTGGAAAAATATGAGAAATTAAATAGTCATTATATTGATAGAGATAATATAATGTATTTAATAAAAAATGATTTGTGTAGACGTAAGATCAGAGTATTATTCGATGATGGTGGTTAAACAGTTGTTGTTTATGAACATTTAATTATGTGAATAGTGTGGTTTCGAAATGGATTGTATTATGAAATGATTTGTGGTAAATGATAACAGATAATAATTTGGATTGTATATTCTTTGTGTGTTGATGTCAAATGTATTTGTGTATTACATTATGGTGTACTCTGTATCTTATGTAAACAATGTATGTATGTAAGAGGAATTGATTTAATAATAATTATAAAATTTTTTCAGACTAAATAAATGATGAGAGTAAATGTAAAATTTTAAAATGTAATTGAAATAACTTAGTGTTAAAAAAAAACTGATTGAATTAAATAATTGGAGATTAATTAATTAATTTAAAATGTTGTACAGAGGAATTGTGGCGATGGAGTTAAAGGATTTTCTGAGATTTAGATTCTATAATGAATAGTAAGTGATTAAACGTACAATATGTTTAGGTGTTGAGTTATATTATTATTATGAGGTAAGTTAGGGGTTTTCTAGTGTAATTTTCAATTATCATATTAATGTAAAAGGTGGTAAAAGATGGATTTTGGGTGATAATTATTTCAATAAGGCATTGAGTCAATCAAAGTTAATTTTAAATGGGTGTTAGACAGAATAAGAATTTTGGAATAAAAGTAATACAGAAACGGGTCAATAGTAGGGACACAGTAGCAAGAGTGCATGTATGTAGAGAAAGTGAGAGTGATGTAAATGGAGAGTAAATAGGTGATGGTGAAATTTTGTAGTGAGGGTGGAGGTGTAAGGAGTCCTCAACACAAGACGTTGTGGCGGGAGGGGACGTTTTATAGTGGGTTGCCGGTTACCTGGAAGAAGCCAGGAATGGATAAGGGAATGAGTATAAGGTAAGGGAACACACATCCTATGTACAAAGAGGGTATCAGGTATTTTGTAGTAAGAGGAGAGTGATATAAGTAGAGCAGATAAAGTGTTGAAGGGGGTTATTATTGAGTGATTGGTGTCACCCTATGCAAATCTGTTAGTGGTTGTTAGAAGAAAGAAAGGGAGTAAGGTTATATGTATAAATGCCCATTCAATAAATCAAATCATAGTGAATGACAGAGAATCACCCAAACTAATTGATAATTAATGCTTGATGCCTTTACTTGGTGAAAATCCATTTTGTAAATTATAGTAAAAGATAAAACAATAAAATAGTTTTAGTGATTTTCACTCGTCAATTTATTAAAATTATAAATCCATGACAGCTGTTTCGGCAACACAGTGCCTTCATCAGATGGTGTAAGCTGACATAGCTGATGATAGTCAGCTTACACCATCTGATGAAGGCACTGTGTTGCCGAAACAGCTGTCATGGATTTATAATTTTAATAAATTGATGAGTGAAAATCACTAAAGCTCTTTTATTGTTTTATCTTTTACTATAATTTACAAACTAATTGATGATGAAAATGTGAAATAAAAAAAAATTCGTAGTGGAAATGTAATAATAAATGAAATGTGATGTAAAATGAATGTTGATAATAAATTTGAATTTTTGGAGAATCTAATTGTATAAGAAGTGGTAAATAATTAAAGGTTGAGTATTAACAGGTTTAATTGAAATAAAGTTTTGGAATGTTTGGAAATTTTATTCAGATGCAACTGAGATGTTTATTTTAATGTAATGAAGTTTATGTTCATTGTGAATGTTTACTATGTTTTATTATATTATATTATGTTAGTGTGAATGGAATAAATTTAGTTATAAGGTATGCTATTATAGTGACGGCATGTTGTTGCTATAGATAGTGGTAAGGGTTTGATTGATTAACATCTACGAATGTTACAATCAAAGGAGGCCCCAAATAGGGCGTGATATACACTGTACACAAATATTATATAATATTATATTATATGGAAAATTGATAAGGTACAGTGTATGAAAAAATGATTTGTTAAAACATGCTCAAATGGTAGATTTCCCCACATTTCGGGCGATTACTGCTTCACCAACACTAGTCGTGGTTTTGGACATCGACCAGCTGTGGGCAGACATTGTAAAACTGACCATGGTTGGTTGCCTTTTAAAAAATTGGTTTGAATAGAAATTAACGGGGTGGTGAATCAGGGGAAATCATACCGGAACTATGGAACAGCGGCTATCACCCGTTCACGTAGGAACAAATAAAAGGGTGATCGACTGTTTTAAGGTTTTAACTTGTGGCAACAGCGATTCATTACGTCTGCTCTCCAGTACCAGCGACACGGTGCGTGACACCTGAAGAAGGCGAGGCGAGCCAATCAAGGATCAGCAGCAGCTTGATTGGCCTCGACGTGACCATCTAACGTGCTCGGAGCGAGCCAATAGGCGATCCCGGTGAGTGCATAAAACCCGGGCCAGCAGAAAATTTTGGTGCACTCTTCATCGCCACGCCATCGGACGCACTTCATCTCTCCTCTCTCGGACGACATCGAGGCGGGATCAGCCGGAAGGAACAGCCAAATAATAGAACCACCACCGTTTTTGCGTCTTCGCACTCCCGTTCCGCGCCAGTGATGGATTTCGCTGGGCCGGCAGCCGACTCTACAACCGGTGCCGAAAGAAGAGGAGGACTGTAGTATGCCAGGAACAGTGGGCACAGCCGCCGAACATCTTAGCGCGGCACAACCAACATCAGCCTTCTCGCCACAAGGTCCTTTTTATGTCCATCAAAAACACTAGAGTGTACGATTGGCGCCATTTGTCATGCGGCAAGCCTTTTGTCCGGTGTCAGACTATGTAATCAGTAAGATTTTGTAAACCCTTAGGGGTGACCTTATCTGAACTTTAAATGTAATGCCAAAGCAAGGACAGGAGATGACAAAATTCCTCCTTAACTTCAGTTCTTGTGGAAGCAACTGGGCGCTATAGTCCAGGGGGGCCATAGTGTGTGTGGAAGAAGGTTTTTAAATTGTTACTAAATAAGCTCTGATTGAATAAAAAGAAGATAAAATTGATGATTATTGTAATAATGAGGTAACAGTGAAGGTATTGGAGGAGGTTGTTTTGGTTATCCATGTATCTGTGGTATCGAATAACTTAGTATTTTTTATTAATTATGTTCTGTATTAGTATTTTTTATTAATTATGTTCTGTATTAGTATTTTTTATTAATTATGTTCTGTATTAGCTAATGATAGCAGTAGTCATGTTAAAATGAAAAAGTAAGATGATGTAGTTGATTTAAAGATGTTTAAGAGATTTTTGATGATGAATTTAAATATTTGAAAGGTAAATGTTTTATATCATGTTAAGTACGTATCCATATATATGTGTTAGGAGTTAAGAAAAAAACTGGTGCTTCTTAACGCAAACCAGCACAGCTAAGGGGAGACAGATCAGTTAGGGATATGGTATTATACAAGGCCACTATTTGATTTTTAATTTGATGTTTCAGAGTCTGGTGATGCTGTGGCGGCGGTCCTGAGCTGGCCTGCGCGTCAGAGCAGGAGCGTCAAGTGCCTGTCTGGCCTTGTGGTGTTGGGATCTTGAGAGAGAAGTCCAGTAAGGTCATTCAGGTGCAGTCACAGTCACTGGACCAGGGGTAAGTTAACTAGTTTTTTTTTTATATAAACCGTAAAGGGGGTTGTGGCAACATATCCTGGCTGATCCCTTTAGGACGTATGAGAGTGTCAATAAGGGTTTTTATGCTTCAGCATAAAACCTCTCATTGAGGGGGTATTGTAACGGGACATTTAAGTCCACATAGTGGTTTGGGGGAAAACAAATATAAAATTTATTTGTAATTCAATAGTATAAATAATAATGGTAGAGTTTTGTGACGACGCAGACAAGTGCATGAAATCATATCAAGGTCAACATTGTAGACGCAAAAACAACAGATATATTTAGCCAAACGAACTTTGACTGATGAAGTCACCATTTACTTAACAGCCAAGCCTGTAAATACGTCATTTGGAATGCAGTGCGTAATTCGCCTCGCCTTGAAAACTGGTTTGTCATATTCAGAAGACAATAAGATTTGGTCACATGATCCCTCTCCACCTCAGAAAATAACGCAGTAAATTCGTCCCAGTCACGTATTACAGCTAGTGCCGGCCGGTCACAGATAAAAGTTCCGAAACAAAATCGTGGGTGCACCCAAACAAAAATGCAAAATATTAACAAAAGTCGGAACGGAATTGCATAAAATTAATTACCAGTTATGATGTAAAAGTACATTACTTCCATAGTGCCGGGAGACCACGAAATAGCAGGAATGGTCGAAAGTGCGCAGTAAGATGGACTCACCTGTTGTAACCAGATAAGTAATAGAACAAGGCATCATATAATTTCTTCAGTCAGGCATAAATAAATTCAAAACCATTATAAATTTTGTTAAAAGAAATGTTTTACTAAAATGAGCTCAAAAGGGGAATATAAAATATGTACCGCATGAAAGTGAGCGTGGTTGGGTGAATGTAAAGAATCTATATTTAAGAAGTGCTGGGTTGTGATCTATAATATATATAATTTAAGTTGATGAGTTATTATATTTTATTTTGGTGGGAGAGTAAAATGTTGATGGAAAATAGTTACTTCTAACTTGATTTTATAAATTGCGCCTCATGGCCGAGTAGATGTTTTCATTTTTCGAAGCAGGATTTAATGTACAAGTGTTATGAGTAAAATAAAGGGGAATGTCATCGGTAAACAAAAAATATAAGAGTAATTTACTGAAAATAATCTGTTCTGCTATTTCCATTCGCCTAACCGAACCTGGTCCAAAAGGTAAGTAAATTTGATATCTCATTGTTGGTAACTAATAAAGATGGCGTCCGGACAATGGACGAATAAAGTAAACAAAATTAAATAATTCAAAAAAAATAAAAAGGAAAGTATATTACATATTCACTCCCACAATAGTCTCATTTTGTTTCTCTAATTTATTATTTATTTCAACGAACTTCTCACTCACTCCACTAAAACTCTCATTTATACTTTCAAATTGGCTGTTCATATTTAAACTACTCATTTTTAGTTCGCTTCTTATGTTCGCAAATTCGTTATTTATGTCTACTAACCTTTCGTCTTGTTTGTTAAATTTACTATTTATTTCATTTATCTCTGACTTTAACTCTGCGCTACTTGCTTATCTCACGCATCATTTTTGTATTTTCTGACTTCATTTCAGTTTTAAATTCACTTAAACTCGTGTTCAAATTATCATTATTTTCATTTTGCTGGTCAAATTTGTTATTCATCATTTCCATCATCAATGCTAATTGACTAAGTATAGCTACATTATTGCTTTTATTACTCTTAGCGTCTACTGTTTCAATTTCATTTGTTATTTTGTCTACGCTCTCGTTAACATTTTCGTTCGTCGATACTAAATTGTCTTGTGTAACGTCTAATATTGACCCCCCCCCCCGGCTACACTCTCACATAAATTTGCAATCGTATTTTTCTCTGCCATTTTTGACTAGGTTGTAATTATTTAATTTTAATTTACAACGTCGCTGTACGGGCGCCAACTGAAGTATGTTCAGTACTTAAGTTATTAAATTTGTCCTTTAGTTCGGACTCCAACTAAAACTGTATTGGATTTATTACGTAATGATAGACTTTACGTGTTGCAAAATTTAACCAAGATATCGTCTAGTGTACTTTGGCAGAGAATAATAGGCAAACACAAATAACAAAATGCATATTTATCAAGTTAAAATAAAATATTACTTTATTTTCTTCAGCATGACATTCTTTCTTTTTCTGAATCTACTGTTATAACCCCATTCTTGTCATCGAATTACTTGATACATAGTAACAGCTTCTGCACCACGCAACTCCCACTAATACAGACAATACATTTTAAATCTTACAAAATCTTAATTACTAAATTATATATTCTATAATTTAAGATGAACTAATTCTTTGTTATCGCACACCCCACACATTCCAATTACCCCATTTTTTAGATTTTGTTAAACAATGAATTTAGTTTTGAAAGTTATTTTCTTTAGTGATAATTATAGTAGGCAGTAATGCTGTGTACTTATCCTGGCTTGGATTCCACATTGTTATGCGACACGTGTAACGCACTTTTTCACTATAGTCTGTTCATTTTATAAATTTAACCTTCTGCCACTCATTACAATTAGTTCTTGGTCACACCGAATTACTTCGGTGACTTACACACACACGACCGGCCGGTCTTATCACTCGGTGTAAAGTGACGCTTCGCCACACTAGATGTTGGCAGAAATACGATAACGTCTAAGCTTCTTACTGTGTCGTTTCGACGGTTCATTGGTTCTTTCGCCAGCTGACGTTATGCTGGTGCGATACCACAGGCAGTGGTTCGCCATTTCCTTCGTCTTCATAGACCCGCGGCGCAAATTTGTCATCTCACGCCATTTTTTGTTACTTTAAACATTTTATTTGCCTCCAAAAGCGTTTTAAGACTATAAAACAGGTTAATTACCTTCCGTCACGCTTCTTGAAATCCGAAAACAGGATTACTCGAGTTTCGACACATTAAGTGTCATCATCAGATCCTCAATGAATAAGGGTTAAAACTACATTTGTTGATGTATGCACATCCCGTCAAACGATAAAAACAACACACACATAATAACAAAAATATTTAAATAATTTAATACACGTTTTGTCTTGTTTTTAACGTGTATTAAATTATTTAAATATTTTTGTTATTATGTGTGTGTTGTTTTTATCGTTTGACGGGATGTGCATACATCAACAAATGTAGTTTTAACCCTTATTCATTGAGGATCTGATGATGACACTTAATGTGTCGAAACTCCAGTAATCCTTTATTCGGATTTCAAGAAGCTTGACAGAAGGTAATTAACCTGTTTTATAATTTTTTGTTACGGCGTCCTTTTCGCTTGTGCGACGCAGGTGAGGCGCTCGTGTGTGTGGACTCACATTCTGTACGTGACAATTCTCGAATTTTGTACCGCGCACACCGTTCCAGACTAATGTATGCTTAAAAAGCTCTGCTGTAGTTCTTTGTGCAAGCTGACATGGGAATTTGCAATGTTACTTTTAATATAGAAATTAATAAAAGAAACATTAATTTATCCTATTACATCTGTCCTATTTTGTTTATCCCATTTTGTCCTATTACAACTGTACATAAGCAACATATGACAGTAACCAATAAAAGCATGCCACATGGATAGTTTTGATTTCCATATTTGGTTGCAAAGAGGGAACAGAGGTAAAAACGTTGAGAACCTATGGTTTAGGGAACTGTGAATTTATAATCTTTTTTTTTATTTGGTTTTCATGAAATGTTGTTGATTGAGGGGTTGAGGGGGGGGGTATTTGAATATGCAGTTGTGTATAGTAGAATATAGTTAATATCCATAAACAGTGTCGTGCCATGTTTAGTTTTCTTATCTTCCCTGTGGTTCAAAACATATTATATTATTGTAGGAACAGTCCATGTGGACTGGTCCACGCTAGTTGCACAACTTAAAAAAAAATTATGTTTTGTTTATATAAAGCCCAATGTGTTGACAGTTCAAAAGAAATGCTTCATTGAATTCTTATATATTTTTCTCCAAACGTGGTGCCCATTTTTGTTTCATGTGGGTTTGGCGATTTTAGATATTTAAGTGAATCAAATTATCTTCCGTTCCATTTATGCTACAACATTCAAACATATACCGATTATTTCAGCAAAAAACAAGCTACGTTTCTGCTCCAGCATTTTATTTTCCTAAAATTAACCCAAGAGCTGAAATTTGACCTCTTACTTAGAGATGAACAATTTTCGAAAGTAAACATTCACAAGTTGGCTTTGACAATTTTTTATTTTAAACATCTCTATAAAACGTAGGTAGACCTTGGTGAACTTTCATAGTTGAAACGCACTTAATTTTTTCATTCAGTTTCTTAAATAGGTCGATTTTTATGTTTTTAATCTAATTTGAAGCCTTATATTCCCAATGGGCCCACGTATAAAATTATTAAATTGTGCAAAAGTCAACTCTGAGATAAGAGGAGTCGGCAGCAAAAATTTGGAGTTTAGACTTGCGTAATAGAGGGTATATAGCATTAGGAAAATTATGACAAATGGAATAGCGATAGTCTTTGCACAGCCTAATAGCAGAAAAAATAATTTAATAATTGAAAAACGGGGTTATTTGAGAAGTATTTTACCGTTATTGCTTACACTTATTGACCAAAATCAGAATCACATGGCATTGAAATCATGCATAACAAAGTTATATTTAAATAGTGTTGGAACATTGACTGAGCCAAAATGGTTATTTTGCATGGCTTTAGAGAAAAGCCACAAAGCCAAGAGAAAAGTATTTTGCATCTCATGTAGGAAAGCTGAATAGCTTAAAAGTTCCATCTCTGTGTGTTAAAATATTCAGTCAGCCCTTTTTAAAGAAATAAGGAGTAGTCTCGCCAAGATTTGTTGAACTTGCTGATTTTGTTTCGATTACTTTACTTTCGTTGCACAAGATGAAATTTAGAGTTATTAAATGAACAGAGTGGCTACTGTTCATCCTTTTGTTTATTGAAATTACGAAGAAGAAGCAAAATAAAGTGAGAAGTCAAAGTCTTCGTTTGGCACACAGTATGGTACAATAGAGTTTAATAGCACCTGTTGAAGATATCAAAACACTGTCCCTGCAGTTAAAAATGTCGTTTATTTCACAAATGGTGTAGTAATGAATATAAGAACAAGAAAAATGTCTAACTTATGTTATCACTAAAAGGATTTCAGCAATCGTGAGTAGAATTTGTTTGTGTAAAAACAGAGAAATCACAGAAACTAGTTTGCAGCTGACTACTAACAATTTGCATAGTGACAGTTGAGGTAATATTTGATTTCTGTGTGGACAACTTAGAAGTAATTAAATACATTCATGTTCCGAATGAAGAAATAAAGAAACAAGTAGGGAAAGAGACTTCAAATGAGATTTAATGACTTCTTGTAAATTAAAGGTACATGATCATTCCACTGGGTACTACCTATTTATGAAAATAAAATTAGATGTTTCAGAAATATTAAATAAGCCAGATTATGATGACATATTGACATAAGAAGCTGTGTCTTTATCACTACAGAATGAAGACATTATTGATTGTGGATATTATGGGAAATGCCAAGCAGGAGTGTTACATGAATGTAATGACAGAATGTGGGTGCGTTTGCACAGTGTGTTAAGGTAACTCATTCCAGCAGACCACAGCCAAGGGGGTCAACTACAATGTTACTCAACAAATAAACAATGAAATCTCATTGCTGCTCAATAACATGAATCCTGATTCTGGTCAGCAAATGTAAGCAGTACTGTTAAACTTCTTCAGTGATCTCATAATTCATGTTCCTTCATTTATTTAAGAATGTGTAAAACACTGTTGCTATTCCATTTGGAGTAAATTTTCTGATGCTATATCTCCACTATTCCTTAGTCACAAGTTCTTCCATTTTTGCTGACAAATCCTCTCATATGGGAGTCAAGGTGAGCACAGTTTCATAATTTTATTGCCTATTTGAAATAACATGAAAATTGCCAATTTAAGAAACTGTGTAAAAAAAATAAGTGAGACTCAACTCTCGAAGTTCGCCAGGACCTATGTTTTATAGAGATCTATAAATAAAAATTACCGGAGCCATCTTGTTTTGCCTTCTTGTGAAAAAATCTTTAAAACCTTACTTTAAAAAAATTGTATCCCTAAGTAAGATGTCAACTTTCACCCTTAGTTATTTTTTGGAAAATGAACGTTAGAGTAAATGTGTAGCTGTGTAGCTTGTTCTTTGCTGAAAACGCTGGTATTTGTGTGAATATTGTAACAGAAACAGAACTGAAAATCATTTTATTTATATAAATGTCTAAAATCACTGAACCTATATGAAATAAAAATGGCTGCCACAGGTGGAAAAAGACTATAAAAATTTAGTATTTTTTGGATTGTCAACATATAGGGCATCATATAAACAAAATATAACATTTTTTTAAAAGGTCATGCAACTAGCCTGGACATGTCAAAGTGGGTTGACCCTACAGTATGAAATGATTATTAAAATTACTATCTGGTCTGTAAGGCTGTTGTCTTCCAATTTCTTCAGGCCAAAAGGTATTAATCACTCGACCAGACGTTTCCGCCTCACCTCTGGAGGCCATCTTCAGTGTAAGGACTTCAAGAAAACTGACAAGGTATATGTCAGTACAAGCAGAGTACTGTGGCAAAGTGCTGTGGTTGTAACTGACGTACACCTTGTCAGTTTTCTTGAAGTCCTTGCACTGAAGATGGCCTCCAGAGGTGAGGACGAAACGTCTGGTCGAGTGGTTAACACCTTTCAGCATGAAGAAATTGGAAGACCACATCCTTACAGCCTGGATAGTAATTTTAATAATTATGACACCGGCTATGAAAACCTAAGAAACAGATCGAGTCTGAAATGATATTTGGTATAATTTGAGTATATTAATTTTATACCATTACACGCTGTATTTCTCTTCTCTCACTCACAGTGTTAATTATGTTTCAGCTCATGGTCCTAGTGCCAGTCAAGATGTAAACCCTCAGTGCAATATCGGATTATACGGCAGTGAAATGGATTACAAACAGCAAGTAGTAGCTGTTGGAACGCCTTTGCCTACAACATCACTTCCTCTTGGTAAAATGCTGACACTATTTATTAACCATTTAACAATTCATTTAACCAGTTTTAACAGTAGAGTTAATAAACCTATCAAAGATCTTATATTTGAGATATATTATGGTATCTTATTGAGAGTTCTGTGGCATATAGAATACAGATAATATATACAATTTATAACTACTATAAACAAGATGGAGGAAATTGAAATTATATAAACTAGTAGGAATAATCACAAGTGTTAAGGATTCCTTTAAGTAAAAACAAAAATACATAAACATAGACATATTACAATATGACTGTTAATTCTTATAGGTTATGTTACCGAAAATTCCTAAAACTTTATAAGATAATAGTGCAACATGTGCATAGAAAAGCACTGTGCTGTCAGCTACTGTGCACTAACAGAGAAAACCAACTAATCTAATATACAATTCCCCCTCTCCACTATATCACTCACATCTTAAAATACTTTTAACAGATTTATAATTCTAAAATAGTGTCATGTCTTATAATAGTGAACAAAGTTGATTAGAGAACAATAGCTCACTACGCTGTATCTATGTTATATAGTCAAAGCCACCTTTTTAAACTGTAGAACATGGAGTGTGGAACATTTTTATTGATAATGTGTTAGAGAAAAGAAGTTGACCTTTGTCATACCGAGTTGACTGATTCTTATCTTTCTGTGATTCATGACCTACATTACACCATTCGCATCGCTCACAAGTTACTGTCAGACATATAATAGACTTTGTGCAATACTTTGTAAGAAATATTGGGTAATAGGCTTCATTGAAAAGCTTCATCTGAAAAGGTTTAAACTATTAACCGATGAAAGAAACCCGAATCTCTTCCACTAGTTAGTGTTTAGTGGTAGGCACTTGGGTATAGCAAGGGGTCATTGTACATTTGTATCTTGTCACCAGACAAAAGGCTTGTCACATGAGAAATGATGCCAATCGTACTCTTCGTTATTTTTGTGACCCTATAAAGGGCCTTGTGGCAAAAATGCTGTGATGTTTGTTCCACCTGAGCTGCGCTGAGATGGTCAGTGGCTGCGCCCGTTGTTTGTGGCATACTGCAGTCCTCTTCTTTCGGCATCAGTGTGTAGAGTCTGCTGCTGGCACATCGCAGTCCATCGCTGGTGCATTACAGGGTGAAGAATGCGAAGAACGTCTGTTCTACTCTTCAGCTGTTCCTTCTGGCTGGCTCCGCGTCGATGTCGTCTGATAGAGGAGAGGAGATGAAGTGCATCCGATGGTGTGGTGATGGAGTATACCCGATGGAGTGCTCCAAAAAATTCTAGCTAGCAGCACTCTTTGTATGCCCTGACCGGGATCCCTGATTGGCTCGCTGCGAACAGGTCAGGTGTTCACAGCGCTGGTACCAGAGAGCAGATGCTTGCCTCGCTCCCGTCACAATGTACGTGCTATTTATTATGTTGATAAAAAGTATCTTTGTAGTACAAGGTAATTTGGATGACTGTGTAAATATTTTCTACCAATTTACACCAGTTACATACTGGGTAAAAAATTAAGAACTTCTTATTTCCCAAAAGCAAAAATTAGAAATCACTTCTTAGTATGTAGAGATTAATTATGACATGTCACAGTTACTGTGTATGGAGCCTGTAAGAAATACAGTCTGTTTTAGTGTAATAACACCAATAAATATTGTTACACAAGAGTAGGGTGGGAAACAGTTACTAGGAGAAAGTAGATACAAAGTTATTCATTAAAGGAAAGTGCTCTAAAGAAACTGTGTTAAGACTAAAAGTGTAATAAACAGGAGTCATAATCAAGAATAAGTGCCATCATTTCAGGCAAAAAGAAAGTATGTCTGTTAAGAAACTGGTTTGGCAAAGTTAACAACGATTCTATAAGGAGAACTTTAATATGACTGAAATCGGAAGACGAAAACCAAGACAAGTGAATGAAAGAGTGGGGAGGGCCTGTAGGGAGGAAGGTAGCCAGAATAATTTTAATTAAAAGTAGAATTGAGACAGGGAATTAATTATAAAATATTGTTCTTGGATTTTTTTGTCCGTGACATGTCTGTTGATTAACTAATTATAAGTATAACACTACTGACTTGGAACACTAAGTTTTTATTGGTAAAAATGTAAAAATTTCACCTTGTAGCGTGAACCAATGGACAGCACTCGTAGTGGCAGCCTCTGATGAAGATTGTAATAAGTGAAACTGGTTTAGGCTACAAGGTAGAAATTTTACATTTTTACCAATAAAAAACTTAGTGTTCCGAGTCAATAGTATTATACTTATAATTATAAAATATTGATAGAGTACCTATTAGTAATACTAAACTAGCAGTAGAATCCACATCAAATTGAGGAGACTTGCATTGGGCTGACCATGTAGTGGGAATGGATAATGTTAGAATACCAGAAACACCCTCAGGAAGACAATAGATCAAATGGCCACGCAAGGAAAAGATGGATGAATGTTTTTGCCAGTGATCAAGGGAGATGCTGGGACTGCGAGGGTGGAAGTTCTTTATTTATTATGGAGTAATGTTAAAGAATAAATTTGGTATTCAGGTGTTAGTATCTGACAGTGAGTTTGGCAATATGGCATACAAAACCCAACAAACTAAGGTCAAAAACATTGATTAGGAACATGAAAAGGTCAGGAATGAGAAAAAGGTAAAGGAAATAGAGGGTTATTAAAAAGAAAACAAATTTGAAATGTTTTTAAGGGGGTGAAGAGAGGAAACAAGGAAACAATCAGTTGTGTATATGTTATGACAGTCACACAGATCTTCGTGGGTATAGTGGAAACAGAATAACTGACACCTATGAAGCCACTAATTACCAACTTTAATTAGTCACAAACAACAATTAAAAATCAACAAGGCACTCTTATACAATAATTCAAGTTAATTTTGTCCACCACACACAATAAATAAATGTTAGCTTCTATTGATTTCCAGTGATCAACACAATAATCAGTTTAAATGCACTGAATAAGGTGCCAGCTGTAACTGAAACTGGGCCACTCCGAAATCCAACATATATACATCTGTCGCCTTGCAGTGTAGCGAGCTAGCAGCCCTGATCGCTGGTAGAGTAGTTGAGTTAACATCTGGAAGGGGCACAGACAATCTAGAATTGTCCAGAACACTACAAACTCCACCATGTACAGTGATCAGTGAACATGTGGAACAGTCTCACATGCCGGATGCCCAGCATCATATACATCCTCAGCAACGTGGTAGTATTTATTTCATCAGCGTAAAAATATTACGGAACAAGACAGTAATCTGATAGGCAGTAATAGAAAAGGAGTTTGTATTGTACTATACTGAATGGTGTTAACATTTTTATTAATTTTTATTTCAGAATTCTCTGGAAAACATGCACAAAAAAGAATTCATGTAACATTTGTGTATAGAGCTCTTTCTAAAATATGGTTCTGTATTTAAAAATTTTAAATAAAAATCAGATTTTAAGCTCAAAGCAATTGTTTGTTATTTATATAAAATTTAAGTAATTATGACATTTTTTTAATTGAGCTGTAGTGAAGTTCTCTTATTTTATTTATATAGTTAGTAGATAATTGTGTTTGGTTTTTTGTGTAGGAGCTCATCAGGGTCCTGTAATGCTGACAGCAAAGAATTTGCAATGTATGAGAGCATTGCTTAGTTTAGCCCATTGTCATGGTGGTATCTTAGGAACATCGTGGCACCTTGTATTGACAACACTTCAGGTACATTGTTATATTAAATTAGTATTAACCCTTTGGGGACCGCCATTTTTAGACTGGTACTTGCGAAAACATCCAGGCTGTTCTTGCTGTTTTTGTAGTGGCTGTGATTTTTCCTTCATCACCTTCCATATATAAAACATACTTGGGCACAAATGGTGTTTTTTTAAAGGTATAATTTGGGGATATGGACTATAGTACAATATAGTCTGTTAATTACTTTCTAAATAAAAATATTAATAAACTATTTAATCGATAACGTGCTATTTGGTCGGTAAAGTTGTATTCAATTTACTCCTTGTCTTACAAAAAAAGTCTCTGGCACCTAAAACTGCCATAGTTGATGCCATTGTATATTAGTCTAACTGTGTGCAAAAAATGAGTATTCTGTCTGTAACAAAAGAAAAGACAATAGCATAAATATATGTAGGCCTACTATACGCGGCAAAATATGCAGAGTCTGTAGCCCAAAACGTAAAGACTCGCACAACAGCAAAGTTTAAATCAACTTTTCGAAATTAGTACACAGTTATTTTAACAAGAACACTTACAAAACCATACTAAATAATTGTAAAATTATGTTTATTCAACAATATCACTTATAAAATTAGAAACACGATGAAAATCATGTAACACTTCAATATCTTGTAACTTGTAAAAAAAGAAAATTATGCTATCTGGTGGCTGGATTGAAAACTATGAATGTTTGTTCACCATCTGACACGTTGGTAGCACGTACACGATTCCTGTAAAAGCAGCGCCAATTTTAAATGATATCCAATATATATGAGATGTCAGCCCTTTTTGACAAAACCAAGACGTCCGATATATCAGACTTCGGTTCCCAAAGGGTTAAATGTAAGTGAATCCTCGATGTTTATTTGGATGTGAATGTTTTGCATACTCATATTAGTGCTAGATGATGTTTTTAGAGCCAGATAAAAGATTAAAATATAGGCTTAACAGATACAGATGCGGTTACTGCTGTTAGCTAAGAGGATAAGCTGAGTTGCTTATAGGGAAGTCACTAAACTAATAAACACTATTGCTTATAGTGGATAACAACAAGCGGTGTTCTATGTAAAGAATTTACAGTCTACTAATAAACATTCATTAACAGTTTCATCTTCTTGCCCAACATAAAATGGTGCAGAAGGCTACACCTGTATCCCATACAAGCACTGGATTTCATGTGTTTAAATGCATTCACCTCTATATCATCCAATCAAAGTTTGTTGTCGACTGGAAGTCATTTTTTACATAGGCTGCTGTTACAGTTTAATTTGAAATTTTGTTGACAGACGAATGAATGAAGTAATCAGTGTTGAGTTGGTGCTTGTGCTAGACGCATGATTATCTGCGTAAACCAAATATTAAATACATGATTTTGAGCTTGATTCATCAACTTATGATGGGAATTCCAATCAGTCTGGGTTCGTTAGAGATTGTAAAGGTATAAAAAACAATGTTGTTTAACATGTAAAACCAGCTGTTTCGTTGTCATTTTGAAAAACGGCTGTGTATAATCTTATGTTGTAACATGTTTATATGGCGAAAATGTAAAATGTCATGTTTCAGTAGAGCATACTCCTGCAATTTCTTGTTTTAAGGAAGTTCAGATGGTATAGATCATGTCTAATTGCATAATAGTTTACAAAGAACTGTGAGAGGCATTTGTGTTTTGATAGAAAAATATGCACTTGCTAAAAATTTAAGAATATATATTGTATTATATATAGTTTGTGGCTTATTTAATGTCTGTAATATTTTTTTTAAATATATTTGTTATTTGATGTGTTCTTGTTACAGCACCTAGTGTGGATTCTCGGGCTCAAACCTTCAACTGGTGGTAGTCTGAAAGCCGGCAAAGGGACAGCAGATTCTAATGCTGTAATTACAACTGCAGTAATGGCAGATCTTCCAGTTTTGTCTGCAATGTTAAGCCGTCTGTTCGAATCCAGCCAATACTTGAACGATGTCGCTCTTCACCATTTAATCGACGCTTTGTGCAAGTTGTCACACGAAGCTATGGAACTCGCGTATTGCAATAGGGTATGTTAAATTTATGTCACCAGTTATTTGCTGTTAGATCGGGAACAAATCTCCAACATCATTGTCCTTGTCTAATGAAACGTAAATGTTTTTCTGCAAACATTCATTAATCAACATTTGGTGAGTGGTAAGTTGGGAGGAAAAAAATAGTTTTAAGGTTTCTTTTAAAGCATGTTGATGGATTCATTGCTAAAATCATCCAGTGCAATCACGAATTTTGAATATAGTGTGTTGGCTATAATATGCCTGAGTCAGATAATGACTAGATCTGATATTGCACTTGTACCTCTTGGTTTAGTGTCATGTCATGTTAAAACAAAAAAGTTTTTTCGTACGAAATAAAATGGTAAAATGTGTTCTTTAGAACAATTATGCAAGGTAAATTGTATGTCTTGGTCATATTTTATTTGTTTTTTGTTAAATTCTCACATTAAAAAATTGTTACAACACTCCCTCCCCCATACTCTTATTCTTCTTCTTTCTATTCCACGTTGTAGCTACTTTATATATTTCAGCAGTCCCACCCATAAGGAAGGACAAATCTGTCAATTGTCGGGGGATCTGTGAATCTTATTTGTAAATTTTAAAATTCACACCACAGCATCTCTGTCTCCTCAGGACTCTTTATCAGAGAAGGCAATCAATGTAAGCTGTTTAACATGTTCATATTTTCATTTTTCAGTATTTTAGATTTGGGAATGAAAACATTACAAAATAATAGAACATAAAACAGTGAAATACAGAAAGAGTGTTTCAAATGGTTTTAACCATTTAATTGAAGCTTTTGCTGTTGGTGCAAGAATTACATGTCTTGTTGTCATAATTTTTACTTTTTAAATGTTTCTTACACTGTACATGGATTGAAGTGCTTGATATTATCTGCACTACTAGCTTCAGTCCAAAAATTTTCATTTTTGTGCTACAATAGACTACAAATTACATTTCTGTGCACGTGTAGCTTTATATAAAGGCTATATGTCTCACAATGTCATGTGGATTACAAAGTATTGTGTTTCCTGACTGTATCACAGATATCATGTACATAATAAAATGAGGATGGGAACAATAAGTTTCCTGAAACATGTTCCAGATAAGTGAAAAAACATCTTGAGGTAAAGTTATTATAAATATTACATGTATAATAAAATGTATGTTTTTTTTTAAATTCCAGCAATATTATCAGCAAAGTATTATTTGCCTTTATTATTGTCAGCATATACAGCTATCCTGTTAAGTTCAGTTCAGTATATAAGAATCATTACATTTGTAAAATGTAAGTGGGCTGGAAAAATTGTTGTGGAGCCATCACGGAAAATTTTTGAGAGCATATAAAGTCTATGGGCACCCCACATACACACTACATTTGAGATATGCTGGCTCAGATAAAGTGTGCACGTTTTGTTTATAAGTCTGATTAGTTTGGCATGACATAATTGTACAAGATTTAGATAATATATATATTTTTTAATAATAATAATGGTACTGTTGGAGTTAGGCAGGGGAAACAGGCAGGCAAAGAGTTAGGTACGGTTCAGCATACAAGGAAGGAATGTCACTAAAATTCCTTTACTAATTAAAGAAAAATATTTTAAATGATATTGTTTTTTCAGGTTATCTTTCCAGTCTTCACAGATTAATTTGGGAAGCAGGTTAGTAGCACTTCTGCCCTGCCTCTGCCTTTATGATCTCAGTTTATGTTTGGTCTGCAGTCTGCTAGTTTTCTATTAACTAGACTGTTTCATCTGTAAATACTAAGAGCACTAGGTGGAAAAAGTGAAATTACTGTTCTTTAAACTTAAATGACTTTGGTTAACATTGTGTAAGACTGCTTCCTATAGGGGCGTATCTATGGGGGGGGGGGACAAACGGGACTGGACCCCTCCCAAAGGGTCGAAAAGTTGACGAATTTCCTTAATCTCTTTAATTTTTAGGCCAATTTATTTCTTTTTCAGCTGTGCATGGTAATATAGTAATAGCTCTTTTAATTATGTAAACAGGTTTATTACACAGCATTAGAGTATACATTTGAAATATGAAATATAGGGAATTCAATTCAGTCAGTAAGTATCTTTTAACAGTGTTTCAATAATGCATATTTTTATTCTGTTATTATAGTTTACTTTAATGGGACAGAATTCAGGATGCTATCACATGTTTTTCAGCCACTTTAAACATAGTAATGTTGATTAGTTTTAACTTGTAGTTTCTTTTGTACGAATCCGACCCGGCCCTGGACCTCCCTGAGAGAAAAATTTTAGATACGCCACTGGCTTCCTAATTGTGAAACACTTGTGCATTGTTAACTGCATTAGTTGATTACTTATATTTTATTATCAGCACAATCGGTTAACTCTTGCTGTTGACCAACAGCTAGTAGTGAAACTGGTTTCAGATAAAATTAGTGGTATGTATTAGAGATACCTTACATCACCATTTTATTCTCATTCACATCCATGTTCTGTAAATATTTCTAACCGAATATAGAGTATTTCAGTTGTTTCATTTTTGTAGTTATTTCATTTCTGCCTGTCAAGTGGTATGGAAAGTACAGTTATGAAATTTATATCACAGAGATACTATGAATATAAGATTTATCATCTTTTATTTCATTCTGCCATCTTCAGTAATTTCTGTTGAGATCCTTCTTGTGTAACAACATTACTTTTGTTCAGACTC
Source organism: Magicicada septendecula (assembly GCA_034769895.1). NCBI lineage: Eukaryota > Metazoa > Arthropoda > Insecta > Hemiptera > Cicadidae > Magicicada > Magicicada septendecula. Next base: position 318,088,525 of record CM068376.1, on the reverse strand, counting down.
ACTACTTCTAAAGTAAACACACAGTTCAGTAGTTCTGAATGCCACCTGAGTTCTTCTCTAAGTCAGTTTATGGTACAGTGTGGTACAGTAAAAAGAAAACTATCAGTTCAGTTTTAGCAAGTAATATATTTTCTGATTTGTCAATTTTTGTATCACTGGCTTGACGTCAAATTTTGAACACTGTATTGGTTCCAAATATACGAAGTCAAGTGATTTAATGGATTGGAAATGTCAAGGGTTTATTTATATGAAATAAGTTTTCAAACATATTTTTTTTTTCTTTATGCATTGTATATACTATGCATTGTAACAGTTTAAATCATATTATGTAAAGAAGTAGACATATATTGTGTTTTGTAACTTACCTTCAATGTCAAGCTAAGGTCGTATCTTTAGTTACAGTATTGGTTATTGGGTTTTGTGAGGCGTAATAACTACACTAAATCATGATTTTAATAAGAAACATCTTCCTTTATTCTCACTCAACAATTAATTTCTTTTTCCTTTCTTTCACATCCTCTAGGACACAATTAACAAAACTTAAAATTCAACGGTTTTAATTCAAAACAACTTTAAACCTGATCAGATACTACATCTATGTTATTTATTATTCGACAAACCAGTACTTCGTCTATTTTACTTGTACACACTCACTCACTCTCTTTACATTTATTTCTTTTATACCCCCTTTTTATTTACTGAGCTCTTTATTTCTAATCGTTCACTTCAAAAACATTTTGGTCAATATATTTATTCAACATTGTACTTAACCACCATTGTTATCCAAGTTGCTCCTTCACCACTCGCAGCTCACTTTCACTCTCGTCACCACTAACACTGTCCCATTTCTTCACATTTACATCTTCTTCTTTTACATTACGATGCGTTTCGGTAGGTCTCGGCTACTACATTCGCTTTGACCTACCGAAATTCCAAGGCTATAATTATACTCTTTGTTACCACTGATGTATTGTACCGAATGCGGACTGTACTGTTTGAAGTGTGTTGCTGAACTGCGGCGAGGCGAGCTCCCAGTTGTATACTATACTCCGCCTTGGGCATCAACCACGCTGCCCGCCAATGTATGTCGATTTTGTAATGCCTTCTCTTATTGGCCGATCGAATCGAATGTTCTCGAAGCCGGTAGATGGAAATGCTTTACTTTGCCACGTGATGGATTCTAAGTATTACACATACGTGCTTTTCTGATAATTCACATGTTTTGTTCCAACCCGTACCTGGCACTGCTACAGGCTCAGCCATAGGGTGTTACCAAAAGTAACATACAAGGTGGTTAAAAAATGTTACCTATTCTGCCCCGTTACAGCATTTATGGATTCAGTGAATTTGTGATAATTTTAGGTATTTATTGAGAAACAAGACAAGAAACTAAATGACAAATGATGTCAAGATATACCTCAGGCTTTTTTAATGTAATATCATCTTTTGATAAAGTGTGACGTATTTCTTTATTCTGTAGATTGATAGTCTGCACTTTCTTCCTACAGTTGTCTTTGTCTTTTGCAGGTCTCTTCAATCGTTCAATTTTTATTTCAGTGTAGTAATTGTTTAATCTTAGCTCTTGGATTATTTCGGTAATTTCATTCTTGGATATGAGTGTAAGTGTTTATTATAAGTGTAATATTTATTATAAATGCATAATAATTCACATGGCTCATCCAAGGGTATCTTCACTCATCACTTGTTCTTTACAAAATGTTAATTTGAACCGATTGTAAGAGAAATTCAAATATGAAAATGGAGTTGGCTGGACCATACTTCAGAAAACCAGTGCACATCTTGCAACAAGCCATTGAATGAAACCTGCAAGGATCTTGTGGCAAAGGACAACCAAGGATCACATAGAGAAAAGCATGCTGGGAAAATCCTGGAGAGACCTAATTAAACAAAGTGCCAACAAACAGATCAGTTGATGATGATCGGTGGTCTCCCTATGTTTCAAGATGGAATAATGGGCTTTGTGTGGTTCTGTCTGAAAATATGAACTTAAATATTATTCTCCATTTCTTCAACTGGATGTTCTGTTGCCCAAACCTGAATAATGAATAGCAACATTTTGAACAGAAGATGAAATGTATATGTTACAGTGAATGTTGAAGTTTCAGTTAAAGTTGACAGTGACTAGTTACGGTCGACATTCACTGAACGTTTTAGTGAAAGTTGAATACTCATATTACAATATCATTCATAATCAACTTCCACTAGTGAATGTCGACTTTTACTAGGGAATGTCAACCTACCCTACTGCACCTTAGGGAACGTGTACCAACACTAAAAATACTAAAGGAATAAATTAGCAATTACTGTCGGAATAAACAGAAATATACTTTATTTAAGGATGACTTATACAAGTATAACTATGTACTTAAAAATAAAGCAGCAATATTACAACATTTTAACACATCTAAACTCTTCATTTACAATTTAATTTTATTTATTACAGCATGGTAATGCATTATGACACTTAGAATTACAAAGTACATTATTTTTCTTGCAGGCACATTTTTTTGATTGACATTTAGTTCGGCAAATGCCCTTAAAGAATCCTTGGCCACTTCCAGTTGATAACCATGACCAGTAGTAATATGAGCATTATTCAACACTTAAAAAGTTCTTCATCATATACAAAATACTTGATACTATTTTCTTCTGTAACTGGTGATATTAATTTTGTGATTCCATTTACTTCAATAATATCGTACCTTTTCAAAAATTTATAATCGTTTCATTCCTTATTAGGTTTTGATTTTACGCTTTTAGCCTTATTAATTAGAAATTCATACTTATAACGTAAAAATTGCACTCTCAACAATTTTACGGGGACAAAGTTATGTTGTACCCATAGAGAAATATAAATTCGTAGAAAACTGGGAGAAAATAAAAACTAAAACTACCGATTAGAGCGGTGGTACTTCAAAGTAATAAGTATTAAAATGTTGTAGTAAGGGCAGTAGTTGTTCATAAAGACGACCTTGAGTTGACGCCTGTAAGACGGCTAAAATATGAAAAAGTAACATAGCGGACGAACCGTCATAAAATTGTATTATTTTCAAGGGTGTCAGAAGGCTGCCCTAAGATTGTAAAAAGTTAAGTGCATCTAACAAAGGAACCGTTAGATTAGACAGAGAGAGATGAGAGCGAGATGGAGATAGACGCTAAGTTTTCCCACTACTTATACACGCGCAAATAGTTGACGAATAACGGAAAGCGTCATTTTTTACGCGGGACATTTTCACTAGACAGATTGGGTAAATTTGAAATTAGCGGTATGTCAGACCAATCGGCGTGTATTTTGTAGAAAGTTAGTGAGGGTAGTTCGAAGCAATGTATAAAAAACGAAGTGGTAGGAAGTTAAGTTAGTCTACGGGGAGATTACACTTAAAAAGACTCGTATCTAGTGTGTTAAGAAGTTTGTCGATAATTTAAATAAATATACTTCAATCGCAGCGAATAGTCAGTTACGGTAACGCGATATTGAGCATTGTGGAAACTACATATTATAAACACTTAATAATCGGTTACAAGAATAATGTTCAGAGAAATTAGAGAAGATAAATTAAAATCGAGTAACATATCCAAGTTTTACTTAATACAGCATCAATCGTTGAATGTCGAAATACATCGCGAAATTTAATGTGTTAAACGTCACAGTACGGGACAGTCGGTCGAGATTTGTTATCAATCCGGTGTTGGATGCACTTAGCTTTAATAAGAACATACTGTGTATTCAACAAGTGTATTAGTATACGGCACCTGTGTAGTTACCACTAAGTTATCTAAGTGAATGGTGTAATACCTGTGAAACCAGTGTATAAAGTAGTGAAAAACTAACAAGATAACTGCTCAACGATCAACGTCGGACGACCAGCCTGGGACCTGCAGAATTGATGACATCGCGTCGCAGAATGAGATCAACATACAAGTAACTAATAAAATGAACACTCATTTTACTATTGCCTAGTAAATTTAAATGTAGTAAATCATATTTGGTGACTCAATAAGTCAAAGAATCCATAGCCAAGAAATAAGCACAAACAAATTTTATAACCAAATTATTAAAAGCAATGGTCTACAAATTTTGTAATATGTAAATACAAAGTAGTTATTAAAAACTTAATTAATAACAATCAACTGTGTTTATTTATTACTGGCGCCGTGGGATAATTTTTAAGAGTCGGTACACTAAAGTAAGTGTGATATTATGTTGGTGATAATTAGTATGTTATAAATATTAATATTGTCATTGAGTAAATTAGCTTGATAAAATCTTACTTTGCACATGCTCGTAGGCCAAGTGTAGTATGTATAATAGTAACGTGAAACTTTATTAAGGCCTATTTAAAGTGTATTACATACTTAACCTTATTCATGGACACGGAATTCACTTTGGACAATTTATGTTCACTTTTAAGTTGTTCATAGAATAGCACGGATTTAGTCATGGTTACAAAATTACAAACTACACACACTTAACAATTAAAAAACAAGCTCAAAACTCAATGAACAATAACCTCACAGCAACTACATCAAAACAATAAATGAGCGGGAAACAATCTTCAGTCTTCAGATGGTGGGGATGAAGACCGATGACGCACCTAACTGATCTATTTTTAACATTCCCTGCAAACAGCTGGTGAAGGTTGACACTTACTAGTGAGAGTTGACCGCTCAATTTTACTATCAACTTCCACTGACCAGTTTAGTGAATGTTGACAATGCAGTTTTAAAAAATGTAATTGTAAACAACAAAATTTATATTAAACATAAAGATTTCCATATGTTTTGTGTTCAGTAAAGTTCTGCCTAATTATAATAAATTTTATTGTAGTTTGTTTTGTGATCAAGAAAGTTCTGGCTAATTACTGTAAGTTTTATTGTGTAAGTCTTGCTTAATTGTGTTATTTATTGCACTGGCTTAATTGTGTAAGTCTTGTTACGCTGTGTTATGTACGTTAATTTTGCCTAAGGGTTTCGTTTATGTAAAACACTTGCATTAAGGATACAAAGTCTAGTATATAATATACAATTTAAAACAGTCTGTGTGCAGGAACCATCACTGTTTGCTGTGGCTAAACTGTTGGAAACAGGACTGGTGAATCTTCCAAGAGTCGAAGTACTGTGGCGGCCGCTTACCAACCATTTATTAGAAGTGTGTCAACATCCGCACATTCGAATGCGTGAGTGGGGAGTTGAAGCGATTACGTACTTGGTGAAGGCTGCACTTCAGCATAAGTACCAACCTCCACTAAGAGAAAATCAAGTAAGTAATAACTGGCATACAGACATTTTTTTGATTTATGTAGAATCCTTCTTTGCAGTGAACGAACACATTTGATTTTTTAAAACTATGAGGGCAATTTGAAAAGTTCGTGGCCTGATAATGAAAGACTTACCTATTCTTTCTGGAATCATTTTTATTTTTCAACATAGTCTCCAAGTAGTTCAATACACTTAGTCCAGCAATGCTCCAGCTCTTTTACCCTGTTGAGGAAGTCCGATTCTTCTAGGTCCTCAAAATAACCGTTTACTGCCGCTTTCAGGTCATCATCTGAGGCAAATTGCCCCCCCCCCCCCGAGAATTTTTTTGAGGTTTGGGAATAGATGAAAGTCAAATGGTGCTAAATTAGGCGAATAAGGTAGATGGTGCAACAGATCGTGCTTCAACTCTGTGATTTTTGCCATAGACACAACGCAAGTGTGAGGGCGTGCATTATCGTGATGGAAAATGATCTTCTTTGCTAAACCTGGTCTTTTTTCTCGAATTTTTTCATTTAATTGGCCCAAAAGGTTAACATAATGCTCTCCATTTATCGTTTGACCCTTTTCAAGGTAATCTATTGACAATATTCCCTTAGCATCCCAGAAAATTGAAGCCATACACCAGGGCCGGACCTACAATTATTATTAGGGGGGGCAAGCTTTGCTGTTGGCGCCCTCCCCGAGGGTACCCGATTTACCAAAAGGTCTAATGCTACATGAGGTTGAAAAAAAAAAACAGATTAGAGATTACAGTATTATTTTAATTAAATAGTAATTCTTTTTCATAACACATATTACACTAGTATTCAAAAAGTACCATAAATGAATAAGAAATAATTATAAAGAAAGGTTTGAGTATTTTTATAATCATAATGCATATACAGTTTTTAAAGTTTAATGGAAAAGAACAATAAAGTAAAAACATACTATTCAATATATTAATTAAACTCTTATCTTTCGAGCATTCTTTGCTGCAAATGTGTTAATTATATGATCAAAAGAAATCGAAGAAGCCCTTTGATGCTCAATGGAAATAATGCTCAAGTTAGTAAGTCTTTGCTGTTTCATAGCATTTCTCAAATAGGTTTTTATAAGCTTCAATTTGCTGAAACTTCATTCTCCAGTTGCTACAGACACTGGAAGTGTTACAAAGATTTTTAGAGCAACATGTATATTTGGATACCCCTCTTCCAGCTTGCTTTCATACAATATTTTGAGCATAGTTGCTGCTGTTGCATCTGCCAATCCATCTTCTGTGGTTAGAGCGTGAAACTTAAAACTCTCTATTTCATTTAAAAGTTCTTCATTTAAATCATTTGCATAGGTTCTAGCTAACTCTCTAGCCTTGTAACAGTACAAAATTGTCTGTATCGGAATAATGGGATGTAAGGGTAATTTTATTATGAATTTTATGGTAATCATCAAGTTAAGTTAGACAAGGTTAGTTTTGGCCCAAGTCCCAATAAATATGTAAATTCGCCGGTGGAGAGACGATCCAAGGTCAGAGGCGTACGAGCAAATTGAACCCACGAAAATGGCAGTGTTGGCGCTAAAATACGGACAATACTGACTTTCCATTGGTCTACGATAATAAATCGTCACCAAATCAATGACGAGTTAAAAAACAATTACGTATTAACCAAAACAGTGGTTAGAGAACAATAGACAATGACGTCAGATGCACGACCACTTACATAACAATTGCGTCTGAATCGCCCCCAGTCGTCAGTAACAACTCAAAGAGAGCATATGCTCAAACAGTGTAGTGGGCAGTTTTTGCCATAAAAATGAAAGAATTGTTTAAAAAATGTAATGATCAACAATAATGTAGCATCAGTGGACAACCAATGTAAAAGTTTAGTAAATTCAGTGCACAAAAAAAAAAAAAGGACAAAGAGAGATTCGGCCGAACATCTGCCAGCCAACATGGGAGTCTTCTGAGGAGGCTACGCCGCATCAATTTCAGGAAAGCCCTTTCAAAATTACTTTCTAAATTTCAAACATGAGCTCTAAATCTATAAAATAAAATGTATTCAGTATCAGAAAAATGAATGTTGTGTGTGATAGTGTGAACGTGAGAGTTGGCCAACCTTAAGTAAATATATCTGAGGCGTTGGTTCGTGATCAAGTTTAGAGTAACTATTAACAGAAAGAAAATTTAAAAACATTCCTCTTGAAGTTTTAACTGCAGTAAATGAATTTGATAAAAGCCTTAATTTCAAAGAAAACGGCTAGGTAACCATGAAAGCATGGCTAGAAAACGGAAGTCATGAAGCCGCCATTTTGCATTTTATCAAGTATTAATTGACTCTAATTGTTTGTAATCGTAAACAGTAATAACTAAATAAAATCTAATTTGTTATCCTCATGTTGTGTGAATGGTTATTTCAGTACCCGAATACCTCTGTCTTGTCTTGCTTAACGCAATTCTGGACCAAAAGCCTAATGCAAGTAAATGAGCAAAACACGTGTTACTCCGGTGATAAGATTTATTATTCAAATTATACAATATTAAGTATCATACATTCAGTACTAATAATTGTATAAATAATACACAAAAAGGTGTAAGTTAACAGATGGCGCCCGAACAGGGACTTTATATATTAATAAAAAATATATAAATAAGCAGAAAAGCAGAGGTGGAAGGGTAAAGAAATAAACATAAAAGAGAGATTATCTACAGAGATTACCTATAGTATAAAAAGACGTACACAACAAATAAAACAAAGTTTAGTACCATCAGTACGATAAAATGGCAGATAACGAAAGCATTAACGTAGAAAATACAAACACAGAATCATTGATGTTGAGCACGCCACAGGCGAACTCAACGCCTATAGTAAATACCAGAATGGAAGAAAATGACATAATAAAAATGATGAAACTGCTTTTTAATGAGCAGAGCGTCAAATTTGATCAATTCGATGTACAATTGAGTGATATCAAAAAAGAAATTAAAAAACAGAGCTGTAGATTTGACAAAAGATTAAATGAAATAGGTACTAAGTTAGAGAAAATAGAATTAGAAAAGAAAAAATTAGAATTAAACAAATTTGAATTGAACAAAGACGAGGTAAGTGGGATAGAAAATTACGATAAAATAGATGAAAATATAGTAATAGGAGACAATAGTGTAGAGGTTGGTAGTATAAATGAAATTTTATGGGGAATTGAATATAATAATAATGGAATGATAGTGTGTGTTGAAGGGTTAAAGAGAGAGAGTGGGTGTAAAGAGAGATATATTGAGAGAGAGAAATGTTGTTGGGAGAGTTATTATGAGAGATGTTTTAATAGTGAGAGATATATTGAGAGAAACAGAGAAGTAGAAATTTTTAAGATATGTAGAGATTATGAAGAGTTTATGGAAAGGTTAGGTGTAGAGATGATTGATGAATATAACAAGTACTTACCTTATAATAAAACTGAAGTAGTAGGAGATAATGAGAAAGATAACTTTACAAAATACCTGGCTGTAACAGACTATACCAAAGGCGACATGACCATACCCGATCATGAGTTATATGAGATTGTGGAAAATTATAGAAATTTGAATAGTAGGTATATTGATTGTAATAATATAAGACATTCAATATTAAACCATGTATATAGTTTTAAGGTGCGATTATTATTTGACGATATGGGGTAGTTGTTTATTGTTTATTGTGTTATGAACATTTAATTGTGTGAACAGTGTTTTTAAAAATGGACTGATTAGGACTGATTATGGCAAATGATTTCATGATTATGTGAATTGTATATTTTTGTGTAGTGATGTCTATGTATTTGTGTATTTTTGCTGTTGTGTATTTTATGTAAATTTTATGCAAACATGTTTGTAGAATTTTAAGTAACTAAAGGAAGTTTAAATGATATTATGAGATTCAGGTTATAAGGGTTAGTAAATGATTATATATTTGGATATGAAAGGTGTTGTTAGCAAATAAGTGATGAATTTTCTAGTGATATATTAAAGTGAGATGTTGTAAAGAGTTTGGGGATAGTGATAAATAAGGGCATTGGAGTTAGTTAAATAGAGTAAATGGGAGTTAGGAAAAATAAAGTGTTGAGATACAGATGATATATAAAGAGGTGTTAGATATTTTAGGGACACAGTAGGTTAGCGATTATATGTAGAGTTGAGTAATGTGGATGGTAATTTTATAGTTGTTGTTGGTGATATTTTGTAATAAGGGTATTGGTGTAGGAGTCCAACGAGAGATGTTGAGACAGGAAGGGATCGTTGTGTGCCGGAAAGGGTTATCTGAAAGGGTCAGGAACCGATAAGGGAATGAGTTGGTTAGAGGGAATACACACATACTAGTACAAAAATGAGCGGTGCCAGAGGTTTTAAATGGGATTTGTGAAAGGGGGTTATTATAGAGATATTGGTGTCATAATGTATTAATGGTTAGAAGCGGTTGTTAGTAGAAAAAAGGAGGTGAGTAAGGTTAGATTGACGAATACCAAAATAAGATATAGAGAAAAATGAATAACAGAGAGTCACCCAAACTAGTAAGGATAAAAGGGTTAGAAAAGGAAAATTCATAGCAGAAAGGTAAGGTAAATGGAAAGGTAAATGATATATTTGAAATTTGTTGTTGTATAGAATCTAAATGAATGTTAAGTGACTAAAAGTTAATAGAGAATTGTTGATAATAAAAATGTTATAAAATTTTGCTACAAGTTATGTAAATATGAATTAAGTAATGTGAATTGGTCAATGTTAGTGTTTAGTGTTTTATAATGTACAATGTTCTATTATGTTTTATTATGTTGATGATAGTGTGTGGCTAGGAGGCTACTGTAAGGGTAGTGACCATGATAACATTAAAATTTGTGTTATAGTAACCAGTTTCTAGAAAAAAGTGATTCTGTGGAAAAGGGTTTGAAATTAAAGTAAAGAAATTAACAAAGAAATTTAGATAGTATTGCAGTACTGCCATGATAGATAAATATAATGAAGTTATTTGAAATAAATGAATGAAAATAATAGTTGTTGTTTGAAAGTTAAAAGTTGTTTGTGTTAGTATAAGAATATAAATTTCATGATGAGAGAGGTAATTTGATGTTGACTAAAGTCAGAGAACTTGATAAGAATATATAGGAGTGTCGAAAAGGAGAAGGCTGATCTGTCCTAAATCTTGTTATAATTTTGAGTTATTTGGTAGTTTATAAATAAATGAAACCAACGCCTCAAATCACAAACCAATGCATCTAAGAGGAAACATATCAGTTGCGGATATGTAAATGAATGAGACCACTATTTTAAAATTTTGTATTGAATGTTTCAGAGTTTTTATGGTGTTGTGACCGCGATCCTGAGCTGGCCGGAGCGTCAGAACAGGAGCGTGCAGTGCCTCATGGCCTTATGGTGTAGGGATCTCTCAGGAGAAGTCCAGTAAGGTCAGACGGGTACGATCGACACTATGGAACCAAGGGTAAGTGATTGAGATTTTTTTATTTTATTAACATTACAGGGGGTTGTGGCACATATCTGAACTGATCCTTTTAGAGGAGTATGAATGAGTCAATGAAAGTTTTTGTGTCTCGACACAAAACCTTTCATTGAGGGGGTTTTGTAACAGTACAAAATTGTCTGTATCGGAATAATGGGATGTAAGGGTAATTTTATTATGAATTTTATGGTAATCATCAAGTTAAGTTAGACAAGGTTAGTTTTGGCCCAAGTCCCAATAAATATGTAAATTCGCCGGTGGAGAGACGATCCAAGGTCAGAGGCGTACGAGCAAATTGAACCCACGAAAATGGCAGTGTTGGCGCTAAAACACGGACAATACTGACTTTCCATTGGTCTACGATAATAAATCGTCACCAAATCAATGACGAGTTAAAAAACAATTACGTATTAACCAAAACAGTGGTTAGAGAACAATAGACAATGACGTCAGATGCACGACCACTTACATAACAATTGCGTCTGAATCGCCCCCAGTCGTCAGTAACAACTCAAAGAGAGCACATGCTCAAACAGTGTAGTGGGCAGTTTTTGCCATAAAAATGAAAGAATTGTTTAAAAAATGTAATGATCAACAATAATGTAGCATCAGTGGACAACCAATGTAAAAGTTTAGTAAATTCAGTGCACAAAAAAAAAAAAAAGGACAAAGAGAGATTCGGCCGAACATCTGCCAGCCAACATGGGAGTCTTCTGAGGAGGCTACGCCGCATCAATTTCAGGAAAGCCCTTTCAAAATTACTTTCTAAATTTCAAACATGAGCTCTAAATCTATAAAATAAAATGTATTCAGTATCAGAAAAATGAATGTTGTGTGTGATAGTGTGAACGTGAGAGTTGGCCAACCTTAAGTAAATATATCTGAGGCGTTGGTTCGTGATCAAGTTTAGAGTAACTATTAACAGAAAGAAAATTTAAAAACATTCCTCTTGAAGTTTTAACTGCAGTAAATGAATTTGATAAAAGCCTTAATTTCAAAGAAAACGGCTAGGTAACCATGAAAGCATGGCTAGAAAACGGAAGTCATGAAGCCGCCATTTTGCATTTTATCAAGTATTAATTGACTCTAATTGTTTGTAATCGTAAACAGTAATAACTAAATAAAATCTAATTTGTTATCCTCATGTTGTGTGAATGGTTATTTCAGTACCCGAATACCTCTGTCTTGTCTTGCTTAACGCAATTCTGGACCAAAAGCCTAATGCAAGTAAATGAGCAAAACACGTGTTACTCCGGTGATAAGATTTATTATTCAAATTATACAATATTAAGTATCATACATTCAGTACTAATAATTGTATAAATAATACACAAAAAGGTGTAAGTTAACAGCCTTACTTTTTAAAGTATCAACATCTAGTTTTTTAATTTGATCCCCACACAAGAAACTAAACTTGTCAGCAATCATTTTCAGTGCATCATACCTGTTGGTTAGCTCACTAATAATTCTATCACAAATTTGAAATGGTGATTTTTTTAACAGTTCTTGTGCCGTGAGATTTGATGCATCATCTTCACATGTTTCCCTGGCATTTTCTTTTTTTTCCTCTTCCTTGTTTCTTTGTATTCTGGTTTATGCCAATATTACTTGATAAGAATTTTGCCTCATCAATTGCCTCTGAAACAGTTAACTCCCTAGTCGAAGATAATAAATTTAGAAGACCATGTATGATTTTTGCAGCCTTGTCTACTGTTGCATCTTCTCTTTGTACAAACTTGTTAACTCGATCAATTTTCTTGAGAATTGTATACCAAAAACATGTCATGACAACGCATTCGAAATTTTTCAAATTGCAGATTAGAGATTTGGCTTCAGATCTTGTTTCTGGAGATGAGAATTCATGAGTGTTCAGTTCTTCAAGAGCATACAGCACTTTGTCCATATGTTTATATATAACCTCCACGGATTCAAGCCTTGCTGACCATCTTGTTTTGCTTTCTGATTTTAAACTAAGAGGTACATGTTTTTTTAATACTTCCCACCTTGATGTTGAACCATAAAAGTAGTTGTAAAGACTGTTTACAATACCAAAATATGATTGGGCTTCAACACATGCCTCTGCGGAATGGACTCCAACTAAATTTAAGGAGTGGGCTGAGCATGGATTGTATTTCCCAGCCATGTTTGCTCCATTGTCATATGACTGGCCTCTGCAATATTTCAAATCTAGACCATCTTGTTTGAGCTTTTCAGTGATACTTTCAAAAAGACCCTCACCTGTCTTTTCACTCACAGTGAAAAAAATCCAAAAAACTTTCACAAATCTCAGGCCCTTCCTCATTAAACTTAATGTATCGAATAACTTCAGTCATCTGTTCATTTTTGCTCACATCAGGAGTACAGTCGAAAATCAAAGAAAAATATTTAGCTGCTTTAATGTCTTTAATAATGTCTTCCCTAATTTGATGTGCAATGAGATCAAGAAACTCGTCTTGTACTTTGTGGGAAAAATAACTGAGCTGCCCTTTCTTGTGGCGATCAATATGTTGGCGCAAGTTTTCGTTGTAGTGGGAAATTAAATCTATAGTGTTGAGAAACTTGCCACTATCTGGATCTGCAAAGTTACACGTTTCATTCGTCCCCTAAACGAACTACCCTGTTTTGCCAAAATTAAGATAGCATCTACTATACAGCGTAGCACTTCCCTCCAATGGGATTCCTCTTTTTTTATTTGATCTTGCAATTCCCTGTCGATCCCTCCTTTACCAAGGGAAGCTTCTAAGGCCTTCCATGAAACAAACGACATCGTATGACTCTGTGAGTTTTCATGTTCTGGTAACTTTTCATTAAGTTTTCTCCAATTTATGAAGCTCTCCTTTCTTGCTAAGTAAGACCGTTTAGATTCATGGCCTGTGATCAAGTGGGAAAAAAGCCTACATGGAACACAATACAAGGCATTCATTGTCTCGCTGTAAGCCAAATAAGATCTTTTAACCTTTGAACCATTTTTCAAAATTTTAAAGAACCAATCCTTTGTAAGATTTCGGCCCTCCCTACAACTTTGACTCAAGTGAGGATCATGATATTCTTTTTCATACCTATTTTGTGTTATGTAACATCTTTGATTATCACTAAGTCTAGCTGGCCAAGTTCCAGGATCATTAAAATTGAAATTATACTCACATTCAGTTTCCTCATTATTAGGCCTTTTCCACTTTACACCAGGTAATGTTTCTTGAAGTGACATTGAAGTGTCAGTAGCATGGGACGTACTTGGTTTTTCACAAAGTAAGTCATTTTTATTCTTTTCCTCTGCACAAAATTCCATGAAGTCTTCTTCTCTAACACTGCTCTCATCCTCTTCCAAAGATTCCTCTTGAATGGATGGCTGATCGCTCGTGGCTTCGTCTGCAAGCAACAAACATAATTGTATACATGACTGAATCATTACAATGTTAAGTATTAGTCCAGACTTATTTTTAAAATTCAAGTATGTAACTATAAATAAACACTAAGTTAATAAAGCTTAAGTTTTATGAAAGGTTTATAAGGAGAAAAAAGTTAATGCTTAATAAGCATATAAGATTTTTTTTTATTTTTACTTTAATTAGCAAGACAACCAGCATCAGTAGCCTACTTATAAAGTGTTCCATCATGAAATAAATAATTAGGCGAAATAAATAGTTGTGAAATTAAAACATTATTTTATTTACAAAGGTATTGTCAAGCCAACATTGCATAGCTAATAAATTAATAGCAACATGGAAAGTTAACAGGCCTAGATTTAAACTCTATTTTGTGATACTTTGCCTCTACAAAATTTTTAATTACTTTTCCATCAAAATTTATTCTTTTTGGAACTGAGTTATCATTGAATTGATAATAATAGGCTCCATAAATTACGCAATGACGGGCGAGGAAGGTTACTGCCGCGGAATGGATGGGTGTTGGCGGAGGAGGTGGCGAGGGGCAGGGTGAGTCAGTAAGTCACGTGTACAGGGAGTGAGGAGTATGTCGCCGACTGCCGCCCGCTGCACGCATCGGCTATCACTCAATTCGCGTCCGCTTTCCTTCCGTTCAATGTTTGTATTGAGACAAAGAAAAATAACACATTAAGAACAACTGATAGCCTATTAGAAAGTAAAAACAAAAAACAAAACTGTTTAGTTTTTAAGCAGCTATTATGTCTCTTTTTAATATAAATATTGTTCTCAACAAATAATAACAAATTTTTATTTACCTTTTTCTTGTTCTTGGATATTTTGCAACCATGATGACATCAAACTTGACGACTTCTCTGCCTCTTGTTGTCTTGCTTTCGCTTTCTTTCTGTTGAAAGCTCCTGACGCCTTTTTTGACATATTGATATAGTTTTATTTTTTATAAATACAAACAAACAAGATAGTCACTGTTAGAATATTCAGTCAGTCACTGAAGGTAACCCAACCTCAGCAGACTCATTGCTGACTGAGGCGAGACTGGCGACTGACAGTCAATCAAAACACACAGAGTTGCCAACAGCAACTCATACTGCGAGAATATCCCCACCCTGTTTAAGTATTTCTTACTATATTTAGGTCAATGTGGCTATGGACAAATGTAGCTTATTGGGAATTTGCACTAAAAATTTATAATTTATTGTTTCTGGAACAATATTGAGTAATTTAAACTTGACACTAAAACTTATATTTTTGGTTATGAAGCAGTTACTAATTTTTATAAATAAATTATTTTTTGGTGCCCCATCATTTGGCGCTCCCCAAAACCTGGTGCCTGGGGCGTGTGCCTCCCTTGCCCCCCCCCCGTGGATCCGGCCCTGCCATACACTTTCCACCCGATAAAATTGATTTTGCCTTTCTTGGAGGCGGTGAATCACTATGCATCCATTGTTTCGACTGTCGTTTTGTTTCTGGAGTGAAGTAATGTACCCAAGTTTCATCAGTTGTTACAAATCTATGAATAAAATCTTTCAGATTTTTCTTAAAACAGTCAAAACATTCCTGAGAAGCTTGCATTCGAATGCGTTTTTGGTTAGTTGTCAACAAACGCGGCACCCATTGTTATCTGCTCCTTTACTTACAATAATAAATATTATGTATTCATGGTTACTTACTGTTTGAACTAGGTTAACTATTCTTTGTTGATATATTAGTTCAGGCGCCATGTTGGTGTTGCCAACTTTACGTATTTGATATTATTCGGGTCCAAGGTTCTTATAAGCGAGGCTGAGACTGAACGGTTACCAGAAATAACGTACACTAACAGCATTTGTGGTAAAATAAACGGTTGTTTTTTATTATTTCATATTTGCATAATTTGTCTTCTAAAACATCAAAATGGCTACTGGCATATTACATAAAACAAAATGGCGTTCCTTCTTCCGCCTCTCTATACAATTAATAATCCCTTTTAGTTACCCTAGATATTTAATTTTATTTCCCCAAAAGACTTTAAAATAAACTGCAGTCTACTAAATTGATCATTGAAATTTTAATATGAATTTTATAAACAATTAAATAAAGAACACAAACCAACGCCTCATGGCGTCTCGCCAGTTTAATATTCGGCCTTACATTTACTCAGACACACACACACACTCATTCGTTTTTCTTTAAAGTAGAGACAATTTGGATTGAATTAATTTTTTCATGTTGAACTCAAAAAAACTTATTGTGATTAGTAAAGGGATTAGTGCACTTTCCTGTTTCTGGTGTGGCGTAGTCCTTTGGGAACCTCCTCTTCACCGGCCTGTGTTTTCTGTTGTTTTACCGCATACTGTTGATAGTTCTGTTGGCTATTACACTGAATTTACACTCTGTTTTCTACATTTTTATCACTAATTGAAAATATTGTTACTTTTTCCTATAATTTGTAATTTGGCTGGTATTAGTTGCCGGACGACCTTTTACCAGGTGCAGTCGCCTCGGCTGTAGTATGAAGACTGGGGGGGGATGCAATGTACATTTTTCGTATGTGTGAGTGCATCACGTCATTGTTCTTTTGTTTCGAACGTTTAACGCCCTGTTTCATGTCATTGTTGTTGCGCCATGCGTATATTTTTTAATGACGTCCAGTCTTGTGGACCAATGAAAATTGACATTAAAGTCTTTCTTCACTTACACCGCCATTGTATATGTTCGGCTTCACACGTCTGCTCCTGACCTTGGAATCGTTTCGCTCTGCTGAAATCTGCGTCGTTGTCTTTTTACAAAGGGAAATCGTCCTACCCATGTATGTGTGTGTAAAACAATAAAATACAATAATTTGCTACCACTCATACCATAATTCCGACATCAGGATTTTCGTACTGTCACAAAACCCCCTCAATGAAAGGTTTTATGTCGAAACATAAAAACTTTCATTGACTCATTCACACTTTTCTAAAAGGATCAGTTCAGATATGTCGCCACAACCCCTGTAATGTTAATATAAAAGAAATACAATCACTTACACTTGGTCCAATGATGATGATCGTACCATCTGACCTTACTGGACTTCTCAGGAGAGATCCCAACACCATAAGGCCATGAGGCACTTAACGCTCCTGTTCTGACACACCGGCCAGCTCAGGACCGCTGTCACAACACCACCAAACTCTGAAACATGCAATACAAATTTTAATATAGTGGCCTTATCTATTCCCATATCCACAACTGATATGTCTCCCCTTAGATGCATTGGTTTGTGTTTTGAGGCATTGGTTTGCTCCATTAATAAATTTTCAAATAACAAAGACAAGATTTAAGACAGAAAAAACCCTCTCCATTTTTCAAACATTCCTGCATTTATAAAAAACTCTCTGACTCCAGTCAACCATAATTACTCTCTTTACCACATGAAAATATATTCTTATCCTAAGCATAAAACAAATTCCAATTTTCTAACCAACAACCACTAACTCTACTATTTTACTTCATAATATATTGAAACATACACCTATTATGGCAAACACCTTCAAAACTCTTTATATTTTGTTTACTCAACTTTCATTACACTTATCTTTCTTTACAACAGAATCATCATTGCAGACTTACCGACCAACACCAATATCTCTATCATTTCTTTAAAGTTTAATATTGTATTATCGTTACTACCCTTGTAGTAACCGCCCAGCCACACACACTATTGTACCATCAACATAATAAAACATTGTACATCATAAAACATTAAACACTAACATTGAACAATTCACATGTAAATAACTTGTATAAAATGTGATAACACATTATTATTTTTATCAACTCTCTATTCAACTTTTATTATTTAACATTCATTAGATTATACACAAAAAAATTTCAAATTTATTATTCACCTTTCAGTTACATTACCTTTCTACTATGAATTTTCTTTTTCTCTAACCTTTCCTCAATCCTTATCTAGTTTGGGTGACTCTCTGTTATTCACTATTCTCTATCTTATTTTGGCATTTGTCTATCTAACCTTACTACCCCTCTTTTTTTTTCTACTAACCGCTTCTAACCATTAACGTATTATGACACCAATATCTCTATAATAACCCCCTTCACTAATCCCATTTAAATCCTCTGGCACCGCTCATCTTTGTACAAGGATGTGTGTTCCCTACCTGGCCATATCCATCCCTAACCATTTGCCCTCCACCAAATATCGGCAAACACTCTAACCCAAAATTGCTCCACCTGCCACAACGCTGCACGCTGGTCCCTTGCCACGTTGCACGCTGATCACTCCCTACACCGGATCCTTACTACAAAATATCATCATCATCAAATATAATTACCATTCACATTACTCACCTCTCTACATATAATCACTAACTACTGTGTCCCTAAAATATCTAACACCTCTTTGTATATTATCTGTCTTCTCAACATTCTTATTTTCACTAACTTCCATTAACTCTGTTTAACTAACTCCAATGCCCTTATTTATCATTATTACCCAAATTCTTTTACAACATTTCACCTTAATATACCACTAGAAAATTCATCACTTACCTACTAACAACAATACATCTCCATATCCAAATATATTACCTACTTCATTTATTAACCATTAGACTCTGAATTCCATAATTATTTAAAATCATTCTCATAATTAATTATTCTTGAATATTTAAAATTCTATAGTACATGGTTTACATAAAAAAATACATAAAATACACAACAGCAAAAATACACAAATACATTGACATTAATATACACAAAAATATACAATCCACATTATCATCTTATCATTTACCAAAAATCAGTTTATAAGCAGTCCATTTCAAAACACTGTCCACATAATTAAATGTTCATAAACACAATAAAATATTTACCCTCCATCGTCAAACAATAGTCGAATCGTATATCTACATACATTGCTTAATATTGACTCTCTTATACTAACATCATAAATACATATACCATTCAACTTTTTATCATTATCCTCAAACTCATATAATTCATGATCGGGTATGGTTCTGTCACCTTCAGTATAATCAGTCATAATTAGGTAATTTATAAAGTCATTCTTTCCCTTATCTCCTACTACTTCAGTTTCATTACAAGGCAAGTATTTACTATATTTATCAATCATCTCTACACCTAACCTTTCCATAAATTCTTCATAGTCTCTACTTATCTTAAAAATCTCAACCTCTTTCTTTCTCTCAATATAGCTCTCACTATCACACCGTCTCTCTCTCTTAAAACATCTCTCTCTTTCTACATTTGCAGGGGACCCTAATTCACAACTATTGCACCACCTGTGAAGTGCACTAATAAAACCAAGGACAACTTTATTTGTAGACCATATGTCTCCCAAATATACATCGAAGGCACTCTCGTCCTTCCTCAACACATGTACATCACCCCCTACTTAATCATTAAGGGAAAAATTTACCCCCTGCAACTCTTTTACAATTATACTCTCTTTACGCACTCTCTTTAACCCTTCAAAACACACTATCATTCCATTATTATCATATTCTATTCCCCATAAAATTTCATTATCACTACCCCTGTTTACATAATCATTTTCTAATATCATACTTTTATTTATTTTGTCATAATTTTTTCCCCCACATACCTTGTCTTTGTTTATATCTAACTTGTCTACTCCCCTCTTATTTTCTAATTCTATCTCATTTAACCTTTCGTCAAAATTACAACTTTGTTTTTTAATTTCTTTTTTGATATCATTAAATTGTTCATCAAACTGGTTTAATTTATTATTAAAATTATCTAATTTTGTATCGAACTTAATGCTCTGCTCTTTTAACTCATTATTCTGTATCTTCATCAACTGAAAAAGGTCTTCTAATGACACTTTATTACTTATAATGGGTGTTGAATTAGCTTGTGGTTCATTTAATAACAGCGACTCTTTTGCTGTATTATTTATACTAATGCTTTCATTATCTGCCATTTTGGAGTTCTAAATATATATTTGAAACATTACTGTATACTCTACATAACATAACCTACTCTCTCACTTATCATATCACACCTTGATCCAATAACCGTTCTGTCTCTTTTGCCGGCTTATTTATATAAACTTTATTTATATATTGTCCCTAGTTCGGGAGCCATTGTTATCTGCTCTTTTACTTACAATAATAAATATTATGTATTCATGGTTACTTACCGTTTGAACTAGGTTAACTATTCTTTGTTGACATATTAGTTCAGGCGCCATGTTGGTGTTGCCAACTTTACGTATTTGATATTATTCGGGTCCAAGGTTCTTATAAGCGAGGCTGAGACTGAACGGTTACCAGAAATAACGTACACTAACAGCATTTGTGGTAAAATAAACGGTTGTTTTTTATTATTTCATATTTACATAATTTGTCTTCTAAAACATCAAAATGGCTACTGGCATATTACATAAAACAAAATGGCGTTCCTCCTTCCGCCTCTCTATACAATTAATAATTCCTTTTAGTTACCCTAGATATTTAATTTTATTTCCCCAAAAGACTTTAAAATAAACTGCAGTCTACTAAATTGATCATTGAAATTTTAATATGACTTTTATAAACAATTAAATAAAGAACACAAACCAACGCCTCATGGCGTCTCGCCAGTTTAATATTCGGCCTTACATTTACTCAGACACACACACACTCATTCGTTTTTCTTTAAAGTAGAGACAATTTGGATTGAATTAATTTTTTCATGTTGAGCTCAAAAAAAACTTATTGTGATTAGTAAAGGGATTAGTGCACTTTCCTGTTTCTGGTGTGGCGTAGTCCTTTGGGAACCTCCTCTTCGCCGGCCTGTGTTTTCTGTTGTTTTACCGCATACTGTTGATAGTTCTGTTGGCTATTACACTGAATTTACACTCTGTTTTCTACATTTTTATCACTAATTGAAAATATTGTTACTTTTTCCTGTAATTTGTAATTTGGCTGGTATTACTTGCCGGACGACCTTTTACCAGGTGCTGTCGCCTCGGCTGTAGTATGAAGACTGGGGGGGATGGAATATACATTTTTCGTATGTGTGAGTGCATCACGTCATTGTTCTTTTGTTTCGAACGGTTAACGCCCTGTTTCATGTCATTGTTGTTGTGTCATGCTTATATTTTTTAATGACGTCCAGTCTTGTGGACCAATGAAAATTGATATTAAAGTCTTTCTTCACTTACACCGCCATTGTATATGTTCGGCTTCACACGTCTGCTCCTGACCTTGGAATCGTTTCACTCTGCTGATATCTGCGTCGTTGTCTTTTTACAAAGGCAAATCGTCCTACCCATGTATGTGTGTGTAAAACAATAAAATACAATAATTTGCTACCACTCATACCGTAATTCCGACATCAGGATTTTCGTACTGTCACACCATCTTGCAGACAGCTTTTTCATACATAATTCCTCAGTAAGAATATGATGTACCCATTCATCTGAGATGTCCAGAGTCTTAGCAATTTCAGACACCTGCAAACGGAGATCTTCCAAAACAATATCTTGCAATTTATTGATCATTTCTGGTGTAGTGACACTTTTCGGTCGCCCACTACACGGGTCATCTTCCATGTAACTCTAATTTCTTTCTTTAATTATTTTACTTTAATTATTTATTTACTATTTCACTTGTTAGCATCTTTTTCGTTCAGACGCCATCTTTAAAGTTTGCCAACTATATATAAAAATTGTTACTTACCAGGGTTCTTTTCAGCGAACAGGAGAACAGATTATGGTTATTCGAAATAAAGAAAACTTTACTTGTTTCCCATGAATTAAGTTTTATTCATTAATTAGTTCAGTTCTTATTCTTTCATCACAAACAAATATTCTTTTCCCCTCCCTTACCTGTTATGAATTTAACATTAAACAGTATCTTGGTTATATGATTTTGTAGACCTCATGAACAAATAAAAATTGTATATAAATTCTAAATAACAAAAAAATTAAACGCAAACTTAAATTTACCTACCACAAACCAGCCTTCTTTGTTTAACATACTTCTCACTCACACGCACACACACAGTTACCCCATACCCTTAGAGATCTCATTTTGTTAAAAGATATTAATAACATTGTAATTTTGGTTTAGCCCTTGTTAAAATTTTACTCTACCCCATTGGTTATTTAGCTGATGATTAGTTTTGAAGACGCTGCATTGTTCCACGCACACCACATAGACCATTATTTAAACTTCACTGATTTTACATGTTTTTGAAGAACAATTTAACTGTTAGTTCACTCTGATTAAGGTTTTAATTTTGTACTTCACATTTAAAATTTTGGACATGCGGTATTCACATTTTCGGTGCGGTCGCCCGCGATTTACGTTACTGAACTTCTTATTTATGGTCGGCTGCACAAGGAGCAATTTTATACTGGTGCGAGATGAACTGCACTATTTTCTGAGGTGGTCGTTGTCATGTGACCAAATCTTATTGTTTTATTTTGTATCACTACGCCACTTGCTGAGTTTGGACTGAACACACCTTACATTCCAGCATGACGTATTTGACTGACATAACATCGTATGACCGCTAAGTTACATAATTTGCTTGTCACGTATCTAAAAATAACTGTTCTGCTCGCGTCTGGAGCTGACCTTGACACAAATCCACATGCTTGTTTATTACGTTGTATAATTCATTAACTCTGAATTTGTTTACTTTTCCCCTAATTATTATTTATATTATTTTTTGTTTCCCCAAAATTAATATTACAGCATAAAATGTTATTTTTTATTAAAACATAATATTTTTATATTACCCCAGGTAGGCCTAAAAGTCCCGTTACATCCAAACGTGCACGACCACGTTTAAATTCAGCAGGCCATTTTTTCACTGTAGTAAATGAAGGTCCAGGATCACCCAACACATTCTTCATCTCATTAAAAATTTCTGTTGGCATTAAACCTTTCTTAACAAAAAATTTGATCACTGCATGATGTTCAGTTTTCTCCATTTTTAGTGTTGCTGTGAGATAACCTTATTTATACAGCTGTTTCTCTGCAACAATGACTTGACACTTCACAGCTGTTCGTGGGGGAAAACATGGCGATACGATGCAGTAAAAAACAGAAACACCACACATTCGTTTCTATGGTAGGCTGCGAACTTTTCAAATCGTCCTTGTATTCGTGTAAACAATTTTGTAATGTGGAGCTGAGTGTAACATTTTGCTTTAGATGGGAACCCATACGTCATATGTCATAGGTTGTACACACTCTCAAAAATTAGTAACACCAGGGATTTGCGTTCATGATGTGGTTTCTTTAATGAGGCTGTCTTCAGTTATAGGTTTTATTAGAATAAAACTATAATTTGTCCCACATATGCCATTCACAGTTTGGTTTTCTGTTGATTCACATTGCAACAGTGGCTGGTCATAACACTGAACTTGTATTAGTGTTAAACAGTGTAGTAGGGTTCCAATTCTACCACAAGTAGGTTGGATTCTGGTTATGGTTGAAAAGCTAGGAAATGTCTGTTGAATTAGGTGTTCGTCTTTGATGGTGTATGAATGAGTATATTTATTATCAGTGTATATTTGTTCAACTGAATTAAAAATAAGTACAGTCTACTTATAACTAGTCGCTGGTGGTATCATTTGTATGTACAGGGTGATTAGTTTAAAAGCAGCCTGTCTCATTTATGTTGGCACACATTTGTTTAAGCATTATGGAACTGGTCATAATTAGACCTGGGTAACCTGTATTAGTCTGTCTTATGATTGTGGTGAAATAAGTCATTTGTGTAGTTGAAAGATTTTTCCCATATAAATTACCAAATTCTCTGTAACAAAGATTTGCTATAGTTAAAGGTTATGCGCATACAGGATTCATCAAAGAAACTTATGAAATTTTTTCTGAAAAAGAACAGTGGAAGCTTTTGCCGATATTCAGCAATGAATAATTTAAAGCCTGAAAAGTCTGTTATAAAATAATTGCAACAGAGCGTATGGATACTGAATTGTATGAATTTGGAACTATATTGTGTAACATGTGTACATAAATAGAGGAGTAGTATGATGAGAAAGTAGTGTATGTTGTTCTGTTTCTGGAAATTGTATAAGATGTATATTTTTGATGAGACCTTAATTCGTTAAGTGCACATCAGAATCTTTGACATGGCTTGTATGCACATTTAACCGACGTTGAATGAAAGGACTGTTTCTTTTAGCTAGATGGTCCCACATGGTGTCCATAGGGCTTTTCCAGTGGAATGTAAGGATTTGTGCCATCACATTAACCCAATTTGTCTTCGTGTGACTTTGACTTCAGGACGTTCTTAAAAGGGTCTACAGTTGAATCTCAGTAACTCGATATCTTGATTTTTTTTCACTTCCGTTTACTTTAGCCTTACAACTCCATGTTATTTTATCCTTATAACCCAAATATGTTTTGAAAGAAACCTTGATAACTCAACTTTTAGTCACTGAAAATCATGCCTCACGCCACTGAACCTCTGTAAACTCAAAGTAAGGTATGTGCAGACCTCTGCAACTCGAAGTTCTATTGATAAGCCTTAATACCCCAAATTGGTCTTGTTAATCTCTGTAAGTCAAGGGTAGCGTGTTTCTACAGTAGAAAAGATGACTCATTTTCCTGTTGAAACATGACCCCCCCCCCAACTATCGTCTCTTTACATATTCATTGACAGATTAAATAGTAGCAGTTAGAATAAATAAGTAAGTATGAATTACAGTATATAATTTTCTACTACAGTATTCAGTTTTAACATATGTTCAGTTTATTTTATCATAAAATTCCATATCCATGTTACAGGATTTGTATTTAACAAGAGTACATTTTGTTCACTGCAGTACTTAGAAGGGCGCAGTTATTTGCATGCTGTCAAAATAACAGCGGCAGTTGTCAGTGACACTATACTGTTTACGCAGACCTCTATAACTCGAATTTTAGTAATCCTGCTCTCGATAGCTCTAACGTCAATATCTAAAAATATTCTTTAACTTGAATTTTTCCCATTTTCCATGAGATTCGAGATATCAGGGTTCTACTGTGGTTACAACACAAACCCACATGCTGTTCAAGCTATATATTGTTTTCATATTGCTTTGTGTGTGCCTCAGCATAATTTATCAAGTATAGACAAGCATAGACGCTCAAGGATGCCACTTACAACATTTGCTGTAAAAGATAAAAGATGTCATTTATATTATTCTGTTAAGTAAATAAAGACACACACAATAAAGGTTTCAGTATAATATTGGTACGACGGTTTCACGGATCGTCATATTGTACAGTGGAAACAAAATACAAACACTAGTGAAGTTACTAATTACCAGCTTTAATTAGTCACAAATAACAATTTGAAATCAACAAGGTACTCTCGTACAGTAATTCTAGTTAGGTGTGTCCACAGTCAATAATAATGTCAATTATTAGAGTTCCGCAAAAATTATAACACAATCACATTCCACTAATCAGCAACAATCACTTCATCCACACTCTACAGTATCGACAGGTGTAACTAACTAACCAACTAAACAAGTCGCTGGTGCTTATATAGTCTCTCAGGGGTGTCAGAATAATTTTCAATTCTTTTGGCGGCATGCCGGCATAATGTGTGTAGCTACAATTGCTCAAACAGTCTAGAGGCTAATTGACTGCCTAGCCTTGACTGAGACACTGCACCTGCTCGGCTAGCCAAGAATAGTGTAGAATGACGCTATTGACTTTTCGAGAGCATTACATAAATTGTTGTAGCAATATACAGTGGAATTCACGAATAACGAACTTGCTTATAATGCGAACTCGGATGTAACGAGCAAAAGTACGAGATTTGTTTGGTTTTGTATCTTAGTAGTGATAATTAAACACACTTTCAACAAGTAGGAATGGATTAGAGACTTGGTTATAATGAGCATTTTATCGCAGGCACGTCATGTGTTAAGGTCTAACAACAGTTCCTTACAATAGAGTAATGTTATTGTTACTGCATTAGCAGTTACTGTTATACAATGAGTTTTTCTGTTTACAAAATTTCAAGTAAGGACTCTATCCAAACAGCAACGATTATTCATCTAAACTGCTTAGACAGGTCACTGGAATTAATAGGCTGTTAATGGTACAACACGTGTGTGAGTAAATAGTCGTCTGTGTTTGTGCGTGCAGAATATAATTTTGTCGATTCCATTTAGAACAAAAAGACAAATAAATTAGAGTGAATTTTCTTGTAATGTAAAAATAAATATTGTAATGTGGCATGGAAAGTTTTGCGTTTTTTGCTGATTTTTGGTAAGTTTTTACTACACAGTTACTTTTACTATATTTCGCGAATGTACTGTACGCTAACATTCAGCAAAGAATGTTAATGTCTAAAAAATGTTTACAGTCTGAATTTCACTTTAAGCATAGAATGTAAAATATGTCAAAATTTTTTTGTGGAAAGCCTCTTCTATAGTAGACTTATTTTGTTCTATGTTCGATAATCACGGTGTAGAAATTTAGGCTTGTTGGTCGACAACTCAGTAGTAGCGAGAATGTTTATCCGGTCCCTTGAATCTCATTATCAGCAAGTTCCACTGTATTTAGTTTTCTCTCAGTGCTTATGGACATAACTGGAGGCAGTCTACTTTGAAATGAATCACCCTGTACAGTAAAAAAAACTTTAAATTTAATGTAGTAAATTAAAAATTAATTGTGGTCTTAGTAATTTAAAATTATTTCCTCAGTTTAATTTTGAATTGTTTTTCAATTGATACCTATTATCCTATTTGGTAGTACATTTTCATTAATAGTAGTAATCTAAAGATACACCGTCTCTGCTACAAAAAAAAAAAATACTGTTTTATAAACCACAGAGGAAAAGTTTGCCAAAACAGTGGGCAGATTGAGCACATAACTGAAGGTACTTTATGTATAGTGTCCAGTGTACTGTACAGTATTTTATGGTGTATGATTTGGTGAACTGCATTATAAATAATTTGTAGTATCAATTTATATAATTATGTGGTATTATAGACATGTACGAGGGTAAATCGAAAAGTAAGTTACACCCTAGCCGCGTTCCTGTACTAAAAGGGGTTAAAAAATTTCCCTTGGTGGTAACACTGTCCATATTGTTGTCTCCCCACTCCCCAAGCAGCAGCGCTGTAGCTGGTTTAGTATGCGAGTAGTCACCATGTGAGTATGGCGCGTCGTATAGAGGTGTCGTCCAACGTTGAAGTGCGCTCCGTCGTCCGATTTTTGTGGGCAAAACATTATAATCGGAGTGAAATTCATCGGCAAATTGTCGAGGTTTATGGTGAGAATGCGATGTCTCGGCCCATGATCGCAAAATGGTGCCAGATGTTCGAAGATGGAAGAACGAACGTGACCGACGGTGCGCGCGTCGGGCGGCCATCAACTGTGAACACTAGCGTAGTGACAACGCGAGGCGCGTGAATGAAATCATTCTTGCCAACCGCCGCGGTAAAATTAAAGAGATTGCAAGTGAACTGAACATCGCCTACGGTAGTGCATCTGTGCTTATTCACGATCAGCTGGGTCATCGTAAGGTGTGCGCGCGCTGGGTGCCGTGCGTGTTAAGCGACACGCACAAAATCAACGTTTTGAGGCTGTGCTGTCATTTCTCCAGCGTTATTCGATGGATGGTCCACAGTTTTTGAGCAGAATCATCACAGGAGATGAGAGCTGGGTGCACCATTACACTCCCGAGACAAAACTTACATCAAACGAATGGAGACACAAGAATTCGCCACAGCCAAAAAAAGCCAAAACAATTCCAGCGGTTCGAAAGGTTATTATTCGATTCCGAAGGCGTTGTGTACAGTGAGTTTACGCCCCGAGGAACAACAATCAATGCCGCATCGTACTGTGATACGTTAAAAAAGTTACGAAAAGCGATTAAAGATCGAAGGCCTGGAAGATTGAGTGATGGAGTTGTTTTTCTTCAAGACAACGCTACCCCCCATATTGCTGGTGTGATGCAAGAGTTGCTGCGAAAATTCAAGTGGGAAGTGTGGCGCCATCCCCCTTACAGCCCCAACCTGGCACCCTGCAACTATCACCTTTTTGGTCCTCTTAAACAAGACCTGGGGGGCCAGCGCTACAGACGATGAAGTGCAAGAAGCAGTCTCAAAGTGGTTAAAACAAATTGGACAAAATTTTTACGAACGTGGAATTGAGAAACTGGTCACACGATATGAAAAGTGTTTGGAAAAACTTGGCGGTTATGTCGGAAAATAGATAAATGTTCCTACTTATTTGTTCAATAAACAAAATTTTTTTTAATGTATGTATTTTTTTTATAGATGGGGGGTGTAACTTACTTTTCGATTTGCCCTCATATAACAAATATCATAAACATTATTAATAATATTATCAACAAATTCTGCCAACCAAAAATTGGGTACCGTATGTGATAAAAAATTAGCACAGTTTATGCCCTAAAAAGAAAAAAAATAATTCTGAACTCACACAACAAAACATCTGTTACAAGTATTTCTACACTGTAAGCTTTACTATAATTGTATAAAGTGTATTGGTCATCTCTAAAATGCTTTTTTAATTACAGAAATATAAGTATACTGTCTTCAGTTGGTGGTACTCTGTTTCACTTGTGTTTTTAATTTCATTTCCAGAAATTACAAATACTACTGTTGGGTCCATTAGCAGAGTTATCATCAGTTCCTCATGGTGATGTTCGTCAAAGACAGTTGGAATGTGTTCTCCAGGTATTGCATGGGTCTGGAGAGACTTTATCTCATGGGTGGCCACTTGTTTTGACCATCATAGGGGCTGTTTCAGATCAGCATGGGTCAGTAGAGTCTTCTCAGTATTTTTCAACCATTTACTAATCTACTTGTAGAATTTTAATGTTAAACGTAATAGTGATATTAGTAAATCAAAATGCGTTTTAAGTCTTACAATAATATAAATGTGTAACATTAGAGGTTTATTCGGCAGCATGTAACGGTCTTGACCTTTTACCATTTATACAAAATAATACAATAATATTATTACTACTAAAACTCACTGCTGCCAGAATTTTACTTACCGTCATAATCCCGTTAAACTTACCTTATTAAACTGCCCAGGTCGCCACGATATTTTATGGTTTAATATCGAAACCTTTAGACTCTTGCCCTTACAAAATTAAAATAATCCCGATATCTGACCACCCTTAAACTCAGAAAATCCCACAGAACGTTAGACGAGGTTTTCAGCACAGAATAGGAAATGGTTATGGCGTAATAACTTACTCTAATACATGTTTTATATTAAACCAAATCTGAATTTATTTTAAGTCAAATAGTTATTGTATCAAATACAATTTACGGGACACCAAATTGTCCAATGAAGCTTGATAATACAGACCTTATGAAAATTAACAATCTTCGGACACAAATTATACTATAGCCAACCAGTCTTTGACCATTTTCCCCTTTTTTACTTTTAAACACTCTCTGTCTGTCTGTCTCTCTCTCTCTCTCTCTCTCTCTCTCTCTCTCTCTCTCTCTCTCTCTCTCTCTCTCTCTCTCTCTCTCTCTCTCTCTCTCTCTCTCTCTCTCTCTCTCTCTCTCTTTAATTACCCCACTATTTGAGATCTCATTATTTATTTGTGTACACTTTATAAAAAAATAAATGATGGATTATTATTAGATGGACTGTTTTCACTGCTGCTTATCTACACTTGGTCACATACTGCAATTACGTCTTTTTACTCCGACACCAAAGTTTGTTTTTAAAACTTTTCGTTTAACCGGCACTGTAGTTTGTTTACTGTTGTATGCGCACTTTACTAGATAGGCCGATTATAGTACTTTCGGCCTGTCTTGCACCCGAGGCCACCGTTAACTTATGACCGCTCCGGTTGAAGACTGCTGTTCCACTCTGGTGTTAGTTAACGAACTATTCTGTGCTGCTGTCTAATGCAAACTGTGTGAAGAAGTGTTCTTACTGTGATTTGCACACAAAGACTGAGCTGGCAGGCTGTTGCGTAATACGTCTGGCTGGGCAGACTCAGACATTAAACATAAATAGTCTGCAATAACAAATGGGGCACCCCACAGGTGAATACTGACTGCTTTCAAATTAAAACAGATTTACATTATTGTTTTTTAACATACAATTCTGTACCGTTACAATACCCCCCCCCCCAATGAGAGGTTGCCTAAAACCTAAGAGGACCAGTGATGATATGGCGCCGCAACCCCCCTGAGTTCTTTACTGAAATCATGGGTACTTACCCCCCCCCTAGTCCGGTGGCTGTGGCTGCACCCATTCGACCTTACTGGACTTCTCTGCTCGAGATCCCAGCACCATAAAATCAGATAGGCACCCGCCACAGTATCACTTGACTCTGAAACATTCAAGCAAAATTTCAACAAATGGCCTTTCATTATTCCATATCCCACACT
Source organism: Magicicada septendecula (assembly GCA_034769895.1). Taxonomy (NCBI): domain Eukaryota; kingdom Metazoa; phylum Arthropoda; class Insecta; order Hemiptera; family Cicadidae; genus Magicicada; species Magicicada septendecula. Next base: position 318,058,007 of record CM068376.1, on the reverse strand, counting down.
GATTCGTTTCCTCTTAGTCCTACTGATTCATTAACAAAGTACTGGTTGCGTATTTTTAATTTTGGTAATATAAACTTACTATATATTTACATTTATCTACATTAAATACATACAAATCACATGCCAGTTATGTACATTGGTAATTTTCTCCCCTAACAAAACATTATTCCCCGCCAAAAGTACAAGTAGATTACATAGAATACAAATAAATCATAACACTAACATTAAATCACCCTTCTGTTTACCTTTTGTAATCACTTTTACTTTACTTTTCTGTTAAAACTTCAGTTATTATTGCCTTATTATTCAATACACAATTACATAAGCAGGATTCAACATGATAAACATTCCAAATAACCATTACCAGTTTTACACTGAATTACAAACAAAACTTTACCACCTTATTCACTACAAGGCAAAAATAAATTATTCCAATTTTTTTTTTTTTTTTTTTTAGTCTATCTTTTCAATTGACTAATTCAACTTCAGTTATTAAGTCCGTACTCATGCTCCATCACAATGATTTCAACTCATCATCAACATGTTACATTAGTTTCATATAATACAAATGAATCATACTAACATTACTATAGAGATTATTTATACCTGTTTATATCAACAGTTCTATACAAGAATTGTTTTATAAACACTATCTCAGCCCAAACATTCCTGATTACATCACCACTAACACTTCCTTCAATTTTCAGTTTAGACAAATCTTTTAGTGTTGACATATTAATCACTTACTATTTGTTACAATTCAAATCAAAATTAATTTGACTTCATTAATAAAATTCACCTTTTAAATTACTTTAATTCCACCTCCACTCAAAACAATTTAGCTTTAGTTACATTATTTAAAACATTTTTAATTTAAACACAATTCAAAATAAAATTCATTAGTACCTTCTATTAATTATTTAGCAAAATAAAATATTATTATTATTATTATTATTATTATTATTATTATAACATACTACAAACATCTGCTACATAAGCTATAGTCTACATTCCAACAATATAACCTTGACACAATACATTTAACACTAACACATTTATTTACAAATTTTTGTCATATCCAATTATTAGTTACCACACTTCATTACCTAAATCAGCCAAGTAATTATACCATTAACTCAAATAATTAAATGTTCATTCATAATTTATCTAACCCCCGTCGTCAAAAATTAGTCTTATTTTCACAGAACACATTTCATTTTTATTTACATTCATCATACGGCTATTTTTTGTGTTATAACCATAAAAATTTGTTTTTTCCATTGTACCATAATAATAATGCATAGGGTTACCCCCCATTATTACTTTATCATAAGTCATGTCTACATTAGTATTTTTTGTCCAGTCTCCATTGGTATTTATGTACTGTTGTATTGCGCACTTTACTAGATAGGCCGATTATAGTACTTTCGGCCTATCTTGCACCAGAGGCCACCGTTAACTTACGACCACTCTGGTTGAAGACTGCTGTTCCGCTCTGGTGTTAGTTAACGAACTATTCTGTGCTGCTGTCTGATGCAAACTGTGTGAAGAAGTGTTCTTACTGTGATTTACACACAGAGACTGAGCTGGCAGGCTGTTGTGTAATAATTCTGGCTGGGCAGACTCGGAGATTAAACATAAATAGTCTGCAATAACATTGTATGTTACAATGGGACACCCCACAGGTGAATACTGACTGCTTTCAAATTAAAACAGATTTACATTATTGTCTTTAACATACAATTCTGTACCGTTACAGTCAGTCTAGATAAAACTTGTCCATTCTTCAGAAATTAAAATACTCCTACAGCAAATAAAAAACTTTCTGCATCTTTTAATACGTTCCCTGCTGAAGAATATTTAAATAGGTTCCCAAAATGCTGACTTTTTTTTGTATCTGTGTATAATTTTGCTCATTTAATTGACCACTTTAAAGGTGAAAATAACTTTTATTCAAATATTAATAGCATTTTTATGAAGGATGTGTAAGTGTGTCCACACCATATCACATCATTTCCCGATACCATTTGCTGTAGATGCATCTACACATCTAGTTGAGCAACCTTTTGTAGGCATATTGTAACATTTTACATTAATTTAATAAAAAACAACTTCCGATATCTCGTTCTCCAACTTACCTTTTACGTCAAGGCCAAGGTTCTATGGACGAACCTGTGAACTGCAAAAGTAGGTTACTGGGTTTTGTAGCATAATAATTAATAACGCATGTGTATCAAAAGAGACATCTTATTTATTTTTATAAACCCAACATTACTTTCACTCTCTATTCTTTTCATGAATACTTTCAAAAAGATTACAAGTTAAATCACTATTTATTTTTTCTTATTTCTATGAACATGTTTCCAAAAATTATTACAAGTTATATTCTTATTTATATAAATATGTAAAAACGAACCAGTACTTTCATAACATATATAAACACACACTCTCTCACGCTCTTTAAATCCCCTTTAAAACCCCTTTTGAACTGAGCTCTCTAATTTATGGTTCTATTGATCTATTTATGGTTTTACTTGCTTCCTGGCCAGCTAGCTTAGCTAGTAATTGTACTCACTACACGCAGTGCATGCTATCCGTCGACTTCCACCATACTTCTTAAATCACTTTCACTTTTGTTCTGAAAAATAGGTTTAAAAAAAACTGTTTAATATTTTTACTGTTGTCGATTGTTTCAATTACACATTTCACTGTGGTTTTATGTTAGTTAAAAGAACATTTTGTTGGTCGACCTTGACTTTGCTCGCGAGCACTGACTCAATGAACCACGCGGTTCGAAGGATTTTAGTCGACTGAAAAGCATCCAAAATGGCTATCAGACTCGCTACGTTTTCCACTTCGTGGTCTGGTAGAGCGCCTTGCCCGTTTTGCATTCGCTTATTGGCTGGTGAATGTCTTGCGCCTTTCTCGACATCTCGTGAAAGGCAGTAAGGAGACCATGTGCACGAATTTTACGTCGCAAAAGGCGGCACACGCGCTCTCTTACACATTCCAATGTTCTAATTTCCTTTGTACCTGCATGGCACCAAACTGACTACTGGATGTTCACAAAAGTCACACATTTGGTGATCTAAAAGTGTTGCTTAGCATGGTCTGCTGCAGATTGTTCAAGAAAATTATGAAATTAAAACCCTCTACTTTGTTTGTCCCGTTACAATATATGTGTCCCATTTTTATAAAGATAAGTATTTATGTTGCTAATACTTATCTGAAAGGTAAAAAAATTATTTTTAATAGTTTTTAAAACATTTTTTACATGAATTTTCCAATGTTTTTGAAACTATGTTATCTTATAAGTACCCTCCTAATTAGGTATAAAATGTAATTTAAATCGTTCAGGCAGAGCAATTTTACTTCTTCATGTGAAAAATTTGTAAAATTAAGTTGAATGATCTGAAAAATGTGGTAATTACATAATTTCTTCTAAAAAGTCTGAAACAAGGTTTGAACAACATAAGTGTGTGTCAGATGTAAAGAACCTACATATATTTTGTCACCGGACAAAAGGCTTGCCGCATGACAAATGGCGCCAATCGTACACTCTAGTTATTTTGGTGGCCCTAAAAAGGACCTGGTGGCGAGAAGGCTGATGTTGGTCGTGCCATGCTGAGATGTTCGGCGGCTGCGCCCGCTGATCGTGGCATACTGCAGTCCTCCTCTTCTTTCGGCATCGGTCGTAGAGTTGGCTGCCAGCCCAGCGAAATCCATCGCTGGCACGGAACTGGAGGGCGAAGTCGCAAGAACACCGGTTCTATTCTTCGGCCGTTCCTTCCGTTGACTCCGCCTCGATGTCATCCGAGAGAGGAGAGGAGATGAAGTGCGTCCGATGGCATGGCGATGAAGAGTGCTCAAAATTTTCTGCCGGCCCGGGTTTTATGCACTAATCGGGATCGCTGATTGGCTCGCTCCGAGCACGTTGTTGGTCACATCTTGGCTGCTGATCCCTGATTGGCTCGCTGTGTCCGCCGCTGGTACCGGAGAGCAGATGTTCGCATACCGCTGCTGTTACAACTCCCCCGGGTCTTGAATGCTCTCCGGTAGCCAGCCTACTGCTCTTCTCCAGATGTTGTGGAGGTGTCTGTTGGGCGCCATGTTGATTGGTGTGCCGGCTGGTAGCTCGCTGGCGTGGCTGGATCTTGCATCCGCAAGATGATCGTGGGCCCACATTGTGACGGCAGCGGTATGCGAACATCTGCTCTCCGGTACCAGCGGCGGACACAGCGAGCCAATCAGGGATCAGCAGCCGAGACGTGACCAACAACATGCTCGGACCGAGCCAATCAGCGATCCCGGTTAGTGCATAAAACCCGGGCCGGCAGAAAATTTTGAGCACTCTTCATCACCACGCCATCGGACGCACTTCATCTCCTCTCCTCTCTTGGACGACATCGGCGCGGAGTCAGCCGGAAGGAACAGCCGAAGAATAGAACCGGCATTCTTGCGTCTTCGCCCTCCAGTTCCGCTCCAGCGAGGACGTCGCTGGGCTGGCAGCCGACTCTACAACCAATGCCAAAAGAAGAGGAGGACTGCAGTACGCCACGAACAGCGGGCACAGCCGCCGAACATCTCAGCACGGCACGACCAACATCAGCCTTCTTGCCACATGTCCTTTTTAGGGCCACCAAAAACACTAGAGTGTACGATTGGTGCCATTTGTCATGCGGCAAGCCTTTTGTCCGGTGACAATTTATTTTAAGTGAATTTATTAGTTGACAGAAATATATATATATACGTACAGTGAAACCTTGATATAACGCTCTTCTGCGGACCGGCCAAAAAGTGTTTTATATCGAGGTTCGCTTTATATAAAGGTCCCAAGTTTAACTATTTAATTTGCTAAATATAATTATTTCACTACCGACTCGGAACACAAAACTTTTTATGGGTAAAAACGTAAAAGTTTGACCTTATAACCTGAACCGGTTTTCGCTTTTAAAAAGCTTCTTCAGAGGTTCAAAGCGAACCTTTTAAAAGCGAAAACTGGTTCAGGTTATAAGGTAAAACGTTTACGTTTTTACCTACAAAAAGTTTTGTGTTCCGAGTCGGTAGTGAAATAATTATATTTAGTTAAGTAACGGACACGTCATGGACAACGAAATCCAAGAATTTAATTTGCATCGAGGGTCACAAGTTTAACTGTTTAATTTGCCGGGACCGTGAAAAATGAGTGTTACATCAAGGGTCACGTTATATATCACAGGGTCGTTATATCGAGGTTCCACTGTAATTCTATATAATACAGAATGTAAAGTGATTACAGAAGAAAATGTCATAAAACGTACATACAATATTTCAAGAATTCGTTTCTTTAACATATGGTAGGCTTCAAAACATTTGTTGGACACAATGCAGAGAATCCTGGCCATGTACGCGTAGCTAGTGTCTTTTCGTTTTCCTTGTAGTTTGCAGAATCGACATTTCTGATATAATACTGTATTTTGCCATTTGCAGCCTTTTCACAATTTATTGGCATATGGACTACACTGTTACTTGTGGGGTTCACTGTGGGTTGGAACATTTGAGTTTTGGGTGTCCTTTCAGTTGAGTTGAGTAACTTGTTTGATGATGCGAAATGAAAATATAATAGTGGCATTTTGTTGTAGTAGAATATTTACTATAGGACAAATAAGAGTTCAATAAAATGATTTGTAAAAAGTGAAACAATAGTTTTTTTATACCAATGAACTGTTTTGCGTTCACAAGGGTAATATGACAGCATTTTGTCTTTACTTTTAACACCTGACATAAGACAGTTATATTGTATACAAAGGGCAAAGGTTTCCTTTGAATAATACCACATTTCTTTACAAAATTAACCATTTTCTTTTTGTATTGCCTCGAAGTATACTAAAACTTCTTGGTTGCCTCTCCATTTTGCTACCATTACGCTGCTGCTCGAGTACTGGTGTACTGTCTCCCTCCTTTTTGGTTTTGTGCCTTTTCAACAGATGGTGGTTTCTTTCTTGTTCCTTGTAATGTACCTATAGAGTGTTTTCTGCTCAAGTAATTTTTTGGAAAATTTTATGAGTTATAAAAATTCTCTATATACAATGAGTGGCTGACTTTAAGCCTTCCCTTCATTCGTGGAAAACAGCATTTTAAATGACCTTTCCCAGCTAGCTCATCAAGTTTTCCATTGTGTTTCCAAATAAGACCATTTGGTTCACACAGTGTATGTTTTAATACCACACCTGTGGTTCTTTCCTGTGATATATTGGCAAAAGGTGAGGTGTCCATTCCATAGCACCACAGCCTCGTTCAAACTGAGCTCCTGTCCTAGTTAGTACGTCTGTAGCATCTTGTTATTAAAATAATCTAATACCAAGTGTATTTTGTACAATCGATCTTCTGGTGTTTTTGGCCCTGGGTTTTTGTAAAAGTGTAGGCACCTCAGAATTAATAGAAAGCACTGTCTACTCATATAAATCCAAAAAGCTGTCTTAAGTAGAGGATCTGTCTTCCAGTAATCCTGAAGTCGATGCAACAAAAGAATTCCAGAGCACAGAATTAGGCCTAGAAATTCTTTTAATTCATCTGCCAACAAGTCTTTCCATTTATTAATACACCCATTTTTCTTAAGCTGCGAATTATATGTTTATTGAGCATACATAGTTCTTCTTTCTTTCTTTGTAGGACATTTTACATACTTCTTCAAGAAATGGATCATCTAAAAGTATACAAACAGTCATAAGGCTCCTTATTATCTGGAACAGAAAAAAAGTTTGTTTGTTTTAACAAAGTTAAAACATTTCTAATTGTTTCATCACTTTCCAAGACGGGGGCTCTTCATAAAACATATCACTTTCTAGACATCACCATTTTGACCATCAGAATTGTTTGACTCACTAAGTAAAGTTCCATTGCCAATATATTCATCATTTTCTGAAACTTCTGCCTGTTCTTGACTGTCAAAGTAACCTATCCAACTCATTAACTCTAATATTTTCTGAGTTTATGTACTCGTCACTATAGCTTCACTTCTGAGAAGAGCTAGTACATTCATTATACATTTTTCAAACATACTCACAAGTAACAAAAAATAAAGAACACTTATAACTTGTCACAGGACAAATGGTGCCAATCGTACAACTCTTCGTTTTTTGGTGACCCTTAGCAAGGCCGTGTGGTGAAAACGCTGTGATGTACGTTCCGCCCGAGCCGTGCTAAGATGTTCGGCGGCTGCGCCCAGTGTTCGTAGCATAGTGCAGTCCTCCTCTTCTTTCAGCATCGGTTTGTAGAGCCCAATGCCATCCAGTCGATGTCTATCGCTGGTTCTTCACAGGCGAAGAGTGTGAGGAACGTCCGTTCTTATCTTCTTCCTGTTCCTTCCGGCTGGCTTCGTCCGATAGAGGAGTGGCGAATGAGTGCGCCAAAAAAGTCTAGCAGCGCTCTTTTTATGCCCTGACAGGTTGTGTCCCATGAGCCTATCAGAGTGTTGCTGATCCCTGATTGGCTCGCTGTAAGCTCGTCAGGTGTTGGTACCGGGGAGCAGATGTTTGCCTCACAAACTATATAATGTAGTAAACATACAGACACAACACCCTGACAATACACTACAGTTTCTTGACAAATTACACATTGCATAAGACACACTGGCATGTCCACTGAAAACTGCGGGAATATATTTTATAATAGAGAAGGTAAAGGATGAAAGTGTAGACAAAAAACAAATTTGTTTAAAGGTTAGACTTAACATTTCCTAAACTGTCACATTTTCTTGCTTTATGCAGTCAGTTGTCACTTTTATGTAATACTGAAAATGTTAATGAAAATTTTCTCTTCGGCTGGATTGTATTGACTTTCAGTTACTTGCCCAACTTATAGAGTTATTTTAAAAACATGTATAATCACTTTATTGGGAAAGTAGCTTATTTTTGCTATATTTACCAGTACTTATTTTGCAGATATCGTAAATGAACCAAAGAAATCTCCTCAGTGGAACAGATAAATTGGGAAACATTCATTGTAAGAATAATTTATGTTCACACAATGTTAATAAATGTCTTTCTGTAAAAATGCTCAAGTATGTGTCCAAACAATAAAATTTATAATATAAAAACATTATTAATTTTAAAAGACTTATATATCAATTGCTTGCAACTATTAAAAAAAAAGATGCTATTTTACAGTATTTCATCAAAAAGTATCTAATGAGCTATTACATTCAGTAAATGTAAATTAGCATTTGAAATCTGTATAATGAATTTGAGTAAGTCTTTGACAACATTGAAAATGTATGCCTGATGTGCGATATTACATCAGATTAGTCAGAAGGAAATTTAAAAAAAATTTAAACTACTGAAAATATGTTTTTAGTTCTTATTGTGAGGTAAATAAAAAATTAAAACGTTATACCTCATGTATATAAAACATTTGCAAAAGGTATATTAGTGATTGAATATTCTTAAATTAAATAAAAATTATGTTATCGTTATTGTATTAATTAATGTACATGTTTTATTATTTGCAGAGAAAACTTGATCCGTGTCGCATTTCAGTGTCTTCAGTTAGTGGTTACAGATTTTTTACCACTTATGCCATGGCGATGCCTTCCTCTCTGTCTTGAAACCACATCAAAATTTGGATCTCAAACTCAAGAACTGAATATTTCTTTAACAGCTATTGGGCTTATGGTGAGTGAATTAAAATTTGGTTTGTAATTTGTAATTACACATGGCCTAAAAGCTTATGTTGTGCTTGTGTATGTATGTAGCCAGATGGAGTGATAGCCCAGCTCAGTTTCGGAACTTAGGCGATGCTCTGTCGGCTCAGAATTTAATACCTAATTCCCGGTGTAAGACATGTAGGCCCTAAAAATTATAATTTGATAGTTTAAAATAATATTTGGTATATTTTTGAAACATTTATTGTTTTTGTGTATAACATAATCAGAACTAATTTTAGATTCTCCATGTTGATATTTTTAATAATATGTACTAAAAACATTAGATACCTCAAAACTATAGAAACCAGACCACCACTCTTATTCTTATCAGTTCATATATGATGAATGACACAATGTTGGTTGTGAAGCAAAAAGCAAAGCAAAAATTAATGCTGGATTAAAACAGACTTCTGTGAAGTTTATTTTAACTTTTCTAGTCTTACAAAACTTAAAAACACTGAATTCACAGGGCTTTCACAATATATTTTTAAATGTGTTTGTGTATAAACTTTGTTCATTTGTGACAGATATAGTAGTTATGGTGTAAATTGTAGTACAGTAAAACCTGCCTAAAACGGAACGCGATCGTTCCAGTATTTTTTTCCGTTTTCACAGATTTCCGTCTTACAAAGGGTTGTGTTTTAATAAAACAAAGTACAAAAAATATGATCGCATAGGATTACAATGAAGGAATAATTTGAAATAAAAGTCTGTAAATAAAAAATAGGTTCATATGTATGGTATTACTGTATTTTCAACTTACGTACGATAATTGCAGTTTCTCTCCTAGTTTCTCTGTCCCCACATGTCTTTCAAAGTGCATTGTCGCGACTTCTTCACAAGAGAACGTTGTATGATCTCCTTTGCGTCCTGCATCAACTCCAGGAGTTCTGGAACATTCTTGGAAGCTGCAAATTCCTGAAGGTCGTTCGCAACAGATAGTGATTCTCCAAAAGTTCGTATTTTTAGCTCCCTTTCGTTGCCTTCGTCGTCGTCGTCCATTTCTTCCATGACTTCACACCTGCTGTTTTTGGCAGCAATATCAGATGCACTTTGAATGTCTTCAGTCGTGGCAAGTTCATTATCAAAATTTACTACATCTTCAGCTTCATCTGGCAGATTTCCTTGCTTACAGAGAACAGAAATTTCCTATAAATTTTCCACTGTAACATCTTGTGTATCCGCCGATGCTTGTGCAGGAAAACCAGCTTTAAGGAAACACTTCTTCACTGTTTCGGGGAGAATTTTCTTCTTGGCCTGATGGATCCAGTTAACAGCATCAAGGACATTAATCTGTTTAACAAGCTGAGAAACATTGGTACTGGTGTTGATTTTAGCAACAAGTGACTGCAGTACAAACTTCCTATAAAAGGACTTAAGTGTATAAATTACATCCTGATCCATAGGTTATGTAATTGAAGTTGTGTTGGGGGGGGGGCTAGCTTCACATTAGCCAAGTCAATCCTTGGATGACAGGTTGCATTGTCCAAGAACAAAATGACCTTACGACTTTGACTTTTTATTCTTCCATTAAAAGAAAGAAGCCACTCTTCCATTATAGCACTGGTCATCCAGGCTTTTTTATTAGATCGGCAATTGACTGGGAGGGAATTATGATCCAGGTGTCGGAAGGGCCTGGGACATGCTGATTTTCCAATCACTATAGGTTTTTCAATTTCACCAGTCATGTTAGCACAAATAAATAACGTAAGTCTTTCTTTAGACAGCTTGCCACCTGTGCATTTATCACCACGTACAGTCAGTGTCTTTGAAGGCAACACTCTAAAAAACAAACCTGTTTCATCACCATTATACACATTTCTAGGTTCATATCCCGCAACTAGATCTCCAATTTTCCCTTTCCAGTCCGCTACTGTCTGCATATCAACATCATTTGCTTCACCACACACAGCATTAAAAACAATGTTATGGCGATGTTTGAAACTCTCGAGCCACCCATTGGACGCTTTGAAATTGTGCTTGCCTAATTTTTTTGCTGTCTCTAAAGCTTCAGTCTGTATCAGTGGTCCAGAAATAGGAATTCCTTTAGCGCGCGCACTAACGAACCACTCGAACATAGCACGATTTATTTCATCATAGTCTATAGATTTTGTGATGCGTTTCACATGTCCTGCTGTTCCCTTTACCCACTCGTTTTTAATTTTTATTTTATTTTTTCAAAATTTCATAAATTTGAGTTTTTCCCACTTTAAACAACACGGTTAATTCTTTAGCTGGACGTTTGTTTTTTTCGTGTTTTTCAATAACTTTAATTTTCTCCTCCAGTGTAAGTGTCTTATGTTTAGAAGTCATTGTTACTGAATTACGTACGCAAATACAGTAAAAAGTAAATTTAAAAATCACTCAAGTTCGCAGTTTTCTTCCACTCATACTTAATCACTTGTCAGAACGAAACTGAGAATGAATACACTATACAGTACCAAACACTTGTACCCTACCGTGTGTATTACAAGAGGGTTGGAACAAGTAACGGTACATTGCTTTCACTTACAGATGTTACCCCATGTAGCGTACCTGCTGTGTCCTTGAAGAAATATTAGAGTTATTGGTTCCTAGAACTTCGGTGCAAGTATAGTCGCGCTCAAAATTAATGCCTATTACTTTTTCAAAATTTAAAATGATCAAAACAATTTAGTACGTAGCTATGTATTACGCATAAAATAATCCGTCTTAGTCAGGTTATTTATGCAAATGGTTCCCAAAAATTATTCCGTTTCCGCGTTAGGCAGTTTTCCGGTTTAGAGTATTATTTTACATAGGAAATAACTCTGTTCCGAAATTTATTTTCCGTTTGTCCAGGTTTCCGGTATATAGGGCATCCGGCTTAGGCAGCTTTCACTGTATTATAAACAAAATAACTTTTGAGAGTATGTTGGAGAATTGTTTGTACATAAAACGTAAGTATTGGTTTGTGTGTTGCAGTGGAATATATCAGATTATTTTTATCAAAACAAAGAGAAATTATGTCAGTCTTTGATGGGTGATCCCTCAGTATTTCCAGAATTTCCAGGAACACAGGATATGCCACCTTTTGATAAACTGTGGATGTGTTTGTACACCAGACTTGGTAAGTAAATTGGAATCTGTCTAGTCTAACAACAGTATACCGTAGATGACAAGATTTGTTTGTCAAGAAAATTTTGGATTTTTAAAATTGCAGTATACTTTATTACAAACATAATTGTTATTTAACATGTTGTATGGAACTTCCTGCTGTATTATGTTAATAAAATGCGTAATGCACCAGCATAAATCAATGGTGTTTTTTTAAAAATTAAGGTCTATTTTGAAATTATTGCAAGTTATGCATGCACAGATGGGCTAGTGTCTCTGTATGATTCAGTAGGTAGCTGTTACAAGTTTCATAACTCATTGTGCAGTGTGAAGAATTATTTTATAACTAAATGTAACTCAAACCAGCCTCTGAATCATTCAAGAGGACTTGGTAAAGTTTATCTTACTCATGTTAAATTTACAAACTTTGTGCACACTTTTCTAAGAGACTGTGAAGGATTTCAAACTGAAATTTATAGGGTTTCTCTGTCTGACAGTTATATTTGGTTTAACACATACATTTTTAAAAAATTGTCGTTTTCATACTTGGAAAATGTTTTCCTTTTCCTCTCAATTTTTTACTTGAACACATTTTTTTGTCACATTTTAAGAAACAGTTGTAGTTTGATTTCTTCAACTGATAAGTATATTATGAAACGCCCATGTTAAACTATTTACAGTATCATATTTTATATGTAGTAAAAATTTCATGGCTGCATCTTATCCCATTCCTGATATAAATGTGCATAAAGTTAAAAAAAGTGATTTTGAGATATTTTGCAGTAAAAGTCTAATAAAACATAAAACCATAATTTATTCGTACATATCTTTAAAATAATCCTGCCCCATAGCTCAGATTGTCTTTAGATTATTGCAGCTCCTCTTCTGCTTTCCTGTTTTTCAGTCTTTTTGCTTGTCATGCTGTTTCTTGTACCTACTGAACTTCTCTATCTGTGAAAAGCACCCACGCCCTGTCAGCTATCTTCGTGGCTTGAACTGTGTTTTTCCAGAGATACGTTCAGTTATTTCAGTGTTTGGCATTGTACAATATTCCTATTATTAAATGAAGCTATAGCATCAAGTACACAAAAATGGAGTGTCTTTATGCCAACAACTGATTGTTAGGTTAGGTTATTCAGAAACAGATGGTTCAGTGAACAAGGGTACCAACCAACTCAAAATAAATATGGTCCTAATAAACAATCTCCACAAGATTCCATACTGTAAGCAATGAATGTTTATGTTGAGTCAACAACAAGTCTGCTTACAAAGGACAAAGAGTGGCATGCAGTGTTTTACAAAATATTTGATAAAGCACATTCAGAATCTAAAAAGTATTGTATATTATATATGGAAATGTCCAGAAATAGCCAGAAAACAATAATAGACAAAAAATGTTTTTGACACGATCATATTATGTAAAAGGCACTTCCCTTTTTCCAATAATGTATTCAGATACCATTTTGCATGGTGTTACACTTCACCGAGAAAAGTAATAATTTCTAACGCACATAACAAAACACAGTTCTTATCTTAAAGTACCAATAACTGTATTTTGTTTTTACATCCTCTCAAGTCTCTGATCTCATTTACTGCCATCCATGTGTTTCCATTGTTGCATTCTTCACATGCTCTAGCCAGACTCTTTTAAGAAATATTAAAGCATATGCAACTTTCATAGTATTGAGTTGTGATATTGTTTTCTCACATGAGTTTTTTCAGTTTGTAAAATGGTATGTCCACTACAAGAAACTCTTCACAGTAGTCCATAAAATAACATATCTTGCCATTCAGTTCTGGCAGAGGCTTCTGCTAAATACTGTTGTACGCTTTAGATTCATGCTGTGCGGTATCCAGGCCATTCATGCTTTTCTGTATCCAGGCAACTTATATGTATATGAATAGTAAAATAATTTACCTCTTTTTTGTCCGTCTGGTGGCCTTTTTCTTTTTTATATATTACAACTGTGAAGGTACTTACTTTTTACCTTTTAACTAATAATAATACACTCGTCATAAAATAATACTTACCGCTGCCAGAATTTTACTTACCGTCATAGTCCCCGTAAAACTTACCTTATTAAATTACCCAGGTCGCCAACATGTTTTTTAGTTTTACATGTAAACTTTGAACACTCTTGCCCTTATAAAAATCCCGCTATCTGACTACCCTTATATATCAGAAAAATCCCAAAGAACGTTAGGCGAGGTTTTCAGCACAGAATAGGAAATGGTTATGGCGTAATAACTTAATTTAACACATTTTTATATCCCTAAACAGACTTGATTTTATTTTATTAAGTAGCCTACAGCTGAAAAACATGAATTTGTTCAAACACCAATTTTATCAACTAATTATTTTATAGGAACCAGTACTTTTAATCATGATTTCTCCCATTGAATATATAGCTTTTACCCCCTTTATAGTATTCTCATTAATTCTTTTATAAATCTAAATTTGTATAGTTTTTTACTGATATCAGATTGTTATGGAGTCACTTTTGTATATAGTTGTTACTTAACTGACATGTGGTCCAGTTGTTACCCTATCACTCGTAGTTCACTGTCACATTCGCCACATCACACAGAACTGTTCTAACTGCACAAATTATCTCTTTCTTCATTTTACTCTTTTGCACACTTTTTATAAGATTCGGTAGGCCTAGGCTACTGTATTCGCTTTGGCCTGCCGAAATTTCCGAGGCCACTGTATAAAGTTTTTACTTATACATGCACTGCTCTCCACTGCTGTCTGATGATAACTCTGGTGATAGACTGCAGACTGTGATTCACAAAGAGCCTGCTGCTGGGCGGTTACGCAATACGTCTGGCAATTGTTTAGGCTAACAATGTGCATTGCTGGTACTGGGGCTCCTCACAGGTGAAAGTCTGGCAATTTGAAAAGTGATTGAATTGATGCAATATAAAATTAAACTGGGGTAGCTCACAATTCTGTACCGTTACAATACCCCCCCCCCCAATAAGAGGTTGAAGGCCAAAGCGTTCAAACTCTTATTGCCTAAACCCTAAGAGGATCAGTGAGGATATGGCGCCGCAACCCCCCTGAACACTCTACTAAAATTGTGGGTTCTTACCCCCCTAGTCTGGCGACTGCAGCAGCACCCACCCGATCTTACGGGACTTCTCGACTCGAGATCCCACCACCACAAGCTCTGACAGATGCCCGCCCCAGTATCGCCTGACTTTGAAACATTCAATTAAAAAATCGACAAACGGCTTTCCATCACTCCATATCCCACAACTGATTTGTTTCCTCTTAGCCATACCGGCTTATTCTTTATAAAGTACTGGTTCTGGTTATACAAAGTACTGGTTTGGTTTAAAATAATAATATAACCTAAATAATATTCCCCGTATAATATTACCCATCCAAAATAACACCTTAATTATACAAAATTACATTTACACAAAATTTCCTTCAGTTTTCACTTTTAAATAAAGTGTAGCGGGGCATTTTTGGGCATACCTGGGGTAATAACATAATTTGTATTTTTTCATAAATAAATAATAATTAACTTGTTGAGTGATAGGAAAAAATTTTATAACCGAGAGGTAAATTTGTTATTTTGGAGCGATCGCAACCGTGGCTACACTGCTGTTGACTTTATGAATGCAGACTTATTTAATAATATTGTGTGGACCGTTTTAATAACAGACAAACTGTGCAAAAGTCAAATCAAGGACAAACACAACAGTAAACAAATTATATAACCAGCATCAGGCGAGCGTTACGTCAGCAACTTACACAACTAAGAATGCTGGGTGTGTCACGCCAGCAACATTGTGACACAACAGAACAGAGTAGTCGGCAATTATCTTCAACAGCAGACGGACGTGGGCAGTTCCGGTCGCCGCCGACTGCGTACCGTTTTGGCCCGCAGAACAACAAAAATGTGAAATTCAGTACATTTCAGTATTTACACAGTCGGCATGTAACTTCTGAACACCGCTGACGCTAAACAACTGTGCGTCGCCGGTTCGCCGGTATTAGGCGAAGTTTTGGTGTTCGCCGGCTGTGCGTGATTTCGCCCGCATACACTTAAAATGTAATAAAGTGAATTATTGAAATAGCAAAATATTGAAATTAGAATGAAATAACAGTTTTAAAAAGACATGTAAAGACAGTGAAAGAAGAAATAATCGATGTAGTGCGTGGGGAGCAATATGACGTCGTTTGGACTGATTTGCAAGATAAGTAACAAAACAGGGGGCAGAACAATCTTTAAATAAGGGCAAATATTCAAAATTTTAATATGATTATTACATATCAATAAAATGAGAGCTCTCAGATTATAAATAAGTGTGTGTGTGTGTATGTGTGTGTGTGTGTGTGCGTGAGTATGTAAGCATATATAAATTTAAACAAAGAAGACTGGTTTGTGTGGTTAGGTCTTAATGTATATATATTAGTCAGGTTTAACTTTATAGAAGTATATTTGCAACTTACATATTATGTTTTTTAAATCCCATTATATGCCTAATAACTTCTGTCAATATGAATTTGTAGTAGAAAAAAGAATTTCAGGAGATAGTGTTTAAACAACAAAAGTTAGTAAAATGTCAATAAAACTATGTTAATGGGAAACAATATAAAGTTTTCTTTATTCAAACAACCAGTTCTGATCTCCTGTGTTCGCCGAAAAGAACCCTGAAATGATAAATTTTGTGTTTTTTGTTTGCTCGTTAACCATAAAACGAGATGGCGCCCGAAGAATTCAGTAAATACAGTGGACAGTATCTTTAGATTAAATTCAATACAATTAGTAATAAATCGAAACATCACAAAAGTACATCTTTCATTTATTTAACAATTACATTTGAAATTTGAATCAGAAAAAATTTAAATTTAGTATTAAAATCATTTTTCCAATTAATTTAATTACCAAATTAATTTAATTATATTTAATTTCTCAAACTCTAAGTTCATTAATTCAATCTTATTTGTTCGAAACAATTTCATTTGTTTTAATTACATTTTACAAAAAGACCCTACAAAAATATTACCTACATTCCATCACATCAGATGTTTCTTTTTATTTCATAATAGGATTTACTCATGGCCATGATTCAGCAGACTACAACATTTTACTTCCATATTCCTTAAGGAATGGAAGTATGGTGATGGCAAAAAAAATCGTGTTCGAGATTATTGTAGATTCTGATTCTACTACATTCAAAACATGAAAAAAAGTCGTTTTCCGAAAAGTGTCTGTGTGTCTGTCTGTCTGTCTGTCTGTCTGTAGATTTTTTTTCTATGGCAAACGATAACTGCCGCAAATTCAAAGAGAATCAAATAATTTTTTGCATACAGCCCTGATTTGTAGAGTACTCAAGACCTATTGTTTTTGGTGAAGATCGGTTGAGGGAAAGGGGTAGTTTACCTGCAACGGTTTTTTTTTATCAATGGAAATTTTTTTTTTTGGCAAACGATAACAGCCGCAAATTCAAACAGAATCAAATAATGTTTCGCATACAGCCCTGAATTGTAGAGTTCTCAAGACCTATTGTTTTTGGTGAAGATCGGTTAAGGGAAAGGGGTAGTTTACCTGTAACGTTTTATGTTTTAACAAGGGTATTTCCTATGGCAAACGATAACAGCCGCAAATTCAAACAGAATCAAACGATTATTTGCATACAGCCCTAAATTGTAGAGTTCTCAAGACCTATTGTTTTTGGTGAAGATCGGTTGAGGGAAAGGGGTAGTTTACCTGCAACGTTTTTTTAACAAGGGTATTTTCTATGGCAAACGATAACAGCCGTAAATTCAAACAGAATCAAATAATGTTTTGCATACAGCCTTGATTTGTAGAGTACTCAAGACTTATTGTTTTTGGTGAAGATCGGTTGAGGGGAAGGGGTAGTTTACCTGCAACGTTTTTTTATCAAGCGTATTTTCTATGGCAAACGATAACAGCCGCAAATTGAAACAGAATCAAATAATTTTTTGCATACGTCCCTGAATTGTAGAGGTCTCAATGACTTTCGATTTTGGTGAAGATCGGTTAAGGGGAAGGGGTAGTTTACCTGCAACCTTTTACGTTTTAACAAGAGTAAAGTACTTGAAAATTTATTTAAACTTTTTGAAACAATGGTAACTGTTAAAAATAAAATAATTTTGTTGCCAGGCAATAAAATTATAATTTTTTCATTTTAATGTAATATAATATTTTTCATTTAATACAGCAATAAAAAGGCAGGTAAGACACAGCCTGGCTGTTTGGCTGAAAATGATTTTAAATATAAATCTTAGAATATGGAAGTCATGTATGGTTCTCCATACCGATATTTTGTTATTGTCACCAAGTATGTCTGTGGACATTAGTCACAACATACAGCACACCTGTTTACATAAACACTTGTGTGCCAGACTTGTTTTCATAAACACAGTTATAAACACTCAACATTCTGCTTACCTCACCTCTAACAGCTGTACTGCACTTTTCAATTTTTATAAATCTTATAGTTCCACATATTTGTCTCTTAAATTATTTATTCCAATTCAGATCAGATATACTTTTGATTCAAAACAATTACTTTAATAACATTGTATTAAAAACATTTTAACTGTAGCTATATTATTTAAAACACTTTGAATATAAATACACAACACAAAATTGGCTTCATTATTACCTGTTATTATTTTAGTGGAATAAAATATTATTATTTATTATTATACCTTCCCCTCTCATTGCAAACATAGGTTACACATAAGCTATAATATACATTGCAACAGAATACCATTAACACAATACATTTAACATTAACACATTTATTTATTTACAAATTTCGTCATATCCAATTATTATTTGTCACACTTCAATACCTGATTCAGCCAAGTCGTTACCATATATTAAAGTATTTAAGATGTCCATACACTGCTTTCAACCTCCATCATCGTATAATAGTCTTATTTTTGTATAGCATTTGTCAATTTTATTTGCATTCATCATATGACTATTTTCTGTGTAATGGCCATAAAATTTTATTTTTTCCATTATACCAAAATAATAATCTATAGGGTTACCCCCCAAAATTATCTTATCATAAATCAAGTCAACATCAGTATTTTTTATAAAGTCTCCGTAAGTATTTTTTCTCGACATCAAGTCAGTTATTTTATCATTTATAACAGTTTTATTCACATATTCCTCTCTCTCTATTTCATAATACAATTCACTTTCTTCATCTCTCTCTATATCTAACACCTGCACCAACATTTCATAACCTCTATTAATCTAAAAAAATTTTATTTCTCTCTCTCTTTCATTACAACACCTCTCATAACCATACTGAACTCTCCCATTCCATGCAAAGGGCACCATTAAATATTTATTACCTCTACTGGCTTTACCAGTTAAATCACAAAAAATACAGGGACCATCTGAAGACACCTTGTCTTCTATACAAATACCGGAGGAAACTCTGTCCTCATTAAACACCTGTGAAAACTCTGTTTCACCATAAACTTGGGGAACATCTGCCCTTTGCCCATTTAACCTCTCTACACACACACCTATAACCTCATCAACACTTTCTCTGCTCCCAACCTTACACTCTAACACCACATTTTTAATTTCACCACTATTACTTACCGTATCATTCTTAGATACCCCATTCTCAGCTATATAATCATTATTCTTATTTAATGTTATATCATCATTATGATTACTGGTAGTACTACCACTTACCTCAGAATTGTAATTATCATCATTATCTTCACTAGTCAACACTACCTCTCCCACTATTTTGTCACTGTTATTTATTGATTCATTATTAGAATTACCGTTATCACTCACCTGGTTAATTATTCTCTCACTGTCATTAACAACATTATTATCACTTACCTGTTTTGATTCAACTTCTGTATTCTCCTTTAATTTATCTGTCTCGGGTTTCCGCAATATTTTGTCCCATATTTTGCCCCTTTCGTCAAATCGTTTATTCATCCTATCAAAACCCTTGTTTATAACACCCCTTAGTTCATCAAAACCCTTAACCATCTCTGCTTCTATAAGGTTCAACATATACGTCTTATATTCAGATTCACTCATATTATCCCTACGTACCTTATTATCTGTCACCTGATCGACTTTATTTTTGTTAACTTGGTCTGTCTCTCTACCTTTATTTACCACCACCACACTATCATCATTATCACTAGGCATATTTACTGCCTTATTTTCTACCACTGTTACTTAAATCAAAATACCCCACACATAAAACAGTTAGCAATACATAAAAGTAAACACACAATAGCTCTACCCAAACATAACCTTATTTAACGTAAATATATATGCGATTATTTCTACAAATACGCCGTTACCAAATCCTATTTTCTGTGCTTTAAAACAGGTCTAGTTCCTATAATTTTTTTATATACGAACATCCTGGCAGGGTCGCCACTGTGAAGGTCCTTACTTTTTACCTTTTAACTAATAATAATACACTCGTCATAAAATAATACCGCTGCCAGAATTTTACTTACCGTCATAGTCCCCGTAAAACTTACCTTATTAAATTACCCAGGTCGCCAACATGTTTTAGTTTTACATGTAAACTTTGAACACTCTTGCCCTTATAAAAATCCCGCTATCTGACTACCCTTATATATAAGAAAAATCCCAAAGAACGTTAGGCGAGGTTTTCAGCACAGAATAGGAAATGGTTATGGCGTAATAACTTAATTTAACACATTTTTATATCCCTAAACAGACTTGATTTTATTTTATTAAGTAGCCTACAGCTGAAAAACATGAATTTGTTCAAACACCAATTTTATCAACTAATTATTTTATAGGAACCAGTACTTTTAATCATGATTTCTCCCATTGAATATATAGCTTTTACCCCCTTTATAGTATTCTCATTAATTCTTTTATAAATCTAAATTTGTATAGTTTTTTACTGATATCAGATTGTTATGGAGTCACTTTTGTATATAGTTGTTACTTAACTGACATGTGGTCCAGTTGTTACCCTATCACTCGTAGTTCACTGTCACATTCGCCACTTCACACAGAACTGTTCTAACTGCACAAATTATCTCTTTCTTCATTTTACTCTTTTGCACACTTTTTATAAGATTCGGTAGGCCTAGGCTACTGTATTCGCTTTGGCCTACCGAAATTTCCGAGGCCACTGTATAAAGTTTTTACTTATACATGCACTGCTCTCCACTGCTGTCTGATGATAACTCTGGTGATAGACTGCAGACTGTGATTCACAAAGAGCCTGCTGCTGGGCGGTTACGCAATACGTCTGGCAATTGTTTAGGCTAACAATGTGCATTGCTGGTACTGGGGCTCCTCACAGGTGAAAGTCTGGCAATTTGAAAAGTGATTGAATTGATGCAATATAAAATTAAACTGGGGTAGCTCACAATTCTGTACCGTTACAATACCCCCCCCCCAATAAGAGGTTGAAGGCCAAAGCGTTCAAACTCTTATTGCCTAAACCCTAAGAGGATCAGTGAGGATATGGCGCCGCAACCCCCCTGAACACTCTACTAAAATTGTGGGTTCTTACCCCCCTAGTCTGGCGACTGCAGCAGCACCCACCCGATCTTACGGGACTTCTCGACTCGAGATCCCACCACCACAAGCTCTGACAGATGCCCGCCCCAGTATCGCCTGACTTTGAAACATTCAATTAAAAAATCGACAAACGGCCTTCCATCACTCCATATCCCACAACTGATTTGTTTCCTCTTAGCCATACCGGCTTATTCTTTATAAAGTACTGGTTCTGCTTATACAAAGTACTGGTTTGGTTTAAAATAATAATATAACCTAAATAATATTCCCCGTATAATATTACCCATCCAAAATAACACCTTAATTATACAAAATTACATTTACACAAAATTTCCTTCAGTTTTCACTTTTAAATAAAGTACATCTTTCATTTATTTAACAATTACATTTGAAATTTGAATCAGAAAAAATTTAAATTTAGTATTAAAATCATTTTTCCAATTAATTTAATTACCAAATTAATTTAATTATATTTAATTTCTCAAACTCTAAGTTCATTAATTCAATCTTATTTGTTCGAAACAATTTCATTTGTTTTAATTACATTTTACAAAAAGACCCTACAAAAATATTACCTACATTCCATCACATCAGATGTTTCTTTTTATTTCATAATAGGATTTACTCATGGCCATGATTCAGCAGACTACAACATTTTACTTCCATATTCCTTAAGGAATGGAAGTATGGTGATGGCAAAAAAAATCGTGTTCGAGATTATTGTAGATTCTGATTCTACTACACTCAAAACATGAAAAAAAGTCGTTTTCCGAAAAGTGTCTGTGTGTCTGTCTGTCTGTCTGTCTGTCTGTAGATTTTTTTTCTATGGCAAACGATAACTGCCGCAAATTCAAAGAGAATCAAATAATTTTTTGCATACAGCCCTGATTTGCAGAGTACTCGCGACCTATTGTTTTTGGTGAAGATCGGTTAAGGGAAAGGGGTAGTTTACCTGCAACGGTTTTTTTTAGCAAGGGTAATTTTGTTTGTTTGGCAAACGATAACAGCCGCAAATTAAAACAGAATCAAATAATGTTTCGCATACAGCCCTGAATTGTAGAGTTCTCAAGATCTGTTGATTTTGGTGAAGATCGGTTAAGGGAAAGGGGTAGGTTACCTGTAATGTTTTATGTTTTTACAAGGGTATTTCCTATGGCAAACGATAACAGCCGCAAATTCAAACAGAATCAAACGATTATTTGCATACAGCCCTAAATTGTAGAGTTCTCAAGACCTGTTGTTTTTGGTGAAGATCGGTTGAGGGAAAGGGGTAGTTTACCTGCAACGTTTTTTTAACAAGGGTATTTTCTATGGCAAACGATAACAGCCGTAAATTCAAACAGAATCAAATAATGTTTTGCATACAGCCCTGATTTGTAGAGGTCTCAATGACTTTCGATTTTGGTGAAGATCGGTTAAGGGGAAGGGGTAGTTTACCTGCAACCTTTTACGTTTTAACAAGAGTAAAGTACTTGAAAATTTATTTAAACTTTTTGAAACAATGGTAATTGTTAAAAATAAAATAATTTTGTTGCCAGGCAATAAAATTATAATTTTTTCATTTTAATGTAATATAATATTTTTCATTTAATACAGCAATAAAAAGGCAGGTAAGCCACAGCCTGGCTGTTTGGCTGAAAATGATTTTAAATATAAATCTTAGAATATGGAAGTCATGTATGGTTCTCCATACCGATATTTTTTTGTTATTGTCACCAAGTATGTCTGTGGACATTAGTCACAACATACAGCACACCTGTTTACATAAACACTTGTGTGCCAGACTTGTTTTCATAAACACAGTTATAAACACTCAACATTCTGCTTACCTCACCTCTAACAGCTGTACTGCACTTTTCAATTTTTATAAATCTTATAGTTCCACATATTTGTCTCTTAAATTATTTATTCCAATTCAGATCAGATATACTTTTGATTCAAAACAATTACTTTAATAACATTTTATTAAAAACATTTTAACTGTAGCTATATTATTTAAAACACTTTGAATATAAATACACAACACAAAATTGGCTTCATTATTACCTGTTATTATTTTAGTGGAATAAAATATTATTATTTATTATTATACCTTCCCCTCTCATTGCAAACATAGGTTACACATAAGCTATAATATACATTGCAACAGAATACCATTAACACAATACATTTAACATTAACACATTTATTTATTTACAAATTTCGTCATATCCAATTATTATTTGTCACACTTCAATACCTGATTCAGCCAAGTCGTTACCATATATTAAAGTATTTAAGATGTCCATACACTGCTTTCAACCTCCATCATCGTATAATAGTCTTATTTTTGTATAGCATTTGTCAATTTTATTTGCATTCATCATATGACTATTTTCTGTGTAATGGCCATAAAATTTTATTTTTCCATTATACCAAAATAATAATCTATAGGGTTACCCCCCAAAATTATCTTATCATAAATCAAGTCAACATCAGTATTTTTTATAAAGTCTCCGTAAGTATTTTTTCTCGACATCAAGTCAGTTATTTTATCATTTATAACAGTTTTATTCACATATTCCTCTCTCTCTATTTCATAATACAATTCACTTTCTTCATCTCTCTCTATATCTAACACCTGCACCAACATTTCATAACCTCTATTAATCTAAAAAATTTTTATTTCTCTCTCTCTTTCATTACAACACCTCTCATAACCATACTGAACTCTCCCATTCCATGCAAAGGGCACCATTAAATATTTATTACCTCTACTGGCTTTACCAGTTAAATCACAAAAAATACAGGGACCATCTGAAGACACCTTGTCTTCTATACAAATACCGGAGGAAACTCTGTCCTCATTAAACACCTGTGAAAACTCTGTTTCACCATAAACTTGGGGAACATCTGCCCTTTGCCCATTTAACCTCTCTACACACACACACCTATAACCTCATCAACACTTTCTCTGCTCCCAACCTTACACTCTAACACCACATTTTTAATTTCACCACTATTACTTACCGTATCATTCTTAGATACCCCATTCTCAGCTATATAATCATTATTCTTATTTAATGTTATATCATCATTATGATTACTGGTAGTACTACCACTTACCTCAGAATTGTAATTATCATCATTATCTTCACTAGTCAACACTACCTCTCCCACTATTTTGTCACTGTTATTTATTGATTCATTATTAGAATTACCGTTATCACTCACCTGGTTAATTATTCTCTCACTGTCATTAACAACATTATTATCACTTACCTGTTTTGATTCAACTTCTGTATTCTCCTTTAATTTATCTGTCTCGGGTTTCCGCAATATTTTGTCCCATATTTTGCCCCTTTCGTCAAATCGTTTATTCATCCTATCAAAACCCTTGTTTATAACACCCCTTAGTTCATCAAAACCCTTAACCATCTCTGCTTCTATAAGGTTCAACATATACGTCTTATATTCAGATTCACTCATATTATCCCTACGTACCTTATTATCTGTCACCTGATCGACTTTATTTTTGTTAACTTGGTCTGTCTCTCTACCTTTATTTACCACCACCACACTATCATCATTATCACTAGGCATATTTACTGCCTTATTTTCTACCACTGTTACTTAAATCAAAATACCCCACACATAAAACAGTTAGCAATACGTAAAAGTAAACACACAATAGCTCTACCCAAACATAACCTTATTTAACGTAAATATATATGCGATTATTTCTACAAATACGCCGTTACCAAATCCTATTTTCTGTGCTTTAAAACAGGTCTAGTTCCTATAATTTTTTTATATACGAACATCCTGGCAGGGTCGCCACTGTGAAGGTCCTTACTTTTTACCTTTTAACTAATAATAATACACTCGTCATAAAATAATACTTACCGCTGCCAGAATTTTACTTACCGTCATAGTCCCCGTAAAACTTACCTTATTAAATTACCCAGGTCGCCAACATGTTTTAGTTTTACATGTAAACTTTGAACACTCTTGCCCTTATAAAAATCCCGCTATCTGACTACCCTTATATATAAGAAAAATCCCAAAGAACGTTAGGCGAGGTTTTCAGCACAGAATAGGAAATGGTTATGGCGTAATAACTTAATTTAACACATTTTTATATCCCTAAACAGACTTGATTTTATTTTATTAAGTAGCCTACAGCTGAAAAACATGAATTTGTTCAAACACCAATTTTATCAACTAATTATTTTATAGGAACCAGTACTTTTAATCATGATTTCTCCCATTGAATATATAGCTTTTACCCCCTTTATAGTATTCTCATTAATTCTTTTATAAATCTAAATTTGTATAGTTTTTTACTGATATCAGATTGTTATGGAGTCACTTTTGTATATAGTTGTTACTTAACTGACATGTGGTCCAGTTGTTACCCTATCACTCGTAGTTCACTGTCACATTCGCCACTTCACACAGAACTGTTCTAACTGCACAAATTATCTCTTTCTTCATTTTACTCTTTTGCACACTTTTTATAAGATTCGGTAGGCCTAGGCTACTGTATTCGCTTTGGCCTACCGAAATTTCCGAGGCCACTGTATAAAGTTTTTACTTATACATGCACTGCTCTCCACTGCTGTCTGATGATAACTCTGGTGATAGACTGCAGACTGTGATTCACAAAGAGCCTGCTGCTGGGCGGTTACGCAATACGTCTGGCAATTGTTTAGGCTAACAATGTGCATTGCTGGTACTGGGGCTCCTCACAGGTGAAAGTCTGGCAATTTGAAAAGTGATTGAATTGATGCAATATAAAATTAAACTGGGGTAGCTCACAATTCTGTACCGTTACAATACCCCCCCCCCAATAAGAGGTTGAAGGCCAAAGCGTTCAAACTCTTATTGCCTAAACCCTAAGAGGATCAGTGAGGATATGGCGCCGCAACCCCCCTGAACACTCTACTAAAATTGTGGGTTCTTACCCCCCTAGTCTGGCGACTGCAGCAGCACCCACCCGATCTTACGGGACTTCTCGACTCGAGATCCCACCACCACAAGCTCTGACAGATGCCCGCCCCAGTATCGCCTGACTTTGAAACATTCAATTAAAAAATCGACAAACGGCCTTCCATCACTCCATATCCCACAACTGATTTGTTTCCTCTTAGCCATACCGGCTTATTCTTTATAAAGTACTGGTTCTGCTTATACAAAGTACTGGTTTGGTTTAAAATAATAATATAACCTAAATAATATTCCCCGTATAATATTACCCATCCAAAATAACACCTTAATTATACAAAATTACATTTACACAAAATTTCCTTCAGTTTTCACTTTTAAATAAAGTACATCTTTCATTTATTTAACAATTACATTTGAAATTTGAATCAGAAAAAATTTAAATTTAGTATTAAAATCATTTTTCCAATTAATTTAATTACCAAATTAATTTAATTATATTTAATTTCTCAAACTCTAAGTTCATTAATTCAATCTTATTTGTTCGAAACAATTTCATTTGTTTTAATTACATTTTACAAAAAGACCCTACAAAAATATTACCTACATTCCATCACATCAGATGTTTCTTTTTATTTCATAATAGGATTTACTCATGGCCATGATTCAGCAGACTACAACATTTTACTTCCATATTCCTTAAGGAATGGAAGTATGGTGATGGCAAAAAAAATCGTGTTCGAGATTATTGTAGATTCTGATTCTACTACACTCAAAACATGAAAAAAAGTCGTTTTCCGAAAAGTGTCTGTGTGTCTGTCTGTCTGTCTGTAGATTTTTTTTCTATGGCAAACGATAACTGCCGCAAATTCAAAGAGAATCAAATAATTTTTTGCATACAGCCCTGATTTGCAGAGTACTCGCGACCTATTGTTTTTGGTGAAGATCGGTTAAGGGAAAGGGGTAGTTTACCTGCAACGGTTTTTTTTAGCAAGGGTAATTTTGTTTGTTTGGCAAACGATAACAGCCGCAAATTAAAACAGAATCAAATAATGTTTCGCATACAGCCCTGAATTGTAGAGTTCTCAAGATCTGTTGATTTTGGTGAAGATCGGTTAAGGGAAAGGGGTAGGTTACCTGTAATGTTTTATGTTTTTACAAGGGTATTTCCTATGGCAAACGATAACAGCCGCAAATTCAAACAGAATCAAACGATTATTTGCATACAGCCCTAAATTGTAGAGTTCTCAAGACCTGTTGTTTTTGGTGAAGATCGGTTGAGGGAAAGGGGTAGTTTACCTGCAACGTTTTTTTAACAAGGGTATTTTCTATGGCAAACGATAACAGCCGTAAATTCAAACAGAATCAAATAATGTTTTGCATACAGCCCTGATTTGTAGAGGTCTCAATGACTTTCGATTTTGGTGAAGATCGGTTAAGGGGAAGGGGTAGTTTACCTGCAACCTTTTACGTTTTAACAAGAGTAAAGTACTTGAAAATTTATTTAAACTTTTTGAAACAATGGTAATTGTTAAAAATAAAATAATTTTGTTGCCAGGCAATAAAATTATAATTTTTTCATTTTAATGTAATATAATATTTTTCATTTAATACAGCAATAAAAAGGCAGGTAAGCCACAGCCTGGCTGTTTGGCTGAAAATGATTTTAAATATAAATCTTAGAATATGGAAGTCATGTATGGTTCTCCATACCGATATTTTTTTGTTATTGTCACCAAGTATGTCTGTGGACATTAGTCACAACATACAGCACACCTGTTTACATAAACACTTGTGTGCCAGACTTGTTTTCATAAACACAGTTATAAACACTCAACATTCTGCTTACCTCACCTCTAACAGCTGTACTGCACTTTTCAATTTTTATAAATCTTATAGTTCCACATATTTGTCTCTTAAATTATTTATTCCAATTCAGATCAGATATACTTTTGATTCAAAACAATTACTTTAATAACATTTTATTAAAAACATTTTAACTGTAGCTATATTATTTAAAACACTTTGAATATAAATACACAACACAAAATTGGCTTCATTATTACCTGTTATTATTTTAGTGGAATAAAATATTATTATTTATTATTATACCTTCCCCTCTCATTGCAAACATAGGTTACACATAAGCTATAATATACATTGCAACAGAATACCATTAACACAATACATTTAACATTAACACATTTATTTATTTACAAATTTCGTCATATCCAATTATTATTTGTCACACTTCAATACCTGATTCAGCCAAGTCGTTACCATATATTAAAGTATTTAAGATGTCCATACACTGCTTTCAACCTCCATCATCGTATAATAGTCTTATTTTTGTATAGCATTTGTCAATTTTATTTGCATTCATCATATGACTATTTTCTGTGTAATGGCCATAAAATTTTATTTTTTCCATTATACCAAAATAATAATCTATAGGGTTACCCCCCAAAATTATCTTATCATAAATCAAGTCAACATCAGTATTTTTTATAAAGTCTCCGTAAGTATTTTTTCTCGACATCAAGTCAGTTATTTTATCATTTATAACAGTTTTATTCACATATTCCTCTCTCTCTATTTCATAATACAATTCACTTTCTTCATCTCTCTCTATATCTAACACCTGCACCAACATTTCATAACCTCTATTAATCTAAAAAATTTTTATTTCTCTCTCTCTTTCATTACAACACCTCTCATAACCATACTGAACTCTCCCATTCCATGCAAAGGGCACCATTAAATATTTATTACCTCTACTGGCTTTACCAGTTAAATCACAAAAAATACAGGGACCATCTGAAGACACCTTGTCTTCTATACAAATACCGGAGGAAACTCTGTCCTCATTAAACACCTGTGAAAACTCTGTTTCACCATAAACTTGGGGAACATCTGCCCTTTGCCCATTTAACCTCTCTACACACACACACCTATAACCTCATCAACACTTTCTCTGCTCCCAACCTTACACTCTAACACCACATTTTTAATTTCACCACTATTACTTACCGTATCATTCTTAGATACCCCATTCTCAGCTATATAATCATTATTCTTATTTAATGTTATATCATCATTATGATTACTGGTAGTACTACCACTTACCTCAGAATTGTAATTATCATCATTATCTTCACTAGTCAACACTACCTCTCCCACTATTTTGTCACTGTTATTTATTGATTCATTATTAGAATTACCGTTATCACTCACCTGGTTAATTATTCTCTCACTGTCATTAACAACATTATTATCACTTACCTGTTTTGATTCAACTTCTGTATTCTCCTTTAATTTATCTGTCTCGGGTTTCCGCAATATTTTGTCCCATATTTTGCCCCTTTCGTCAAATCGTTTATTCATCCTATCAAAACCCTTGTTTATAACACCCCTTAGTTCATCAAAACCCTTAACCATCTCTGCTTCTATAAGGTTCAACATATACGTCTTATATTCAGATTCACTCATATTATCCCTACGTACCTTATTATCTGTCACCTGATCGACTTTATTTTTGTTAACTTGGTCTGTCTCTCTACCTTTATTTACCACCACCACACTATCATCATTATCACTAGGCATATTTACTGCCTTATTTTCTACCACTGTTACTTAAATCAAAATACCCCACACATAAAACAGTTAGCAATACGTAAAAGTAAACACACAATAGCTCTACCCAAACATAACCTTATTTAACGTAAATATATATGCGATTATTTCTACAAATACGCCGTTACCAAATCCTATTTTCTGTGCTTTAAAACAGGTCTAGTTCCTATAATTTTTTTATATACGAACATCCTGGCAGGGTCGCCACTGTGAAGGTCCTTACTTTTTACCTTTTAACTAATAATAATACACTCGTCATAAAATAATACTTACCGCTGCCAGAATTTTACTTACCGTCATAGTCCCCGTAAAACTTACCTTATTAAATTACCCAGGTCGCCAACATGTTTTTTAGTTTTACATGTAAACTTTGAACACTCTTGCCCTTATAAAAATCCCGCTATCTGACTACCCTTATATATAAGAAAAATCCCAAAGAACGTTAGGCGAGGTTTTCAGCACAGAATAGGAAATGGTTATGGCGTAATAACTTAATTTAACACATTTTTATATCCCTAAACAGACTTGATTTTATTTTATTAAGTAGCCTACAGCTGAAAAACATGAATTTGTTCAAACACCAATTTTATCAACTAATTATTTTATAGGAACCAGTACTTTTAATCATGATTTCTCCCATTGAATATATAGCTTTTACCCCCTTTATAGTATTCTCATTAATTCTTTTATAAATCTAAATTTGTATAGTTTTTTACTGATATCAGATTGTTATGGAGTCACTTTTGTATATAGTTGTTACTTAACTGACATGTGGTCCAGTTGTTACCCTATCACTCGTAGTTCACTGTCACATTCGCCACTTCACACAGAACTGTTCTAACTGCACAAATTATCTCTTTCTTCATTTTACTCTTTTGCACACTTTTTATAAGATTCGGTAGGCCTAGGCTACTGTATTCGCTTTGGCCTACCGAAATTTCCGAGGCCACTGTATAAAGTTTTTACTTATACATGCACTGCTCTCCACTGCTGTCTGATGATAACTCTGGTGATAGACTGCAGACTGTGATTCACAAAGAGCCTGCTGCTGGGCGGTTACGCAATACGTCTGGCAATTGTTTAGGCTAACAATGTGCATTGCTGGTACTGGGGCTCCTCACAGGTGAAAGTCTGGCAATTTGAAAAGTGATTGAATTGATGCAATATAAAATTAAACTGGGGTAGCTCACAATTCTGTACCGTTACAATACCCCCCCCCCCAATAAGAGGTTGAAGGCCAAAGCGTTCAAACTCTTATTGCCTAAACCCTAAGAGGATCAGTGAGGATATGGCGCCGCAACCCCCCTGAACACTCTACTAAAATTGTGGGTTCTTACCCCCCTAGTCTGGCGACTGCAGCAGCACCCACCCGATCTTACGGGACTTCTCGACTCGAGATCCCACCACCACAAGCTCTGACAGATGCCCGCCCCAGTATCGCCTGACTTTGAAACATTCAATTAAAAAATCGACAAACGGCCTTCCATCACTCCATATCCCACAACTGATTTGTTTCCTCTTAGCCATACCGGCTTATTCTTTATAAAGTACTGGTTCTGCTTATACAAAGTACTGGTTTGGTTTAAAATAATAATATAACCTAAATAATATTCCCCGTATAATATTACCCATCCAAAATAACACCTTAATTATACAAAATTACATTTACACAAAATTTCCTTCAGTTTTCACTTTTAAATAAAGTACATCTTTCATTTATTTAACAATTACATTTGAAATTTGAATCAGAAAAAATTTAAATTTAGTATTAAAATCATTTTTCCAATTAATTTAATTACCAAATTAATTTAATTATATTTAATTTCTCAAACTCTAAGTTCATTAATTCAATCTTATTTGTTCGAAACAATTTCATTTGTTTTAATTACATTTTACAAAAAGACCCTACAAAAATATTACCTACATTCCATCACATCAGGTGTTTCTTTTTATTTCATAATAGGATTTACTCATGGCCATGATTCAGCAGACTACAACATTTTACTTCCATATTCCTTAAGGAATGGAAGTATGGTGATGGCAAAAAAAATCGTGTTCGAGATTATTGTAGATTCTGATTCTACTACACTCAAAACATGAAAAAAAGTCGTTTTCCGAAAAGTGTCTGTGTGTCTGTCTGTCTGTCTGTAGATTTTTTTTCTATGGCAAACGATAACTGCCGCAAATTCAAAGAGAATCAAATAATTTTTTGCATACAGCCCTGATTTGCAGAGTACTCGCGACCTATTGTTTTTGGTGAAGATCGGTTAAGGGAAAGGGGTAGTTTACCTGCAACGGTTTTTTTTAGCAAGGGTAATTTTGTTTGTTTGGCAAACGATAACAGCCGCAAATTAAAACAGAATCAAATAATGTTTCGCATACAGCCCTGAATTGTAGAGTTCTCAAGATCTGTTGATTTTGGTGAAGATCGGTTAAGGGAAAGGGGTAGGTTACCTGTAATGTTTTATGTTTTTACAAGGGTATTTCCTATGGCAAACGATAACAGCCGCAAATTCAAACAGAATCAAACGATTATTTGCATACAGCCCTAAATTGTAGAGTTCTCAAGACCTGTTGTTTTTGGTGAAGATCGGTTGAGGGAAAGGGGTAGTTTACCTGCAACGTTTTTTTAACAAGGGTATTTTCTATGGCAAACGATAACAGCCGTAAATTCAAACAGAATCAAATAATGTTTTGCATACAGCCCTGATTTGTAGAGGTCTCAATGACTTTCGATTTTGGTGAAGATCGGTTAAGGGGAAGGGGTAGTTTACCTGCAACCTTTTACGTTTTAACAAGAGTAAAGTACTTGAAAATTTATTTAAACTTTTTGAAACAATGGTAATTGTTAAAAATAAAATAATTTTGTTGCCAGGCAATAAAATTATAATTTTTTCATTTTAATGTAATATAATATTTTTCATTTAATACAGCAATAAAAAGGCAGGTAAGCCACAGCCTGGCTGTTTGGCTGAAAATGATTTTAAATATAAATCTTAGAATATGGAAGTCATGTATGGTTCTCCATACCGATATTTTTTTGTTATTGTCACCAAGTATGTCTGTGGACATTAGTCACAACATACAGCACACCTGTTTACATAAACACTTGTGTGCCAGACTTGTTTTCATAAACACAGTTATAAACACTCAACATTCTGCTTACCTCACCTCTAACAGCTGTACTGCACTTTTCAATTTTTATAAATCTTATAGTTCCACATATTTGTCTCTTAAATTATTTATTCCAATTCAGATCAGATATACTTTTGATTCAAAACAATTACTTTAATAACATTTTATTAAAAACATTTTAACTGTAGCTATATTATTTAAAACACTTTGAATATAAATACACAACACAAAATTGGCTTCATTATTACCTGTTATTATTTTAGTGGAATAAAATATTATTATTTATTATTATACCTTCCCCTCTCATTGCAAACATAGGTTACACATAAGCTATAATATACATTGCAACAGAATACCATTAACACAATACATTTAACATTAACACATTTATTTATTTACAAATTTCGTCATATCCAATTATTATTTGTCACACTTCAATACCTGATTCAGCCAAGTCGTTACCATATATTAAAGTATTTAAGATGTCCATACACTGCTTTCAACCTCCATCATCGTATAATAGTCTTATTTTTGTATAGCATTTGTCAATTTTATTTGCATTCATCATATGACTATTTTCTGTGTAATGGCCATAAAATTTTATTTTTTCCATTATACCAAAATAATAATCTATAGGGTTACCCCCCAAAATTATCTTATCATAAATCAAGTCAACATCAGTATTTTTTATAAAGTCTCCGTAAGTATTTTTTCTCGACATCAAGTCAGTTATTTTATCATTTATAACAGTTTTATTCACATATTCCTCTCTCTCTATTTCATAATACAATTCACTTTCTTCATCTCTCTCTATATCTAACACCTGCACCAACATTTCATAACCTCTATTAATCTAAAAAATTTTTATTTCTCTCTCTCTTTCATTACAACACCTCTCATAACCATACTGAACTCTCCCATTCCATGCAAAGGGCACCATTAAATATTTATTACCTCTACTGGCTTTACCAGTTAAATCACAAAAAATACAGGGACCATCTGAAGACACCTTGTCTTCTATACAAATACCGGAGGAAACTCTGTCCTCATTAAACACCTGTGAAAACTCTGTTTCACCATAAACTTGGGGAACATCTGCCCTTTGCCCATTTAACCTCTCTACACACACACACCTATAACCTCATCAACACTTTCTCTGCTCCCAACCTTACACTCTAACACCACATTTTTAATTTCACCACTATTACTTACCGTATCATTCTTAGATACCCCATTCTCAGCTATATAATCATTATTCTTATTTAATGTTATATCATCATTATGATTACTGGTAGTACTACCACTTACCTCAGAATTGTAATTATCATCATTATCTTCACTAGTCAACACTACCTCTCCCACTATTTTGTCACTGTTATTTATTGATTCATTATTAGAATTACCGTTATCACTCACCTGGTTAATTATTCTCTCACTGTCATTAACAACATTATTATCACTTACCTGTTTTGATTCAACTTCTGTATTCTCCTTTAATTTATCTGTCTCGGGTTTCCGCAATATTTTGTCCCATATTTTGCCCCTTTCGTCAAATCGTTTATTCATCCTATCAAAACCCTTGTTTATAACACCCCTTAGTTCATCAAAACCCTTAACCATCTCTGCTTCTATAAGGTTCAACATATACGTCTTATATTCAGATTCACTCATATTATCCCTACGTACCTTATTATCTGTCACCTGATCGACTTTATTTTTGTTAACTTGGTCTGTCTCTCTACCTTTATTTACCACCACCACACTATCATCATTATCACTAGGCATATTTACTGCCTTATTTTCTACCACTGTTACTTAAATCAAAATACCCCACACATAAAACAGTTAGCAATACGTAAAAGTAAACACACAATAGCTCTACCCAAACATAACCTTATTTAACGTAAATATATATGCGATTATTTCTACAAATACGCCGTTACCAAATCCTATTTTCTGTGCTTTAAAACAGGTCTAGTTCCTATAATTTTTTTATATACGAACATCCTGGCAGGGTCGCCACTGTGAAGGTCCTTACTTTTTACCTTTTAACTAATAATAATACACTCGTCATAAAATAATACTTACCGCTGCCAGAATTTTACTTACCGTCATAGTCCCCGTAAAACTTACCTTATTAAATTACCCAGGTCGCCAACATGTTTTTTAGTTTTACATGTAAACTTTGAACACTCTTGCCCTTATAAAAATCCCGCTATCTGACTACCCTTATATATAAGAAAAATCCCAAAGAACGTTAGGCGAGGTTTTCAGCACAGAATAGGAAATGGTTATGGCGTAATAACTTAATTTAACACATTTTTATATCCCTAAACAGACTTGATTTTATTTTATTAAGTAGCCTACAGCTGAAAAACATGAATTTGTTCAAACACCAATTTTATCAACTAATTATTTTATAGGAACCAGTACTTTTAATCATGATTTCTCCCATTGAATATATAGCTTTTACCCCCTTTATAGTATTCTCATTAATTCTTTTATAAATCTAAATTTGTATAGTTTTTTACTGATATCAGATTGTTATGGAGTCACTTTTGTATATAGTTGTTACTTAACTGACATGTGGTCCAGTTGTTACCCTATCACTCGTAGTTCACTGTCACATTCGCCACTTCACACAGAACTGTTCTAACTGCACAAATTATCTCTTTCTTCATTTTACTCTTTTGCACACTTTTTATAAGATTCGGTAGGCCTAGGCTACTGTATTCGCTTTGGCCTACCGAAATTTCCGAGGCCACTGTATAAAGTTTTTACTTATACATGCACTGCTCTCCACTGCTGTCTGATGATAACTCTGGTGATAGACTGCAGACTGTGATTCACAAAGAGCCTGCTGCTGGGCGGTTACGCAATACGTCTGGCAATTGTTTAGGCTAACAATGTGCATTGCTGGTACTGGGGCTCCTCACAGGTGAAAGTCTGGCAATTTGAAAAGTGATTGAATTGATGCAATATAAAATTAAACTGGGGTAGCTCACAATTCTGTACCGTTACAATACCCCCCCCCCCCAATAAGAGGTTGAAGGCCAAAGCGTTCAAACTCTTATTGCCTAAACCCTAAGAGGATCAGTGAGGATATGGCGCCGCAACCCCCCTGAACACTCTACTAAAATTGTGGGTTCTTACCCCCCTAGTCTGGCGACTGCAGCAGCACCCACCCGATCTTACGGGACTTCTCGACTCGAGATCCCACCACCACAAGCTCTGACAGATGCCCGCCCCAGTATCGCCTGACTTTGAAACATTCAATTAAAAAATCGACAAACGGCCTTCCATCACTCCATATCCCACAACTGATTTGTTTCCTCTTAGCCATACCGGCTTATTCTTTATAAAGTACTGGTTCTGCTTATACAAAGTACTGGTTTGGTTTAAAATAATAATATAACCTAAATAATATTCCCCGTATAATATTACCCATCCAAAATAACACCTTAATTATACAAAATTACATTTACACAAAATTTCCTTCAGTTTTCACTTTTAAATAAAGTACATCTTTCATTTATTTAACAATTACATTTGAAATTTGAATCAGAAAAAATTTAAATTTAGTATTAAAATCATTTTTCCAATTAATTTAATTACCAAATTAATTTAATTATATTTAATTTCTCAAACTCTAAGTTCATTAATTCAATCTTATTTGTTCGAAACAATTTCATTTGTTTTAATTACATTTTACAAAAAGACCCTACAAAAATATTACCTACATTCCATCACATCAGATGTTTCTTTTTATTTCATAATAGGATTTACTCATGGCCATGATTCAGCAGACTACAACATTTTACTTCCATATTCCTTAAGGAATGGAAGTATGGTGATGGCAAAAAAAATCGTGTTCGAGATTATTGTAGATTCTGATTCTACTACACTCAAAACATGAAAAAAAGTCGTTTTCCGAAAAGTGTCTGTGTGTCTGTCTGTCTGTCTGTCTGTCTGTAGATTTTTTTTCTATGGCAAACGATAACTGCCGCAAATTCAAAGAGAATCAAATAATTTTTTGCATACAGCCCTGATTTGTAGAGTACTCAAGACCTATTGTTTTTGGTGAAGATCGGGTGAGGGAAAGGGGTAGTTTACCTGCAACGGTTTTTTTTTATCAATGGAAATTTTTTTTTTTGGCAAACGATAACAGCCGCAAATTCAAACAGAATCAAATAATGTTTCGCATACAGCCCTGAATTGTAGAGTTCTCAAGACCTATTGTTTTTGGTGAAGATCGGTTAAGGGAAAGGGGTAGTTTACCTGTAACGTTTTATGTTTTAACAAGGGTATTTCCTATGGCAAACGATAACAGCCGCAAATTCAAACAGAATCAAACGATTATTTGCATACAGCCCTAAATTGTAGAGTTCTCAAGACCTATTGTTTTTGGTGAAGATCGGTTGAGGGAAAGGGGTAGTTTACCTGCAACGTTTTTTTAACAAGGGTATTTTCTATGGCAAACGATAACAGCCGTAAATTCAAACAGAATCAAATAATGTTTTGCATACAGCCCTGATTTGTAGAGGTCTCAATGACTTTCGATTTTGGTGAAGATCGGTTAAGGGGAAGGGGTAGTTTACCTGCAACCTTTTACGTTTTAACAAGAGTAAAGTACTTGAAAATTTATTTAAACTTTTTGAAACAATGGTAATTGTTAAAAATAAAATAATTTTGTTGCCAGGCAATAAAATTATAATTTTTTCATTTTAATGTAATATAATATTTTTCATTTAATACAGCAATAAAAAGGCAGGTAAGCCACAGCCTGGCTGTTTGGCTGAAAATGATTTTAAATATAAATCTTAGAATATGGAAGTCATGTATGGTTCTCCATACCGATATTTTGTTATTGTCACCAAGTATGTCTGTGGACATTAGTCACAACATACAGCACACCTGTTTACATAAACACTTGTGTGCCAGACTTGTTTTCATAAACACAGTTATAAACACTCAACATTCTGCTTACCTCACCTCTAACAGCTGTACTGCACTTTTCAATTTTTATAAATCTTATAGTTCCACATATTTGTCTCTTAAATTATTTATTCCAATTCAGATCAGATATACTTTTGATTCAAAACAATTACTTTAATAACATTTTATTAAAAACATTTTAACTGTAGCTATATTATTTAAAACACTTTGAATATAAATACACAACACAAAATTGGCTTCATTATTACCTGTTATTATTTTAGTGGAATAAAATATTATTATTTATTATTATACCTTCCCCTCTCATTGCAAACATAGGTTACACATAAGCTATAATATACATTGCAACAGAATACCATTAACACAATACATTTAACATTAACACATTTATTTATTTACAAATTTCGTCATATCCAATTATTATTTGTCACACTTCAATACCTGATTCAGCCAAGTCGTTACCATATATTAAAGTATTTAAGATGTCCATACACTGCTTTCAACCTCCATCATCGTATAATAGTCTTATTTTTGTATAGCATTTGTCAATTTTATTTGCATTCATCATATGACTATTTTCTGTGTAATGGCCATAAAATTTTATTTTTTCCATTATACCAAAATAATAATCTATAGGGTTACCCCCCAAAATTATCTTATCATAAATCAAGTCAACATCAGTATTTTTTATAAAGTCTCCATAAGTATTTTTTCTCGACATCAAGTCAGTTATTTTATCATTTATAATAGTTTTATTCACATATTCCTCTCTCTCTGTTTCATAATACAATTCACTTTCTTCATCTCTCTCTATATCTAACACCTGCACCAACATTTCATAACCTCTATTAATCTAAAAAATTTTTATTTCTCTCTCTCTTTCATTACAACACCTCTCATAACCATACTGAACTCTCCCATTCCATGCAAAGGGCACCATTAAATATTTATTACCTCTACTGGCTTTACCAGTTAAATCACAAAAAATACAGGGACCATCTGAAGACACCTTGTCTTCTATACAAATACCGGAGGAAACTCTGTCCTCATTAAACACCTGTGAAAACTCTGTTTCACCATAAACTTGGGGAACATCTGCCCTTTGCCCATTTAACCTCTCTACACACACACCTATAACCTCATCAACACTTTCTCTGCTCCCAACCTTACACTCTAACACCACATTTTTAATTTCACCACTATTACTTACCGTATCATTCTTAGATACCCCATTCTCAGCTATATAATCATTATTCTTATTTAATGTTATATCATCATTATGATTACTGGTAGTACTACCACTTACCTCAGAATTGTAATTACCATCATTATCTTCACTAGTCAACACTACCTCTTCCACTATTTTGTCACTGTTATTTATTGATTCATTATTAGAATTACCGTTATCACTCACCTGGTTAATTATTCTCTCACTGTCATTAACAACATTATTATCACTTACCTGTTTTGATTCAACTTCTGTATTCTCCTTTAATTTATCTGTCTCGGGTTTCCGCAGTATTTTGTCCCATATTTTGCCCCTTTCGTCAAATCGTTTATTCATCCTATCAAAACCCTTGTTTATACACCCCTTAGTTCATCAAAACCCTTAACCATCTCTGCTTCTATAAGGTTCAACATATACGTCTTATATTCAGATTCACTCATATTATCCCTACGTACCTTATTATCTGTCACCTGATCGACTTTATTTTTAATGAAGAAATTTGTGTTAGTGGTTGAAATCACAATCAGAATGATCACAGTTGCACACCACTATATAAAAATTATCCCGATTAGCGCTTTCAAGTCTCACAGCCCATCGTCAGATCGGAATAGGCAGAAATTATTTTAAAAACAAACCCTTCACCCCTCTCCCCCACCCTGCTCACACACAACAAGCTATAATATAAATGACCCTTCCCCACCCCCTAAACCCTGTCCCACACCATCTGTACAGTTACATATTTTTCTAGCAAATTCCTTGTGTTTCAGTGTGTGTGTGTGTGTGTGTGTGTGTGTGTGTGTGTGTGTGTGTGTGTGTGTGTGTGTGTGCATCCTTTTAAACTTACCCTACTTCCTCTCCACACACATGGGTCAGTCAGACACCCTTATTTTAACCATCCAATTAGTACTATGCAAATAATTCTTAATCTTATCTATCTGTCCTCTATCATTTACTTCTTAATCATGTTATAAAATATTTCTTCATTATCAAATTTAATTTTAATATTAATTAAATTGTCTAACCCTTTTTCTCTTTCTTTTAATATTTCTAACTCCTCTCTAAGCTTCCTTTCAACCGTGTTATTTACTACTTTTACAATTTCGTATTCTTCCAAAGGATTAACAAACTTATGGTTGTCTTCTATGAAATGTCTTGCATATAACGAATTGGTTGTTCTATTACCTTCTCCACGTTTGTGGTCAGACAACCTGCATACGAATTTTCGTCCTGTCTCACCTAGGTACACTTTGTTGCAGTCTTTACATTTTAATTTATAAATTCCGCTTTTCTGTAATACTGGAATTTTTTCTATATTCTTATTCCTTATCTTTTGATAAGGAATTATCCTATTTAATAAGGAATTCCTTATTCCTAACGGTATTTGATAAGATAAGGAATAAGAATATAGAAAAAATTCCAGTATTACAGAAAAGCGGAATTTATAAATTAAAATGTAAAGACTGCAACAAAGTGTACCTAGGTGAGACAGGACGAAAATTCGTATGCAGGTTGTCTGACCACAAACGTGGAGAAGGTAATAGAACAACCAATTCGTTATATGCAAGACATTTCATAGAAGACAACCATAAGTTTGTTAATCCTTTGGAAGAATACGAAATTGTAAAAGTAGTAAATAACACAGTTGAAAGGAAGCTTAGAGAGGAGTTAGAAATATTAAAAGAAAGAGAAAAAGGGTTAGACAATTTAATTAATATTAAAATTAAATTTGATAATGAAGAAATATTTTATAACATGATTAAGAAGTAAATGATAGAGGACAGATAGATAAGATTAAGAATTATTTGCATAGTACTAATTGGATGGTTAAAATAAGGGTGTGTGACTGACCCATGTGTGTGGAGAGGAAGTAGGGTAAGTTTAAAAGGATGCACACACACACACACACACACACACACACACACACACACACACACGTGCACGCGCGCACACACACACACACACGCACACGCACACACACACGCACACGCACACACTGAAACACAAGGAATTTGCTAGAAAAATATGTAACTGTACAGATGGTGTGGGACAGGGTTTAGGGGGTGGGGAAGGGTCATTTATATTATAGCTTGTTGTGTGTGAGCAGGGTGGGGGAGAGGGGTGAAGGGTTTGTTTTTAAAATAATTTCTGCCTATTCTGATCTGACGATGGGCTGTGAGGCTTGAAAGCGCTAATCGGGATAATTTTTATATAGTGGTGTGCAACTGTGATCATTCTGACTTTATTTTTGTTAACTTGGTCTGTCTCTCTACCTTTATTTACCACCACCACACTATCATCATTATCACTAGGCATATTTACTGCCTTATTTTCTACCACTGTTACTTAAATCAAAATACCCCACACATAAAACAGTTAGCAATACGTAAAAGTAAACACACAATAGCTCTACCCAAACATAACCTTATTTAACGTAAATATATATGCGATTATTTCTACAAATACGCCGTTACCAAATCCTATTTTCTGTGCTTTAAAACAGGTCTAGTTCCTATAATTTTTTATATACGAACATCCTGGCAGGGTCGCCACTGTGAAGGTCCTTACTTTTTACCTTTTAACTAATAATAATACACTCGTCATAAAATAATACTTACCGCTGCCAGAATTTTACTTACCGTCATAGTCCCCGTAAAACTTACCTTATTAAATTACCCAGGTCGCCAACATGTTTTTTAGTTTTACATGTAAACTTTGAACACTCTTGCCCTTATAAAAATCCCGCTATCTGACTACCCTTATATATAAGAAAAATCCCAAAGAACGTTAGGCGAGGTTTTCAGCACAGAATAGGAAATGGTTATGGCGTAATAACTTAATTTAACACATTTTTATATCCCTAAACAGACTTGATTTTATTTTATTAAGTAGCCTACAGCTGAAAAACATGAATTTGTTCAAACACCAATTTTATCAACTAATTATTTTATAGGAACCAGTACTTTTAATCATGATTTCTCCCATTGAATATATAGCTTTTACCCCCTTTATAGTATTCTCATTAATTCTTTTATAAATCTAAATTTGTATAGTTTTTTACTGATATCAGATTGTTATGGAGTCACTTTTGTATATAGTTGTTACTTAACTGACATGTGGTCCAGTTGTTACCCTATCACTCGTAGTTCACTGTCACATTCGCCACTTCACACAGAACTGTTCTAACTGCACAAATTATCTCTTTCTTCATTTTACTCTTTTGCACACTTTTTATAAGATTCGGTAGGCCTAGGCTACTGTATTCGCTTTGGCCTACCGAAATTTCCGAGGCCACTGTATAAAGTTTTTACTTATACATGCACTGCTCTCCACTGCTGTCTGATGATAACTCTGGTGATAGACTGCAGACTGTGATTCACAAAGAGCCTGCTGCTGGGCGGTTACGCAATACGTCTGGCAATTGTTTAGGCTAACAATGTGCATTGCTGGTACTGGGGCTCCTCACAGGTGAAAGTCTGGCAATTTGAAAAGTGATTGAATTGATGCAATATAAAATTAAACTGGGGTAGCTCACAATTCTGTACCGTTACAATACCCCCCCCCAATAAGAGGTTGAAGGCCAAAGCGTTCAAACTCTTATTGCCTAAACCCTAAGAGGATCAGTGAGGATATGGCGCCGCAACCCCCCTGAACACTCTACTAAAATTGTGGGTTCTTACCCCCCTAGTCTGGTGACTGCAGCAGCACCCACCCGATCTTACGGGACTTCTCGACTCGAGATCCCACCACCACAAGCTCTGACAGATGCCCGCCCCAGTATCGCCTGACTTTGAAACATTCAATTAAAAAATCGACAAACGGCCTTCCATCACTCCATATCCCACAACTGATTTGTTTCCTCTTAGCCATACCGGCTTATTCTTTATAAAGTACTGGTTCTGCTTATACAAAGTACTGGTTTGGTTTAAAATAATAATATAACCTAAATAATATTCCCCGTATAATATTACCCATCCAAAATAACACCTTAATTATACAAAATTACATTTACACAAAATTTCCTTCAGTTTTCACTTTTAAATAAAGTACATCTTTCATTTATTTAACAATTACATTTGAAATTTGAATCAGAAAAAATTTAAATTTAGTATTAAAATCATTTTTCCAATTAATTTAATTACCAAATTAATTTAATTATATTTAATTTCTCAAACTCTAAGTTCATTAATTCAATCTTATTTGTTCGAAACAATTTCATTTGTTTTAATTACATTTTACAAAAAGACCCTACAAAAATATTACCTACATTCCATCACATCAGATGTTTCTTTTTATTTCATAATAGGATTTACTCATGGCCATGATTCAGCAGACTACAACATTTTGGTTATTGTCACCAAGTATGTCTGTGGACATTAGTCACAACATACAGCACACCTGTTTACATAAACACTTGTGTGCCAGACTTGTTTTCATAAACACAGTTATAAACACTCAACATTCTGCTTACCTCACCTCTAACAGCTGTACTGCACTTTTCAATTTTTATAAATCTTATAGTTCCACATATTTGTCTCTTAAATTATTTATTCCAATTCAGATCAGATATACTTTTGATTCAAAACAATTACTTTAATAACATTTTATTAAAAACATTTTAACTGTAGCTATATTATTTAAAACACTTTGAATATAAATACACAACACAAAATTGGCTTCATTATTACCTGTTATTATTTTAGTGGAATAAAATATTATTATTTATTATTATACCTTCCCCTCTCATTGCAAACATAGGTTACACATAAGCTATAATATACATTGCAACAGAATACCATTAACACAATACATTTAACATTAACACATTTATTTATTTACAAATTTCGTCATATCCAATTATTATTTGTCACACTTCAATACCTGATTCAGCCAAGTCGTTACCATATAT
The DNA here is from genome assembly GCA_034769895.1 of Magicicada septendecula. Taxonomy (NCBI): domain Eukaryota; kingdom Metazoa; phylum Arthropoda; class Insecta; order Hemiptera; family Cicadidae; genus Magicicada; species Magicicada septendecula. The sequence continues at coordinate 318,013,911 of CM068376.1, read as the reverse complement.
TAAAGTATTTAAGATGTCCATACACTGCTTTCAACCTCCATCATCGTATAATAGTCTTATTTTTGTATAGCATTTGTCAATTTTATTTGCATTCATCATATGACTATTTTCTGTGTAATGGCCATACAATTTTATTTTTTCCATTATACCAAAATAATAATCTATAGGGTTACCCCCCAAAATTATCTTATCATAAATCAAGTCAACATCAGTATTTTTTATAAAGTCTCCGTAAGTATTTTTTCTCGACATCAAGTCAGTTATTTTATCATTTATAACAGTTTTATTCACATATTCCTCTCTCTCTATTTCATAATACAATTCACTTTCTTCATCTCTCTCTATATCTAACACCTGCACCAACATTTCATAACCTCTATTATTCTAAAAAATTTTTATTTCTCTCTCTCTTTCATTACAACACCTCTCATAACCATACTGAACTCTCCCATTCCATGCAAAGGGCACCATTAAATATTTATTACCTCTACTGGCTTTACCAGTTAAATCACAAAAAATACAGGGACCATCTGAAGACACCTTGTCTTCTATACAAATACCGGAGGAAACTCTGTCCTCATTAAACACCTGTGAAAACTCTGTTTCACCATAAACTTGGGGAACATCTGCCCTTTGCCCATTTAACCTCTCTACACACACACCTATAACCTCATCAACACTTTCTCTGCTCCCAACCTTACACTCTAACACCACATTTTTAATTTCACCACTATTACTTACCGTATCATTCTTAGATACCCCATTCTCAGCTATATAATCATTATTCTTATTTAATGTTATATCATCATTATGATTACTGGTAGTACTACCACTTACCTCAGAATTGTAATTACCATCATTATCTTCACTAGTCAACACTACCTCTCCCACTATTTTGTCACTGTTATTTATTGATTCATTATTAGAATTACCGTTATCACTCACCTGGTTAATTATTCTCTCACTGTCATTAACAACATTATTATCACTTACCTGTTTTGATTCAACTTCTGTATTCTCCTTTAATTTATCTGTCTCGGGTTTCCGCAATATTTTGTCCCATATTTTGCCCCTTTCGTCAAATCATTTATTCATCCTATCAAAACCCTTGTTTATAACACCCCTTAGTTCATCAAAACCCTTAACCATCTCTGCTTCTATAAGGTTCAACATATACGTCTTATATTCAGATTCACTCATATTATCCCTACGTACCTTATTATCTGTCACCTGATCGACTTTATTTTTGTTAACTTGGTCTGTCTCTCTACCTTTATTTACCACCACCACACTATCATCATTATCACTAGGCATATTTACTGCCTTATTTTCTACCACTGTTACTTAAATCAAAATACCCCACACATAAAACAGTTAGCAATACGTAAAAGTAAACACACAATAGCTCTACCCAAACATAACCTTATTTAACGTAAATATATATGCGATTATTTCTACAAATACGCCGTTACCAAATCCTATTTTCTGTGCTTTAAAACAGGTCTAGTTCCTATAATTTTTTTATATACGAACATCCTGGCAGGGTCGCCACTGTGAAGGTCCTTACTTTTTACCTTTTAACTAATAATAATACACTCGTCATAAAATAATACTTACCGCTGCCAGAATTTTACTTACCGTCATAGTCCCCGTAAAACTTACCTTATTAAATTACCCAGGTCGCCAACATGTTTTTTAGTTTTACATGTAAACTTTGAACACTCTTGCCCTTATAAAAATCCCGCTATCTGACTACCCTTATATATAAGAAAAATCCCAAAGAACGTTAGGCGAGGTTTTCAGCACAGAATAGGAAATGGTTATGGCGTAATAACTTAATTTAACACATTTTTATATCCCTAAACAGACTTGATTTTATTTTATTAAGTAGCCTACAGCTGAAAAACATGAATTTGTTCAAACACCAATTTTATCAACTAATTATTTTATAGGAACCAGTACTTTTAATCATGATTTCTCCCATTGAATATATAGCTTTTACCCCCTTTATAGTATTCTCATTAATTCTTTTATAAATCTAAATTTGTATAGTTTTTTACTGATATCAGATTGTTATGGAGTCACTTTTGTATATAGTTGTTACTTAACTGACATGTGGTCCAGTTGTTACCCTATCACTCGTAGTTCACTGTCACATTCGCCACTTCACACAGAACTGTTCTAACTGCACAAATTATCTCTTTCTTCATTTTACTCTTTTGCACACTTTTTATAAGATTCGGTAGGCCTAGGCTACTGTATTCGCTTTGGCCTACCGAAATTTCCGAGGCCACTGTATAAAGTTTTTACTTATACATGCACTGCTCTCCACTGCTGTCTGATGATAACTCTGGTGATAGACTGCAGACTGTGATTCACAAAGAGCCTGCTGCTGGGCGGTTACGCAATACGTCTGGCAATTGTTTAGGCTAACAATGTGCATTGCTGGTACTGGGGCTCCTCACAGGTGAAAGTCTGGCAATTTGAAAAGTGATTGAATTGATGCAATATAAAATTAAACTGGGGTAGCTCACAATTCTGTACCGTTACAATACCCCCCCCCCCCAATAAGAGGTTGAAGGCCAAAGCGTTCAAACTCTTATTGCCTAAACCCTAAGAGGATCAGTGAGGATATGGCGCCGCAACCCCCCTGAACACTCTACTAAAATTGTGGGTTCTTACCCCCCTAGTCTGGCGACTGCAGCAGCACCCACCCGATCTTACGGGACTTCTCGACTCGAGATCCCACCACCACAAGCTCTGACAGATGCCCGCCCCAGTATCGCCTGACTTTGAAACATTCAATTAAAAAATCGACAAACGGCCTTCCATCACTCCATATCCCACAACTGATTTGTTTCCTCTTAGCCATACCGGCTTATTCTTTATAAAGTACTGGTTCTGCTTATACAAAGTACTGGTTTGGTTTAAAATAATAATATAACCTAAATAATATTCCCCGTATAATATTACCCATCCAAAATAACACCTTAATTATACAAAATTACATTTACACAAAATTTCCTTCAGTTTTCACTTTTAAATAAAGTACATCTTTCATTTATTTAACAATTACATTTGAAATTTGAATCAGAAAAAATTTAAATTTAGTATTAAAATCATTTTTCCAATTAATTTAATTACCAAATTAATTTAATTATATTTAATTTCTCAAACTCTAAGTTCATTAATTCAATCTTATTTGTTCGAAACAATTTCATTTGTTTTAATTACATTTTACAAAAAGACCCTACAAAAATATTACCTACATTCTATCACATCAGATGTTTCTTTTTATTTCATAATAGGATTTACTCATGGCCATGATTCAGCAGACTACAACATTTTACTTCCATATTCCTTAAGGAATGGAAGTATGGTGATGGCAAAAAAAATCGTGTTCGAGATTATTGTAGATTCTGATTCTACTACACTCAAAACATGAAAAAAAGTCGTTTTCCGAAAAGTGTCTGTGTGTCTGTCTGTCTGTCTGTCTGTCTGTAGATTTTTTTTCTATGGCAAACGATAACTGCCGCAAATTCAAAGAGAATCAAATAATTTTTTGCATACAGCCCTGATTTGTAGAGTACTCAAGACCTATTGTTTTTGGTGAAGATCGGGTGAGGGAAAGGGGTAGTTTACCTGCAACGGTTTTTTTTTATCAATGGAAATTTTTTTTTTGGCAAACGATAACAGCCGCAAATTAAAACAGAATCAAATAATGTTTCGCATACAGCCCTGAATTGTAGAGTTCTCAAGACCTATTGTTTTTGGTGAAGATCGGTTAAGGGAAAGGGGTAGTTTACCTGTAACGTTTTATGTTTTAACAAGGGTATTTCCTATGGCAAACGATAACAGCCGCAAATTCAAACAGAATCAAACGATTATTTGCATACAGCCCTAAATTGTAGAGTTCTCAAGACCTATTGTTTTTGGTGAAGATCGGTTGAGGGAAAGGGGTAGTTTACCTGCAACGTTTTTTTAACAAGGGTATTTTCTATGGCAAACGATAACAGCCGTAAATTCAAACAGAATCAAATAATGTTTTGCATACAGCCCTGATTTGTAGAGGTCTCAATGACTTTCGATTTTGGTGAAGATCGGTTAAGGGGAAGGGGTAGTTTACCTGCAACCTTTTACGTTTTAACAAGAGTAAAGTACTTGAAAATTTATTTAAACTTTTTGAAACAATGGTAATTGTTAAAAATAAAATAATTTTGTTGCCAGGCAATAAAATTATAATTTTTTCATTTTAATGTAATATAATATTTTTCATTTAATACAGCAATAAAAAGGCAGGTAAGCCACAGCCTGGCTGTTTGGCTGAAAATGATTTTAAATATAAATCTTAGAATATGGAAGTCATGTATGGTTCTCCATACCGATATTTTGTTATTGTCACCAAGTATGTCTGTGGACATTAGTCACAACATACAGCACACCTGTTTACATAAACACTTGTGTGCCAGACTTGTTTTCATAAACACAGTTATAAACACTCAACATTCTGCTTACCTCACCTCTAACAGCTGTACTGCACTTTTCAATTTTTATAAATCTTATAGTTCCACATATTTGTCTCTTAAATTATTTATTCCAATTCAGATCAGATATACTTTTGATTCAAAACAATTACTTTAATAACATTTTATTAAAAACATTTTAACTGTAGCTATATTATTTAAAACACTTTGAATATAAATACACAACACAAAATTGGCTTCATTATTACCTGTTATTATTTTAGTGGAATAAAATATTATTATTTATTATTATACCTTCCCCTCTCATTGCAAACATAGGTTACACATAAGCTATAATATACATTGCAACAGAATACCATTAACACAATACATTTAACATTAACACATTTATTTATTTACAAATTTCGTCATATCCAATTATTATTTGTCACACTTCAATACCTGATTCAGCCAAGTCGTTACCATATATTAAAGTATTTAAGATGTCCATACACTGCTTTCAACCTCCATCATCGTATAATAGTCTTATTTTTGTATAGCATTTGTCAATTTTATTTGCATTCATCATATGACTATTTTCTGTGTAATGGCCATAAAATTTTATTTTTTCCATTATACCAAAATAATAATCTATAGGGTTACCCCCCAAAATTATCTTATCATAAATCAAGTCAACATCAGTATTTTTTATAAAGTCTCCATAAGTATTTTTTCTCGACATCAAGTCAGTTATTTTATCATTTATAACAGTTTTATTCACATATTCCTCTCTCTCTATTTCATAATACAATTCACTTTCTTCATCTCTCTCTATATCTAACACCTGCACCAACATTTCATAACCTCTATTAATCTAAAAAATTTTTATTTCTCTCTCTCTTTCATTACAACACCTCTCATAACCATACTGAACTCTCCCATTCCATGCAAAGGGCACCATTAAATATTTATTACCTCTACTGGCTTTACCAGTTAAATCACAAAAAATACAGGGACCATCTGAAGACACCTTGTCTTCTATACAAATACCGGAGGAAACTCTGTCCTCATTAAACACCTGTGAAAACTCTGTTTCACCATAAACTTGGGGAACATCTGCCCTTTGCCCATTTAACCTCTCTACACACACACCTATAACCTCATCAACACTTTCTCTGCTCCCAACCTTACACTCTAACACCACATTTTTAATTTCACCACTATTACTTACCGTATCATTCTTAGATACCCCATTCTCAGCTATATAATCATTATTCTTATTTAATGTTATATCATCATTATGATTACTGGTAGTACTACCACTTACCTCAGAATTGTAATTACCATCATTATCTTCACTAGTCAACACTACCTCTTCCACTATTTTGTCACTGTTATTTATTGATTCATTATTAGAATTACCGTTATCACTCACCTGGTTAATTATTCTCTCACTGTCATTAACAACATTATTATCACTTACCTGTTTTGATTCAACTTCTGTATTCTCCTTTAATTTATCTGTCTCGGGTTTCCGCAATATTTTGTCCCATATTTTGCCCCTTTCGTCAAATCGTTTATTCATCCTATCAAAACCCTTGTTTATACACCCCTTAGTTCATCAAAACCCTTAACCATCTCTGCTTCTATAAGGTTCAACATATACGTCTTATATTCAGATTCACTCATATTATCCCTACGTACCTTATTATCTGTCACCTGATCGACTTTATTTTTAATGAAGAAATTTGTGTTAGTGGTTGAAATCACAATCAGAATGATCACAGTTGCACACCACTATATAAAAATTATCCCGATTAGCGCTTTCAAGTCTCACAGCCCATCGTCAGATCGGAATAGGCAGAAATTATTTTAAAAACAAACCCTTCACCCCTCTCCCCCACCCTGCTCACACACAACAAGCTATAATATAAATGACCCTTCCCCACCCCCTAAACCCTGTCCCACACCATCTGTACAGTTACATATTTTTCTAGCAAATTCCTTGTGTTTCAGTGTGTGTGTGTGTGTGTGTGTGTGTGTGTGTGTGTGTGTGTGTGTGTGTGTGTGTGTGTGTGTGTGTGTGTGTGTGTGTGTGTGTGTGTGTGTGTGTGTGTGTGTGTGTGTGTGTGTGTGTGTGCATCCTTTTAAACTTACCCTACTTCCTCTCCACACACATGGGTCAGTCAGACACCCTTATTTTAACCATCCAATTAGTACTATGCAAATAATTCTTAATCTTATCTATCTGTCCTCTATCATTTACTTCTTAATCATGTTATAAAATATTTCTTCATTATCAAATTTAATTTTAATATTAATTAAATTGTCTAACCCTTTTTCTCTTTCTTTTAATATTTCTAACTCCTCTCTAAGCTTCCTTTCAACCGTGTTATTTACTACTTTTACAATTTCGTATTCTTCCAAAGGATTAACAAACTTATGGTTGTCTTCTATGAAATGTCTTGCATATAACGAATTGGTTGTTCTATTACCTTCTCCACGTTTGTGGTCAGACAACCTGCATACGAATTTTCGTCCTGTCTCACCTAGGTACACTTTGTTGCAGTCTTTACATTTTAATTTATAAATTCCGCTTTTCTGTAATACTGGAATTTTTTCTATATTCTTATTCCTTATCTTTTGATAAGGAATTATCCTATTTAATAAGGAATTCCTTATTCCTAACGGTATTTGATAAGATAAGGAATAAGAATATAGAAAAAATTCCAGTATTACAGAAAAGCGGAATTTATAAATTAAAATGTAAAGACTGCAACAAAGTGTACCTAGGTGAGACAGGACGAAAATTCGTATGCAGGTTGTCTGACCACAAACGTGGAGAAGGTAATAGAACAACCAATTCGTTATATGCAAGACATTTCATAGAAGACAACCATAAGTTTGTTAATCCTTTGGAAGAATACGAAATTGTAAAAGTAGTAAATAACACAGTTGAAAGGAAGCTTAGAGAGGAGTTAGAAATATTAAAAGAAAGAGAAAAAGGGTTAGACAATTTAATTAATATTAAAATTAAATTTGATAATGAAGAAATATTTTATAACATGATTAAGAAGTAAATGATAGAGGACAGATAGATAAGATTAAGAATTATTTGCATAGTACTAATTGGATGGTTAAAATAAGGGTGTGTGACTGACCCATGTGTGTGGAGAGGAAGTAGGGTAAGTTTAAAAGGATGCACACACACACACACACACACACATACACACACACACACGCACACACACACGCACACGCACACACTGAAACACAAGGAATTTGCTAGAAAAATATGTAACTGTACAGATGGTGTGGGACAGGGTTTAGGGGGTGGGGAAGGGTCATTTATATTATAGCTTGTTGTGTGTGAGCAGGGTGGGGGAGAGGGGTGAAGGGTTTGTTTTAAAAATAATTTCTGCCTATTCTGATCTGACGATGGGCTGTGAGGCTTGAAAGCGCTAATCGGGATAATTTTTATATAGTGGTGTGCAACTGTGATCATTCTGACTTTATTTTTGTTAACTTGGTCTGTCTCTCTACCTTTATTTACCACCACCACACTATCATCATTATCACTAGGCATATTTACTGCCTTATTTTCTACCACTGTTACTTAAATCAAAATACCCCACACATAAAACAGTTAGCAATACGTAAAAGTAAACACACAATAGCTCTACCCAAACATAACCTTATTTAACGTAAATATATATGCGATTATTTCTACAAATACGCCGTTACCAAATCCTATTTTCTGTGCTTTAAAACAGGTCTAGTTCCTATAATTTTTTATATACGAACATCCTGGCAGGGTCGCCACTGTGAAGGTCCTTACTTTTTACCTTTTAACTAATAATAATACACTCGTCATAAAATAATACTTACCGCTGCCAGAATTTTACTTACCGTCATAGTCCCCGTAAAACTTACCTTATTAAATTACCCAGGTCGCCAACATGTTTTTTAGTTTTACATGTAAACTTTGAACACTCTTGCCCTTATAAAAATCCCGCTATCTGACTACCCTTATATATAAGAAAAATCCCAAAGAACGTTAGGCGAGGTTTTCAGCACAGAATAGGAAATGGTTATGGCGTAATAACTTAATTTAACACATTTTTATATCCCTAAACAGACTTGATTTTATTTTATTAAGTAGCCTACAGCTGAAAAACATGAATTTGTTCAAACACCAATTTTATCAACTAATTATTTTATAGGAACCAGTACTTTTAATCATGATTTCTCCCATTGAATATATAGCTTTTACCCCCTTTATAGTATTCTCATTAATTCTTTTATAAATCTAAATTTGTATAGTTTTTTACTGATATCAGATTGTTATGGAGTCACTTTTGTATATAGTTGTTACTTAACTGACATGTGGTCCAGTTGTTACCCTATCACTCGTAGTTCACTGTCACATTCGCCACTTCACACAGAACTGTTCTAACTGCACAAATTATCTCTTTCTTCATTTTACTCTTTTGCACACTTTTTATAAGATTCGGTAGGCCTAGGCTACTGTATTCGCTTTGGCCTACCGAAATTTCCGAGGCCACTGTATAAAGTTTTTACTTATACATGCACTGCTCTCCACTGCTGTCTGATGATAACTCTGGTGATAGACTGCAGACTGTGATTCACAAAGAGCCTGCTGCTGGGCGGTTACGCAATACGTCTGGCAATTGTTTAGGCTAACAATGTGCATTGCTGGTACTGGGGCTCCTCACAGGTGAAAGTCTGGCAATTTGAAAAGTGATTGAATTGATGCAATATAAAATTAAACTGGGGTAGCTCACAATTCTGTACCGTTACAATACCCCCCCCCCCCAATAAGAGGTTGAAGGCCAAAGCGTTCAAACTCTTATTGCCTAAACCCTAAGAGGATCAGTGAGGATATGGCGCCGCAACCCCCCTGAACACTCTACTAAAATTGTGGGTTCTTACCCCCCTAGTCTGGTGACTGCAGCAGCACCCACCCGATCTTACGGGACTTCTCGACTCGAGATCCCACCACCACAAGCTCTGACAGATGCCCGCCCCAGTATCGCCTGACTTTGAAACATTCAATTAAAAAATCGACAAACGGCCTTCCATCACTCCATATCCCACAACTGATTTGTTTCCTCTTAGCCATACCGGCTTATTCTTTATAAAGTACTGGTTCTGCTTATACAAAGTACTGGTTTGGTTTAAAATAATAATATAACCTAAATAATATTCCCCGTATAATATTACCCATCCAAAATAACACCTTAATTATACAAAATTACATTTACACAAAATTTCCTTCAGTTTTCACTTTTAAATAAAGTACATCTTTCATTTATTTAACAATTACATTTGAAATTTGAATCAGAAAAAATTTAAATTTAGTATTAAAATCATTTTTCCAATTAATTTAATTACCAAATTAATTTAATTATATTTAATTTCTCAAACTCTAAGTTCATTAATTCAATCTTATTTGTTCGAAACAATTTCATTTGTTTTAATTACATTTTACAAAAAGACCCTACAAAAATATTACCTACATTCCATCACATCAGATGTTTCTTTTTATTTCATAATAGGATTTACTCATGGCCATGATTCAGCAGACTACAACATTTTGGTTATTGTCACCAAGTATGTCTGTGGACATTAGTCACAACATACAGCACACCTGTTTACATAAACACTTGTGTGCCAGACTTGTTTTCATAAACACAGTTATAAACACTCAACATTCTGCTTACCTCACCTCTAACAGCTGTACTGCACTTTTCAATTTTTATAAATCTTATAGTTCCACATATTTGTCTCTTAAATTATTTATTCCAATTCAGATCAGATATACTTTTGATTCAAAACAATTACTTTAATAACATTTTATTAAAAACATTTTAACTGTAGCTATATTATTTAAAACACTTTGAATATAAATACACAACACAAAATTGGCTTCATTATTACCTGTTATTATTTTAGTGGAATAAAATATTATTATTTATTATTATACCTTCCCCTCTCATTGCAAACATAGGTTACACATAAGCTATAATATACATTGCAACAGAATACCATTAACACAATACATTTAACATTAACACATTTATTTATTTACAAATTTCGTCATATCCAATTATTATTTGTCACACTTCAATACCTGATTCAGCCAAGTCGTTACCATATATTAAAGTATTTAAGATGTCCATACACTGCTTTCAACCTCCATCATCGTATAATAGTCTTATTTTTGTATAGCATTTGTCAATTTTATTTGCATTCATCATATGACTATTTTCTGTGTAATGGCCATACAATTTTATTTTTTCCATTATACCAAAATAATAATCTATAGGGTTACCCCCCAAAATTATCTTATCATAAATCAAGTCAACATCAGTATTTTTTATAAAGTCTCCGTAAGTATTTTTTCTCGACATCAAGTCAGTTATTTTATCATTTATAACAGTTTTATTCACATATTCCTCTCTCTCTATTTCATAATACAATTCACTTTCTTCATCTCTCTCTATATCTAACACCTGCACCAACATTTCATAACCTCTATTATTCTAAAAAATTTTTATTTCTCTCTCTCTTTCATTACAACACCTCTCATAACCATACTGAACTCTCCCATTCCATGCAAAGGGCACCATTAAATATTTATTACCTCTACTGGCTTTACCAGTTAAATCACAAAAAATACAGGGACCATCTGAAGACACCTTGTCTTCTATACAAATACCGGAGGAAACTCTGTCCTCATTAAACACCTGTGAAAACTCTGTTTCACCATAAACTTGGGGAACATCTGCCCTTTGCCCATTTAACCTCTCTACACACACACCTATAACCTCATCAACACTTTCTCTGCTCCCAACCTTACACTCTAACACCACATTTTTAATTTCACCACTATTACTTACCGTATCATTCTTAGATACCCCATTCTCAGCTATATAATCATTATTCTTATTTAATGTTATATCATCATTATGATTACTGGTAGTACTACCACTTACCTCAGAATTGTAATTACCATCATTATCTTCACTAGTCAACACTACCTCTCCCACTATTTTGTCACTGTTATTTATTGATTCATTATTAGAATTACCGTTATCACTCACCTGGTTAATTATTCTCTCACTGTCATTAACAACATTATTATCACTTACCTGTTTTGATTCAACTTCTGTATTCTCCTTTAATTTATCTGTCTCGGGTTTCCGCAATATTTTGTCCCATATTTTGCCCCTTTCGTCAAATCATTTATTCATCCTATCAAAACCCTTGTTTATAACACCCCTTAGTTCATCAAAACCCTTAACCATCTCTGCTTCTATAAGGTTCAACATATACGTCTTATATTCAGATTCACTCATATTATCCCTACGTACCTTATTATCTGTCACCTGATCGACTTTATTTTTGTTAACTTGGTCTGTCTCTCTACCTTTATTTACCACCACCACACTATCATCATTATCACTAGGCATATTTACTGCCTTATTTTCTACCACTGTTACTTAAATCAAAATACCCCACACATAAAACAGTTAGCAATACGTAAAAGTAAACACACAATAGCTCTACCCAAACATAACCTTATTTAACGTAAATATATATGCGATTATTTCTACAAATACGCCGTTACCAAATCCTATTTTCTGTGCTTTAAAACAGGTCTAGTTCCTATAATTTTTTATATACGAACATCCTGGCATGGTCGCCACTGTGAAGGTCCTTACTTTTTACCTTTTAACTAATAATAATACACTCGTCATAAAATAATACTTACCGCTGCCAGAATTTTACTTACCGTCATAGTCCCCGTAAAACTTACCTTATTAAATTACCCAGGTCGCCAACATGTTTTTTAGTTTTACATGTAAACTTTGAACACTCTTGCCCTTATAAAAATCCCGCTATCTGACTACCCTTATATATAAGAAAAATCCCAAAGAACGTTAGGCGAGGTTTTCAGCACAGAATAGGAAATGGTTATGGCGTAATAACTTAATTTAACACATTTTTATATCCCTAAACAGACTTGATTTTATTTTATTAAGTAGCCTACAGCTGAAAAACATGAATTTGTTCAAACACCAATTTTATCAACTAATTATTTTATAGGAACCAGTACTTTTAATCATGATTTCTCCCATTGAATATATAGCTTTTACCCCCTTTATAGTATTCTCATTAATTCTTTTATAAATCTAAATTTGTATAGTTTTTTACTGATATCAGATTGTTATGGAGTCACTTTTGTATATAGTTGTTACTTAACTGACATGTGGTCCAGTTGTTACCCTATCACTCGTAGTTCACTGTCACATTCGCCACTTCACACAGAACTGTTCTAACTGCACAAATTATCTCTTTCTTCATTTTACTCTTTTGCACACTTTTTATAAGATTCGGTAGGCCTAGGCTACTGTATTCGCTTTGGCCTACCGAAATTTCCGAGGCCACTGTATAAAGTTTTTACTTATACATGCACTGCTCTCCACTGCTGTCTGATGATAACTCTGGTGATAGACTGCAGACTGTGATTCACAAAGAGCCTGCTGCTGGGCGGTTACGCAATACGTCTGGCAATTGTTTAGGCTAACAATGTGCATTGCTGGTACTGGGGCTCCTCACAGGTGAAAGTCTGGCAATTTGAAAAGTGATTGAATTGATGCAATATAAAATTAAACTGGGGTAGCTCACAATTCTGTACCATTACACAGCACCTTTCGGGACATATGTCCCATCATCAGGTATAATCCCTTGGTGAAGTTCGTTAAATGATTAAAATATTAAAACAGTTACATACAATTTTACACGTGTCATAATTAAATATAAAATAAATATATGAGTGCTGTTGAGGAGTTTGAAATATATAAGGGTTTTAAAAATAAAAACACTAAAGAAGTCCTTTTAAACGAACAACTGAACTTTTAATCTAATTCGCTTTACGACACAGCAATAAGACTACAAAACGAGGTCCGTAGTGCACGACCAATAACAACATAGGCACAACAGTCGACTGTAGTATTCCGTGGTGCGTACCAACGACATCGTGTGTGTTCCTGCGTTTAGATATTTTTATTTTATATTTTTGTACCTGATGATGATACATATGTCCGAAATGCATTGTAATATATAAAAAAGAAAAAGGCCACCAGACAGACAAAAAAGAGGTAAATTATTTTACTATTCATATGTTGTACCCTATCACTGCACTGCCTTTTTGTGCTATCAGCCTTCTATATGAGGGATTCACAACCAAAGTGGACTAAGTCCAGATCAGATTCCGTACTATGCATTATTATAGCATACCAAGTTCATTAATAAACCTCACACCAAGAAGACAGGTTTTTTTATGCTGTGAAAGGAACTGATTTCAAGGAAAAACTGCGAACCGATAATCAAAATAATCTGATATGAACCGTATTACATTTACACATTGTAATACTTCTGACATTAGCCATCATTTTAGAAAACAATCCTATCACAACATTTTGACCTCTAAAGGTTGTCCTCAGGTGTAAATAACTTTTTATACAAAAACAGATACCGTCACAACCTACCAACAAAAAGATGATTAAGTATTTAAAAAAAAAAAAATTACATACCAAGAAGGACATCATATGAGGTTTTCACCTTTTTCACACAAAAAAACGACATTATACACTCTTTTATACATTTCCCAAACAGTAGGGGTGGGGTTAACTATGTGCAATACATCACTGCCCACCTTGAGGTGAAGAAGGCCCATTCCCAACATTAAAAAAGAAGTGAATGTTGGGAAAAGACCTTTTTCACCCCAAGGTGGACGGTGATGTGATACACATAGTTTAGCCCCCCCTCTGCTTGGGAGTCCATGAAAGAGGAGGTGCTTGTCCTAGTTACCTTCTCATTTACTTTCGTGACCAGAAGTGAAATCCTCCTAAGACAACCTTCTTGGTAAGAACATTTTGTTTTTGTTTCTAATACTTAATAATCCATTTGTTGATAAGTTGTAATGATATCTCATCTGTATTGATAGATGATATGATGTGAAAAGTTATTTACACCTGAGGATGACCTCAAATTTTTACAGGTTGAAACATTGTGATTAGATTGTTTTCTAAAACAATGGCTTGTATCCAAAATATTATAATATGTAATAGTAATAATCATAACAACATGCCACTAAGATTCATACCTATATGAACCTTTTTCACTTTGTTTGTAAACCTCTTGTATGTTTCAATACTTTTGGTTGCAGCTCAGAGATTCCCACACAGCTGTCAATACATTATTTTACCATTTGTCTTGAATCTTCATGAGTACTCCATAATGTATCCATTGAGCTTCCCTGCTAGGCTTGATGAGACGTGCAGCATGATGGATGCAATTGAATACTGAACTTGTGCACATTGCACATCCTGAACTGCCGATATCTGTACACAAACAGGTAGAGCCAAGATGGCTCAGTCGTGAATCATCACATGGGGAATATCTGTTATCGAATTACTAACATATGTTGGGCAGGAAAAACTAGAGAGAGAGGCATCTCTAATTTTAAGTCACATGAGTAATTTAAGAGCCCAACAGAATGGAATAAGACAGGAGTCTAACATGTACAAATTTTTATTATATTTATCTGTAAGCATGAGTGAAATTATGGGAAACAATAACAACAAATTTTTGAAAATATTTACATTTTTTTTTTATCTAAATGTGTGATTTTATGTGGTAATACTGAAAATTTGTATTTTATTTGAAAATATGTAAAAATACTAACCCTGGTTATGCACATGACTTAATTACATTAGATGTGTGTGTGTGTGTGTGTGTGTGTGTGTGTGTGTGTGTGTGTGTGTGTGTGTGTGTGTGTGTGTGTGTGTGTGTGTGTGTGTGTGTGTGTGTGTGTGTGTGTGTGTGTGTGTGTGTGTGTGTGTGTGTGTGTGTGTGTGTGTGTGTGTGTGTGTGTGTGTGTGTGTGTGTGTGTGAATTTTTAATAATTGCATTTCATTTATTCTATGTATGCATTTAGAGGACCCATGCTAAAGAACATGTGTTATTTTAGGCGATTTGTGTGTGGATTCACGGCCTGCAGTAAGGAAATCTGCAGGTCAGACACTCTTTTCTACAATATCTGCTCATGGGGGACTTCTGAGCCAGCCTACTTGGCAGGCTGTTCTGTGGCAGGTATGCTCAGAAAAGTGGGTGTGTTTTGCAAGAATTCCTGTATTTTCTAAGAGAACTAAATGTGAAATTATATGACATATTAATACATGTGTAACTATTAAGATATGTACAGTTATATTCACAGTTTAAATGTTTTGTAAGTAATGTAGTACATTACATAAGAACTGTTTTAAATGTTCATATTACTCATAAAGTTTTTTGTATCATTGTGAAAGATATGTTGTTAAATATATTGTGCTATTTAAAATAATTTTATCTCTGTGATTAAATGTTTTTAGTAACTTATGTCTCCAAAAACTCAAAATGAATTACTTTTTCCAAATTCATAGGTAAAATATTTGTTTGCGGGAGTATATTTGATTGTTTCACGCAGATACAGTTTAAATAATAATATTAGTGTGCATTAAAAACAAATAATTTTGTCTGGCTATGAATTACGCTTGCTGTTGTAGATTTTCTAATACGTATGAACTCTGGCCAGGCCAAATGTTACATTTACATATTTATTCAAGATAACTTTACTCTTAATTCTGTCATTATTCTCACTTCAGATAAAACTGTGTTTGTAGTTTTCAGTATTATGCTAGGCAATTAGTTGTAGAGCCATGTATTTTAAAATGTAAGGCAACTTGTAATATCACATCTAAGCTGTAAGGTTACACAGAATACTGATTGAATGATTTCAAACATTTCAAAATTTGATGCCAAAAACATTGTGTTTGTTTCTTCAACAGGTTTTGTTTCCTTTGCTGGATAATGTACGCAGTCTTTCAAATTCAGCAAGTAGTGAAAAAGTTGATACAGGTGGCAACATTTTGATTCATCATTCACGGAACACTGCTCAGAAACAATGGGCTGAAACTCAGGTACATTCATTCACTGAGTACAAAGTTAGTCATAGTAGTGAATACAGCCGGATTGTAAACTAGATGTAGTACAGACTAATTTTACACAGGAGCCAAATGATTTTAGCTTTTTCCTGAAACATTTCATTCCTTTAATTTGTTTGATTTTAGTTTAGGAGTCTGTTTAGAAAGGGCTTGTGTGTGTGTGGGGGGGGGGAGTGAGAGAGTAAAAAATGTTGTATATGATTTTGAATTGAAAGAGTTGAAAATATGCATAGGTTAGGGTTTCTGAAAAATATTGTCCATTTCTTTTTCGACAGAGAGGCAAAGAGGAAATTGATCATTACTGGTATATTTATTGTATATCATATGTTCAATTATTTAATGTTTTGTAGTTTATGGTAAATCAAGATATTTATCTTCAGTGGTGAGTATTATAATATGCCTGAGTGAGTGAAACTAGAAATGTCTCTGAAATATTTGTATGGAGGTGAAAAGTAAGAAGGATTTACTTTATAACACGGTATCTATGAAAGTTATAATAATCAGTGCGACTTTTCTAACTGTTTTAAGAATGTTTTAACTACTGAAACGTGATGGATTTCAATTACAGACAGAGTGATGGATTCTCTTCAATTAACCTGATGCTAGAGACTACTGTTCTAAGAAAAGTACAAATAAATGGGTATGTATTCGTGAAATCATACAGATGGGAGCCTACACTGATGATCTGGTTCTAGTCAGCCAAAATAAAACCAATCAGTATAGAAATCTGAAAGTAAGATGCATAAATGAGGATTAAAGATAAATGAATCAAAAAACCAAATACACAGAGCGTAAGAGAAATCAACACCTTTAAAAGTGTACTCAGTAATTACTTGGGGTCACAAGTGAATAAGATAAACAGCTTCACAGATGAATTAAAAAGTCTAAATATTGAAATAGATACTATAATATGTAATACACACAAATACTTAATGGCATTATGCCTGTTGAGGAATAGTATTAAACATATAAGAGCTTAATTAGGCCAGCAGTCACTTAGGGTAATGAAGCCTGGGCCTTGACAAACACTGATGAACAGCAATTAACGATATTAAAAAAAAATCGTAGGAAAATTTATGGGTCATTTGAAAGCGCAAATGGTTCTTGAAGAATATTGAAGAATCATGAGTTAAAAAATGTTACAGGGAATGAGGACATTGTAAGACTCATTTAAGGACAAAGACTTCCATGGTTGAATCACATTAAAATAATGGATAAACATCTACAATAAAGAAGATCTTAAATTAGAAAACCTGTGAAAAGAGACTGGAGGTCAATGAAAAGGTGGATCAGTGATGTAGAGGGTGATGGAGGTGAGGAATTGAAATAGAAGCCATCGTGTTTGGTGCTAGAGTGAATTAGAAGTTATGGTAACTCTAAGTATGTACTCCATTTGTCAGTGGAACTACAGATGAAAAGCAACAAGAAGAAATCGTTACAAATAATTAATGCTTGATGCCTTTACTTGGTGAAAATCCATTGTAAATTATAATAAAAAATAAAACCATAAAATAGTTTTAGTGATTTTGACTCGTCAATTTATTAAAATTATAAATCCATGACAGCTGTTTCGGGAGCACAGTGCCTTCATCAGATGGTGTAAGCTGACTAATTGTCGTACAATTGTTTTTTTTACTATAATTTAGAAATCTCTACTTAAAACAGACATCTATGAAGTTATAAAATCAGCATGGCCATTCTGTTTGTTATAAAATGTATCAGCAAATTAATTTTGTGACAATATTATTCACCAGAATGATTTTATTCTGTGCGTGATCCTTGTTTATGAGGAAAAGTAGATATTTTAATGGATTTATAATATAAAATGTTTAAAAACACTCTTCAAACAGTCTGGTGATTTTAGTTTTTCTCAAGTGCCTAAGCCCTTCCTCCCAGAGAAATATCTACCTTATGTTTCCTTAATTTGTGTACAACAGTTTAAAAATGTTGTATACTTAATTCTTAAATTATCATAACATCATTATAACAAGTATGTTTTGTGTAAAGATTGTTATGTGTGATTTATTCCTTTGTCCTTATTCTGATTGGCACGTGTAGGTGGTAACTTACAAATATGATTTTAGAAATCTCAGTCCTCACAGATACCATGACCATCTGAATTCATAGTAAGACTGCATTACAGTGGTTACCTCACCTTGTGTTTATGTGTGTAGGTTTATAAAGAAAAGGGGAGATAGTAGTTTTTACAGATATTTGAAACAGGAGATACACAAATTAAATAAACACCAAGGTACCGTTTTTAAAAGGGGAAAACACTGGCATTCTGCTCTTTTAATAATTTTTCTGAGACAAACAAAATTTTTTAGTTTTAATAAGTAGGACAATATAAAATATATTTATACAGTTGTGGGTTTTAACAAAAGCTTGTATTGATTAGAATATGTGTACAGTTCAACTGTATTTACATGTGTGATTAGATATAAAACTTTAAGTAGATTTGTCATTGTGTGACTTAGATAAGATTGTTTTTCAGGTTTTGACATTATCAGGTGTAGCTAGAGTGTTCAATAATAAGAGGCAGTTAATACAGACACTAGGAGACTTTCCACGAGCTTGGTCTTTATTATTGGAGTTTGTGGAGAATGCAGCATTAAGTAAAAACAATGAGGTTAGTGTTTTTTTTTTCATGTAATAATTAATATGTGAACATTTTAGTAGTGAAATGAATGTTAAAAATTTTTCTGTTTGTTGAGAGTGTCGCTGGAACAAGTCACACAACACCAGAAGTGGTTGAAGTTTCTTGTACTTGTTTGACGTAGTTTTGTATTAAATTTAAAATTTACTGTACTGTCGGATGTTATGTTTTTATTTGACGTGCATAGAAATAAAAAATTTTGTATATGTGAACCTTGATAATTTGACATAAGACTGGAGTAGTAAGAAGATTAAGGAGTACTTAATTTGATCACCTTTTTCTTATCAAGTACAGTATGTGCTGATACAAAGAACTGTGCTTTAGAACAAATTGTAATCATGTTGATATTCTACCAATGCCAGTCTTTATTGCTAATGTACCAGCACGTTGCAGTTGGAGAATCTCATGCCTGCTTTCCTATAGTGGTCTGTTTAGTTTTACATGGGTTTTTACAATTTTACTCTTCCATCCAAGAAGGCAGGTAGCAACTAGTGACTTGAATGTATGTTGCATATAACGTGAATTGTTTGTTAAACGGACGTTTTTTGAACTGAAACATATGCTTCAGTTTAAAATATGTCTTAAAAAATATCAGTGATATTTAGTGTGCGCAATTTTATAAAATTGTGTGACTTATTATGTGTATATAAAATAACACACAATATCTTTCTGAGTGATAAAGTAATCGTATGCCTTTTTTCAATTTTATTAATTATTGTTTCTCATTTTTTAACATTATACTTTGAACTTACATGGTTTGACCAGTCAAATAATGTATTGTAAAAGGTGATGATTATCCAAGGTTTTACTGTAAACATGAACTAGAATAAAAAGGAACACAAAATTGTAACGGTACAAACCAAGAGGTTTAGTTTAATTTCAAAATAATTGTAAAAAATTTGTAACCAACCCAAGCTGAACAACATTCTGATCACGAAATTTCAACTTTTGGAACACCTTGTAGTTAATGCGTACCAAGCCGTGCAAGGCACAAGAACAATTATGTCTGGGAATGTGTACGAGCGTGCGAGTGTGCCATTTTTTGCACAGTGTGAGAAGCACGTACATACATTCCAGCGCTGAACCTGTGATGGGAACAAAGCAATACAGAATAAATTGATGGCGACGCCTAACACCCGGGCGGTTAGGCAACCAACACAAACACACACACAGTCAGTCATCGCATAGCAGGGCAGTTCGCCACAACTGATAATACAGTACAGCCGTAAATGTAACGCAGCCTCGGAATTTCGGTAGACCGACGTGAATCGAGTAGCCAAGGTCTACCGAAATATATAAAAGTGACAGAGAAGAACAGAAGGAAGAAATATTGTCAGTGGAATTTAAATAATATGTAAATGTGAAGCATTAGAACTGTGTCAGTGAAAGATAGAGTGAAAGTGAAGTGAAAGGCGGCGGAATCATTTTGGATAGTGTGGACAGTTAAGTACCGTGAATATATATATTGGCCAAAAGGGTGGGATATTTAAATTAAAGAGCTCGTTAATTAAATGGGGCGTTATCAGAAATAAATGTAAATCGATTGAGAGAGAGTGTGTGTGTGTGTGTGTGTTATAAAGGATACTGGTTCATATAGAAAGATTTAGTAGTAGTCCATAAAAATTATTGGAATAGAATTATTAAAAAATACAAATATAAAGAAAAATAATTAATGGTATAATAAATAAGGTTTGTTTTCAATATAACCATGTGTTAGTTGTAGTTATTTCGCCGTGAACCATTTCCTATTCTGTGCTAAAAAATTCGTCTAACGTTTCCGGGAATCTTCTGAATTGGGAGGGAAGTCAGATTGCAAAATTATCCCATTTTAATTAAGGTAGAGTATAAAGGTTTCCATATAGGTCCTGCAAAGATATTGGTGGCGACTCTGAACTTCTGATTGGAATTCATAAAAAGGTAAGTCAGCGAGAAAAGTTCGCAGGTAAGGTTCTGGCAGTTTTTATTTTATTTTATTTATTTATTTATAATTTGTTTGTTTCTTAATAAAATGTGGCAAGTGTAGCTGTCAGTAAAACTGCAATCATTTTTAGGAGAGTGATTAATACATTTATTTGTATGAAAAATTATACAGAAAGGTATGATTGATTTTATGCTTATGAAATTTAAATCAATTCTGTCTTTTTAGCAGTTATAATCTGCCTTCAAAGAAATACTGTCCTTTAAATATATCTGAAATGGCAAAGTTACATATCTCAAAGTGTTAATATACATGAATAAAGTAATAACTATTTAGTAGGTACAGAAACTTTTGGTTAGAGAACTTAACACGTTCACTGGCATCATTTTAGTGACGGGCATACATGACTAAATGAATAACTATGTATTGTTAAAAGCAGGGCTACTAACATAAGTACATAATTGACATATTTTGCTACCAAAGTTACTCACTAGACTGATCAGGATTAGTTTGGCAGAGTACTGAGAGCGCCAGTGTTATGCAATTACGAGGGCGATTTGAAAAGTTCACGGCCTATCATATAAACAAATGAATGAATGTGTGGCGTTTCTGTTTTTTACCGCATCGTGGCACCACGTTCGCCCCACGAACAGCTATGAAGCGTCAAGTCGGGTCAAGTCATTGTTATGGGGAAACAGCTGTATAAATAAGGTTATCTCACAGCAGTGCTGAAAAAGGAGAAAATTGAACATTGTGCCGTAATCAATTATTTTGTTAAAAAAGTTTTAACGTCAACAGAAATTTTTAATGATAAGAAGAATGTGTTGGGTGATGCTGGACCTTCATTTATTGCAGTGAAAAAATGGGCTGCTGAATTTAAATGTGGTTGTACAAGTTTGGAAGATGACCGAACTGGGCATCCGAAAAGTGCCACTACACCAGAAATCATCAATAAAGTGCACGATATTGTTTGGAAGATCGCTGTTTGAAGGTGTCTGAAATTTGTAAGACAGTGGGCAGTTCAGATGAAAGGGTACATCACATTCTTACTGAGAATTAGGTATGAAAAAGCTGTCTGCAAGTGGGTGCCGTGTTTGTTGACAAGTGACCAAAAACGCATGCGAATGCAAGCTTCTGAGGAATGTTTGGGCCGTTTTAAGAAAAATTCGAAAGATTTTATTCGTAGATTTGTAACACTGATGAAACTTGGGTCCAGTACTCCACTGTAGAAACAAAACAATGGTAAAAAACGGTAAAATCAATGCCTCCAAAAACGGTAAAATCAATTTTGTCGGCTGGAAAGTGTATGGATCCATTTTTCTGGGATGCTAAGGGGATATTGTTACTAGATTGCCTTGAAAAGGGTAAAAAGATAAATGGAGAGTATTATGCTAATCTTTTGGGCCAATTAAACATAAAAATTTGAGAAAAAAGACCAGGTTTAGCAAAGAAGAAGAGCATTTTCCATCAGGATAATGCACGCCCTCACATATGCGTGTGTCTATGGCAAAAATTGCTGAGTTGAAGTACGATCTGTTGTACAATCCACCTTATTTGCCTGATTTAGCGCCGTCTGCCTTTCATCTATTCCCAAACCTCAAAAAAATTTTGGGGGGAAGCGATTTTCCTCATTTTGACGAGGTGAAAGTGGGAGTAAATGGTTATTTTGAGGAGCTAGAAGAATTGGACTTCCTCAATGGGGTAAGTAACGGGGTAATGTCTTGACACTTCATTCCTGTTCATGGGGCGAATGTGGCGCCATGATGCGGCACACATTCGTTTCTATGGTAGGCTGCGGACTTTTCAAATCGCCGTCGTAGTAACACTGCAGAGATTAATACTATTATTTTCTACGTTGTTAGTTTATTGTATATATGGTCCTGTTCAGCTATATAAATACATTTATACTCTAATAAATGTAAAATTATTAATTTTATGTAATAAAATAGTTGGTTCAAATTGCTATAGGTGTCATTAGCAGCCTTAAGATCATTCCAAGAGATACTGTACTTAAACGAAGGTGAGACAACAGACGAGAATGAAGGAAGTGGTGAAGGCATGTGGAGTGTAGCTTGGAGAGTATGGCTGAGAATAGCAATGGAAAGTCGACCAGAGACTGGTATTGATCAGTCACAAATAACTTACCTTCCGTCTCAGCCTTTTCTTACAGCCCTTGTACATATATTTCCGGCAGTCTTTCAGCATATACGTCACAGGTAAACAAA
Organism: Magicicada septendecula; assembly: GCA_034769895.1. NCBI lineage: Eukaryota > Metazoa > Arthropoda > Insecta > Hemiptera > Cicadidae > Magicicada > Magicicada septendecula. The sequence continues at coordinate 317,990,575 of CM068376.1, read as the reverse complement.
ACTTTCTTTAAGTATACATCCTTAATTTTGTAATGACCAACAATCAATGAATTTTAACGATGAAGGGGTTGCGAGGATCGGTCAGAAAAGTATAACACAAATTTTACATTATTTATTTATTGTGATCATCAGAACCTGTATACGAATACAAGAGAAAATATCAAACACTTGCATTATTACATATTGTTTTCCTTAAATACAACGAAAAAACAATTGTTGATTACTGCATTTATAATTAATTACAAATACCATTACATTATGAGTAATTTATGTTATAAAATTGTATAAATTATGTTCTGGGATATTATAATTTTTCGTTGTATTTAAAGAGACAATACGTAATAATGCAATTATTTTAATGATGTGAACAAACTGTTTCAACTCCTTCACACACAAGTGCGTGTGTGTACACACACTCACATACACAAACACGTTCACTCCACTAGTTGATCTGGTGTGTTTGATATTTTCTCTTGTATTCGTACACAGGTCCTGATGATGACAATAAATATTGTTGAAACGTCAACACAAATAATGTAAAATTTGTGTTATACTTTTTTGACTGATCCTCACAAACCCTTCATTGTTTAAGTATACAGGCTTTTTTTTTACATAATCATTGTTGAAGCTCTTATTTTGCCCATACACGGTTACTGTAGTCTTGAGCAGACATTAACTTCTGCCAGTTGCATCTGATCAAAGCTTTTTACCTTGACACTGCTATCTCAAACCCCACTGCCATGTATTTACTCCTTGGGAACTCCCTACACAGGATATCTTTTTATCGCATGTTTTGAAATCATTTAGTCCTATACAGGATTCCTTTTTATTTCATGTTTTGAAAACATTTAGTCCTATACAGGATTCCTTTCTGTTGCATCTTTTGAAATAATTTAGTCCTATACAGGATTCTTTTCTATTGCATGTTTTGTAAACGTTTAGTCCTATACAGGATTCCTTTTATTTCATGTGTTGAAAACATTTAGTCCTATACAGGATTCCTTTCTGTTGCATGTTTGAAATCATTTAGTCCTATACAGGATTCTTTTCTATTGCATGTTTTGTAAACGTTTAGTCCTATACAGGATTCCTTTTATTTCATGTGTTGAAAACATTTAGTCCTATACAGGATTCTTTTATTTCATGTTTTGAAAACATTTAGTCCTATACAGGATTCCTTTCTATTGCATGTTTTGAAAACATTTAAAAACATTTAGTTTCTTTATTCGTACACTCCACATGCCCAAGCCATCCGTGGACATCCACTTCACAGACTCTTCATGAATCTGCTTTGCAGGTAATCAACAGTGTTTTGTATAATATTCCTGTTTGTGCAGGTTTTCAGCAAGTGACCTTGAAAAATTGTGCAGTGTTCTGGAAACTGCTGTAGCCATGCCTGTTCAGGGTGAAATGTCTCCTTTTATCTTACCAACTGACAGTTGCTTAACACAACTGCAGGAAGGTGTTCTTCATTCCGTTGATTTGTTAATTAAGGTAAGTGTTCTTATAAATTGGTTTTGCTTTACAATGTTTACTTTTCCTGATGCTGTGTGTGCACAAAGAACGATTAATAAACTTCCATTTTTAAAATTTTCAGGAAGCCATAACAAATCCAGAAAATATGAAGAAAATGATTTGTTCCATATTCAAAGAATTATTAGTACTAAGTACATTTGCTTGTAAAGCACAAAATTCAGACAAAGTGGATGAAAAATCTCAGGTACGTAATGCATTTATTTTGTATTTTCAAATTTTGCTTATTTATGCTACTCAAGATCCCAGAATAATCGTTTCGTATATTTTGTCTACATAAAATTTGTGAACTTTTTTTAATGTGATAAATACACTACAGTAGAAAATTGAGAACTTTTTTTTTACAATATACAGTAGACTCTTGGCTATCCGACTCCCGACTATTAGACCTCCAGCCTATCCGACCCGCCCTCAAAAAGAAAAAAGTATTTTGAGTACGGTACGTATGCAGTGTTTCCGATCTGATTACTAGCGCCTTCAAACGTCATGTGAGCAATCCCGCCACGCGGGTGAAGGCGCTTACGCGTGAATCACCAGTTACCAATACAGTACGCCAATTGATTCATGTTGTGACAGGAAAGTTTCGTGTTCCTACTTGAGTGTGTAAAAGGTGCATCAGTCAGTCTGTATCCAGAAGTCAGTCCGTGCGGTTCAGTCGTTCGTGGATTGTTAATTTGTTATAAAGTGTGTATACAGTATTGTTGGTGGCTTTTATTTTTAAGTGAAATATGGGTGACAAACGAAAGAAAGTGGTAGTAACATTGGAAGAAAAACTTCAAGCAATAAAAAGAATGGATTCTGGTGAGTCGGTAAACAAAATTGCACTGGAGTTAGGAGTTGGAGTAACTACTGTGGGTGATTGGCGAAGAAATCGCGCAGAGATTGAAAAATGGTGTTCTAAGCAAGCAAGTGGCAGTGGCGTGAAAGTTAGAAAAAGTATGCAAAAAGGAAAACATGTGGAAGTTGAAGAGGCTTTATATCTGTGGTATGAAAATTGAGGGGGAAAGGATTGACGGTTTCAGGCCCCTTGCTCCAAGAAAAAGCGATTCAGTTTAAAAAACAGATCGAAGGAGATGATGGTGAGTTTACTGCCAGTGACGGGTGGCTTGATCTCTGGAAGAAACGTTTTGGTGTTCGTCAGATGACGATTAGTGGTGAAGCATTGTCTGCTAATAAGGACGCTGTCCGTGACTTTAAAAAACATTTTTTGACCTGCTTGATAAGGAAGGTATTTCCGGAGAACAAGTGTACAACTGTGATGAGACAGGTTTGAATTACCGTATGTTGCCGTCTAAAACACTAGTGTCTAAACAGGAAAAGGCCACACCAGGGTTCAAGAAGAGCAAGGACCGCGTTACAGTTTTAGCTTGTAGTAACGCAACCGGAAACCACAAGTTGAGACTGACCTTGATTGGAAAATCTCGCAAGCGTAGGGCTTTTAAAAATCTTAAAGATTTAAGTTCTTTGCCCCTGCATTATACCCATCAAAAAAAGGCGTGGATGAATGGAGAAATTTTCAAAAATTGGTTTGAACAGGAATTTGTGCCACAAGTTGAAAAACATTTAGCTGAAAACAATTTAACAAGGAAAGCAATCCTAGTTTTGGATAACGCTCCTTCACATCCAGCAAATGACCAATTAAAAGATGGAGACATAAAAGCTTTGTTCTTGCCTGCAAATGTTACATCTATATGTCAGCCAATGGATCAGGGGGTACTAAGCTATATCATCGCAACAATTGATAATACAGAAGTTGCGATGGCACTACAGTCAGTAGACATGCTTGACGTCATCAGATGGGTGTCCGAGGCATGGGATGAAATTCCATCTTTAACACTTGTGCGATCGTGGAAAATTTTGCTGGATCACAGAGCCAGTGATAAGTGGGAAGAGGTAGAACAGCAATGTGATGTGGAAAATGCAACTGATAACACTGCACTTGTATCGTTGTTAGAAAAAGTTCCCGGATGTGAGGAAGCTTCATTGGAAGACATCACAGAATGGTTGGCAAAGGACGAAATCGAAGAAATTGCAGACGAAGATATTGTAGCGATGGTATTAAATGAACAGCCGATTGAAGAGGAACAAGGTGATGAACCCTCCGATCGTATAACCCACTCCGAAGGCCTGAAGGCGATCGAGACGGCAGTGGAATACATTGGCCAGCAAGAAGAAGCAACACCAGCAGACATCATATGTTTACGTAAGTGGAAGGATATAGCGGCGAGGAAATTAATGCGAGGAAAGAAGCAGGTCTCAATTACAGACTTTTTCAAACCTTAGACAATGTAAGTTTCACTTGTTCTTTCATTATACAGTACATAGTTTTTGGTTATTATAATTTGATTTATATTAACAACTAATTTGGTTGAAAGCTTTCGTATAAATTAAAACTCATAGTAAAACTCATTCAACTTATTGTTAACTACACATTTTGTTTCGTCCTTCAAATAAAGGTTTTGTGAAAGCTACTGTAGTTGCGAATTCTTATTTCATTTCTTTCTAATTCATTTATTACTGTACGTCATTTATAAGGACAAACTGATATGACGTACGCATCCAAATAGCAACAAGTACATTCAACGCAATAGGGTGGCGGTCATTTACCTTACAGAGGCTGGTATGCCTACGGCTCCGGTGTATCCGACTTTTTTGCTATCTGACCCAGCCGACCGCCACATTAGGTCGGATAGTTGAGAGTCTACTGTAGTTATGAAAATTGTAATTTGGGGACATTATCTTGTAACATTCAGTGTTTTTAGATATCATCAGTTACAAAATACTGGAGTATACTACAAAATACTGCAGCATGATATTGTGAAGTATGTGAACAGCATTCTTATACCAGAATAAAATGTATTGACATAATCATCAAACTTATGTTTGAAATGAACAGATGTTTTTAGAAATAACCATCTGTTGTGTTCGCGTATTTATCATACTCTGGTTCGAGTTTACATGTTTATTACTAGTTGTAAAACTTTTTAGAATTAACCATAAACATCAATTTCTTGTTTAGGGAGACTGGGTTACTTTGAATTATGTTCCTTTTGGAGAAAAAGCCATTACTGTGGTCGTTAACCTGTATGTGAAAACTGCTCATGAAATTCCAGTTATAGAAGGAAATGTTTTACAGAAGATACTAGAGGTTTGTTTTTGTTGTAACTTTTAATAAAAAATTTTGTTCTCTATAACTGAAATATTTGTAGTTATTAAATATAGTTATTTGCTTCTAACCATTAATTTGTTGTTACTACAGTATCTGTTTTATATTTAAGGAGCTACATAAGTAATACAACACAGTGAATATTTGTAAAAACCAAAAAATCGAATATTCAAACCAGTAAATTCACATCATCATTCAATATTTGTAATATTTTTTAATTATGCAGTGACTTTTTTCATTGCAGATTCTGAAAAAAATTATAGAAGATGTACAAGTCGCAGTGCAAATGTTTCGAATCTTTAATCAAATTCATATACGAGGGAATTTTGTAGTCCATGTGTGCTATACTATTCTAAATTTCATCATTGCACTTATGAGACAATAGATATTTTTTGGGTGATTAATGTGGGCATAATTTTGTGTGTGTGTGTGTGTGTGTGTGTGTGTGTGTGTGTGTGTGTGTGTGTGTGTGTGTGTGTGTGTGTGTGTGTGTGTGTGTGTGTGTGTGTGTGTGACTTTGTTTTTATGTATACATGTTTGTCTAAATATTAACACGTTTGGTGCTAAGCTTGTGTCTACCACTGGCTTGGTGTTTTAATCAGCTGTGCAATGCCCGTGTCTGCCACGGGCAATTTGATACATAATCCAGTGGTTCCTATATACAGCGAAAAGCATTTTGTACATTTGTTTTGAATATTAACTGTAATTTTGTGCACTATGTTGGCTAACACAAGATGTTTTTAATTTGATATAATCATTGTAAACAGTCGGTGTCATTCTATGTTGTATGGCGTTCGTGTTTATAGGTTATATAATTTGACACATATCACACGGTGACAAAATATTGTAAGAAAATAAGGCGTTGATAATTTTTGAAAAATATGAACTAAACTCTTTATTTTGATACAGAAATGTTTTATAGCTATAAAAGATGTGAGTAATTGTAATAAAATGTGTGGTAAAATTTTTTCAAAAAAAAAATAAAAATCATAGTTTCATCTGAGTGACATCTAAGGGATTATTTGTTGTTGATATATGTTCTTGTCAAAGACGAAACATTATTTTGATGTTTAGAACATTGTTGGTGTCTAAAGATTAAATGAATTTTAATTTTCAAAAAAAAACCTTACAAATGTCTGGAATTGTAGCAGGCCAACAGTGAAAGTGGTAACCTTTATCTTACTCTTAAAAGTTATGTGAATAATCCAGTTCACACTGCTCATTTTGTAACAGTTGCATGTTATTAGCAAAACAACACAAGACATTTCTATGTTGAACTGTTTCAGTAACTTTTTATACAATATTGAATGTCAAATGTCAAAGAACATATCCATAGCTTATTCCTACAGCTGAAGCAATTTCTGAAATCTTTATGCACCAATCTGAATCAATAAGGTTATGAACAGTATGAATTTTTTCTTCTGTGACACTTGTCTGTGGTCATCATTGGTGGTGTTGGTTTTCCAGTTTTCCATCCAGTAAAAAAATTTGTGTGCCAATGAAACACACACACACACACACACACACACACACACACACACACACACACACACACACACACACACACACACACACACACACACACACACACACACACACAATATATCAATCAACATTTTGGTTGGTCTTCAATCATGAATATTCCTCAGATATACTTTATAGAATTTGCACATTTTCAGTAATATACTTATAAATTCTTTAGACATTTGGATAATGTAAATGTGTTTATACAGTAGAAATTAACTTGCTTTAGATTTGTAATCATTTAATTCGCATGTTCTCTGACTTCATTTAAAAACAAAAATTCATTAGGTACAATACTATAAGTTCAGAACAAATCAGCATCCAGTAGTCCATTCCTGGAGTGTTAAGACAAGCATTATCAATCCAGGATGAATACTGGATTTCTGGGATGTTTGGTCACACTATTTTAACATCTATGAGATCTAATTTCTCAGTCTAATAAATAATTGATTAATAAATCATGTACTTGTGGGCACTGAAAGCATTTTGTCTTATTTGTCTGAAAGCTTTCAGAGTTCAGTTAATTTAACGGGTTTTAAACAAAATATTTTTCAAATCAATAATATTAGAAAAAGTTTTGAAATTATAATTTCTAAGGACTGAAAATATCATAGACAGTGAAAAAATATTTAATTGCTTGTGAAGTAAACTGTATACAAGACGGATATCTGGAAATATATTGAATTCATGATCCATTGGCCACTTTAAGGGGTTTTCAGTGTATGGTTGTGCATTAACATAAAAGGTCACATTAGTAATGTTTATGTGAGTGACGGTTATTATAAGGCTAATAACACAGTACTAAAACAATTCATTTAGACATCCAAAATGCAATGTTTGTTTGTATGAGTGGGGCATTTTAAATATCAAATATAAAGGGCTAAATGAAACAACACCAAGTCTCCGCTCCTTCTGAATTTCCACATGTCAATTTGGAGGCTATATTAAATAGATTTTAATTGCTATTTTGCTGTGAAAACAACGTACATGAAGATTGCAGTGGCGGCTGGTGGTTGAAAAATTTGGGGGTTGTAGTTGGGTTGGATGGTATTAAATTGTTTTATTCTCTGAATAGAAAATGTCCAAGTCTCCTCGCCTCCAAACAATACACAAGGAAAGCAAAATAATGCAATTTTTAGTGTCACGCCCACATAACCACGAATATTTATTGTATGAATTTGTTTTTAATTTACGATTAAATATTCTGTTACCTGATTTTACACTTTGATTAAAATTTGAAAGGCCTGGTGTAGGCCTACCTACTCTCTTTAATTTCAGATTTTTCTTTAATAGGACGTTAACTAAACAGCATTTTTGTTAAGTTTACAACAGAATTAATTACGTCCTACCAGTTAAATATAATAAATATCTTACACTATGACACCTTATTTCTTTATATCTACTATTGTTTACTTTTTTTTCGGTGGAGGTCAGTGAGGATTGGTCAAAAATAACACAAATTTTTAATTTGTTTGAGTCGACGTTTCGACAGTGTTTATTGTCATCATCAGGACCTATGTATGAAATACAAAAGAAATGTCAAACACAACGGAACAATTAAATATTTGGGTGAATGTGTTCGTGTATGTGAGTGTGTGTGTGCGTATATATGTATCATTGTATATGTGAAGACTTGAGATAGTTTGTTTACATCTCTAGAGAGAGAGAGAGAGAGAGAGAGAGAGAGAGAGAGAGAGAGGGTTGGAAGAATGAGAGAGGGTGGAAGGGTGACAGTGAGTGAGAGGTAGTAAGAGAGAGAGAGAATGGGAGGTATAGTTAGTGATAGAGCGATTTCATGTTAGAGTGAGATGATGTGAGAAGGAATGGTAGGGGGAGAATGGGTGAGAGAGAAGGTGTGATGTGGTCATATACATAAATTACAATATTCTATAGTACTCTTGACTATAACTTACAATATGAATACAATTATTATCCAAGTTTACTTGTTAGATAAATTTACTATAAACTTTTGTTTGTAACCTTATGTCAACTATCTGATGTAACTATTTCTTTTATGAATTTGCTAACTGCTATAATTTTTTTTTTTATTGTTCGACTAAGCTTTTCGTCATTACTGACATCTTCAGGTCTTAAACAACCATTACTGAAGATGTCAGTAATGACGAAAAGCTTAGTCGAACAATAAAAAAAAAATTATAGCAGTTAGCAAATTCATAAAAGAAATAGTAAGGATGGCTGCTAATTTAAACAATACGAAGAATATCTGATGTAAGTCGTAAAGTTCTACAGTTATTGTGTAAATTGTATGTTTCTAAATTATGATTGTTTTTTAAACCAGTAGTGAATGAAACATGTTAAAAATAACTTTTAATAATTACATAGTTGAACATCCCCTAATCTGGTTTTAGTTATAGGTAATATATTTTACTATGCTATATGTTGACTGCTGTATGTATAAACAATTTGTTTACCAATCTAATATCCAGTTGTTGATTACTGTTTGTTTAATTAATTAAAATATCATTACATATAGTAATTTAAATTGTAATACTGTATAAATTAAGTTCTGTCATACTATAATTTTCTAGTTTTCTTAAAGATAATATTGGAAGATGTAAACAAACTATCTCAAGTCTTCACATATACAATGATACATACATATGCATGCTAACACACTCACATACATGAACACATTCACCTAAATATTTAATTGTTCCGTTGTGTTTGACATTTCTTTTGCATTTCATACACAGGTCCTGATGATGAAATATAAACATTGTCGAAACGTCGACTCAAACAAATTAAAAATTTGTGTTATTTTTGACCGATCCTCACTAACCTCCACTGAAAAATTCATTGATTGACGGTCACTACAATTTAAAGTTTTAACTATTATTTACATTTAACGATGAAATTGCTGACACTAACAACAAACTTCCAACCCAGCGCACCACGTGTTATTTACCAACAAACAGACTGGTGTCGCCGTGAGGTACAAGTGGGGTTTGCAGTCCTTAATCACACCAAGGGAGCCTATACCGCTGAAATAGAAACAACCGAGTCTAGGCTGCCAGAGCACTACTCCATTATATTTCCCCATATACAAAGCGCGTCACAGTTGGTGCACACTTGCCATGTACACCACGGCAAGAGCGTGTGGGTTGCCATCATAAAGAGAGCCAAATGTATGAACAAAATAAAAAAATAAAAAATATCAAGTTTTAAGAATATTTATATTGGAATAAATGCACAATAGTATACAGAACATTACAAAATGCAGAGCAGAGCTGAAATACTGCAATACAATTTTTGAAGATTTTTTTATCCTGAAGTACTACATAGGAAAATGTCCAATTGGTCACACCTCTAAACACAGAGGAAAACCTCATAAAACAATGCTAGAATGATGTAATTATATGGATTAAATTAAAATTCATTGTCATTAACTGACCTCTGGTGAAATTGCTATATATTTGTTTTTACTTTTAAGGAAATTTTCAATAAAATATTAACAGTTTCAGTTTGGTTGTGTTTACAAAGGCAACTTTAACAATAAACTAACCTCATACCAGGAGATATTTCCAAACACATCAGCATAGTAACAGTCAGTGTTGTATAATATCACCAAAAGTGAAAATGAACAAAATTTCTCAGATTAAAAGTTGAAATTATCCGAATCGTGGCCGTGACCGAGTGGAACCTGCCGTGACCGATTGGACAAACAATGATGTGATGTCAATAAACGTATTAAATAACTATAGTAACTGTTGGAATGTATTATGCTAAATAAATTATGCAGAGATTGATTAGAATAAGTGTATTCAATTAAAGATCAAAGTTACAAATGAAGAGTATCATGACAACTGAGAGTTACCTGTGACACAAAAGTAAAACAATACTGCAGCAAAATAATTGTAAGTCAGTTATTTTTCAATATTTATTTTTTTTGTAAAAGAAACAACAATTTAAACAAGACAAACCTTCTGTTACCTTTAGTCGTACACTAAACAAGTGGCAAGTTTCAGATAAATTTAGTTAAGAGCGGTTCAACTTTTTCAGCTTTTAAAATTGCTATTATATTGAAAAAAGAATTGGTAGGCTAGATTATATGGACATTCAAAAATTTTAAATGAGTAAGTTCAGAAATGAAGTAGTTTTGACTCATATTTTTAATAGTATTTTATATTATTTTGCAGCACATATTATTGCAAAGTTTGTCATACTCGAAATAATAGATATTTATAAAATAGCTTAATTTATTAACAGTTCTGAAAAAGAAATATTAATTCGGCTAGAAATGCTTTAGAATACTATTAATCATCCCTAAAGCATAATTGTCACAGCATTCATAAAGAACATGGAGCAACCTGTCCTATTAGCCGCGCTATGTCTTACTCGGATGCGCGACTGATAGGACAGTGACCGATTGGACATTCGGCACGTATTTCGCGTCAACTCGCTGCCGTTACTTGTCTCGTGACTCTTTTTGAGGTTAGCCTTGTGGCTTTTCGTCACAGTTCGTTTACACAATTAAAAATTCACACAAAATATTATTACTGTAAAGATATTAAGGTGACTGATAGGACACATATTAGACATACTGTAAAATACTTACCAAAACTTTTTATATTTTCTCGAAACTATTAAAGATAAACTGTAAACAACCCACATGTACCAACGAAAGCATTTATCACACAATGGAACTGCCTGCTGGATATAATGCGCTCTTCTTCTTTCGAACTTTTGGCAGGAGTTTTAAATTTGCGTCGCTCGGTTGCGATTTTCGGAGACTTCATTATTTACATTAAAATAATAATTTTCGACAGGTTCGTGGTATATAATTTCAACTTTATTCCATTTTATGGAAAGTGTATTATTAATTCATTATACAAATTCAAATAAAACGTTTCATATATATATTTTTTTCGTAAAAAAACTTGTATGTTCAAGGTAGGGGCAGTGACCGATTGGACAAAACGTCATTACATAATTCGTTTTTGTTACGTTTTATTGCTTTTTTCAACAGGTAAGTGGGTATAATGTTTTCAAAACAATCATTTATGAAATATATACCATTTTTAATACTACAAATATTACAATTATTTCGTTACAAGCTTGGGACTTAAATTGTCCCTCTTTATGATGGCAGCCCGTGTACGGTTTTTAGTAATTGCTCTGCGTTTTTCAATCGGGAAATGATTAATTACTATGATTTAGCTTGAAAACACTATTATTACTTATTGTCTTATTCATAATTCTATAATTTAAAATACAATTCGGGATTTAATGGGGGTTGTGCAACCTAAGCACGGGCCGCCACTGGAAGATTGAATGGAAGCGTACTTTATTGCCTCACATCACTCCATAAATTTATAAAGATATATTTTTTTTAATAGTCTCTAAACGAACACTGTATAGTTCAGGTGATAATTGCTCATTATGTAATTCAGCCTACCATCTTTAAACAATGCACTTTATAAACTACCCTTCAAACATGCCAAAAGGCTAAAGACTTTCAATTTCAGTGATAGTGGTAAGTGGGAGGATGGCAGGAATGAATGAGAGAAAAACTAAAATCTCCTTTGTTACACTCTTCCACAATGGTTGCTTTAGTGTTGTTATCCATTTTAACGATCGCATAAATACGAGGGTCATTTGAATGTGTGGTGTTTCTGTTTTGACCGCATCGTGATGCCACGTTCACCCCATGAACAGCTGTGAAGCGTCAAGTCGGGTCAAGTCATTGTTGTGGAGAAACAGCTGTATAAATAAGGTTATCTCACAGCAACACTGAAAACGGAGAAAACTGAACATCAGATTTTTTCTTAAGAAAGGTTTAACGCCAACAGAAATTTTTAATGAGATGAAGAATGCGTTGGGTGATGCTCGATCTTCATTTATTACAGTAAAAAAATGGGCTACTGAATTTAAATGTGGTCGTGCAATTTTGGAAGATGACCCTCGCACTTGGCGCCACTACACCAGAAATCATCAATAAAGTGCACGATATTGTTTTGGAAGATCGCCGATTGAAGGTGTCTGAAATTGTTAAGCCTGTGGGCTTCTCAGATAAAAGGGTACATCACATTCTTACTGAGGAATTAGGTATGAAAAAGGTGTCTGCAAGATGGGTGCCGCGTTTGTTGACAAGTGACCAAAAACGCATGCGAATTCAAGCTACTCAGGAATGTTTGGACCGTTTTAAGAAAAACCCGAAAGATTTTGTTCGTAGATTTGTAACAACTGATGAAACTTGGGCCCATTACTTCACTCTAGAAACAAAACAACAGTCAAAACAATAGATGCATAGTGTTCACCACCTCCAAAATCGGTAAAATCAATTTTGTCGGCTGGAAAGTGTATGGATCTATTTTTCTGGGATGCTAAGGAGATATTGGTAGTAGATTGCCTTGAAAAGGATCAAATGATAAATGGGGAGTATTATGCTAACCTTTTGGGCCAATTAAATGTAAAAATTTGAGAAAAAAGACCAGGTTTAGCAAAGAAGATCATTTTCCATCAGGATTATGCACGCCCTCACATATGCGTTGTGTGTATGGCAAAAATCGCCAAGTTGAAGTACGATCTGTTGCACCATTTGCCTTATTTGCCTGATTTAGCGCCATCTGACTTTCATCTATTCCCAAACCTCAAATAATTTTCGGGGAGAAGCGATTTTCCTTAGATGACGAGCTGAAATCGGGAGTAAACAGTTATTTTGAGGACCTAGAAGAATCGGACTTCCTCAACTGGGTAATGACATGACGCTTCACTGCTGTTCCTGGGGCGAATGTAGCACCATGATGCGGTAAAAACCAGAAACGCCACACGTTCTTTTCTATGGTAGCCACATTATATAATAAAGCCAGTGTATGCTGAAGTCAGAACTGAGATTCAAACTCTCAACTACAGCTCTGTAACCCACCCCATCACTAAACCAAATGGATACATTAATAATTGAGTTAATACTACAGTTTGTAAGAGAATGATACAGTAACAGTAACTGTAATAAATGTATTTGTGGAAAATATGATTCAAATATGAAAACAGATAAAAAGAAACGTTTAAAAACTATGACGGTATGAAATCGTGACATTTTTTGTATTATCTAAATTGTAATTGCAGACATTTTCTCATTTGTTAACATTATATTCATTTATTTTAATGGACTGTTATAATTCTCATTAATTAATTGTTCTTGTTTCATATTTTCAAACATTGTGTATAAGTTATTTGTAAACTGTATACTTGTCAACAGTGTATGTATTGATTTGTGTATATGTGGAAGGGGTTGCATGTATAAAAAATGAATAATAATGTTTCTGTCTTTTGTTTGCAGGTATTTCATATCCCTTTATCGAGGAGGTATGATCGAGCATCGCAATCAACATGGAAGCTGGCTGTGTCAAGTCTTATGACTGTGTTACAAACAGGCATTCCTTTAGCAAGGAAGCATTACAAACAGTTTGAGAGCATGTGGCCACAGCTTGCACTCACACTTGATGAAGTATTATTTCCTAAAAGGTATTAATGACTTTCTGCAATCATAGTTATGCACACAATATAACCCTATGTAATGCTGACAGTTACATTAGTATGAGGGCAAGTCTGTAATTATCTGTATTGCATTATGTACATGCTTACTACTGGTACACTGTCCTTTTTCATTAGACTCACTAGTTTGCAGAGCTGCTAAGTAATATTGGTGCGTGTATCAGTTCTTTTGCATCATGTTAACTATAGCAGTACATTCCATATTTTGTATGCACCAAAGAAGAGCAGTATACATGCACGTTTTGTAGTACCCTGTCAGTGTATGAGGGGCTGAAATCCATCAAACAATTTCAGCACTAAACATGATCAGTGTTTTGCCATTAGAGAATGTTTATGAGTGGATTGAAAAATCCACTCACACAAGTGGAGCACGTAAAGAAGAACCAGACCATCATATGAACATCGGTAGTGATGTCAGCAGTTTTTTTTAGGATAGTGGCTTACCAATAAACAGTACTTAATTAACTGGTATGCTTACTGACAGGCTACAGCCTGCAGTGAGAAACAAATTTCAAGGATTACTGGAAAAATACCGTGTGTTGCTACATGACAGTGCCTGTCTGCATGACGCAACATGGTTAAACACTGTTGAAATCCTTCAGAAAGTCGGGTTTAAAATACTCACTCTTCCTGTGTATAGTTCCAGTCTCATACCTTCACACTGTAGTTTGTTTGGACAATTCATAGCGACATTATAGGGCCATCGATTCACCTCAGACATTTATGACTCAGCCAGATTTTTTTTTTCCTGAAAAGAAGTTTGTATATTGATGGATCAGGCATGCTGAAAAGCAAGGGAGTTATGTTGAAGAAGGATGTTGTTGTAATTCTGTGTTTTTGGTTAAGGAAAGGTGGTGGGTTACGGATATAATTGACTGACCATAGTAAAACATGAAAATGGGAATAACCATAACATGAGAAATGATTACTGTAATATAATAATTTGTGTGTAAAGGAACTGGTTATGTGGTAATACAGCTTAAGGTGCACATTGGCAGTGCATGATTGATATTTACGCATGTGTTGCCAAATTTATCAGCTGTATATGTACACCATTAAATTTAGACGCAAGAAGATTGTAGTGACAATAATTATTGTAGTTCAGCTATGTGATAATACGGTTTGAGGTGCACATTGGCAACGCATAATTGATATTTATGCATGTGTTGCCAAATTTATCAGCTGTATAATGTACAGCATTAAATTTAGACACAAGAACATTGTAGTGACAATAATTGTAGATCAGCTATGTGATAATACTGCTTACGGTGCACATTGACAACACATGATTGATATTTATGCATGTGTTGCCAAATTTATCAGCTGTATATGTATAGCATTAAATTTAGACACAAGAACATTGTAGTGACAATAATTCAGCTATGTGATAATATGGCTTGAGGTGCACATTGGCAACGCATGATTGATATTTATGCATGTATGCCAAATTTATCAGCTGTATATGTACAGCATTAAATTTAGACACAAGAACATTGTAGTGACAATAATTGTAGATCAGCTATGTGATAATACGGCTTGACGTGCATATTGGCAACGCACGTTTGATATTTATGTATGCGATACCAGACTTACCAAGTGTATATGTGGAGCATTAAATTTAGACACTGAATATTTTAGTGATAATAACTTTAGATCAGGTCTCGATCACTTAACGTGTAATATGTCTGTCATGTGAACCCATTTCACAGGTCAAGAGTTACATCTGACCAGATTTAAATAATGCTTTAAGAATAATTTCTCCTAATAATAATTGTTTTATTATATATTATATAGTATATATTATATATATATATATATATATATATATATATATTTAGTCACTTTTTGCTACAGTCCGTTTCTTGATATATATAATACATTTAATATTTATAATTAAATTTACCTCAAGATGTTATTTTTATCCTTTATTGGAACATGTTTCGGGTACTATCTTGTACCCATCCTCAGCCTTCCGGTTTTTTTGTCTGGTGAAGTACATATGTTTTGTTGGTTGACTTTTTGTAGTGAACATGTAGTCAACCAACAAAACATATGTACTTCACCAGACAAAAAAACCGGAAGGCTGAGGATGGGTACAAGATAGTACCCGAAACATGTTCCAATAAAGGATAAAAATAACATCTTGAGCTAAATTTAATTATAAATATTAAATGTGTATATATATATATATTACTAGATAATACAACAACCAACGGTATATACAAAATAGAATGCCAAGATTGCAATAAATGTTATATAGGACAAACAAAAAAAACAGCTGAAAAAACGTTATTTTGAACACCTAAATGCATACAAAAAACCAAATATATATAAATCCAATTTAGCCACACATGCAATAAACACAGGACATGAATTCCCAGACATAACCAATGTAACACTAATAAAACATATACCACACAAAGGCACCATAATGAACATTTGGGAAAATTTACTACAAACATAAAACACAAAACAAACTAATACCAGAACAAATACAAATCAATACAAAACATGACACAGTATTCAAAGCACTCAACATCGAAAATACACAAAATACAAAAACAGATACCACAACCACACACAATAATGCAACTCTAAAAGACCAAAGACCAACAAACTACCTTAATAACATCCAGAAGCCAACACACAAATACTTCACCAGAAACAAGATGGCGAAGGCTGAAGATGAGAGAACAGGAACTCTCGAAACATGTTCCTAATAGGAAAAAAGTATATCTTGAGGTAAATTTAGTTATAAATATTAAAGTATTTTAGAATAGGATATTCCAAAGAGTGTTAAGCAAGTTTAATTAAAAAAAGTGTATGGCTTACCTTATGTAGCGAAATATCTTCACTCGTTTATGTAGTTATATCTTCACTCTCTCCCCACAGTGACCAGTGTGTTATGTTTTTCCAGGTATCAAGCCTACCCATAATGAAAACAATGTTGTTATATGACAACATTATGAACATTGCCAACGTTAACATTTATGGGTTTCATAGTAGCAGTATGTAATATACTCAACTTTTATTACTTTAAATTTATTTTAATTTAATTTACTTTCTTCGCCCATAGTCCGGACGCCATCTTTAAAGTTACCAACAATGAGATCTAAAATTTTCTTACCGTCGGGCCAGTTTTCGGTTAGGCGAACTGAAATAGCAGAACAGGTTATTTTCAGTAAATTACTCTTATATTTGTTTTTTACCAATGACATCCCCTTTTTATTTTACTCATAACTCTTGTACATTGAATCCTACTTTGAAAAATGAACACTTATATTCGGCCATGAGGCGCAATTTTATCAAATCAAGTTAGAAGTAATTATTCCCATTTACATTTTACTTTCCCACCAAAATAAAGTATAATAAGTCATCAATTTAAATTATATAGATATAACTTCACAACCCAGCACTTCTTAAATATAGATTTTTTTTCATTCACCCAACCACGCACTCTTTCATACTGTACATACTTTAAATTTCCCTTATTGAGCTCATTTTAAATAAACATTTCTTTTGACAGAATTTAGAATGGTTTGAATTTATGTTATTCCTGATTGCAGAAGTTATCTGATGTTTCGTTTTAGTACTTATCTAGTTACCGGTGAGTCCATCTTATTGCGCACTTTCGCTCATTCCTACTATTTCGTGGTCGCCCGCACTTTTCTGAGATAATATATTTTTACCTAGTAACTGTTAATTAAATTTTCTACAATTTAGTTCCGATTTTTGTTAATATTCACATTTTTGTTTGGGCGCACCCGATATTTGGTTTCGGAACTTTTATACGTGTCCGGCCGGCACTAGGAGTATTACGTGACTGAGAACGAATGTACTATGTTATTTTCTGAGGTGGAGAGGGTGTCACGTTACCAATCTTATTGTCTTCAGACTATGACGAATCAATTTTCAAGGCGAGGCAAATTACGCACTGCATTCCATGTGACGTTTTTGCAGGCTTGGCTTGGTAACTTAATAGGTCATAGTTCGTCTGGCTAAATATAGTTGTTGTTTTTACATATACAATGTAGACCTTGATACAATTTCCTGCACTTGTCTGCGTCGTTAAAAAATTCTGCCATTATGATTCCGACTTTTCAATTAACAATAAAATTTCTATTTGATTTTTCCCAAAACACTATGTGGGCTGAAATGTCCCGTTACAAGTAAACAGAACAAAAACGATAGTTCGACATGTGCACATTACATCATGGGATAATTTTGTAAGTCGCGTAGAAAATGATGTACACGGTCGGCAAGAATTGGCCTACAAAATGATACGACACCTAAACAAAACAGAGAAAGACATGGCAAGACTAAATGTAATACCAAAAGAGGAATGGATTACACATTACCAGCAGCTCTGGTATAACCCAACAAAAGAAGATATCTTCGGGAAGTCAGATACGACCGGTGTAGATCCTCTTGATATGACAGAAATGCAAAACGCATTGAAGAAAACAAAAAACAGAAAAGCACCCGGTCTAGATGATGTCAATTTTGAAATAATAAAATATGGAGTCCTCTTACTGCATGTATGATTGTTACACCTTTTTAACATGTGCTGGACTAGTTATGAAATCCCAGATGAATGGAAAACTGCTAAAGTCATATCTTTGTTTAAAAAAGGTTAAAGAAACAAGACAGAAAATTAAAGGGATATTAGTTTGTTAAATGCTGCTTACAAACTTTACAGCAGAATTATCAATGAAAGGCTTAGAACTATATCTGAAACTATATTGCTTGAAGAGAAACTATATTGCGATCGTTCTGTAAAGGACGATCATGCACTGACGATGTTTTCACTTTAAGGCAGATAATAAAACAGCATAGGGAATTCAATTTAGAGATGCACATAGCCTTCATAGATTACCTAAAGGCGTTTGATCGTATCCACCGAGACAAACTCTGGCACATAATGGAGAAACGAGGATATCCAATGCATTTGATTAGAACGGTACAAGCCCTTTATAAAAACACTAAAATTATAATTGACACTGGAACCGGCAAAGAGCTAACATAAGAAATTATGACCAACCAAGGTGTCAGACAGGGATGCACTTTATCGCCTACACTGTTCAATATATATATATATATATATATATATATATATATATTGTGACGATACGAATAAATATTTTCGCATAGGATAGTTTTGTGTGTATAAATTATGCACAAGTCTATTACAACACATTTATTTTTATTTATTTGGGAGCCCCACGCTTTGGAGTGCCAAATTCTTTATAACAACACTATTAACGAATGTGTGTATAGATAGGTAGGTGTAATCGTAATAACAACGTACAATATAATAGAATGACATTTGAACCTTTATTGTTTCAAAAATTCAACTAATTTGCAATTTAAAAATCTCATTATTATGTACATGTGTATTATACAGAAACATAAAAACATAAGATTCACTTATAACTATAATAAACATGTGGTTGTTATTTTATATTGCTCACGGTTCGCTCAGTATAGTGTGTTTAAAATTATTACTGACTTTTCTAACCTTTCTTTTAAAAATAATTTCTTATTTTTGTTGCATATGCATTGCTTCTTTGTGTTACTTTAGTAAAATTCTTATTCTTTTAAAATCAAATATCAATCTTTTCAGTAAGTTATTAGTAAAAGAATTTAAATATTTCTGTGAATATTACTTTTGATTATTTGAATCTTACCCTAATTAATATACAAGAAAAGTTACATTTAATCTTACAGTTTACACTCTTATTAAATTAGTGTCTTTCTCTTATTATTTTCTACTTGTTTTACAAGATTAAATTGTCTTTTATTCAGTCTTTAGTTTAGATGAAAATATGGCTTTCTTTCACCTTATTAGTAGTGGTTCCTCAGCGTACCCTCCTGGTCCTGGTCCTGAGTCCTTTACTGGTGAATCCCTCGTAGACGTGTAGTCCCGAGTCTGTTCTTCGTCCTCCGTACTCCTCTCGGAATTCAGATGACTCGTCCTCTACGTCTGGGGTTTGTGCCATGAAGTGTGCTGCTTCCTCGTCCTCCGTATTGGTCTCTGGCTGCAACTGTGGTTGAATACAAGTGATGCTGTTGTCCGCAATCGCTTCCAACCGCCGCTGTAGTCTGACAAAAATATGTTATCGTCCAGCAGAGCTTCCGGCCGCATCAGTGGTCGAACAAGGAATAGCTGTCGTCTGGCAGAGCCTCCGGCCACTACGGTTGTTGAAGAAGGAAGAGTTGTCGTCCGGCAGAGCCTCCGGCCGCTACGGTTGTTGAACAAGGAAGAGATTGAGGCTGGTGTGTGTCGGGTATTTATAGTCTAGGGAGCAGAATGCCTGTTTCGACAATTCTCTGCAGGAATGGTTTTGTCGTGGCGTCACTTTTACAAACACGAATATTCATAAACTTTTTTGCACTTGTTTTTGCAATATACGAAATCTTTTTGCGAATTACCCAATATTCATTTGGTAGGTAATTTTTATGTGTATAAGCGTGTGTTGACGGTTTTTTATTATCTCACTTATTATGGGATTTATTGATATTTAATTTGACTACATTCGCACTTTTTATTATTTTTGCACACTTTTTCGTACACACGTGCGTCTTTATACAATATACACAGTGGTGTATTTGGTTTTATAATAGTGTTTACACACTCATCTTGATTTAAATAAGTCAGCATTTTATTAGTGTTTATTTAGGGTAGACGCTTTTGCATGAATCAACCAGTCTCATACACACACCCCAGATACACATGTACACAGACGCAACTGTGTATGGCGTGATCGACTTGTATCGACAGGCAGATTTATTTGCTTCCCAAATACAGCTTTTGAATCCAGACTGATTATTATTACTAACAATATCGATTAATTATTTACATTATAGTAATTACCTTAAATTATTAAATAAATTGCATTAATTACCTTACTACTTATGCAATGCACAGTATCCTATACATTTGTACTGTTGCACTATATTGGAGGTGTAGAAAAATTATTTATTTATACCACAACCAAATAACTGTTTATACAGTATATTTAAATTACACAAAATGTAATGTATAGTATTTTATTTATTATAGAAAAGTTTATATAGTTGAGTTTGGTGAATTTTACTTGGATGTAGAATTCCTTTGCACTAGGTGTGACGTCACTCGCTCCGCCGCTCGCTTTTCTCTCTACGATGACCACCACTCACTGCTCTCACTCTCCGCGCTGGGGGTTCACCTAACAACAGATAACACTGATACTGCTTTTACGCACAAATTGTCACTTTCCGAATCGTTAGTTTTATCACCTGGAATTGGGTATTATTAATTATTAATTCTCAGGGTGATAATGAGTGATAATTTTAAAAGCGGTGTATAATGCGTACACCTTCCGGCTATTCTTGATGTGTCCCGCATTAATAAGGATTTACCCCAGTAGATAAATCTCCCTAAGCGGAAATCTTCTACTAACACATAATAGCACTTAATATAATATACTAGGTAGTTCACCCGCTTGGTTCTAGTCGAACAGCTCGAAAAGAGTCCCACGACTTAGAGTTACTATAGATTAACCAGTTCGAACAAGAAAAACTCTTGACGAAGAACACCCGTTCACTAAGCAACAGCTTCCGATGAACTGCCTCGAAGTACACATGACAATGGACGGATCTGACTGAAATTAGGGGCTTCTGATTGGTCAATCGACTGTCTACGTGGTAGATTGGACAAAAGATAGACGCGTTGCAGGCGAATCTTTGTATAAATCTGCGAGTGCCTGCTTAGATTTTATCAAGAATTTTTATTACTCTTCAATTGATAAGCGTGAAAAGTTGAGTTTTCAATTACTAAAAAACCATATTTAAAAAATAGCTGAGAACAAGAGTATATAGAAAATGTAGCTATTTTCATAAATAATTCACTGTCCAAGACTCATGCCGATCGGTTAACTCACGCAGAAGATATAACAATGAAGGTTCATCACACGCGAACGCGCACACATATTCACAAACAAAGTACATGACAATATAGAACAAATATTTACAAAGAATTTGGTATAACACAAGTCCTTATCCATCACTAAATACAAAACTTATAGCTATTTGACAAAAATTGCATAAATCAATTTAAAACATATTAATGTCCATCATCCATGATCTGATATTCTTATTCAGAGATCATCATCCTGTGTTTCGTTGCAGGATTAACCCCACCACGTATAACAAAAAAATTTGTTTACATAAAAATACAAATTTTTTTTGTCTTCATATCCTAGATAAATAAAACATCATTCTTCCCATAATAATCATAATAATAACATAAGAAATCAAAATAAATAAATCAACTTCTTTCAAACAAAACATTCCTCCAATGTCACTTTGACAGTAATAATACAAACAAATACAGGTGGTTGAATCTGACCTATAATCTCAAACACAGATAAGCATATCAACACTTCTGACATCATTTTCAAACTGAAAGTATACTGGTTCATCCAAATCATTTATTCTAACATCTCATCTAATATTCTTGAATTTACACTCCATATTTCACATAAATTTCTTAGAACATTCATACCACCTATACCCTGGCATATTAGGTACAATTATCTCTAACATAATACTTTCTTAGGGATGATGCATGGAATTTCCCTATCACACAGTTAGTACTAGGGTTGGTTACAATATAGGTGTTTTTACCAACTTGCTCAGATAAAATATATGGACCATTGTAAAACCTAAAGAATTTGGCTGCGGTGTTATCCTCCCTGTGACTGACATTCAAAGCCTTCAGGAGTACCCTCTCGCCAATTTTAAAGGTTACCAGCTTGTGGTCAGCATTAAATTTTTCTGTCCGTTCTTTGGTACATTTCTTAATGTGTCTCCTGGCTTCTATCCGTTTCACCTCACTCGTAATAGGCAAATTTTGCATTGCAGTCCTCCTGATGCTCCCTTCCCAGACGCGCTTGGGCATTTCTCCAGTTTGCAACTCGTTAGGCGTAAATCCTGTCGTGTCATTGTAATTCCCGTTGATGGACACCTCGAAAAACTCGAGATAATCCGGCCATCTACTTTGGTTGGTATTACAATAAGTACGGAACAGTCGACCTAACTCTCTGTTGACCCTTTCAGTGAGGTTGCCCTGCGGTCTCCGGATCGCTGTTAACACCGTCTGGATATTGTGCTTTTCCAATTTGGATTGCCACTTCCTATTGGTGAACTGTTTACCCTGGTCAGATAAAATTTTTTTTACGTGACCATATATAGGGATGTATTTATTTAAGACGACATTTAATACGGCCGCCGTTGTGGGTCGTCCTATTGCATAAAGACTTACATGTTAAAACGTTACGAGTTAATTAAATTATTGAAATATTGAATTTTGTCCCATTTTTAGGGCACCAACTGAGGCTGCACATGTTTATTATTGTTTAAAATTATGAAATTCCAAATCACTTACCTTTACTAAGTAAATTCGAGTCATTTACCAGGGTGTCGTCTGGTGTACTCTGGCAGAGTAAAATCACAGGTGAATGCAAATTAACAAACACATATTTTTGTAAACTCAAATAACATGTTGATTTATTTTCTTTAGCATGACATTTTTTCTTTTTTACTTCTAGTTTGAATCTACTGGTCTATATAAGTTGAGCCTGTTTATTACTCAAGCTCAACATTTTTTTATTGCGTCTTCTGATTTTACCCAATGTTCATTTTATTTTTTCTACAAACTCCTTTCTTATTAATTATTAGTTTCTGATAAAATATAACTGAATACGGTAAACTAAAAATATTAACCCTTTCTTGGGAAATATAAAAACATTATTTCAACATGATTAATTTCCTAATACTAGTTTACATCCTAACATAAAATCATTATTTTAATGATTGCAACCCAGTTTGCTCGCACACTGCACACATACAAAAACCCCTTTTTTTTATATAAAACAAGAATATATTGAAATGGGTACGGTTACATGTAGTAGCGGAGTCCCTGTTGACCGCATGGCTCGTCACTCACTAAATTCGCTGCGTTGTTATTAAAAACTGTTATTAGTTAATTTGTTTTTTTTTTGCAATTTTCACTTAGTTCACTGGTTTTTTATATATTTCAAACTGCTTTACACATTTTTATTTATACTGAAACGGTCGGCCGACCTTTAAGGTGTTCGAGTCGAAAATTAAAAGGACCGCATGCGGACTATAGGTGAAGACGACTGACTAGCCAACGGCTAACCAAATCCCCACCTTGTCTGTCGGCTTCCTGTAACCCACACTGCCTTTTGGATTACGAAGTTTTTGTCACTGTCTCGGTAACATGGGCTTGCATGGTGCCCACGTTTTGACAATGCTAACTGGCGAAAATATTGAGACTGTGGAAGGCATGGTCTCTCAGCTACATCCACCGTCACAAGACCGCATGGTACAAGACTTTCGTTGTTTCGCCATTTTTTGTGGCATCGTTTAGAGTCTGATCTGCGTCTTTACGCACGCATGTTCATGTTGCGCGTCTTTGTACGTCACACAGCACTGTGACTTCTTAGAATTCAATTGCGTTGACAGCATGCATCACATTCCAACGTCCGACTACTTGCACAACTTCACATCACTGATTCTTTTGTGTGATGACAATTTTATGTGTTGGGCTTGCAATTGAGATAAAATAAATTTAAATAAATAAAATACTCCTTTTTGCCCCATTACAATGTGTAGAGAATGCATCCGTGCACACCACCAGATTCTTCATACCCCTCGATGCACGCGGTAGTGGACCTAAAAAATCAATACATAATAACTCATTTTTGTTTTTGGTGATAATATTGCCCATTTCTACATACGTATGTTGATTCGGGTACTTTGCAGTTTGGCATACGTGGCAGGTACGCAAAATAGATTTAACTTTTCTAGCCATATTTAACCACACAAAGTCTTCTCGCATTGCTAAATAGCATTTATATGCTCCCGTGAGCGCCAGACTCTCGCGGCACGCCCAAGTTAAATCTTCCACTAGTTTGTCCGGTACCATTATCTTCCACTGCCCGTCTATGATCTTGTATAACACAGCCTTGTCTATTTTATACTTTGGGTTGTCCTGAACTCTTATGTCATCGCTGATTTTCTGTAATTTACCATCCCGCTGTTGCTCAATGTTTATATTTTTTAATCTAGTTTTTAATGCGTCGGGTAATACATATTTAATTGCCAAGATCTTTAAAACTGATTCATGTTTGTTTAATATAGCACTCAATCATTTCTCTTGATCGGCACTATGTTTATTGCAGGTAAACTGTCCACTACTCGTTATCTTATCTACGAGATTACAAACTGGCTTTTGTATGTCAGTAGGCCTACATTGTTCTGCCTGGTTCAAATCGCTGTCCACCTGTCCCAATCTAACAGCGTATAGTTTATTTCGAATTGTGCATGTAAGTTTTTTGTTACTGAAATCGATTGTGGCGTGTATTTTTCTTAAAGTGTCAGTGCTTAATATAACCTAATGTACTAGATTTTTAACTATAAGGACTGACACTTCAATTTCTATGCCTTGTGTAATTATGGATATAAGTGCTTGTTTACAAATAAATTGTGTATCACCAGTTGCCGTAGTAACCATAGTATTGTTTACAGGTAAGATAGGTGTTTTCTTAAATTGGTGCTTATGTTTGTTAATAAATTTTTCATTAATTAATGACACTTGCGCACCACTATCGAGTAAAACATTACCAACACAACCATTGATTCTCGCTCTCACAACAATGTCATCATTGTCCTCAATTCTATTATTTTCCACACATTCATCAACACAATTATTATATATTAATTCATTCCTAACATCAACAGGGTATAAGCCAGAAGCAATGTATATATTATTATTACTATTATTGCTAACATATGATTTCTGATACTGCCATTTGTTATTGTTTGTTTTAATTGTATTTTTATTCTAATTTTTATTTATAGTTGTCTTGTTTGTTCATCATCTTCTTTCACAGCACTACACTTTATATAATATTGAAACTTTCTCTTGTGAAACTTACTTGTCTTTTTTGTCGAACGTGTTTCGGCATCGTATTCGCCTTCATCAGCTTAGAAACAGACTGCCAGTACTTAGTAACGGTTGTTGCTTGGAAGATATAGTGGGGGTGGTGTGTAGAGGAAGGGGATTGGCGCGGGGATCCAAATTATTGTTTGTTTTTTGTATAATTGTGTCGAAAAGTGTATGTGATTTATATTGTAATTGGTCGTTTAGTATGTTGTTTGGTTGTGTTGTGTGGTGTTTGTATATTTCATACTGTTCAGCTGTGTTGAGTTTTCGACCTTTGGGTAAGAGGTGTAATATTTCAAGATTAGTATCTATGTTGGTGTAGCTATGGTTATGTGTGTGGCAAACGCAGAATATATATTGTTGTTGGAGAGGGCCTTTAAGTGTTCAGAGTAACGGGATGAAAAAGATCTTCCCGTCTGGCCTATGTAGTAACTATTGCAGTTATTACAATTTAATTTGTATACACCTGTTCTATTGTATTTGTCTATGTCATATTTGGACAAAAAAGACAAGTAAGTTTCACAAGAGAAAATTTCAATATTATATAAAGTTTTATTTATATTATTCATTTTATTGCACGGACCCACACCGTACAACCTTACATGTTTTTTGGCTGCTCTTCATCTGCATTGGTCTCGGTAATTGCCGATACTTTGCTTTGATTGAACCTTTGAAATCTTGGTTTATTTTTAAACTGTTGTCGTTGTTGTTGTTGTGGCTGAAATTGTTTACGTTGTTGCTCACTATTACTATTATTACTTGGGTTATCCACATTATCCCATTTAGTCAATAACAAGAGTAGTTCCTCTAATGATTTAACCCCTTGTGTAATAACTGCGATTTGAATTCCGCATCCAAAATGGTGAGCTAACTTACTTACCATTTCTGCTTCTGTCACTTCAGGTTCCAGATACTTGGCTCAAGATATCAGCTGGATCAAATAGTTTTCTTTTGAACCTTTCAAATTCGATTATTTTCCAAATTCCAGCTGTACCCGGATCTTTCTTTGTATCTCACTGTTCCAGTATCTAGCCCTAAAATGCCCCACCAGATCTTCATACATACATACTTTTGTGACGTCTCCCTTGTTAAGACAACACAAAAGTCGGGAACTAGTTCAATTCGTTACCAGTTAATTAAACTAGCTGCCGTTGTTAGTAAAACTCCCTTACCAACAAATTACAACACAATTTTTTACATAGGAAATAGACAAGGATTGCACAAATTTATTCACTCACTTGGTGTTAGCAAAAACATCTCTTTATTACTATTCAAATCTCATGATTTACTTTGTTTTTCAAAAGAATTACTCTAGCAAATTCTGCTTTTAATGCATTAAAATATTAAGTGTATTATTCCTTTTATCTCAAAAGTACTCATCTAGATGTTGTTTTAAGTACCTCGGATCCGGGTCTGAACTTTGTTAAAATTTAATTTATCACAATTTTAACCAAATTATTGAAAGAATAATATTGGTTGAAAACTACAGAATTACCTTACATTTAGATATAGTGCTGTTACTACTACTTCATTACAAAAATTACAAATCTGATAAGTTATTCTTTACATTATTAAAAGTTCTTTAGTGTTCTTTTGTTACTTCTCTTATTGAAACGAATATGTACAAATGTTGTGTATGGATATCACCTGAATTTAACATGAGGTTGTGGCTGGGTCCTTGGTGGTCATCTTCTGTCGTCTTCTAGGGTGGTGTACGTGGTTCCTCTTGAAGCTACATCGGGTTGATTATATCTGGTCTCGATGATCGGATTTTTTCTTGAAGTTCATACTGTTGTATTTTGAGTTTTCTACGTCTGGAGTTTGTAGTTCACATTTTACACCTTAATGATAGTTCTTACTTTGCAGTACTAAAGTCTGGTAAGTTACATATCTTACAATTTACAGTTTTATTTTTTAAAAGAGATGTGTCGGCTAATTTTTCTTTTCTTTATATTTTTTTTTAACTCTACATACACTACATTATTTATTTCTGTTATTATTTTCCACACTACATTCTTCAAAATAAAATCACCTCAAACTGGATACCTTTTAAACAGCATACACCTACGTGTATGTGGACAACACAAAACTCACATCTTTACATGTCGAAGTTCTACTGGCGACTGCATGCATAGTTTAGGGGCGAGGGGTCAGTAAGCTGGCGCGTATTTACGCACTGAGAAAATAGTTCGTTCTTTTATTTATTATTAATTACTCATCAATTAGAATGTAAATACTTTACGTTAACTTTGTTACAAATTAGAGATTTCCTTATTTATATAGTCGTATTTTAAATAATTAACGTAATTATTATTATTATTTAATTAACACCTTTCTTTGCGTGTTGGTACGGGACAATTTCAAGTTGATTCAGGAATCTGGGTATAGGTAAGGGTGGATAATACTCTTACTTGTTAGAAATTAAAAATTTTTTATTTGTGCGATTTACTATATTTTTTAAAATCGTCACAATACCTTGTCCTGTATGACGGTGAACCATTCAGCCGCGGTACCTTTTAACCTTCTCACCACCCAGTTTATTTTGTCCATTTCGCTAAGGTGGTCATTTACCTCGTCCATATCTCTCTCGCAGTTTTTGAGGAAGTGGAGGGGATTTTCAGTCTCTCTACCATAGAATTTTAATTGCTAATTGGGATCATCAAAATTTTTATAAATATATGTGGTCTGGTTCGCTGGTGTCGAGGTACTCTGGAGTCAGGTCAGCTGTTGTTGTAACTCCTGTATCCACTGTTCCTGCTCAGCTACCAGTTCATTCACCGTCGATGTATGGTTTACCATTCTTTCTTCTATGACATTGATCTTAGCTTCACAGTCGCTAAGACATGAATTATTAGCTTCTAGTGCTATCTCAATGTTAGTACGAATTAACTCGACTTTCTCTCCGATACGCTTTTCTGTTGATTCTAAAAGTTGTTTATTTTCCGTAGCTTGATCATGCACAGCGGTATAAATTCTCTTATTCTCGTCATGTAGTGGCTTATTCTGTTTTATTGTTTCCTCTGACATTTTCTGCATATTAGCTTTATTTTCTTCTGACATTTTCTGCATATTGGCTAATAATGCAGCTAATGTATTTTGTAATTCAAGTGATTCAGCCATATTTATAGTTATTTTATATATTCAAACAAATATTATAGTCCTTATTTATCATAAACGGTACTATTATTAACTCTTATTACTGTTCCAATATCTGCTTACAGGGAATATTCAACAAATTATATACACACCCTGCTTACAAATAGAGCCACACACAAAATAGTCCAAATGAATCTAGTCTATACACAATTAAATATATAATATTAATAAATTACAATAAAATCGTGCCACACGTTGACAGGCGCCAAATATCTCTATGCGATGATACAAATAAATATTTTCGCATAGGATAGTTGTGTGTGTATAAATTATGCACAAGTCTATATTGGAGGTGTAGAAAAATTATTTATTTATACCAAAACTAAATAACTGTTTATACGATATATTTATAATAATAATAATGGCTCCCATGTATACCACCGAAGTAGCTTATGTGTAGGCAGGGTAAGCTGTCTAATGTGAGCCGTGCAGCATACAAAGAAGACAGTTTGGCCAGCACTGCACTTCAGCCGCCCATTATTATCCCTAGCATGTTATCCCAGGTACTCATTTTCAACAGGCTGAGTCGACCTGGGGGCTGAAAAACGTACCTTGATTTTATGGTGCGGGCCCGGGAATTGAACCCAGGACCTCTAGATTAGTAGCCAGGTGCCATACCCACTGGTCTACTGAGCCGCCACTATACGATATATTTAAATTACACAAAAGTATGTATAGTATTTTATTTACTATAGAAAAGTTTATATAGTTCAGTTTGGTGAATTTTACTTGGATGTAGAATTCCTTTACACTAGGCGTGACGTCACTCGCTCCACCGCTTGCTCTTCTCTCTGCAATGACCACCGCTCTCCGCTCTCACTCTCCACGCTGGGGGTTCGCCGAACAACAGATAACACTGATACTGCTTTTATGCACAAATTGTCACTTTCCGAATCATTAGTTTTATCGCTCGGAATTGGGTATTATTAATTATTAATTCTCAGGGTGATAATGAGTGATAATTTTAAAAGTGGTGTATAATGCTTACACCTTCCGGCTATTCTTGATGTGTCCCGCGTTAATAAGGATTTACCCCAGTAGATAAATCTCCCTAAGCAGAAATCTTCTACTAACACATAATAGCACTTAATATAATATAATATACTAGGTAGTTCACCCGCTTGGTTCTAGTTGAACAACTAGAAAAGAGTCCTAAGACTTAGAGTTACTATAGATTAACCAGTTCGAACAAGAAAAACTCTTGACGAAGAACACCCGTTCACTAAGCAGTGGCTTCTGATGAACTGCCTCGAAGTACACATGACAATGGACGGATCTGACTGAAATTAGGGGCTTCTGATTGGTCAATCAACTGTCTACGTGGTAGATTGGACAAAAGATAGACGCGTTGCAGGCAAATCTTTGTATAAATCTGCGAGTGCCTGCATAGATTTTATCAAGAGTTTTTATTACTCTTCAATTGATAAGCGTGAAAAGTTGAGTTTTCAGTTACTAAAAAAAAACACATTTAAAAAATAGCTGAGAACAACAGTGTATATAGAAAATGTAGCTATTTTCATAAATAATTCACTCTCCAAGACTCATGCCGATTGGTTAACTCACGCAGAAGATATAACAACGAAGGTTCATCAGACGCGAACGCGCGCACATATTCACAAACAAAGTACATGACATTATAGAACAAAAATTTATAAAGAATTTGGTATAACACAAGTCCTTATCCATCACTAAATACAAAACTTATAGCTATTTGACAAAAATTCCATAAATCAATTTAAAACATGTTAATGTCCATCATCCATGCTCTGATATTCTTATTCATAGATCATCATCATGTGTTTCGTTGCAATATTGATGACCTCGTGCAAGAATGGAAACAAAGTGCTCCTGTAGGTATACAGATTAGCCGAAACGAGTTCCTAAACACTATGCTGTTTGCTGATTATCAATTTTTAATCCAAGATAGTGAGGATAAATTACAATTGGCTATCCACAACCTAAATCTGTTATCAAGAGGTTATAATTTGAACATTTCAATAGAAAAAACTAAGACCATGACATTCCTAGGAAAAGATTCGATTCGGACAAAAATTGTAATTGAAAATAAAATTTTAGAACAAGTATCACATTTCAGTTACCTAGGATGTGATATTACATATGAAGAAGACAAAGATATTCTTAATAAAACAAACAACTTCCAAAGAATATGTGGGACATTATGGAGAACACTCAAAGGAAAGACCACGAAAGAAACACAAATAAAATTCTATAAGGTGATGGCAGTCCCCATGCTATTATACGGGTCCGAATCATGGGCACCAAGAAAGAAAGATTATAGACAGATGGAAACGTCCGAAATGAAATATCTTAGACCTGTGAAAGGTTGTATAAGATTAGATCACATAAAGAACGAAGATATAAGACAGGAATTAAAAGTACAACCAGTAACGGAACTAGCAAAAAACTATAAAAAAAGATGGAAAGAGCATGTTATGCACATGTCTCCAGAAAGAATTCCAAGAAAAATCCTGAATTATAAGCCAACCGGAAGAAGAAATGTTGGCAGACCGAGATGGAGATGGTGAAGCCAGAACAGGCAACCTGTGTAATCCTGGACAGATAGATGATGATGATGATGATGATGATGATAGTAGCAGTTCAGCTTATATATTGTCTGTGGCAACTTACAGTGAAGACTGAAATCGTCAGCAGTACTTACTTATATCAATTGTATTGACCATTGCAACAAACCAGTCTTACAGTTCAACTAGTTGGCAGCACTAAAACCATAGACACAACAAACAAGGACTCTCTTACCAATATAAACACAATCATGCAGTGTAAGGGTATTGATATAGGAATTTAATAACTACTATAATTTCTTTATTAGACTTGCATATATTTTTTGATTAATACTAATTTGGAGTATGAAAATCAACATTTGGTGACATTTGTTTATTATTAAAAAGCTTTTAGTTCAGTCTATACAAAAATCAGTAGTGGAGGCTTTACAAAAAATTTACAGGCATTGCACAAATGCAGTGCACAGAGAAGGGCATTGAAAATACTTCAATAAATCTAAAAAATATATATATATATGTTCATTCACCAATCAATGAATTCATTCTTTATTTACCAATGTACAGATTATAAGTTAAATGTAGTCGCATTCATAAGCGAAGTTTTATATGTGTACTACGTTATTGACAACAAAGAAGTAGTTTCTATGGAAACTCACTGGTTCCTATTTTTGATCACGCACCAGCAATCGGCTGCAAATGTGTGACACGTCCTTATATACATTTTCAATGTTAAAAAGTTACAGGAAAGAAATGCAGAACCTATTCATAATATGTGATGATTTTCCCAGCACAAATCAAAATATACAATTCATCAAATAAAATATGTATTAAAGAAGGCATACTCTAAAGATATCGTATCTCATAAGGTATACACATCATTTTTATAAGTTGTTTTGAGAGTAAGACACCTAACTAACTAGAGAGGGTAAACTGGACACCTAATTAAACTGGTTAGGGTAAACAGAGTAATTAAATTAAATAGAATGTATTAATAAAATCTGATAATTGGAGATGATGTAATGTTGGTTAGTGAGAATGTATTAGGGATCATTATTAAACTGAACAGCGAAAGTTTAGGTTGTGGTTTAGGACTTGAAAATTGTGGAAACACTGAAAGGCCTCATCCGGAACATGACAGGTAGCAGTTTAGCAAGTAAACATGACAAAGTTGGAAAGTTTAAAAGTTTGTCTAAGAAAAAAGAACTATTGAAAAGAAAAAGCATTTTATAAGGCTACATTAGCTAAGGCGAGTAAAGCTCAGACAGCTGAATATGAAGTAAAATGTTTGAGACACAGTGGAGATATAATTTTATAAATAGCTAGGTTGATTGCTTTAGTAAGATAAACAGTATTATGATTCATGGACTGTTGATTGGTTTCTAACACTGAAGTCATTAGCAGTCTGGCCTTCCAGTATTTGGACCTCTACAAGAAGCATTTCTCTAACTCCCAGTGTATTCTGATACATACCAAGTTACTTTATGGTAAAAAAGGACGATTTTCATTAATATGTGCTTCCTGCCATGATTTTTTCTCAGAAACATGGAAAGAACTGTGCTACAAACAACAAAACAATTAGGGAGAAATATAACCCGTCTAGTTTAGATGATATCATTTACAAAATTTTGAAAATATAATGAAGGCTATTAGAGATCATAACATCAGCCTTTTGCAAAATGGAGGGCAGCCTGTGGAATAGTCAGTTGGAATGATAATCTCTCAAAAGGAAGGCACTGCAGGGCTGACAAATGCTGCTGGTAGTAATGATGTAGAGATAGCGTTAGTGTGGTGTATCCAAACACAGACTAATGAATCTAATTATACCTAAAAATTATTATGGGGGGCACCAACAAACTTACTAAATTTGGTAAGTTTGAAAATATAAATAAAGTTATAGCATTTCAGTCCTGGTGTTGTAGCTAAAGTAACAAAGATAACAAAGGCAGATGACATACAATCATTACAGGATATTAATTGATGACTCATTGGGCACTTGTTGAAACATATTAATACAAAGGTTTTTAAAAATATACAACACAATCACTTCATAGATACAAAAAACATAACACTACTTTACAACATACAAAAAGTTAAAAAATGGATTTGTTAGAAATTCTAGCAGTTAGAAAAGCAATAAAAAGTAACAAAAATTTAACAACTGAACAAACTGAAGTCTGTGTATCCCATTTATTAAAAGCTGTTATTTGGTTTAGTTAATTTTTTTATATTTTGGATTCAGATTATGTTTAGTTTTTACAGACACGACCTTCCCTTAGCTCCTGCACCCCCCAATTCCCTTAGCTCCTGCAACCCCCCCCCAATTCCCTTAGCTCATCACACCCCACACATGTCAGGATACACGCCCTAAACAGATGTTCACCATCCTAACATCCTATGTTTTAGTTGTTAACTGATCTCTTTGACAATGGCTTGAGAAGCTGAAACAACTGTCAAAATTAAATAAAAACTGTGAAACGTACCAAGTGTTTATGTATTTTTAAAAACCTTTGCAATCATTACAGCTTCAGCCTCTGACTACAGTTTTCAAAAACTGTTCATTCCTAAAAGTGTTAAACATTAAAAAAATTAAATTATTATATAACTGTGGTTGAGAATAATGTTTAGTTCACCAATGAGACATTAAAAGGTTAAATTAATGAATTTTATGTTCTCATATGTGTAAGTGAATTATCAGAATAGATACCAGATTAAGCATTGAGAATTGTGTTTTCAGGGTGTAAAAATTAATCTATTAGTTTCACTTACTTTAAGCAGCCAAGTTGTAGTTATTTAGGCAATGAATTTGTTTGATTGTAGCATTCCACCCCAGGAACAGACACCAGATGACATATTGGAAGATGAAGCAGTAGATTGTCAGGTTATAGATCTGTTAAAAGAAGAGGTACTCTCACATTCCAGTTCCATACCAAAAGAATTCATACTTAAAGTTGTAATACTTCTAAATAAGGGCTCAATATTGTCGACAACTCATGCTGCATACTTAGGTAAGTCTATTCTTTTAAATTAATTTGATTCACTTATTAAATGAATTAAATAAGTAAATAAGCATATAATTAATATACATATGCTTATCTGATTTAACTCTGAAAGTGATTCATAAACCATTCACTGGTTATAGCAAGAGCAGAAGGTTGAATCTATTATAATTAGATACACATGTATTTATATATCACTAAAAACATGTGATCAGCTGAAAATAATAAAGTAATAATAATTCTTATGGATCGTAAATATATCTAACATTCTGAATTGTATTGTTACGACACTCTGCTTGATCGTCGTAGGTACAGTGGAAAACAAAATACAAAACACCACTTCAGTCACTAATCACCAGCTTTAATTATCCAATTAAACAGTTTGTAATGAGCAAGACAGTCTCTTGCAACAAAACAAATAAAAATTGTTCACATTCACACGCAATAACAATGTCTACTAATAGAGTCTTGCACAATTATAAAACACATAACACAATAATTCTTCACTTTGACAAGCACTCAGTCCCCACTAGCAAAAGTCACTCACGTAACTGAACTGACAATCTGCCTGCTATGGCTTTATATAGGCCCCGGAGAGGTGCAGTACAGCTTTGTCTCCTTACTGCATGCCAGCGGATTAATGCTTATCTCAAGTGTTCTTGGAACTCACTAGAATCATGTAGTTGACTGACGCAACAGCTGCCACGGGGGGAATGGAGAATGTTCTGGGTTGTTCGGTAAGTTTCTCGTAACACTGCCCCCTCCTTAAGCCTGTTCGCCCTGAACTGGCAAACTGTCTCTGAAGTAATACTTGGCCAGGCGATCTAGGTAGACGTCCTTGCTTGTTCTCCGGTTCTTCAAATTAAGTCTCGTGTGATCCGAACGTCAAGTTCCCAGGAATACGAGTCTTCTGCTCAACTTCTAGTTTTGCTGGAATCACTCCCACTGCATCATGTACGGATGACCTGAACACCACGGGCTGATCCAAGACTGTTTGGTTCTCTCAACAACCTCTTGCCTAACTTTATCTTCAGCAACGTTTCCCCCAGTCCCCCGGGCACTTCTTTTAAATCACGAGCAAACACGGGGTTTTCCTTGACACCCATAGTTGGCTTTCCAGTCACTTCTTTTGCCGTTTCACTATTTGTACTTTCTCTGCTAGTTCTTCTCCCATTACCACCTGGAATAGGAAAGTTCCTCTTGACCAGACCTGTTGACTTCTTCTTCAGCCAATGCCACTTGCTTGATTGAATGGTTGGCAGACCCTGACATTTTAGCCATGCAAAGCTTTATTTCTCTTGGCCAACCTTCAGGATGTTCTCTCTTAAGTCCACAATGAATCCGTAGGCATTCATAATGTACGTGCCAAGAATCACTTCATCGACAATGTCTGCAACAAGCATTTGATGGCTAAACTCGAGGAGACCCAGGCGTACACGTATGTCTACTTGACCTAATACTTTGACGAGGCTTCCAGTCACAGTCTGTATTGTACAAGAGCTAATTAGAGGCTGACGATTGCTGACTAAGTCAGGGCTCACAATGGACACTGTTGCGCCCGTGTTAACTGTAAATGCTGCAGGTTTGTCTTTAATGAATCCTTTGACAGTCAGGTTACCCATGGTTTTATGAAGCGTGGAGACTGTGTGCAGTTCCGTATCTTTACATCTCCAAATTCGTGCATTCACACTCTTCTCTCCGATTTTTCGTCTGCCAACAATCTGCTTGTAGATGGCCACGTTTCCCACAGTTATAACACTTAGGTCTTTTGTCTTTATCCTTTTTTTCGAAGAGCGTTGTGTTGCTACTGACTTCTTAAACTGTTGTTCTTGAATCGTCTTTTTATTCTGTGTGTTATGACGATACTGTGGTATTGGATCCATTTGGCTACAATGTGATGACACACATTGATTAATGTAGGTCGCCGACTTGGCAGCTTCAAAACGGAGAGCATGAACAAGAGCGTCTGATTTATTATCATGTCGTGCCATTCTTACACTTGTTGCAATTGACTATCTCTGATACCGTCAATAAACATAATGAGAGAAACCTTCCGGAAGTCCTCCGATTCTTCAGGAAAGCCAGTCTCGTCAGTCGGTCGACATTTGCTTCAAACTCCTGGAGGGTTTCCCCAGAACGCTATCGCCTCGCTTTAAGTTGTTCACGGTACACTTCGCAAAAATGCTTGTCACCATACCATAATTCCAGAGCTTTTGTTAATTCGGCATAGCTGTTCTGATTTTCAGGTGGCACTTTCTGTATTAGTTCTGCGGCAGGCCCTTTTAAAGCAAGAATTAGTGAAAGTCCTTTCTCTTCTTCCGTCCATTTATTTAAGCGAGCGGCAGCTTCAAATTGGCAAATATAAGTTGCCCAATGAGAGCTTCCATCAAATGTTGGGGCCTTTGCATAAACTGGCCCTACTACAGTTAGATTTCTCTGATATTTTGAATCTTCTTCAGCATTTATTAATGGTCTTTCATTATCAACTATTTCTTTTACTAAATGTTTGACTTCCTTTTTAATTTGTTTTATTAAATTTGTAATAGAATCTTCTAAACTTGAAATATTTGTTTTCACAGATTTTCTATTTCAGATATTCTGTCAAATTGTTTGTTCAGCTCACCTCATAACAGGCCGAATTTTTCAGTGATATCATCTTGTATGAACGCTTTAACGTCGTGTGCTTGATGACTAAATTCTTCTTTTTGTTGTAGCATTGCTCGGAATGTTTCTATCATCTGACTGGTATCCATTTTATTTTTATCAGCTACCACTAACACCACTCTTCTACGAAGTGTCTTCTGTTTCCACTGTTAGCCGTTCTATCCCAGTTCTGACACATGATGGTCTACTTGATCGTCGTAAGTACAGTGGAAAACAAAATACAAGACACCACTTCAATTACTAATCACCAGCTTTAATTATCCAATTAAACAGTTTGTAATGAACAAGACAGTCTCTTGCAACAAAACAAATAAAATTCAAAGGTTTTGTAAAATATATAAAAACACTTGGTAAGTTTCACAAATTTTGTAATTAACTCTGACAGCTGTTTCGACTAACTTAAGCCATTGTCAAAGAGCGAGTGAATGAAATTACTGAACACAGGATGTTAGAGTAGTGTAGGTGGTAAACATCTGTTTAGGGCGTATCTGGAACATCTGTGTTGTGATGGCGAGGAGTGGAGAGTGTGTGCATGAGACAAGGGACACACACTCCCCACTCCTCGCCATCACAACACAGATGTTCCAGATACGCCCTAAACAGATGTTTACCACCTACACTACTCTAACATCCTGTGTTCAGTAATTTCATTCACTCGCTCTTTGACAATGGCTTAAGTTAGTCGAAACAGCTGTCAGAGTTAATTAAAAAATTTGTGAAACTTACCAAGTGTTTTTATATATTTTACAAAACCTTTGTATTAATATGTTTCACCAAGCGCCCAACGAGTCATCAATTAATATCGTGACAAATAAAATTGTTCACATTCACACGCAATAACAATGTCTACTAATAGAGTCTTGCACAATTATAAAACACATAACTCAATAATTCTTCACTTTGACAAGCACTCAATCCCCACTAGCAAAAGTCGCTCATGTAACTGAACTGACAATCTGCCTGCTATGGCTTTATATAGGCCCCGAAGAGGTGCAGTACAGCATTGCCTCCTTACTGCATGCCAGCGGATTAATGCTTATCTCAAGTGTTCTTGGAACTCACTAGAATCATGTAGTTGACTAACGCAACAGCTGCCACACTGGACGGGGGGAGTGGAGAATAGTCTGGGTTGTTCGGTAGGCTTCTCGTGACAGTATTTAAACTTTTTTCAGTATTATTAATTTGTAATTATAAGTACCATAGACTTAGCAGAATCAGTTTGAGGTCATTATTATTGTAAAGCTTGCAGAATTAATGACAACTATATTTACTTGTACACATTTAGCAGAACACATAGCAACAGGTCAAGAGATTATATATATATATATATATATATATATATATATTTCAATCACTTTTTGCTACAGTCCGTTTCTTGATGTATATAATACTTTAATATTTATAACTAAATTTACCTCAAGATAAACTTTTTTCCTATTAGGAACATTTTTCGAGTGTTCCTGAAGATGAGAGAACAGGAACTCTCTAAACATGTTCCTAATAGGAAAAAAATATATCTTGAGGTAAATTTAGTTATAAATATTAAAGTAATATATATATATATATATGTATATATATATATATATATATATATATTGCGACAACACAAATTACTAAACTATTGGCGCATAGGATATGGTAGTATGTGTATCTTAAAGCACAAGTCTATATTGGAGGGTTTAAGATTATTTATTGCTCAAGACAAATGTAATTGTTTATATGGTATATTTGATAAGTATAATAATGGTAGTGTTTGATATATATATAGTCTTATAAAGTGTTAATCACTGTTCATACACATGATGTGATACATTACATAAGTGATGATTCCCACGACGATGTTGCTGAAAAGAAGGGGGGGCTTTGCTGCATTGTTGAGTCGTCCGGCGTGGCTTATTGATGATAGACGGTTCACCCTGGAAACGCTTTCAGCTGGGCTGGTGTCCTGTAGTTCCAACGATGACTCTGACGCTTCGCACACCACAACGGTTCTATGGATCTTACTATTGGTTAAATTTCATATAGAGTTTATAAATTACAAGTATCTCAGGTAACAGTGAGTTTTATATAACAACGGTATATTAAGCTTATACCACTCCGAACTCTTCAAGTGTTCACGCGTACCACTGGGTCTACCGCGATCAGCAGACCTCCCTATGTGGAAATCTTCCACTAACGCGGAAACTTCTTGATGATAAATTTTACTATTACGTAATTATTAAATTTTACTGGCACTGCAGAAATCTCACACAGTGACACAGTTCACACTCACTTATTACACACGTAATGCTTCAGTAATAATGCCGCGTGTAAAGAGGTAATATTCAACTGTTCTGAGTCTTCGCATGCGTTAATACCGCCGAATAGTCTTTACAAATTCTTGCAAGCGGAAAAATCTTGAACAAGAATTGCACGTCCCGATCGCGATAGCTGGCTGAGAACTGCCGTAATTATGCATGCTATGCTTTAATAACAATACTGTGTGTAGATGTAATACACAAATAGTTCTGAGCCTTCACACGCGTTACTACCGCCGAATAGTCTTTACAAATTCTTGCAAGCGGAAAATCTTCAACAAGAATTGTACGTCCCGATCGCGATAGCTGGCTGAGAAGAACTGACTGTGTAACAACAGGCTTAAGAAAATTTCCGACCACCTTCCAGCATTTAATTGGTGGAAGGAAGTCACATGGTTACATACAACATGACATGCAACTTTACGTGCTGTAAAGTGCATCAACTTTGTAAGAGCATGCATAACTGGTAATCACAGAATACCCTTATCTCATGCATAACTGCATACTTTAATAAGATCATATTTGAATGTCAACTAATAGCCAGAAATATACAGGGACTGTAGCGAATACATTAGTCTATGTTCAGTTCAGTGTCATAACACAACGATAATTTATTCACGCACAGCCGGGGAAACGTTTATCACTCGCGCACGCGCGCACATTTCCACAGACATAGTACATGAATAAACAACAGATAAATAATACACAATTTTACTAAACTTAACTCCTTATCCTTACTAAAATACAACTGATATCACAACCAAATCTAACAAACTACCAATTTAAACATGAATGTTCATAGTCCGTGTATTATGCAAGCTTCCCCTGCTTATCAGGATCCTGTGTTTCATTGCAATATATATATATATATATATATATATAAACTTATATATAAGTTGTAAACCATATTTGTATTTAGTAGACTAACAAAAAATAAAATTTTTTTTTCTTGATATACCAAAACAATTTCCTAATCCTGAAATAATAATACTAATACCCTCAAACATAAAATCAAATAAACATCCTAATAGCAATACTAACATTTCATAACTGTCAACTTGACAGAAACAACAAACCAAAGACACGTGGTAACCTTTAAACCAAAACAAATACACGTGTTCTTGACAAGCAGATAGCAAATTACACAGGGTCACAAGGCACAACAGACTGCATTCCTTATCTTTACTAGATTATCGCTCATTCACAGAATTACCCTACATACAACATTTATACCTGAACCTATAATATTATATTATACCTGAGTTTTTTTTTTTTTGTATAAATTTCTCTCAGCTTTGAAACGTACACGTTTACTTGGAAATATAGATTTGAATTTATCTAATATACGCTGTATTTTATTTTGCTCGCTGCCTGTTATCTGTCTTCTGTGGGTTAGCAAGCTATGCGTTATCTTATCTTTCGAGCGTCCCAGTCTGATAATGTGCGGTCCAACTTTTCCTTGCAATGTTTCGTTCGGAAATTCAATTGTAGTGTGCAGTGTATTCAACTTGTCGACTTCCAAAATAAAATCATGTCCGAGTTTTCTAACTACAAGTACAGTCACCTCTATTTCCGTTCCCTGTACATATCTTGGTATAAGTGCCTGTTTTTCAACTATCTGCGACTCACCTGTCGCTGATTTTATAATTGTGTGACTTACCATCAGAATCGGAGTTTGTATAAAGTGGTTTTTATGCCTCATTAGTAACCGCTCATCCATCAGCGATATTTCTGCGCCGCTGTCGAACAATACCTCACCAATATAACTGATGATTTTCGCATCGACAATAAGGTCGGTGCCATTTTCCATACTAATATTTTTCTCACACTCATTACTATTATCATTACTACACATTAAACTATCCCTAACTTCTGCAGGATATAGGCCAGACACAACAATTTTATTCTTACAACTAACATTACTCACATTCGATCGATTGAACTGCTTTTTAACTGAATCACTTTCAGTAACTGTTGCTAATAAGTTGGTATTAAATTGCTGAGTTGTATTTTTATGTTGTTGTGATTGTGGCTGATTTTGTGGTGGTTGAACTTGAAACTGATTACGCGGTGGTTCATTATTATTTACCATAATTGTTGTCACCTTATTGTCATCAGTATCATTCACCTCCCTGTCCTTCGTAAATACCTCAGTATCTGATATAGATTCATCTAGTATCTCACCAGTATGAACTGTGTTATAAATACCTGCACAGTTTATATCAATACCAATTCCAGACTCTACTACTGGCTCGGGATTTTTATGTGTTATGCATAAACTGTCCGAATCAATAATAGCTTCAGATTCTATGATCCATTCACGGCTCTCGCATGCTATATCTGTTACATTATAAACTATCACCTCATCACCGCACTTACCTGAAGTATGTTCTGGACTAATAGTGTTGTTACTACTAATTTCACTTCTGTTATCTTCACTACCATTTGATGCAGAATCTAGATACTCGACTTTACCGAGAGATGAGTTACTAGGCCCTAATTGGGTTGTTTCTGTATAATCACTTTCAATCTCATCTGCTACGCTACTGTTCTCCGTTAATTCTTCAGATGTAACATCTTGGTTAACTTCCATATTACTTTCGTTGAGAGTATGTTCAACAAGAACATTTGGTACTTTAAATTTATCACAAGGTACAATATTCTCAACAGTTAAATCTACTTCAATATCAGCTGACATTTCCTGTAGTTTCGCCATCCTCTCCTCTCTATCGGCGTCCATTTCTTCCCAAAATTTCTGCCTAATGGCGTCAAGTTCTTCATCCTCGGCTTTCATCCTCTCATGCCAAGCTTTACTTTCCTCTGCGAGTTCCTGCATACCGGCTTTATGTTCTTCTGAATACTTCTGCATATCCGCTATCATCTCTTCTTTATCGGCTTTAATTTCTTCGGACATGGTTTCCATCTTCGCTAATATGGCCGCTAAAGCATTCTCTATCCCTTTTGACTCCGCCATAGTGATCAAAATTTAATTTAAAAATTAAATCTACTGATTTATACGCTAAGAAAATTATTATTACTACAAGATTATTAACGTAGTGTAACCAGTTTATACGCACACAGTAAGCAGTTCAATATATCAAAATGTAAACAAACCTTATCTAATACACAAAACAACTAATAATCTACCTCCAATATACTGATAAAATTGATCATATATGACACACAAGAGAATATGCACAATTGATAAATTATATCCTCAGATTTTCATATGAACCATACAGTACACATACAAATATTACATTAATTATAATTATACGTCGGATGTTACCAACAAATTTTATACTCTTAGACATATATAGAATAGCGTAAATTTACTGCTATTTTACGTGCCCCACGTTGCTAAGCGCCAAATATCACTATGCGACAACACAAATTACTAAACTATTGGCGCATAGGATATGGTAGTATGTGTATCTTAAAGCACAAGTCTATATTGGAGGGTTTAAGATTATTTATTGCTCAAGACAAATGTAATTGTTTATATGGTATATTTGATAAGTATAATAATGGTAGTGTTTGATATATATATAGTCTTATAAAGTGTTAATCACTGTTCATACACATGATGTGATACATTACATAAGTGATGATTCCCACGACGATGTTGCTGAAAAGAAGGGGGGGGGCTTTGCTGCGTTGTTGAGTCGTCCGGCGTGGCTTATTGATGATAGACGGTTCACCCTGGAAACGCTTTCAGCTGGGCTGGTGTCCTGTAGTTCCAACGATGACTCTGACGCTTCGCACACCACAACGGTTCTATGGATCTTACTATTGGTTAAATTTCATATAGAGTTTATAAATTACAAGTATCTCAGGTAACAGTGAGTTTTATATAACAACGGTATATTAAGCTTATACCACTCCGAACTCTTCAAGTGTTCACGCGTACCACTGGGTCTACCGCGATCAGCAGACCTCCTTATGTGGAAATCTTCCACTAACGCGGAAACTTCTTGATGATAAATTTTACTATTACGTAATTATTAAATTTTACTGGCACTGCAGAAATCTCACACAGTGACACAGTTCACACTCACTTATTACACACGTAATGCTTCAGTAATAATGCCGCGTGTAAAGAGGTAATATTCAACTGTTCTGAGTCTTCACATGCGTTAATACCGCCGAATAGTCTTTACAAATTCTT
The DNA here is from genome assembly GCA_034769895.1 of Magicicada septendecula. NCBI lineage: Eukaryota > Metazoa > Arthropoda > Insecta > Hemiptera > Cicadidae > Magicicada > Magicicada septendecula. The sequence continues at coordinate 317,947,000 of CM068376.1, read as the reverse complement.
GCAAGCGGAAAAATCTTGAACAAGAATTGCACGTCCCGATCGCGATAGCTGGCTGAGAACTGCCGTAATTATGCATGCTATGCTTTAATAACAATACTGTGTGTAGATGTAATACACAAATAGTTCTGAGCCTTCACACGCGTTACTACCGCCGAATAGTCTTTACAAATTCTTGCAAGCGGAAAATCTTGAACAAGAATTGTACGTCCCGATCGCGATAGCTGGCTGAGAAGAACTGACTGTGTAACAACAGGCTTAAGAAAATTTCCGACCACCTTCCAGCATTTAATTGGTGGAAGGAAGTCACATGGTTACATACAACATGACATGCAACTTTACGTGCTGTAAAGTGCATCAACTTTGTAAGAGCATGCATAACTGGTAATCACAGAATACCCTTATCTCATGCATAACTGCATACTTTAATAAGATCATATTTGAATGTCAACTAATAGCCAGAAATATACAGGGACTGTAGCGAATACATTAGTCTATGTTCAGTTCAGTGTCATAACACAACGATAATTTATTCACGCACAGCCGGGGAAACGTTTATCACTCGCGCACGCGCGCACATTTCCACAGACATAGTACATGAATAAACAACAGATAAATAATACACAATTTTACTAAACTTAACTCCTTATCCTTACTAAAATACAACTGATATCACAACCAAATCTAACAAACTACCAATTTAAACATGAATGTTCATAGTCCGTGTATTATGCAAGCTTCCCCTGCTTATCAGGATCCTGTGTTTCATTGCAATATATATATATATATATATATATATATATAAACTTATATATAAGTTGTAAACCATATTTGTATTTAGTAGACTAACAAAAAATAAAATTTTTTTTTCTTGATATACCAAAACAATTTCCTAATCCTGAAATAATAATACTAATACCCTCAAACATAAAATCAAATAAACATCCTAATAGCAATACTAACATTTCATAACTGTCAACTTGACAGAAACAACAAACCAAAGACACGTGGTAACCTTTAAACCAAAACAAATACACGTGTTCTTGACAAGCAGATAGCAAATTACACAGGGTCACAAGGCACAACAGACTGCATTCCTTATCTTTACTAGATTATCGCTCATTCACAGAATTACCCTACATACAACATTTATACCTGAACCTATAATATTATATTATACCTGAGTTTTTTTTTTTTTGTATAAATTTCTCTCAGCTTTGAAACGTACACGTTTACTTGGAAATATAGATTTGAATTTATCTAATATACGCTGTATTTTATTTTGCTCGCTGCCTGTTATCTGTCTTCTGTGGGTTAGCAAGCTATGCGTTATCTTATCTTTCGAGCGTCCCAGTCTGATAATGTGCGGTCCAACTTTTCCTTGCAATGTTTCGTTCGGAAATTCAATTGTAGTGTGCAGTGTATTCAACTTGTCGACTTCCAAAATAAAATCATGTCCGAGTTTTCTAACTACAAGTACAGTCACCTCTATTTCCGTTCCCTGTACATATCTTGGTATAAGTGCCTGTTTTTCAACTATCTGCGACTCACCTGTCGCTGATTTTATAATTGTGTGACTTACCATCAGAATCGGAGTTTGTATAAAGTGGTTTTTATGCCTCATTAGTAACCGCTCATCCATCAGCGATATTTCTGCGCCGCTGTCGAACAATACCTCACCAATATAACTGATGATTTTCGCATCGACAATAAGGTCGGTGCCATTTTCCATACTAATATTTTTCTCACACTCATTACTATTATCATTACTACACATTAAACTATCCCTAACTTCTGCAGGATATAGGCCAGACACAACAATTTTATTCTTACAACTAACATTACTCACATTCGATCGATTGAACTGCTTTTTAACTGAATCACTTTCAGTAACTGTTGCTAATAAGTTGGTATTAAATTGCTGAGTTGTATTTTTATGTTGTTGTGATTGTGGCTGATTTTGTGGTGGTTGAACTTGAAACTGATTACGCGGTGGTTCATTATTATTTACCATAATTGTTGTCACCTTATTGTCATCAGTATCATTCACCTCCCTGTCCTTCGTAAATACCTCAGTATCTGATATAGATTCATCTAGTATCTCACCAGTATGAACTGTGTTATAAATACCTGCACAGTTTATATCAATACCAATTCCAGACTCTACTACTGGCTCGGGATTTTTATGTGTTATGCATAAACTGTCCGAATCAATAATAGCTTCAGATTCTATGATCCATTCACGGCTCTCGCATGCTATATCTGTTACATTATAAACTATCACCTCATCACCGCACTTACCTGAAGTATGTTCTGGACTAATAGTGTTGTTACTACTAATTTCACTTCTGTTATCTTCACTACCATTTGATGCAGAATCTAGATACTCGACTTTACCGAGAGATGAGTTACTAGGCCCTAATTGGGTTGTTTCTGTATAATCACTTTCAATCTCATCTACTACGCTACTGTTCTCCGTTAATTCTTCAGATGTAACATCTTGGTTAACTTCCATATTACTTTCGTTGAGAGTATGTTCAACAAGAACATTTGGTACTTTAAATTTATCACAAGGTACAATATTCTCAACAGTTAAATCTACTTCAATATCAGCTGACATTTCCTGTAGTTTCGCCATCCTCTCCTCTCTATCGGCGTCCATTTCTTCCCAAAATTTCTGCCTAATGGCGTCAAGTTCTTCATCCTCGGCTTTCATCCTCTCATGCCAAGCTTTACTTTCCTCTGCGAGTTCCTGCATACCGGCTTTATGTTCTTCTGAATACTTCTGCATATCCGCTATCATCTCTTCTTTATCGGCTTTAATTTCTTCGGACATGGTTTCCATCTTCGCTAATATGGCCGCTAAAGCATTCTCTATCCCTTTTGACTCCGCCATAGTGATCAAAATTTAATTTAAAATTTAAATCTACTGATTTATACGCTAAGAAAATTATTATTACTACAAGATTATTAACGTAGTGTAACCAGTTTATACGCACACAGTAAGCAGTTCAATATATCAAAATGTAAACAAACCTTATCTAATACACAAAACAACTAATAATCTACCTCCAATATACTGATAAAATTGATCATATATGACACACAAGAGAATATGCACAATTGATAAATTATATCCTCAGATTTTCATATGAACCATACAGTACACATACAAATATTACATTAATTATAATTATACGTCGGATGTTACCAACAAATTTTATACTCTTAGACATATATAGAATAGCGTAAATTTACTGCTATTTTACGTGCCCCACGTTGCTAAGCGCCAAATATCACTATGCGACAACACAAATTACTAAACTATTGGCGCATAGGATATGGTAGTATGTGTATCTTAAAGCATAAGTCTATATTGGAGGGTTTAAGATTATTTATTGCTCAAGACAAATGTAGTTGTTTATATGGTATATTTGATAAGTATAATAATGGTAGTGTTTGATATATATAGTCTTATAAAGTGTTAATCACTGTTCATACACATGATGTGATACATTACATAAGTGATGATTCCCACGACGATGTTGCTGAAAAGAAGGGGGGGGCTTTGCTGCGTTGTTGAGTCGTCCGGCGTGGCTTATTGATGATAGACGGTTCACCCTGGAAACGCTTTCAGCTGGGCTGGTGTCCTGTAGTTCCAACGATGACTCTGACGCTTCGCACACCACAACGGTTCTATGGATCTTACTATTGGTTAAATTTCATATAGAGTTTATAAATTACAAGTATCTCAGGTAACAGTGAGTTTTATATAACAACGGTATATTAAGCTTATACCACTGTCTATATTATAGTTCAGTGTCATAACACAACGATAATTTATTCACGCACAGCCGGGGAAACGTTTATCACTCGCGCACGCGCGCACATTTCCACAGACATAGTACATGAATAAACAACAGATAAATAATACACAATTTTACTAAACTTAACTCCTTATCCTTACTAAAATACAACTGATATCACAACCAAATCTAACAAACTACCAATTTAAACATGAATGTTCATAGTCCGTGTATTATGCAAGCTTCTCCTGCTTATCAGGATCCTGTGTTTCATTGCAATATATATATATATATATATATATAAACTTATATATAAGTTGTAAACCATATTTGTATTTCATTATACACATTTAGCAGGACATGTAGCAACAGGTAAAGAGATTTTGGATATCACTGGGTAAACCATATTTGTTCTTATTAAAGACATATCAGATGTTTTCTGTACTGTCCAAAGTTACTATACCAGAATACTTGATGTGACACATATCAAAGTGTTTAGAAACAGAAAACTAATTATAAATATCAGTTCTGTAAAATGTTTTTAAAATAAAAACAAAGTTTTATTTATGTAACCATATGTTTTGTTTAACAAGGTTCTGAGACCGAGTCAAACCTAAGAGAGGAACTAGCAAAGATTTGTTTCGAGACATTGCTGCAGTTTTCATTATTTGAGGGCCTAGATGAGGAAGTCGCTGTAGGTGAAGCTGCAGATATTGAAAAAAATCGTGAACGTCTTGCTGGTCGTTTGGCTGTTACTGCACTTTTGTACAGGTTTCAGCAAGTTTTAGAACAGTATGTACAAGACGAGCAAAGAAGTGGCAAATGCCCACTGCCAAGGTAAAATCTGCATGCGTTTTAATGTAACGCATCCAATTGTATTGAATCCAATGTATTCAATACAAGAAACTTAACCTTAAATACCAGTGTACAAGCTTATGTCATGTTGCAGGTACAGATTGTCAGAAATTTCGTTTGTTCTGAAAGCCGTTGCTACGTTGATAGTCTCGTTGAAGAAATCTCCTCAAAAAGGTAAGAATAAATTGTGTGTGTGTGTGTGTGTGTGTGTGTGTGTGTGTGTGTGTGTGTGTGTGTGTGTGTGTGTGTGTGTGTGTGTGTGTGTGTGTGTGTGTGTGTGTGTGTGTGTGTGTGTGAACATACTTAAGAATCCCAGTTTGACAGGTCAAGGATCAAAGTTCAGTTAATTTGTATACTCGTTTTCCATTTTAATCATCATCATCTTAGAATTTTAAGTATGGTGTGTGACAAAGCTTGAAACCAAAATTTGTGGGGATGTGAAACCAAAATACAAGGGTAACATTAAAGTATTGTAAAAATTAAGATTCTCTATTTAATGTAAGCAATTAAAATGTTAGCAGTTGCAAATTATTTTTTTAACAATTTGCAAGAGGGCAGTGAAGACGTTTTGCAAGATAATGGCTGTTTTTGTGAGGGGACTGTAGGTTCAAAGAAGACATTACATCTGTCAGCAGGGAAATGAACATATTGACATCTTGGCTAAAAAAAAAAGCAGCGCCATAATACAGGTACCAGCATATAAGATGACACTATAAAGAGACGATTCATTTTGAATATACAAAAAAAAGTATTTCAAAAAGACTAGTGCACATCAAACAGGCTGTAGCCTGGGAAAATATAAAAGTATAGTCCAGCATACTAAAATTATTTGGCACATTATAATAAAATCATGTCCTGTCCAATTTCAACCTGTTGTCTTACGAAACACCTACATAGGATCAGATTAGTATTTACATTCTGAAAAGAAAATGCTGTCATGAATAAAAAGTCTTTCTTAATCTGTAGATATCTTGATTCTTCTAAACATATTCAAAGGTTGTTGCGGATATCTGTTGGGAAGCTAGAGGGCTGATTGCATGAGCCATATTTAAGCCAATAGATGACTGGAAGAAATATAGTTTAGGCAAAAGAAAGTAATCTCTTGAGAACTATTAAGGGTATACAAGATTAAACGTATTCCCAGTTGAATATGTTTGAATAAAAACTGTACACACTGGGGGTACAGTACTGTCTGTTTCAAACGTCAAATACTAACAGATAGATCAGTTCCAATGTGTGTATATGTTGTTGTAAAATTCAGCTTCTTTCTTCATGCATTTATGAACATTATTTACACAAATTTTATAACAGTTTTTGTCACTTCCATATTACTCATCTCGCTAATTTGAAATTCATGTCAAATACAAGCACGTCCAATTATTATCAGCTTTAATCAGTGCTTGCTCTGTGTATTCTGAGCAAATGTGTTAAGTCATGTTTCATCTTTATTGAAAAAAGTTGTTACTATTTTTGTAAAGAAAACTTTACACCATCAGGCGAGTTGTATAAAGTCAGACTTGTCACTGTTTTAATTGCCTTTGTCTCTATATTTGTAAGATATAGGTCTTAAAAATTTACATGGATGTATGAATTTGTGCCAATTTTTATTTGATTGTGAAATGGTTTTTTGAAGAGTGGGAAAATGCAGTCATTTTGTAATGCAGCCGCAACATTTGGCAAGTCATTTGACTCCCTCAGCATATGACTCAGATTAATGTTATTTTTTAATGATTTATTTTTTGTAATTCACAGATGTTTTGTAAAACAACAGCCACTTCATATAATCTTTCAGTTTAAAATGACAGGATTCCAGGATCAGTTGGAATGATTCAGTAGAAGTGGCATATGTTGTGTGTAGAAAGGCTGTTATGTGTGATCTTTCCCTTACCCCATCCTGTAGCTCACATCTGTTTGTGTTTGAACAAGATTAACGAAACTCTCAGTTTTAATTTTCTAAAAAATTAAGTAGAATGTTTTTTTACTTGCATTCACTCATGACAATTGGTGTTTTTTATGCCAGAGAAAGTAAACAACTTGTGTTACATTACACTACTCATAACCAACAGAAAATTGAATATGTAATGTGAATATGAAAATGGCTATAATAAATTAAAATATACAATCCTGCACACTAAATTCCAGGTAGCATTACATATCACTCTAACACTACAAAAGATAATTTTATACAAGACTATTTTAAATTCATGCCAAACTAGTGTTTGTATACGCTGTCATTCCCCCCCCACTGACAGACTTTTCTAATGTACACATGTTCCCTCTAAAGTGGAGTTGTCTGCTGCCTTGGTTTCTCAATTTTCAACAGGAGTATTGCCAGCTCTGTTTTTCCACATAACATATGTTGTTTTATTTGTATTAGCACTAACCGTTCCACTCACACTATATTTCTCAGATGTTTGACTGATACTGCCTCATCACAGGTAGCAGACAATGTTCTGAGATTACGTACAGTGCAAAGAAACGCCTTAACATAAATTGTTATGAAAAAATTGTTTCAATTGTTATGAAACATTATCTAGGTTAAGAAAAAAAAACATAATTCTGTTGGTTAAACACTGTAATTGTTTGTACAGTACTCGTTTCGTAATATGTAGTTGCAAACTGTTTGCAGTGAATAAGAACGTATGGGACCAATTGATTAAACTGTACCCAAGCTTGGTGAACTGCACAGCAACAACATCGGCTCAGGTTTCGGATTCGTTAAGAGAAGCCCTTCTTCAGTATTGTGATCTTCTGAAACCTCCTTCAGCGTCGCCTCGTTTACCGAACGGTGTATAATAACAAAACAGTATTAGACAATACTCGTTTGTTGTCAAGGGAGTGTCGTTTTGTTTTTGTGGAAGCCAGGTTGACTTTTCAGTTGGTGCCTGTGAATATATAAATTTTATAAATTAGAGTTACTGTTGTTGTTAAGCTAGTATTAGTGTTAAGGATTTTTCAATACTGGAAACCAATCAGCGTATAAAACAATAATGAGTCAGAACGTATTTTGATAACAGCTTTCACAAAAATAGCAAATGACATTAACAAAAATTTTAAAAACAAAAAACAGTTATAAAAATAAGTGATTCATTCAGGTTATGAAAGGAAATGTAGCTGATTAAACCAAAAACTTGTAAACTTTTTAAACTGTAAATAAAAATTGTTTATATGTTGACGCGAATGTATATTTTGAGTTTATTTGATAACTTTTTTAACAAAAAAAATTGAAAGTGTTTATCCAGTTCTCATCGTGTGTGTGTGTGTGCGTGTGTGTGTGTGTGTGTGTGTGTGTGTGTGTGTGTGTGTGTGTGTGTGTGTGCGTGTGTGTGTGTGTGTGTGTGTGTGTGTGTTCTGAAAATGAAATTAATTCCATTGTACCAGTCGCTCAGGTTTTGTTGTACGTTTAAGTTTCTTGACTGTAGTCAGGGTTGCCAGTGTAACAGTGGAAGATTCTAGGTTAAGAAAAAAACGTAATTCCAGAAAAAGAATTTTGTAGATTTGTCGAAAGCTATGACAGATAATTTGCATAGATAATTTACTGTGTTAAGAATAGTCTGTTATTGATTGTTTTGCCTGCAACCTAGTACTACAAGAATTCGTACGGCTATTATTACTACTTAACAAGTAATGTACAAATCGCAAATATAATATGTAAATCTTAGTTGCTTATTTTTATTACTTTTTCTGTAAATAGAATCTGGGATAAGTGATTCATAAAAGTAAGCTTCACAAAAAATTCTGATCGAATCTTTGTTATGCTTTATACTCATAGTGTAATGTGATCGTTAAGGTACAGTTAAATGATATGTGATTGTTGGCAAACAGCTGTAGTTACTATATTACTATTCTGCCTATTCATCTTCTAGCTGCTGAAGTGCCTATTTCAACCACTAAAGTTGCTGGAATATGAAAAATTCTTATCAGAGGGCACAGTCTTGAAAGAAGACAATATTCAGCTCTATGATACGATGAGGCAGTAACCGTTTGATGATGGTTGCATTGGGAAGTAACTATATATATATAGTGTGTAGGAGGGGGTAGTTGTTTCACTTACAACCAATAGTTACTTTCCTATTTTTGTACAGATTAATTTATTGTTAAAAAAATTGCCGAGATACCATAATGCAAAATAGGTGTGCTTGTTTTAACTCAATACGTGGTGTAACTATTAGGCGGCACACTCGCACGCTCGTACACATTCCCAGACGCTGATAGCTTTTGTGCCTCATACGGCTTGGTACGAGGTGGACTACAGGGACTACAGGTGTTCAAAAATGTCAAGCGTTTGTAAGCAAAACGTTGTTCAGCTTGGGTTGCTGCTGCTTTTTACAATTATTATGGAATTCAAAATAAATCCCCTAGTTTGTCCCGTTACAATGGTTAATAATAGAATATAAACTTTGTCGTGTTACTGTCAGTTTTTACCGTTGTTATTCTGAGTTGGTGGTAATTTAGCTATATTTGTCCTCTTCAGTCATGCAGTAGGTTTCTCAACCTGAGACTCATAACTATGTTGACGGCCCATCAGTTGGGGGTCACATTCCTAAGAGAGCTGCTTCATTATGGCAGCATTTTTGTTGTCTTAGACTGTGTGCCCTGCAGAAGATTTATCCACCAATATGTTAGGTTACATATCGTACCATCAAACCAGGATTATGCTGATCATAACCTTCTCAGGGACAGCCACAGTAATTCTCAGTCAAGCAACTGAGGATGCCGCATCGTAATGTATGAGTGAAATGTTTGGTTTCAAGAGAAATAAAATGTTAAATAGTGTGTTCAACAAAAATCAATGTTGTTAACTACAGAAACTGGTTGTCGCCACCGTGGCGAAAGTGACATTGCCTATAACGTTTAGGCCTGAAGACATGGGCACAAGTCTGGAGTCTAAGTCCTGGAGACTTAGAAGGATTTGTAAGAGGAAAGTTTCAGTCATGTAAGAGAGGGCAGTCGAACAGAATAGGCAGTATCCCATTGAGGTGGACTAATTTGGGTTGACCCTCATCCGATTAAGTGCAAAGTGTTATACAAAGACAAACTTTCTAGTGTAGGCAAGATGTGTCAATAGCCTACTGCCCTAGCAAAAGGCAGAATGACAAAGATGAATAAAGACGTACAAACAGCATACGTTTCTGGTTTTTTATTTTTATTTTCACCAACAACAGCATTTTCCTTAGGATTAGATACTATAGTATGAAGTCATCACTTCTTGTTTCATCAGTCTTCCTTATAATTTTACAGTTCTTCCTTTCAAGACCTGCCACTGAAAATGATTTTTAATAAATATTTCCTGAAGCTCTTGAATAGAGGCGTGCATATTCTCGTTAATAATCTGAAGCTGAGTTGTCAGTGCTCATCAGTAGTTTGCATGTGCGTGTATGATAATGTATTTTCGTAGAGGGTCAGTTTCATGCAGGCACTGTTTTTTATATGTGTCATTGTGTGTGGGGTGGGTGGTGTATTATAAACTTCATAAAGTTGTATTTTAAAATTACATCATAAACATATAACGTAGTCAGTAAATTCTGTACATAAAGTGTACACTTAAAAAATAAGCTGTCCGAGAAGAGAAGAGAAACCCAAGTGGTTCAGAAGTCTGTAAAAGAAAACAAGAAAAAGGAAAACTGGAAACTAGCAAAAATTAGTGGATTTTTCTGAAAGCAAATCAGATGTAACACTTCCAAAACATGTAATACAGACCTAACATGTGACACTGTTCAGTTATTGCACCACTCTCCAGTGTTAGTGCAGTAACCTACATCACATTTAAGTAAATAATTACACATTTTTGGGTGTGATCAATTTTTTGGTAAATTTATTTTAATAACTCTGTATTTACTTTATGAAGAATTCTGAGACACATTTTGTTTCTTCATCTAAGAAATTTTAATTTTCATTATACATTTTAGAAGTGTGTCATTCATACTGCTCTTTGATATCCAGTTTTCAGACTATCATGGGAAGAACTCTGTGGGGTTGTAAGTTCCTACTTTGCAGGAGGGTGCCACGTAGGTAAGCTTCCCCTGTGCTTTGCTTCGTGACTGCCTACACCAGTAATAAAGTGCGGTTGATATATGAAAATGTTATTAACAGTCCTGACGATAAACATTTATGGTTTTTAATGGCACCAGGTTTGCTTATGTCCACTTAATCAGCTATTGCTATTAGTCACTTAACAATTCTGCCATGGTGGCGGCAAAGAAGTAGTTAATGAACGGGAAGAGAGAAAGTCTTACCTTAATTTTTTTTTTGTGGAATAGTTAAACTGTAAGTTTTCTTGCTTGGAAAGTGACCATTCATATGATCCTTGAACAACTGGTCGCTCTATAGTTCCTTCAAAAGACTTTTCTCATTAGCACTGGGTTGAGATTGTGGTCATCATATTGCACAAGTAGGTTTTTGTCTTCTTAGAGTACGCAGACACCTTTCAGAAAAAGGTGTGGGTACAGGAAATGTTAAAATCAAACAAATCGATTTGGAAACTTCCACATCCATTGTTTCCAATCAGTAAGGACTATATAATGTAAATGTGTGGGGGAACAAGTGTTTCCATTGTCAGAGCAAATGTGTATCAGTTTGCTTTCCAATATTTTTCTATTAAAAAAAAATGTATTTATTTATACTACTGTCCAACTTACTAGAAGGGCAACTCTCTGTGTAAGCATTGAAGTGCTTTGGATTCAACAACTTAATAAACTGGGTAACTTCTAAAATCACCAAAACATATCTTCAGCCTGCACAATCAAACCATCAATAATATAGGTTAAAGTTTCTTGTCACTATCATTTGTGTTTACCACATTATCTGTTTTGTGACATTTTGAGTGCAAGGGGACACGTGTTTTTTGATCTCATGAGCAGTGGTTTTCTTAGTTTCAGTGTTGCAGAAAGCTCTATTGGAGATAGTTTTGAATTGCAATAGAGTTGATCAGTATAAATGAGTATTTCTGTGTAGAAACACAGAAAATAAACAAAATGGGTTTTTTGAGTGTGTTGAGCAACCCAACAGCAGAATTGTGTAGTTCACTATCCCAACCTTCATTGTTCTTTATGGTATCTGTAAAAACTGGTCTCTGATTATCATAATGGAAAAGACTGTAGGAACTACTCTATAATATAAGTTACAACAGGTAGTGCATGCTTATGAAAGTCTGAATTCTATAGATTCCAGAACCTGCTCTGTTTGAGGATCTGCAAAAACATGAATGAAATGCTGACGTATGGACAACAAGCCTAACTGATTTTATTGTTTTAGAGCAGTGAAGAATAACAAGGTTTTCTTGTAAGCACAACAATTTAGAAGTAATGCTCTTGGGCAAGTTTGTTTTACGTAATGCTTTCCACCCATTACAGAGACTGCATCATACGTTTGAGACTACTTTCTCAGTTTCACCCCACTTTCGTGAATCATGAACTATTAATTCTGATAAGCCTGATCCAGTCTTATCTCCTGAAACATCAAAAATTTGAATCTTCCTCTTTAAAATGACCTCTTGAAATCCGAGCTTCTCTTTCCAAGAAAACGTACAGTGTCAACAAGTCTCCTAGCAATGAGCCTATTTTTGTTTCACAACTTAATTTGGTTTAATAGCCTAAATTCTTGTACCTCCAAGGAGAATATGCCCTATGGAATCCCTCCTCATTCTGAACAAGTTTACTTGAATTCAGATGTTTCTCTGGTTTTCTAGAAAACTTTTTTGTAACCATTACCCTATGTATAACCAATTCCTTTTCACAAAAAAACAAAAGACATGTATAACAGAAAGTTTTTTTTGTGTGTGGAACAGCTTGTCAACTACAAATATTGATATCATGAAAACTGGAATTTTCTAGCTACTTCACTGTCAAAATGTTCAGTATATAATTTAGATGTACATTTTTTATATTTAGCATCACATTTCTCTTTGTATGTTTAAGATGAAAACTGGTTACTTTGGTACCAAAACATCATCTTGGTAAAATATTTGCTTTCGTGCAGTATAATCTGACAAACTCATCTCTTACTCCCACCAAGACATTTCTCAGAAGATCAACGTGTATTATAGACATAGTCAAACTAAGAAAACAATTAATTTGACAAGTTTTGTTCTACTGGTTAAAATGTATCTCTAAATTAATTGAAAAAATACTGGTGATGCTATTATGGCTAATTATCATAAGTTAAAGAAGTCATGAATATATGTAAAAATAAACTTGACTTAACTGCAGCTTGCATTTTAACATGCAATATTATGTTTGATTTTGTATTGTAATTATGACATCAACATGCAGGATTGTCCTGCTCTGAACTTCTCACCACTACCATTTTGTTGAAGGACAACTCGTGCTGTAGAACCGGCACAGAACCGGTTCTAATAATTGCAGAACCGAAACTCGTATAGTTGTAATAATTATGTGAACATTTACACATTATAATTTTTTTTAAATGCTGATTGTTTTCGTATTAAAGAAAATAAAGAACAATATATTGCAGAAACTGTTAAGGATGAGCTTTAACTATTTAAGTAAATATATTTAAACAGTTATTTTTCCAGTCATTCGCCCTCTGCATCGTCCTCTTCTAAGACAACTGTGTATAATAGTTACCATTTTAGACATTTATTGGAGTGTTTAAACTCATATGTACACTGAGATGTAATCAGCAAAAATACCCAAGCAAAATTTTTTGATCTGAAAAATATTTTCTCTATAACTTCAAGAATAATAATAGTTTTAAATAGTGCACATTGTAATTTAAATCAATTTTGTAATAGGTGTGTGTATGTGGGAGGGTCATTTTTACTTTGACTGAGAATTTTTATGGTATGCACTGGTAAGAATATTCCAGCAAAATGAATGAAGATACAGAGTAGTTTGACTTAACTTAGCCATTTTTTTGATTTTGAATTTAATATGTAACTGATTAAACTAATGTCTTCATTATTTCAGTTTGAAAGTGAAACATTTAGGCCTGTTTGTGAAAGCTTTCCAGAAAGCTTGTTATACAGTTCCATCACATCAACAATCATTGACCATTTATGTTATGGCTATACTTTATACTCAATAACCGTTTACATTCCTTTTGTACTATGACAATGAGTTATCCATAGAATTCTGCTGTGCATTGTAATAACAGTATCACAGTTGAAAGGTGACTGGATTTTTGTAGTGTGAAAAATAATTTTATTCACATAATTTATTTAACTACATCTGCAGACCAGTAGTCTGCTGTTATTTTGACCATCCTTTTGTAGTCGGGAAAGTAAAAAACAAAGGGAAATTTAATTCTTTCCAGGAAGAAATTTTTGGGCTTGTGTATAGCAAATTTTGCACCACTTCAAAGATCTCTTCATCTAAACAGACACATTTCCTCTCAGCTTTTCTTCCAATGAACCAAAAGATAAAACTTTGAGCCAGGTCAGGATTGTATAATGGGAAGTTTAGTAGCTCAGAACAAAGATCTTAAAGATATAGGGTTGTTGTGTTGATTGGATTTTTTGTATTTGGTTTTTTGCTTCAGCAATCACGGTAGCCCACAGTAATTTTCGCTGGTTACTGTCCCGTCTTTAGCTTGGAAATGTATCTTGTTTTTTCTCATTGATATTGTCATTGTTCTTTGAAGGAATACCTGCCTTTCTGTTCTTCGTCAAGAGAAAGAAATCTGGCCACTTTTAAAGCTATCCATCGACTCATAGATTTTGCTACAACTCCTTCTGTGTTCTGCTGCACTCTACAATTAATATCTATAGATTTTGCCTCCTCTTGAGTTTCTGCTCATACGCCTTCCTCGTTTTGAGTTGGTCTCAAAGGAACACTCATTTTCAGTTGTCTTTTAAACTCAATAGCAAACTAATAATAATAATGAACGATACTTCTAATGAACAGACACTATAAGATTATGATTGCTACAAAGCCATCATTGCTGCCCTGTAACTGATCATGAGTGAATGTAAAATTTCCCTTTACTTCATGACTTTCATTTGTAATATATTCTTATCCACTGTGTTAACCCTTCTTTTTTAACACACTGACTGCTAACTACTTGTATCTGAGAGTAGCTAGGGTCTTGCAACAGGAGTGCACTACTCGCTTCCGAGACCTGTGGTATCGAAATGTTTTTGTTTAGTCTGAGATAAGGTCTTGTGGTAAGTGAACTGTATGTCATGAGCAGTCAATGTGTTAACTATTGTTTTGGGTAAAAAGTAACATTTTTCTGATGAAAAGAACTTCAGCCATGTAAATTATCATCTTTTTTGCAAAGGCCAGTACAGTATATAGTACCTGGTGTCTGGTTGTATGAATGTTCCTCAGTTTAAGGTTAATGTTTTTTAGCACTGCCTTCTTGTAATGACTTATGAATTTCAAACAGAATTGTAAGTTTATATTGGTATTGGTAATAAATGAGAAGTTGTATATAATTAAAGCATCTAATAATACATCAAGGTGGGGTAATGAAGATTGCTGATGACAGCAGTAAAGAATTTCAACAAAAAAAGGGTATCATTATTTATGATTACTAACAGTTTCCAGTTTTATGAAATTTTATGTAAAAAATTATACTACATGACTAATAATTACTCAAGTACTTCTGGAAGACTGCTGGCTTCGTCTGTCGATCTCCCTCATGCGCATCCACTCACAGTGGACTCATGAGTGACTCAGTTATTGTGTCTTGTGTAAAGTGAAATTCATAAAGCTACCAAATTGTCCCAAAATAGCAATTTTACTCAAAAGTACATAAAATTTGTTGGAAAATATCCAAACAATATTTACAAAATTTTGTCAGGTGACCAATACAATTTTCACACACCCAAAGATTTACTGTATTATTTTTTAAAGGCTAGAACATCACATTCGTTATATGTTTGGTATAATACCATTTTTCTTCATGTTTCTTTTTTACTTTTAATTTGAATATGATAAGCATTTTGTGAATCCACTGAATAATTAGCAGGTTGTTGCAAAAACGATGCCCGGAGATTTTACTCTGTTTGTGATTGCTTTAAAACTTAATGTCAGTTACTTATAGTATGACAGGAATACAGTGCTCTAAAATATTATTTTTATCACACGTTTAGATATTATTCTGAAGATGATCTGACATTGTGGCAGGTCAAGATATCAATAGAAATTTGAAAATATGGTGGAATCGTGTGAGGTAAGGTTTACTATAATACTGGACATCAAGGAGTTTTAAAGATCAACTTCAATTATCTGTATACTTTGAACAGTTAATAACCCTCCTTTGGAAAACTTTGGTCATTTAAAGAGGAAACAAATGCCATGTATGTGTATGAAGAAAGAGGTGATAAAATTGAAAAGTTAATTACCATGCAGAGATGAAAGGACCAAGAGCGAGAGAGAGGGAAATAGAAAATAGTATGTAATAAGTATGTCAATGACAAGTGATGAGTGTAAGAATTTTGTAACATGGGAATAGTACTACAAACTATAGTTTTCAGTTTGTCAGCCTGACGTTGAAGCGTCTAAGTCATTTAAAATTATACTTTTTACCTCTTGTGTTATAAAACTGCATATAATTATTTATATTGAAATGTTTCTGTTTTATGTAAATTGTGAATACATTGTTGTGATAACTAATACTACAAACATTCCACGATGAACACTAGTGTTTTTGATGTTTTCTTACTCAACAAACTAACATTTAAATAATGTACAAGTAGTTTTGTATTTAATTCACAGAGTTTGTACACAGGCGTTTAATAGTGGCTGTAAATGCATTAAGCAAATACACTATACACATACACAGTGTACAAAAAATTGTATCATTGCTGCTCTTTTGCTTTTGTGTGCGTTTCACAGACATGAAAACTTTTATAAAAATTTTCCAAGCCATATATGCTGGCAGAACTTTTATTCGATTTTGTTGAAACTATCTTTATTATTAATTGTACTTATAACTAAAACAGTTTACTGTCAAACCAAATTCTCTATCGCAAAATTAAAAAAAGTATGCAAGTCCACATGATTTTTGAAAAATTTAAGGTGTCACACTGTTAATTGTTCTGCCCAGCAGATGGAGAACTGGCTGCATACTATGTTGCCAGGTATAGAAGAGAAAAAATATTTAATTATGATGTAAAATTCTGAGTACTGTTCTTATTTTATTTTTTTTTAACTTGATTACTATTTTTCCAGTTCAGTCATATTAACACTGTAAAAAAATTAAAATAATGACTATTAGAAACAACAACTTTCTCACCATCTATTGATATCATTTCTATTGAACTGAAAACTATCATGCACAAAGGAGACAGTATTGTCTTATTTAAGTCTAATCTAGAAAACTGTAGTAGTCACAGTTAGGTTAGGCATGTTGGTAGTATTCGGAAAAATGTGCCAGTGAATTGCTGAGCAGTGTTATTCAAAATTAAACACACTTAAAAGTATGCCAGTGGTAATTCAAGTGAGGTGTTTTTAATGTTTAGTGATTGGCAGTTTTATTTTGTTAATTAAAGAATGCACTGTTTTAATAATAATACACAATTTTAACAGTTATGGCAGAGCTACAGTTATGGCATATGAAGTTACAGAATTGATGGCGAAATATACAAATATACGCTTGAAATATTTACTGAGCTTTTGTTACTGAATATTTTCAACGACTCATCAGCTACAATTTGTAAAATGCTTTTTGTTAATTGCTGCTAAATTTGTATTAAAATGTACTGCAGTAATATTTTGTGATATAACTTATTGTAAAAAGTGTATTATTCTATTACATCGTATCCTTTGTTCACAAAATACAGTAGTGAAGTTTCTTGTTACAGTTTTGTGATGTTTGGACTTAAATAACATGTTTGATTTGCATGTACCATTTGTGTAACTGAATTTATATGAAGTTACTATGTTTGTTATGTTTTGTTGAACTGTGAATTTATTCTGTTGTATATTATCAAAAATTTTAAGTAAATAAATCATAAAAATTTATGTTTTGCAACACAGATGTATCAGAAAATTTTTAAATTTCTAATTTCTTGAACTGTTTGTATTGTTACCTGTTGTAGTGTACCAGTGACTGGGGACTGGTCATTACCCACTGGAGACTAACCATTCATAAATATCAGAAACTAAAAAACTTGGATTAGCAAATCTAAAGTTTAGCCAACAAGGAAAATTTGCACCCCACTATTTCAAATAGCTGCTGATAAGCACCATGTCTCAAATTTTTTGTATTGTCCATTTAGGTATTAAATGACAGGAACAGAGGTGTTTAAAAGATGTTCAGAAAAAAGAATATTTAACAGAATGAAAAGAATAGAGAAGTATAAGAGCTACATGCCTACATAGTAGCCAAGAGCATTAAAACAACGTACAGAAGACAGGAAATAAGAACTTCATAGTGCTCAGTACCATGAGTAATAATGAAAGGAATATTAAGGATTTTTTTAAGAGGCATGGGCGTAACATGGGGCCTAACTTTGGGCGGGAGGGTAAAGCTTCATAAATTCAAGTGTGTAGTGAGACCATCTATATAATAAAATATATTATATACAAAATTAGAAAGTTCAGTAATAATTTTCAGTTAGTAAATGAGGGACAGTTTCATTTTTTAATGATCAACAAACCTTTCTTCATAAGGTGTACTTCCAATTATGTTTAGCTATAACAAATATACTGTAGGCCTATAAACGTAAACAATTTCAGTTCTTCCAATTCTTATACCCAGTTTTCGTAAACGCATCCTCTCCCTTAGGCACACTGTCACAAAATTCTTGGCAGTAGTAGCAGTAAGCCCAATCAGTCACAACACAAGAAGTTTTTGAATTGCCAGTCAGGCAATTTTCAAAGAAATTAAGCAGTGTTACTCCTCTGCGTTTCTTATCTTCCATTTCTCAGAACTTAGAAACACAAAAAAACTAAAACAATCACAACAATAACGAATTAAGAAAGAGACAAGCGATGTGTACTTTAATGGACTACGTACATGACCGATTAACCGACCACACTTATATCCAGTAATCATAACAATTAACAGTTCCAAATGACTGTCTTTTAAAATTTGTGAACAAAGCCTTCAACGTCTTGCACAGTAAGCCAGCTTTGTTCATACTGCCGAGACTGTTGCCCCTACCATACCACTCTCTTTTACACTGGCCTCTAGTGTTTGCAAAATTCTGGCTGAACTGAAAACAGCGATAATCTCGAATGAAACAGTAAACAATCTGAGCACAGAGATGAAGAGTCAGAAGAATATATATTTAATGAAGAAATTTGTGTTAGTGGTTGAAATCACAATCAGAATGATCACAGTTGCACACCACTATATAAAAATTATCCCGATTAGCGCTTTCAAGCCTCACAGCCCATCGTCAGATCGGAATAGGCAGAAATTATTTTAAAAACAAACCCTTCACCCCTCTCCCCCACCCTGCTCACACACAACAAGCTATAATATAAATGACCCTTCCCCACCCCCTAAACCCTGTCCCACACCATCTGTACAGTTACATATTTTTCTAGCAAATTCCTTGTGTTTCAGTGTGTGTGTGTGTGTGTGTGTGTGTGTGTGTGTGTGTGTGCGTGCATCCTTTTAAACTTACCCTACTTCCTCTCCACACACATGGGTCAGTCACACACCCTTATTTTAACCATCCAATTAGTACTATGCAAATAATTCTTAATCTTATCTATCTGTCCTCTATCATTTACTTCTTAATCATGTTATAAAATATTTCTTCATTATCAAATTTAATTTTAATATTAATTAAATTGTCTAACCCTTTTTCTCTTTCTTTTAATATTTCTAACTCCTCTCTAAGCTTCCTTTCACTGTGTTATTTACTACTTTTACAATTTCGTATTCTTCCAAAGGATTAACAAACTTATGGTTGTCTTCTATGAAATGTCTTGCATATAACGAATTGGTTGTTCTATTACCTTCTCCACGTTTGTGGTCAGACAACCTGCATACGAATTTTCGTCCTGTCTCACCTAGGTACACTTTGTTGCAGTCTTTACATTTTAATTTATAAATTCCGCTTTTCTGTAATACTGGAATTTTTTCTATATTCTTATTCCTTATCTTATCAAATACCGTTTCACATTTTTTAATAGCTATATCTACTCCATATTTATTAAAACATTTTATAATTTTTCTAGTATGTGAACCTATGTATGTCAATGACCCTGCATAATTCTTTTGTTCTGGTTCTATTTTAGCTTTTTGTATGTTAACCCTTTTCATAACTTTATCCACTATGTTGGTGTTATAATTATTATTCCTTACAATTCCCTTTATCGTTTTTAACTCCCTAACTTTTGATTCGGTCTCTTTTAAACACTTCTGAGCTCTGTAACAAAATGTATTGATTGCCGCCATTTTATATCTATATGGGTGGTAAGACTCTCTTGGTATAATTATATCAGAATTCCTAAATATCCCAAACTGTAGTTTCTCATTATCCTTAATTTCTATGTTCAAATCTAAGTAATTTATTTTCTTACCTCCTATCTCTTCTTTAAATTGTAAGTTTTTATCCTTATTATTTACCTCATTTATAAACTCATGCACTTCTTCTATGCTTCCTTCCCAAATTACTAATACATCATCAACGTATCTAGACCATAATTTTATATTGTCTTTATACTTAGTGGAAGTTATTAATTGCTTTTCAAAATCATTCATGTATATTTCAGCAAGAATAGGGGATAATGAAGACCCCATAGGTAAACCTTTTTTCTGTATATAAAACTTGTTATTAAACCTAAAATAGTTCTGATTTACACATTCTTTAATTACTTTCATCAACTGCTTTTTATACCTGCATTCTCCCATATTATTATCGTTTATTAACTTAATAACTTTATTTACCATGATATTGGTAAACATGTCCTTAACATCCAGTGATATCAATTTTGTATTTACATTAATCCTAATATTTTCTAATTTTTCTATCAATTTTACATTATTCTCTATGTTGTATTTTGTCCCAAATTCATATTTCTCTCTCAGTACTCTGCTAACTTCCTTTGATAATTTATAAATAGGTGCATTAATAAAAGACACAATCGGTCTAATTGGTTTTCCTTCTTTATGTATCTTAACCTGACTTTTAAAAGTTGGTGCTGTTGGATTACTTTCCAATAAATACTTTTTCTTATTTTCTTCTATAAATGTTATCTGTTTCATCATTTGTTTTATCCTTGACTGGTACTTACTTGTATAATCATACTTTATTTCCTCGTATGGTCCTTCCCTTATAAATTCTTCTGTTTTCTTTATGTATTCGTCCTTTCTCAGTAGTACCATTGTATTTCCTTTGTCCGCCTTCGTAACTATAATATCATTTTTCTTTATTTTATTCTTTAGTTTAGTTACAGTTGATTTGATTTTTTGTTCATTTTTTGAATTATACAAACTTTTCTTAAATATTTTATCTACTACATTCCCTACTTCCCACCTTATTCTTTTTTTATCATTTTCATTTCCTAGTTTTTGTATTATGCTTTCGCATTCAATAATCGTTTTTTCTTGATTTAATTCTGGTGGCGGTGCGTATTTTAAGCCTTTTGCTAACATTTCTTTTTCTTCTGTATTGAAATTCACCTCTGTAAGGTTTATTACTCTTTTTTCATAGTTATTCTTAGAGAGGTGTTCCTTTTTTACTTCGTTCTTTCTTATTAATTTATTTAACTTATCTACCATTTTTTTATTTTTCTTTTCCAATTTCTTTTCTACATACCCCAAACCAAAATTATATAATATTTCTTCTAACTCTACATACGAGTATATTCTTAACAATTCTATGTGTCTGTCATATAATTCCCTATTATATCTATTGATTAAGCCGTAGAGTGACCTTATTTCCAGTTTTATCCACAACTTCTCGCTTTGTTCTTTTACTTTTTTGGCTACACTGTTCTTATTTTTAATTTTAACTTGAGCGTACTTTGGGATGACATTATTATCCAGACATTGTTTATTAAACCATATTTTACTTAAAACCCTCTTCAATTTAACTTTTAACTTAAGATATTTAAAAACTTTACTTACCTTATTGTTGTCGTTTATTACCTCATTGTTGTTGCCCATTACCTGTAGTCGATTGCACATCTTAACAGACGTTTAATGAAGAAATTTGTGTTAGTGGTTGAAATCACAATCAGAATGATCACAGTTGCACACCACTATATAAAAATTATCCCGATTAGCGCTTTCAAGCCTCACAGCCCATCGTCAGAGATGTAACTGTACAGATGGTGTGGGACAGGGTTTAGGGGTGGGGAAGGGTCATTTATATTATAGCTTGTTGTGTGTGAGCAGGGTGGGGGAGAGGGGTGAAGGGTTTGTTTTTAAAATAATTTCTGCCTATTCCGATCTGACGATGGGCTGTGAGGCTTGAAAGCGCTAATCGGGATAATTTGTATATAGTGGTGTGCAACTGTGATCATTCTGATTGAGAAGAATATATGTGACAAATAGAGGAAAGTAAAGAGAGCAAATTCTTAGAAGTACAGCTCCGCTTATTATTTCATTACGATGTTCCAAAACAAGTCTTTGTGTAAAAGGCACAGATTGTATTCCTGTTTTTTATTTATAACAACTGAAAACAAAATTTTATAATGCTTGGAACATTTTGGGGGCGATTGTCCCCCCTTGCCCCTTCCAAGTTACGCCTATGTTAAGAGGTATGGGCTGGATGTACTGATTAAAATGTTTTAACCTGTCTTTGAGACTATTACAAAGAATAAAACTAAAAATGTTCCTTCTTTGTGGAAAAGCAGACTATGTACTTATAAAATAAAATGTAACAATCGCAGTTAATTGTATTTACGAAATTTACTGTTAAGTCAGAGATGGTGTGATATTTTTTCATCGTGGAAATAAAATATGACAGTTGCCATACTACTAATTTATTTGTATAAATTATTCCCGGGCCCGCACCATAAAATCAAGGTGCGTTTTTCAGCCCCCAGGTCGACTCAGCCTGTTGAAAATGAGTACCTGGGATAACATCCTGGGGATAATAATGGGCGGCTGAAGCGTAGTGCTGGCCACACTCCCTTTCTTGTATGCCGTACGGCTCACATTAGGCATCCTACCCTGCCTATTCCTAAGCTACTTCGGTGGTACACATGGGAGCCATTATTATTATTTGTATAACGGAACAATTATTTTGGCAGTGCACACAAATATGCTCAGACTGACTGTTTAGCACCACATTACTTTACCACCAGCAGTATACATAACTTTCCAATAAATTGTCATGGAATCTACTGTGCCGGGTTTTGAGTACCCGGCGTTTCTATAAAGGAGAATAATATGAATATGCTTAATCGCCGAATTAATTAATTATAGTAGTGTAGCGTACTGTATTGCCATTACGTCATTTTACTAAATGCCCACGTGCTCTGTTGACGGACCTGTGCGATTATGTTTTTTGACGTGAGAGTTTGGTGCGTCTTAATGCAGTCGGACTTGAGCAGCAGTTGCATCAACAGCCGTATACTCCCTGGCAGAGCCAAGTTTCTTTAATTGGTGTAAATTCCTATTCTTCATGACTAAGTTTGTAACCCCTCCTTATTTTTATTTAGTTTTTTATAGAAGTTTTTTTTAAGGAGAGACTACTAGATATTTAGAACTGGGCAGAAGGTCTAGCAGAAGCATAAAATGTGCTGGGTCCAGTGAGACGGGACTTGCAATTAAAACTCTCTATTAAACAACAATAACAACCTTTATTATTTCTGATGTGCCTTCATATAATTATAATTCATTTTCTGTGTATATACATATTAATCGCAGTTTAAAATTTACTAATATCATTCAACATTTAATATATCATCCTTCAAAAACATTATTTTAATATCAAAATTCCCCAAACTAGTGTCGCCAACATAATATAGTAATATCTGTTAAATCTTAAATCATATTTTGTACATATATATATTTTAAAAATATCACATAACATCAATAATCATATAAATTGTGTAAATATCCCCTTTTTTATAACACTTGCCATAAGATAACACATGATTGAACATAAATACACACATACATATTGTAACATCCAATACCCAATCGTTTCAATCTTTATCTTATGGCTCACTGTTGGTTGCGCCAATTTGTTACATCCAATATCTCTTACCACCTATCTGAATTGTACCTTGTTTAACTTGGTTGTAGTTTGTGTATACCTTGTTAATAATTTATAGGATGAGTATCTGGTCAGGGTAATATTTGTTGAGCGCCAATTTGCAATCACAGGTTGCAAATAAAATTTATTTGTAAAATATTAATTATGATTTTCGTTAAAATATTATAAAGGTTCCTATATCAGCTATAATTAAATCTCTTTTAATCTTTTATTTAAATATAACTAAAGCTCATCAAAACAGATTCGAATAGTCTGCCATATTTTAAAATGAAGAGTGTTGCCAACTCTCTTCAATCTAGTTGATGAAGCCAATTCACCAATTCACAGTCCCTGATATAGTGTTTATAATATCATACACATTTTGTATTCATTAAATAAAGAAACGAATAAACCTTTTATCTGTATTTATTACACTCAAATCCTTGTATTATTTTCTTTAAATTGTTTTTAAATAACAAATATAATCATTAACAAAATCTAACCGGCTGTTCTTTACATATGCTCAGTATGGCAGCAGTAGCATTAATAATTTCTATATCTCAAGGCCCATATTTATATTTATTAAATAAAATACAAATAGATTGTGTTATGTTAGGTCCTTTTGACTATGATATAAACAACAGTTATTATAGGAAAAGTACCAAAATACATGGGATTATAAATAATTACAAAGTGCCTTAACAGGATTATATTAATAGTTTAACAATGTTCAGTGTTTATAGGTTATTTTGAGTTAAATGTTTTTTAGATCTAGTTCACTTGTAACCCCTCTTTCCTTTTATGTATTTTTTTTTAATATAAAACAACTTCTTTAACTTTAATATTTTTTGAAAGAGAGGCCACAAGTCAATTAGGACTAGGCAGGAGCCTAGAGAAGCAAAAATTGTGCCGGGTCCAGTATGACGGGACTTGCAATGAAACTCAGCTGTAATGTAACAATAACAAGTTTATTGTATGCCTAGAATTCATATATGCAGGCCAACTCTATGACATAATTATCCCCCCCATGAATCATAAATATCACGAATAATTTAATCCCACCTTTGACAGTATTAAAGAAAAACAACATGTGTATAGCATAACAAGTGTGCATAAATTCAGTACATATATATATATATATATCAATATAATAGCATAACAAGTGTGTATAAATTTAGTAAATATAGGTATATATAAATATAAAGTTCTCCCCCATCTTGTGGCTAGCTAGACACAGACAAACATAACACACACAGAAACATAAGGCACACAAACTCACAATTACATCAATACTAACACGAATGCACCCGCCTAGCAGGCAGTGTGGCTACAATACTCATAACCCAGCAGTGATAAAATATTCGCCCATCAACAACCCGTTTTTGCAGAATTACGTAAAAGCCAAAACCCCAGAAAGAATGATAAAACTCATAACGCATAAATAAAACCGGACCGCCCATTTGCATAGCATTCCACTGATCAATAACCCATCATGAGTGTATGAACCTTAAGTTCCTTTCACAGCATTAAATAAAAATTTACAGAACTACATCACCTGATTTCAAACAGTTGTTATACAATTCTAAACGGTTACTTTACTTCACAAATTCTGAAGGATTGAAAAACTCAATATGTACTTTAACAAACAGAAATTAATCACTCGAGGCTTTACAATTTCAGAAAAATTTAGACCATATATGTTTTACAAAAAATAATGAGTATATGTTTTAGAGTTAAAGAAAATTAAACAGCAGATACTACAAGTGAAAGTTAATCAATATGTGTTTTGCCAGTTAAGAAAAACAATCAGTATAGCCCTTTTGTAAGGGGCAAAATCAACTAATATATGTCCAGAAAAAAAAACAAATTATTTTCTATTAACCCCGAATGGCTATATAAATATAATTAAAATGAAAAAATACAATAAGGCTGTTGTGCCCTAGCAACTGTGACAGCGCGCCAGCATGTGGTTGACAAAGTTTGACAGGCCTCCAACCTGCCTGAGGTTGCACCAACATGTGTTAGAGAAAACTAAGTCCCCTTTTAAACCCCAGAAAACGGCCCAAAAAAAAAACGAAGGAAAACCCCCAACCCTTAAATGTTAAACCCAAAGTGAAGTTAATATTTATACATTTCTGTTCCAGCCGGAACAGAGTCTATAACATGTTCTATAATTTTTGTAAAGAGTAATGTAATAATGCAATGCAAACGGCAAAGTGTGCAAGTGTAAAAATATCTCTGGCACGCTCCCCCAGTGCAGGACACAATTACAAGCAAAGCACTTAGTGTTAGGTTATTCAGTTATGAAAAGTGTTTCTGAAATTCACTCATGATGATCAGCTGCTCTCATTTATAGCAGACAGCCTGGACACATGGTCACATGGATTCAAATGAATATTACTGGAAAACAGGTGCACTGCCGGCCCGGCCCCAAAAGAAAAATAAAGAGTGCATATCACCTTAATACTGCTGCATAAGTGCTACATCGTGAACTGGTCATCCGCCTCCCTCTCCGGACAGGGTCTTCTCTAATGGTCCATGACTGATGCAGTTGTACGGCTATCAGCAAGGCCAAATCTCCGTCTTAATTCAAGAACCCTGTTAATCCAAATAAATTAGAGAGCTGTTCACTAAAAATGTACACCCGAGTTCAGGTAATTAACCTCAGAACGGGCCTCAAACTAACTCTTAATAAAAGCACAATTTTCATTAATAAAGTTTTTGCAACCAGCTTAAAGGGTAGAAATCAGCCATGGAATAAGTAAATTTGAATAATGAACAGACTTTAATAAACGTGGCGTAATATAAAAGTGATCAGCACTTGCTCTACATGCTTCGACAGAAATTAACAGGTTAAGCGCCACGTGGTAAGTGATAATCGTTATTTGACCAAAATTTCAACTGCAAGGCACTCACAGCATTAAGAATGTTTTAACATTAATAAAATTTCATCTAAGGAAGTTCACACAAAGAAACTCTCTACTGTACAGTTAATTAAATAGCTCCCCGACAGTTTACTGCATGAATGGACAGTTCATTCCCTGACTACGCACTAACTTTAGCCCTTAATTTTTTTTAATGTTGTACACCCCTATCATGACAATGACAATTGCAATACCTCTTACACTATTACAGTAATAATAAAAGGAACATTGACTATATACTGAACATTAAGTAAATTACTGCACCATGAGTTTTCTCTTAATATAAACTTGTCGGGTCGCACACACATAATTACGTATTTTATACAGTTACATACACCTTGTTATTAATTATCCATATATATAAATTACTTATAAACACAAAATAATGAAATTCTTACCGGGAGTCGTGTACGCTTTAGCAAGCCATGAAGCTACAGAAACTACGTCGTAAAGTTCGAAGAGAGAGAGCGGACCGTTGTATATCTTAGCTGGGCGATGAATTCGGACTGCCTTCACAGGCAGAGCAAAGCCACGTCTCACTGCAGTTGCGCGCGCAACCGCACTCTCTGCCGTTCACTTACACCGCAGAACAAAGGTCGCTCTGACTAACCGGCATTATTTTACAATTAAACAAAAACTTTTCTAAAACTTTTTCAACGGCCGGATTTACACCGGCACACACTTTATATTATAGTAATACTCTACATTAATAGTTTTTCATACTGATGGTAAGATTATTCATTGATATTGTTCTCAGTGAAAGTTCCAAATTGTTTTTATTAAAAGTGTAATCAGTGTCTTTGAAACCTATGGCCTAGGCATAGCATGGAATAGTTCAGTTTAATTATATATCAAAAAAAATACTTCTCTTCCTGTGTAAGTTGATTGTATTTCTTCAGAGAATCCTTGGTTTACTTCTTTATAGTAATGTAGCACTTCCTTCTTCTATTTAGTCTGGTTGAGGATGATTATTTAACTTTTTAATTTAGGTCCACTGATATGAAATGTATAATAATTTAAATTAGTCACTATCTGGTGTTTAATTCAACCTTTCTCGTTCAGATCCAATAATACAATTCTTATTTCATTTATATAACATTTTAGTTGCTAAGGCCTATCTCTCCTTTTTATTGGTTTCTAATGTAACATTTTATGTCACCCTGGTGATATTATAGCATCAACATAAACAAACTTTTACTATTTTATCTTTCATTTTCTTTAAACTGTTATAACTTTTTTATAAGATCTTTGATCTTTACTTTATTAGTTTCTTTGATCTTCTGATGAAACACTGATTATTTTGACACCACTTTTGATTATCTTCTTTTACATATTTCTTGAGTTACCCATTTACACTTTTTATTTATTTGTTCCAAAATTATTTATTATTAGTTCTTCTTGTACTTTTCACTTTATTAAAACTATTTGACACATTTAGTAATCATATAACTTAACCTGACATTGTTTATTATCATTTTAATAGAAATTCTTATTCAAAATACCTTAACTGTCTAAGCTTAACATGCCTAGTTTTACAAAAATCTATTACTATTATTTTGGTACTTTCCAGTTAATATAAACATTAGTGTTATTAATATTATCACATATAATATTAATCACTATGACCCAAACTAATTACTAATAACTCTTAGTAATAGATAACAATTCCTCTTAATTTACTGTATGCAATACAGTTTTTATAAATAAAACAAAATCTTATAAGTAAGTTCCTAAATATTGTCCTCATTACTTATCATTATTAACATTATTTTAACTGTGATAAACATAATTATTACAGTCTTTATTATCATGTATTAAACAATAAAATAAACAATATTTAATTAAGTCTTTAATTACTTATTTCTTGAAACTATTATGTTTCTTGATACTTTTGGGTAAGAGTATTAAAGCATATTTATGTTAAAATGGCATGTAACATAATACCCCCCCCCCCCGGAAATGGGTTATTTTAGTAATAAACGGATTACTCAAATAAGCTGATTGATCTCATAAGTACTTCTTTCAATAATCTCTTCTGAATCATCCTTGCAATTTCTTTTGTAAAACTTGGAAAATGCCTGTTTGTTAATAAAACCTTTTCTTTCACATTGTTTTTTAATCTTATTTTCATTCTCTTCTTCATTATGGTTTCAGGTATTGGGTTTTGATGAATTTTTTCAAGTTGTGTTATTATATAATACAACTTATACTAATTATTATACTAATAACTTCTTTTTCTTCTTGTGTGAATCTACAAAATATATTATTTTTTCTTCATTTCCTTTATATAAGTGGTTACCAACTGATTTCTTCTTTTCTCAGGGGTTTCTCCGGTTCCTGTGGATTCCTTAATTGGGGTTATCAATTCCTCCCTAACTTTAAATGGCACGGTGAATGCATATCAGCTGTGAGTGGCACTATTCTAACCTAATCCTCACCTGACCATTCACCCCGTGCATGGTACAGTGCTCATTGGCCCCTGCCCATAATAATAACTTTTGAGTGGCGCCTTAGCTCTCTACGCTCTTAAAAAAAATAGTAACTCTTGCGTTACTTTAAATACCCTCTCAGAATCATATTGCCTTCTTACCTCTTCTCATTATTATAAATTGCATCCCAGCAGTTCCCCTTACTTTCATATAACTTATTTTCAGTTTTGGTAATATCCTTAGTATATTTTTTCTCTTCTATTTAATTTAATTTCGTCATTAATTGATTCCTTCGCCACTATGTTATTCATCTTCTTTTTCAATACCCCTTTTTAGTAGTTACAACTATAGTTATTGTTACTCTATTTATTTACAAACATCAATTCTTTTTTTCACCAAGTTCATTACTTCATTTATTTGTTTAAGTACTTATTTTCTTTACTTATTATTATCTCCTTATTATCATTCTTAACCGTTATATTCTTTTCTTAATTGATTCAAAATAATTCCTCTGAAGTATCCTGTAAGATGATCTTACTTATTTTAGAATTTGGGTTTCTTCTCCTTAAATCTTTATTTGTCATTACAATTATCATTATTTTTTCTTCTCATTTCTCAAATAGTTTGCCTTGTCAGTAATCATAAAATTAGTCCCTTTTCTCTATAGTTGGTTTAGAATTAGTTTAACCATGGTCCATTATTTCAGATGTACTGGTCATTCGTATAACTCTGGTGTGCAGAACTATTTCTATCCTTCTGATATAGATCTTTGTTACCTTATACCGCAATGCTACTAATAACACATGTTCAGTAGTATCTAGGCCTACCTCAATCACTTTCCCATTTATTTTATTGAACAGATATTTTAATGGTATTTTCGTTATTGATGACATTACTGACAGTTTGCTACACACTTCTATTTCTGTTATATTTAATTTACTTATAGATTTTCTTATGGTTTTTCTCACTGTTATATGGCGATTCATTTTGAAAGTTTCTACTAATCTCCTTTGGTTATTTTTAAAATTGCTTACTCTTCTGTGTTCAGTACTTAAGATGTTAAGTACAGTAACTAGCCCATTGTTCATCATCTTCCCGGGTTTTTATTAATTAATTATATAATTACCTTTTTATCCACTCTAGCGACACAAAGTTTTGTCAGTTATGACGCGTTTCGGGACTAAGTCCCATCCTCAGATAACACTGATTTTAATATGAAAAACTAATACAATATACAATCGTAACCATGATTTTGGTTATGTCAAATAAATAAAATAAAATAAAACTTCAAATCGCATGTGAATTGTTATACGAAGCACGGCTGGAGCTCCCGCATGCGTTCACCCTCAACCGCAATCGTCACGCGACTGGTCAAAGATTAAATCCAAACCGATGGCAGTGTCGAACAAGTAGTTCGATGCAAAATTTATCTGATCATTCAATAAACTGTTTTTGGTGGTACTATTTTTTATAGCTTTATAAATTTCAAATTCCTCCAGACTATCCATCCGTTTACCTTTTTTACAAAAATGCAACTCTGTTAAATTTTCTTCAAAGCTCGTATATTTATGTCCACTTGATAATAAATGTTGTGCAAAATTGGATTTAGTATTACTTGGCTTGGGAATATGTTCTAAAAATCTTGTATAAAAACATCTGCCTGCTTGACCGATGTAGAACGCTTCACATTCATCACATTTTATTTTATATACACCAGATTTCTTTTTTAAAGGTACTTTGTTTTTGTTTTTGAAATAATTTCCCAAGTTATTATTTGTTTTAAATGATAAGATATAGTTATTATCTTTGAGAACGGGTCTTAAAATATTTGGCATAATACCTGTGAAATTAGCAGAAAGATATTTACAATTTTTATTACTTGTTTTTATACAGTTTGAATTTTTATTTTCTAAATGTTTTCTATGTTTGTTTATTATTTTGTCTACTATTGTAGATTTATACCTGTTGTTTACAGCTATTTGTTTGATAGTGCTAACCTCATTCAAGTAGTCCCCCTTTTCGAGGGGAACATTTAAAAGTCTGTTGACAAGACTGTTGAATACTGCCATTTTTTGTGTAACAGGATGATGTGAATCATAGTGTATTACTGTGTCAGTATTAGTGTGTTTTCTAAAGATTTTGTATTTTAAATTATTCCCGTTATGCGATACAGTTAAGTCTAGAAAATTGATACCTTTGTTGTTTTCGCTCTCCATAGTAAATTTTAATTTATTATGAATTTTGTTTAAGTAATTTTTAAATAATTCTATTTGTCTGGTATTCCCGTTAAAAATAATAAAGGTATCATCTACATATCTGGAATAATGGATGATTTTATTGGCAAATAATTATCTTTTAAAATTTTTGTATTTTCTAAATGGTTTAAATATAGGTCTGCCAGGATGCCAGAAAGTGGAGATCCCATGGCAAGGCCTTCATTCAGTTTATAATATGTATCTTCAAATGAAAAATAGTTTTGATTAAGAATGATTTTTAGTATCATCATCAGTTGGTCAACTTTCTGTATTTCTAAAGAACCTTTATTCATTAAATTATGTCTAATGTAAAGTAAAGTTAATGTTTCATCAATAGGTACATTAGTATATAAATCTACTATGTTGAATGATACTAGCTTGTGGTTTTGTTGAAATGTAACGTGGTTTACTTTTTTGATAAAATCTTTATAGCTTTTTACACTCCGATTATTTTCTAAGTTGGTATGCTCTCTGATGATTTTTACTAAAGTTTTCGCTATTTTATAACCGGGGGCAGTTGTAAAGTTAACCAAAGGTCTAATTGTGTGATCTAAATTTTATTGGTAATTAAACTTAATTGATTTTAAATTTTTATTCACTGTTTACTTTTATTTTCTAATTCTTTCGGGCGCCATCTTGCATTTGCACCAACTGCAAGAAACAAAAATATGTACTTACCAGAGTCGGGTTTTTTCGGCGAACTCAGGAGATCAGATTATGGTTGTTCAAAATAAAGAAAACCTTATTTTGTTTCCCACAAATTGAGTTTTATTAACATTTTTGCTAAGGTTTCATTATTAACAAATTATCTCCTGCCCTCCTTTATCTACTATAAATTCACATTTACGAAAGTTATTGATTATATAATCATTCTGCTACAATGAGAATTAAAACATGGTATATAAATTCCAAATAAAACTTCAAGAAATTAAATATGAACTAAATTAAAATATAAGCAACACAAACCAGCCTTCTTTGTCTACATACTTTCTCACGCACACACACACACACAGTTACTTTATTCCCTTAGAGATCTCGTTTTTTGTTTAAACTTTTATTTTATTATAATTTCGACAAAAATTACGCCCGGTCGGCAGACGCGCTGATTACTTGCGTCCGTAGTTGTTAGTTGTTCATGGCCGACTGACTAGACGGACGGCACTATTTTGTGTAGTTGCCGTGGTTGTTTTCCAACTTTTCATTGTCCTCATTTCTCGTATTCCTACGCCAGTATAATGTTTGTCTGGCACTCCTGAATTCCAAATCTGGGATTGTCTCTGACGTAAGATCGTCCGATGTTGTTACATAATCTGTTACACAACTGGTAAGTCACTGGAGCTGACCTTGACACATTTTCGCTTGTTTGTTTACTACGTCTTATAATTTATGAATAATATTTCCAATCACTCCTGCCAATTTCGCTACCCATAAAATTTACCTTTATTCTCAATTTATGTTTATATCTCCCAAAATTATTATTACATCATAAAAATGCTATTTATTTTTATTAAAATACAAATTTATTTATTTCCCCGGGTAGGCCAAAATGTCCCGTTACAATACCCCCTCAATGAGAGGTTTTATGCCGAAGCATAAAAACTCTCATTGACACACTCATACTTGCTAAAGGGATCAGCCAGGATATGTCGCCACAACCCCCTGTGTGGTTTATATAAAAAAATATACTTAACTCACCCTTGGTCCAGTGACTGTGACCGCACCTGAATGACCTTACTGGACTTCTCTCTCGAGATCCCAACACCATAAAGTCAGCCAGGTACTTAACGGTCCTGCTCTGACGTGCTGGCCAGCTCAGGACCACCGCCACAGCATCACCAAACACTGAAACAACAAATCAAAATATCACCTAGTGGCCTTGTACAATACTATATCCCTAACTGATCTGTTTCCCCTTAGCTGTGCTGGTTTGCGTTAAGAAACACTGGTTTTTTTCTCTTAACCTCTAACATATATATGAATACATAACATAACATGTCACATATTTTAAAATTCCATAATCTCATTCTATCTACTTTCTCTTGTTAACTTTTATCCCAAAATTCAAAATTATTGCCTTGATTCCCATCAGAATTTAAATAAACATTTCCCATTGCCATATTTCAAATACCTTTCCTCCTAGGATTAATATTTTAAAACAATTAAATTCATTTAAATTAACACAAAATCATCTAAGTACATCATAAAATCAACTACATATTCTACATCATAATAAACATGTTGTTATTACATTAAAAATAAACAATTCACCTTTTTACTTGACCAAAATTACACACTTTACATCTTTAAATTTGCATATAAAATTATAAAACTTACATTTTAATCTCAATTGAACTTTTATTAATTAATCACTTAATTTTATTTATCACTTACTATACCATTAACTTTTCCAAAATTAAAAATTTTTTTTTTCATTTATTAATTTGGGTGATTCTCAGTTATTCATAATAATTCACTTTATCTACTTGGAATTTACCTATAATCTTTCCCCTTTTACGACTCTAATGCTCACTTACAAATTCTTTATCTAGTGTGACACCCATCTTCCAAAACATCTACCAACCCTTCTCTACCTCTAACTTACTACTCTAACTCATTTCGCATCATTCTACCCTTATAACAAAATACTCTCTACCCCTTTGTACTCAGGATGTGTGTTCCCTTCCCAATGCTCATTCCCTCATTTGGTTCCTGGACCCTCCCTAGGTAACCCTTTCCGGCGCATAACGGTTCACCTCCCGCCACAACGCTTTTCATTGAGGACTCCTTATCACACCACCCCCCTTTACAAATTTCCCACTATCAACTAATTACTCTCCCATTACATCACTTTCATCTACAAAATATCTCCATTTATTTATTACCTCAATATATCAATCATTACTCTACATATTTTCCACATAGCTACTGATAGTACCCATACTGTCACTGTCAATACTCAAATTCTACATTATTTGTATTTCACCTCTTATTCTCTCTAACACCCATCTATACTCAACTTGGACTGACTCAAATGTCTTACTTAAATAATCATCCTTACCCAAATTCTATCTTTTACAACTTTATATCTATTCCCTATTTATTATCAAGTTTAAGTTTCATACAATCATTAAAATTCATTATCAAAATTTAGTTGTATAACAATCATTAATCAATTAATTCATCTCAAATCATTTCATTCAATCAATACTTGAAAACACAAGTTATTTTAATTACTTTCTCCAAAACAATTACATTTCCTTTATTACAAACTCATTATTTATTTAGTCTGCTGAAATAATATTATTATTATTAAAACAATCTCTACTACACACACATTGTTTACATAGCATCTTACAACATAGACACAATAAACTTCACTATTAATTTATTTACAATTCTTCATCATTATATTCAGTTTACCACACTTCATTTTCTAAGTTAGCAAGGTCAGAACCATAAATTAAAATATTTAAAAATGTTCATACACTGATTTTTTAATTCAACCTCCATCATCATGTAAATATCTAACATATTTATAACATACCTCATTGTCATCCACATACAATTTGTTATTATTATTATGACCATTATCGACATAATATTTGACACCACTCTTATCTATCAATTCATAAAACCCGTCTACATTTGTGATTTTAGTTTTGTCTCCATCAGTAGTTTTATTCAATATAAAGTCAGTTATTTTATCATCATCATCATCAAAATAATTATCCATCTCTATTTTACAAGGTAAGTATTTTATATCATCTATTTCCTTCAATTCTAACCTCTCTTTCAACTCTTTATAATTTCTCTTTAACTGAAATAATTCTATCTCTCTATCAATACACAACTCTCTATCTAAATCTCTCTCACTATAACACCATATCACACTTTCTCTACCATCCCACACAGAGGGCACTAACTCATAAAAATTTGGGGAACAACTCAAAGACCTCATGTCTTCCAATAATAAGGGACTCTTGCCCTTCAACAACAACATTTGTAAACACCTTGGTTCACAATAAACCTGGGGAAAATTTACCCTCTGCCACCCTTCTACCTCTATACTATCTTTCCACTTTCTCTCTGACTCATAAACACACATTAACATTCCATTATTACAGTCTAAAACTTCATCAGTACTCTCAATATTTACCCCATTATTCTTTAACACCATATTTTTACTTATATTGTCATAATTCTCACTCCTACTTACCTCAGAATTGTAATTAACATCATTATCATCACTAGTCAATACTTTATTATCTAACACTACCTCTTCCACTATTTTGTCATTATTATTATTTGTCATAACTAGAACATTGTCACCTAATTTCTTGTTTATTATCTGCTTTACTTTACTTTTAATCTGTTCCCCTACTGACTTTACCACTTTCTCAACACTCTGTTCTAATCTATTAAAGTTAGTTTCTATTATTTCATTAGTTTGGTCTATATGCTTATTAATTTCATTCATATGGTTTTTTAACTCATGGAATTTATTATTCTTTATGTCAAATTTCTCATTGAAACTACTTTTACTTTCTTTGATTTCGTTATTTTGTTCATCGAATTTACAATTCATTTTATCGAATTGATTTAGTAAAACACTCATCATATCATTGTCTAATTTGTTACATTTTGTTGAGGTTGGAGTTGACTGGATTCTCGAGTCATCTACGGCTGACTCAGTCAAACTGTACTCTTTTGACCGATTTACTGGGGTTGAATGAACCCCTGGTTCTCCCACACCAGCCGACTCGCTCATTTCAACTACAATCTCGTTATTATCCATTTGTTTAAATTATATGATTTTTTTACTTATTTCTAATACACATTTATCAATAACATTGTAACATAACCTTATTATTTATGTTTACACATTGTTTTCACACATTTACCTTAAACAACCATTTCTGCTCTCCCAAGTAGACCTATTTTTATATAAAAATATTTTATATAAAATGTTCCTGCCTTCGGAAGCCAATTGTGATCTAACTTTTATTGATAATTAAACTTAATTGATTTTAAATTTTTATTCACTGTTTACTTTTACTTTATAATTCTTTCGGGCACCATCTTGTATTTGCACCAACTGCAAGAAACAAAAATATGTAGTTACCAGAGTCGGGTTCTTTTTGGCGAACTCAGGAGATCAGATTATGGTTGTTCAAAATAAAGAAAACCTTATTTTGTTTCCCACGAATTGAGTTTTATTGACATTTTTGCTATAAGTTTTAGCAAAAGAACGAAATGAACATCCTTAATAAAGGCATCAAGTATAACTTGCCTCTTAATAATAAACATCAAATCGTACAAGAAATTATCAATGCAGAAACTGCAGTAAGAACAATTGTCGATCCAAAACTACAAACTGAAGCACGCATTTTAATAAATAATAGATTTAATAATACCATAAAACACCATAATTTTGACAACCATTCACCTCATGGTTTACAGAAACATATAAGATTTTCCAACGAGTTTAAATTATTGAAACAAATAAAAGCTAAATTAGTTGATAATAATGCTCTAATTACTAAGGCAGATAAGGGGAATACTCTTGTTGTCATGGACTTTGACGTATATAAAACGAAAGTAAACGACTTTATTTCAAACAATAATATTAGAACCTTGAAATCTGATCCTACTGATATGTAAGTCAAGACATTGAATAACAAAATCAATAATTGCGTAAATTTGTTTAGTGAATGCACACGTCGCTTCCTGAAGCCTATTAATGCTAAAGCTCCCGAACTCACTGGCCTACCCAAAATTAATAAACACGACATAACGGTCAGACCACTCGTTAATTTTACCACAGCGCCCGCATACAAAACAGCTAAAAAACTCGTCAAAGTAATCAAAGAAAACATAAATTTAAAGAACAATCATAGTGTCACAAACAACACGGATTTTATTAGTAAATGTAAAAATGTTGATATACTACCAAATTATAAGTTAGCATCGTTTGATATAGTAAATTTGTATACCAACATACCAGTAAAGGAAACACTAAATATCTTAAAAGAAAATTTATTAGAGAATAATAAATTAAATATACAGACGATAAACGAGTTAATTGGTTTACTTGAAACTATCTTAGAACAAAATTACTTTGCTTTCAATAACCAATTTTTCATTCAGGACGATGGATTGGCCATGGGTTCACCTCTCTCTGGTCTATTGGCTGACGTTTACTTGAATTTTTATGAAAACTCTCATTTGCTCTCACATAACAAATACAAAAATGATATAATATTTTATGCACGTTATGTAGACGATACCTTTCTAATTTTCAATGGTACTGTACGACAGATCGAAAACCTAAAACATTATATGAATAATATTAATAAAAACATTCAATTCACGTTGGAAACTGAAGTGGATAATAAATTGAATTTTTTAGATTTGTCTGTCACTAAACACGTAAATAAATTGAAATTTAATATTTATAGAAAACCGACTATCACTGATGTGACAATACATGCTGACTCTTATCATCCATTTTCGCAAAAGTTGGCAGCTTATAATTACTTTATCCGCAGAGTGTTGGCAGTACCTCTCAGTGATGATGATTACCGTGAGGAGGTGAATACCATTAAACATATAGCTTTAGCTAATGGTTACCAAAACACGTTGATTGATAATCTCATCAAGAAACATAAAATTCGAAAATCCAAGCCTCCAATAGATAAGGATACAAAAATAACATTTATTTCCACCACATACACAAATATAATGCCAAAGATTCTAACCTCCACATTTAATAAATTGAATATTACTGCTACCTTAAAAACAAACAATAGTCTATTGAAAATACTACGTCATAGAAAACCCATACCTTTAGAAAAGAAATCCGGCATATATAAATTATCATGTAACGACTGCAACAGTTTTTACATTGGTCAAACGGGGAGAGGTTTCCTCAAACGATTTAAAGAACACACACCAAAACGTCACCTAAATAATCTCACTTTGTTAAATAATATCAAGTCCAACTTTGCCCGCCACTTAATCTTACACAATCATAATTATACTGATTTTAAATCTAATTTAATACCCCTACATGTGTGCAACAAAGGCCGTTACATGGACGCAATAGAGGAGTTCGAAATATACAAAGCATATAATAACATAAACAGCAGAGACTTCATATTGAATGACCACTTAAATTTTAAATCCAACCCGCTATACGATACAGCTTTGAACCTGCTTAGGCGTAATCACTCAGATAATAGTTCAGTGTCCGATCGGCTTCGTCGTGGTGCGCACCATTTAGGAAGCAAGTGAATTACATAGTGGACAATTATGTGTAACATGTGTTTTTAACGTTTAACGACCTCAATAGAGCGATTTTATCTGATGGTGGAACAGATGTTCCGAAACGCGTCATTTTAATCGACGTAACGAAGTCACACGACGGATATAAGGTGATTTATTTATAATAATTTACTGTTCATACGTGACTTGGATACCAAGAACTAATATGCATTTTAATATAAGTTTTCATTATTAACAAATTATCTCCTGCCCTCCTTTATCTACTATAAATTCACATTTACGAAAGTTATTGATTATATAATCATTCTGCTACAATGAGAATTAAAACATGGTATATAAATTCCAAATAAAACTTCAAGAAATTAAATATGAACTAAATTAAAATATAAGCAACACAAACTAGCCTTCTTTGTCTACATACTTTCTCACGCACACACACACACACACAGTTACTTTATTCCCTTAGAGATCTCGTTTTTTTTGTTTAAACTTTTATTTTATTATAATTTCGATTAACCCTTGTTAAATATTTAGGTACACATTTTTCTTTTTTACTTAGCTGTTCAATGAGTCCTGAAGATGTCGCCTTGTTCTACACGCACACACTTTTATTGTGATAAAATGTGAAACATTTTATTTTAATTCAAAATTCGTTTTACATCTCCGAAACTGTTATTATCAGGAAAACTGTTCATTTACTTATAAAATTCGATTTTACATCACATTTTGTTATACTGCGGGCGCGACAAAAATTACGCCCGGTCGGCAGACGTGCTGATTACTTGCGTCTGTAGTTGTTAGTTGTTCATGGCCAACTGACTAGACGGACAGCACTATTTTGTGTAGTTGCCACGGTTGTTTTCCAACTTTTCATTGTCCTCATTTCTCGTATTCCTACGCCAGTATAATGTTTGTCTGGCACACCCGAATTCCAAAGCTGGGATTGTCTCTGACGTAAGATCGTCCGATGTTGTTACATAATCTGTTACACAATTGGTAAGTCACTGGAGCTGACCTTGACACATTTTCGCTTGTTTGTTTACTACGTCTTATAATTTATGAATAATATTTCCAATCACTCCTGCCAATTTCGCTACCCATAAAATTTACCTGTATTCTCAATTTATGTTTATATCTCCCAAAATTATTATTACATCATAAAAATGCTATTTATTTTTATTAAAATACAAATTTATTTATTTCCCCAGGTAGGCCAAAATGTCCCGTTACAATTGGAGTGTTCTGTTTATGTACTTAAACAGAAGACCTCTTAAACAAGGTGCACTAAGTGCATAAATGCATTTATTGGTTTTAGTGAGGATTGTGTGTGTTTATCAAATAATTGCGTGCATTTATTTATTGTTTTATTCAGTTCTAAAGTATACTTCTTAGTGGGGTAAGACGTCAACTTAGTAATATTGTTGTCATTTATAAAGTTGTATACTTTTTGTGTGTATTCTTCAAGTTTCAGCATGGCTATAGAATTTCCCTTATCTACCTTGGTTATGTAAATATTATTATTAGAACGTTTTTTATTTAGTTGTATAGCTATATGTTGTTCATGTTGTGCTTTTGTGTAATTAACTTTATTTTGTATATGATTATTGTTCTTGTTTTTAATGATTTTATTAAACCTATTGTTTACTAATACTCTTATTTCATTTTGTTTATCCGGGTCAGGAATGTTTTTTATCCAGTGACTCGGCTTCAATTATTTCTTTAATTAAGTTATGTTTATTTTTGAGGTTGGGGGAAAAATGTAATTTAGACCTTTCCTGATAAGATTTGTTTCTGCGTCAGTTAAAGTGACGTCTGTTGTATTTATTACTCTAGGGTAGAAATTGTGCGTGCTTTTGATGTTATCTTTGTATTTTCTGTTACTTAAATGGCTGATTTTAATTTCCTGTTTATGTTTGTGAAGACTAATCTTATTTGTAACGTATCTGTTAATTTGCTCTATGATCAATGCAGGATGTACCTTGTTATATAATTCCAATTGAGACTTATACATAGCCGAATTCAATGATATTTTTTTGCTATACAGAAATTTAATTTCTTCTTTGATTCTAAATGTGCTAGCATATTGTTCGGTTTTTCTGGCCAGTTTTGAGGAATTATTAATTCTAATTTTAGCATAATTTGGAATTAAATTTTGCCGTAAACAGATTTTATTAAATTTTATATGTAAATTAGTTTTGAACAATTTAAGTTTAAGATTCTGATATTTATACGCGATACTTGCCTTGTATGGCTCCATTTCATATACTTTTTTAGCGTACCATGTCACTTATTTTAAATAATTATATAATTACCTTTTTATCCACTCTAGCGACACAAAGTTTTGTCAGTTATGACGCGTTTCGGGACTAAGTCCCATCCTCAGATAACACTGATTTTAATATGAAAAACTAATACAATATACAATCGTAACCATGATTTTGGTTATGTCAAATAAATAAAATAAAATAAAACTTCAAATCGCATGTGAATTGTTATACGAAGCACGGCTGGAGCTCCCGCATGCGTTCACCCTCAACCACGATCGTCACGCGACTGGTCAAAGATTAAATCCAAACCGATGGCAGTGTCAAACAAGTAGTTCAATGCAAAATTTATCTGATCATTCAATAAACTGTTTTTGGTGGTACTATTTTTTATAGCTTTATAAATTTCAAATTCCTCCAGACTATCCATCCGTTTACCTTTTTTACAAAAATGCGATGCTGTTAAATTTTCTTCAAAGCTCGTATATTTATGTCCGCTTGATATTAAATGTTGTGCAAAATTGGATTTAGTATTACTTGGCTTGGGAATATGTTCTAAAAATCTTGTATAAAAACATCTGCCTGATTGACTGATGTAGAACGCTTCACAATCATCACATTTTGATGATTTTATTAATTTCTGTTGGTGCATTTGTCTCATTTTTTTCATCTTCATTTCCTGGTGCTTAATATTCTCTTTGTTTCTGTTAGGTTTTGTTTCAGATAACAATACACTTTTGTCTTTTTTATTTTCTATTTACTTACTACCTTTTATTTTCTGATTTACTGTTTCCTTTGATTGGTTCTTGTCATTATTTAATCCTTCCATTAACAGTCTATGATCATTTATTATTCCTTCTACCATCTGTTTATTATCATTCCTTATTTCTTCTCTATACTCTTCTAATTGTTGCTTCACTTGTTTCAATTCCTCTTTATTCTTCTACCTCTCTTCCTTCAACCATCTTTTTAATTCTTCATTACTTTGTTTAATATCCTCCTTCAACTGTTGTTGTAAGGTTTCATTATTACTTTCGATTTTTGTATTTAATTCCTCATGATCTTCTCTCATTTGTTTCTTTAATTCCTCATTATTTTGTCTATTATCCTCCTCAATTTGTTTCTTTAATTCTTCATTATTTTGTTTCACTGTTTCTCTGTCACTGTCCATTTTCTCCATTATAATTTTCAACATCTCCTGCATGCTCATGTCTTCCTTTTGTATGGGTTTACCTGGTTGATCCCCTGGTGTATCCCTTACCACCGTTTCCCTTTCATCAATCACTGTTACTGGGGTATCTCTTACCATTACTCCTACTTCTTCAACTGTTGTTGCTTCCTTGTCTTCTATATTTAATTCTATTTCTTCTTCTTCCATATGTTTACGTGATGTTGCTCTTCTCCTTGACATCTCTGTTGTTTAACCGAAGCCGCCACTAGAGTAGAAATTGCTATAAAATTCACAATAAGAATACAAAGTTATTCTATCTCTAGCCTCACTAGTTGGGCTCCAATGTGTTACATCCAATAACTCAATCTACGGGTTATTTAGCCTCACTGTTGGGATCGCCAATTTGTTACATCCACTTATCCAATCGTTTCAATCTTTATCTTATGCCTCACTGTTGGTTGCGCCAATTTGTTACATCCAATATCTCTTACCACCTATCTGAATTGTACCTTGTTTAACTTGGTTGTTGTTTGTGTATACCTTGTTAATAATTTATAGGATGAGCATCTGGTCAGGGTAATATTTGTTGAGCGCCAATTTGCAATCACAGGTTGCAAATAAAATTTATTTGTAAAATATTAATTATGATTTTCGTTAAAATATTATAAAGGTTCCTATATCAGCTATAATTAAATCTCTTTTAATCTTTTATTTAAGAGATGAATGTGATAACTAAAGCTCATCAAAACAGATTCGAATAGTCTGCCATATTTTAAAATGAAGAGTGTTGCCAACTTAATCTAGTTGATGAAGCCAATTCACCAATTCGCAGTCCTGATATAGTGTTTATAATATCATA
The DNA here is from genome assembly GCA_034769895.1 of Magicicada septendecula. Taxonomy (NCBI): domain Eukaryota; kingdom Metazoa; phylum Arthropoda; class Insecta; order Hemiptera; family Cicadidae; genus Magicicada; species Magicicada septendecula. Next base: position 317,904,081 of record CM068376.1, on the reverse strand, counting down.
CACTTTTTGTATGCATTAAATAAAGAAACGAATAAACCTTTTATCTGTATTTATTACACTCAAACCTTTTATTATTTTCTTTAAATTGTTTTTAAATAACAAATATAATCATTAACAAAATCTAACCGGCTGTTCTTTACATATGCTCAGTATGGCAGCAGTAGCATTAATAATTTCTATATCTCAAGGCCCATATTTATATTTATTAAATAAAATACAAATAGATTGTGTTACGTTAGGTCCTTTTGACTACGATATAAACAACAGTTATTATAGGAAAAGTACCAAAATACATGGGATTATAAATAATTACAAAGTGCCTTAACAGGATTATATTAATAGTTTAACAACATTTAGTGTTTATAGGTTATTTTGAGTTAAATGTTTTTTAGATCTAGTTCACTTTATATTATAGTAATACTCTACATTAATAGTTTTTCATACTGATGGTAAGATTATTCATTGATATTGTTCTCAGTGAAAGTTCCAAATTGTTTTTATTAAACGTGTAATCAGTGTCTTTGAAACCTACGGCCTAGGCATAGCATGGAATAGTTCAGTTTAATTATATTGTTACGGCATCACGAACAATCTACGTGTTTATCGAATGTTCCAGAGAGATCCAGAATGTAAGCGTGCTACTAGACGCATTTTGCGAGAATCTTCTCGACTGTGCCGGCCTTCGCTCGAGCGCTCGGCCTGTGTCAAGGCCGCAGTTAATTACGTAGTTCATACGCACGGTACGACGCAATTAGGAATCGTCTAGATATTCGACTAGCTATAAATACCGGTACACAAACGACATTCAGAGTATCAGTTGCGATATTGGATAGTGCGGTTCGAGAGTATTAGTGTGATATATTTACAGAGGGGTTCGAGTTATTACTGTGAACGTTCAAGTAGTTAGTAGTGAATTGTTGCATTTTATATTCGGACGGTATAATTGTAATACAATTGAGTTTTAATATTAGTGGACATTTTATTGCGTGTGAACAATTTTCATTTGATTTGCTGTAGAGACTGTGTTGTTAATTATGAACTGTTTTACTGTAACAATTAAAGGTGTGATTAGTGACTTGATTGGTGTCTAGTACTTATTTCGTTTCCACTGTACCTACGACGATCGAGTAGACCGTCGTAACAGTGGTGTCAGAACTGGGATAGAACGGTTAACAGTGGACAGTTATACAAGGCGAGTGTAATTCGTAATTAATCGGTAAACAATGGATGCCAGTCAGATGATGGAAAATTTACAGGCGCTGCTGTTACAGACGGAGAAACGATGTGACGATTTAAAGCCAATTGAAATAGCACAAAACAAAAAAAATATTTTTGTTTGAAATGACAAGTGAGAAAATAATCCACCCTCGCCTTTGTACAAAATACCTGTACCTTCTTGTCAGCCGCGAGTACGGACATGCAAATCATAATGTTGTTGAGCTAATTAAAATAACCATCCTAATTATATAAAAAAAGAACTTGATAATAATAAATAAAATATTGACTAAATAAAGAAGCTATAGTAGGATTAATAGTAGCTAAGTAGAGGTAAATAATAATAATAAAAGTACGAACTATTTCTTCTCGCGACGGGAACTGCGCCAATCTCCCTACTCGGCCACAAAACCTTACCGACAGTCTCCTCTGAATCACGGCCAAGCCAACAGCCTTGTCATGTGTTGTGAAGACGAATACTTCTATATTGCAAAACTAGGTATCCGTGAATAAGTGTTTTGTGGTTACTCAAGCCCCTGTAGTTAAACGAAGTGAAATGTAAAAACAAAAGTTATGTAGTTTAAATGTAAATAAAAAAAAAGGCATAGCCGACACATCTCTTTATGAAATGGTTTAATCGTTAAGGTATGTTCCATACCATATCATAAGGTAACATCAGTGCAGTTTAAACCAAAATATAAAAGTGAACACGACCGACCGGAGTGAAACAACAACAACAACACTATGAGCTCCAGGTAGCCAGAATCCGAGCCTCATGACTGCGCTAACTACTCAGAGTCAACCACTGAAATGGAGGAACACAAACTACAACTAAGATCATCCAGGAAAACCTACGGAAGAGGACCAGCTGTGGACCAACATCATACCCAGGTGACATGGAAGCATAACTTCCGTGGTTATATTGTTTTCTAAGAACCCAGAGTAAAAAAAAAAAAACAGTTTATTTTGTAAAGACTCATACAAATCATGTAAATCATAACTTAATAATATGTATACTTTCTGTAACGAGATAAGAGTAATCTGAAGATGGATACAGATATAATTAATTCAAAATTGAATCAAACTATTCTTCAAATAGTTTGCATAATGTCAAAGTACTTTTAAAATATAAAAAGAATTAGAACCCGGATCCGTGGTATTCTATGTAATATACAGTTGTATTGTTTTGAGCTCATCATAGTAACAGTTTAAAGAGAATAAGAGCATAAAATGCAGAATCTATCAGAATCTTTCATTTAATAACAATAAGAATCATTAAAGGTATTATTTTGGAATCTTTATTTTGGAAGCTGTAATAAAGAGATGTTTTTGCTAAACAGAAGAGAGTGAGTAAATTTACATAACCTTAGTCAAACTTCTGATCTTTACAGCTTCCCAATTTGTTGGTAAGTAATTAGTACTAACAATGGCAGCCAGTTTTATTGACAGAGGCCAATTAAACTGGTTCCCTGTGTTATAATGTCTTAACAGGAGGAGACGTTATAAAATGCGGCACTCTGCTTCATTATAAGAAATTCTGCTTTAATATAAAAATTTGTGTACGTCGTAGCATATGTAAAATGCACCATTGCTGCTAAATAATAAACATTTAATTAACAAAAGGCATAAATTTATTCACTCTGAATTTGTGAACTAGAACAAGATAAAAACAAAATAAATAAATCTTTATTAATAGAATAATAATAGTAGTATAAGGAAAGCAACGTAATAAGCAAGTCCCCGCTTGTAAAAATATTCCATTTTCAACCTGTCTGTATACTGACAGGCTGTTTCATATTGGAGTCGTGTTGTGGAATGTACGTTCTGACCCGTGCGTTCTATTCACGGTAGTATATTCAATAAACTAAAGTGTAATAAAAGTGTAGTAGTACTTCAAGTAAACAAAATCTAAACCTATCGGAATTAGTTTATTACTGTGAGAGTAGTAAAATTTAATAGAAGTTTAGTAAAATGCAAAATAATAATAAGCGCATATTTAAAGATTGCGAGCCCAGGTTCTCGCCTGTTTGATAAGTCATTCCCAAGCCTGTCACTAAAGGACAAGCTCATGCAGGAAATAATCGTGTTTTAAGATTGTAGGAAGTCACCCTCCCTTTGTTGAGAACACCTGTCTATGTAAACAATAAGCTACCCTAACTCATTGAATCAACCTCCCCAACAGCTGGTAAAAGTGTAGAAGAGCTCTCCTATTGTTTACACTAGCACAATGAACTCTCTGGGTGAAATTTCTTTAAACTGTTAAAAAAATTATATTACCTTATTATTTCCACAGATAATTATTAGATTTACATATATTTGAATTTATTTGAGATAATTTAAATTTGATTTATTTTATAATAAGATTGTTATCGTATGTGTGTGTGTGTGTGTGTGTGTGTGTGTGTGTGTGTGTGTGTGTGTGTGTGTGTGTGTGTGTGTGTGTGTGTGTGTGTGTGTTTAAATTAATTCAAATTTCATAAGAGTGTTTAAAATAGATAACATATTTTAACGTACGTAGTACATAGGATTTAAAAATCATTTTTACGACTACAATGGCTCAATTTAACCCCGACTTGTTGTTGAAGGACGAACTGAGCTATGAAACTTTGTTACGCGGTCTCCCATACACAAACGTAACTGTCGCGGAGCTGCGCAAAACATTACGCGAGAATAGACCAGACAAACCCTCACTATTGAATCGTTTAAGCGTATTAGACTTCGAAAATGAAAAGGAAACATGCTATCATAAATATACGGAGCTTACCTCCATCGCACACACCCTGCGAGATGAGAAACCCCCCGCGGTAATTATAAGAACTACTCAAAGAATAGAACATCTGACCCACCGCATCACCAATTTGTTGAATTGGCCCGGTGACAAAGTTACTGCACCTGACGTGCAAAAATTCGCGGAAGAAGCTTTACAACAATTACCTGAGATAATTGCTGAATTACGTAGAAGGTCCGAATCGTTTAGAATAGAAGAGATCGAAGAAGCAATGACGAAACTAAATATTTCCCCCACCCAATCTCCTACTCAAGAACAGCAACCCAGTGCTGTAAAATTTCAATTTCTCCAGGAATCTACTATAGAACCCAGTAAGGATCGGTTAACGGTAAGACGCTTGTCCATACCCTCCCCGTAACCGCCTCGCCATTTCCAAATGAACTAGGGAATATTACCTGTAATTACGATTTACCTCCTCTCTTACAGACAAATCCATCAGCGGAAAAACCTGTAACGACACCTCAATTAAATTTCAGCACTGAGTTCTATAGAAAAATAACACCCTGTAGAAGGATTTTATCTGAAATACCAACCACTGATGGGCTGAATATTACGAAATGTTTAGGCTTTATCAAGCACCTGTTACAAATAAAGGATCTGCGACAACTAAAAGATGACCAAATTTTACAAGTAATTCTACCCAAATGTAAATCTCCTTTAAAAGATCGTGTGTTAGAGTCACTAAGGTATAATCACCCTGTAGAAGAACTACATACCTCCCTGATAAGACACTTCATCCCCACCGGTATCTACGAAGAATTAAAGCGGAATTCAGTACTTCATGTACAAGGAGCGTACGAGAGACTAGCTCATTATATATCTGAAATAAGGGAATCGGCCTTATTACTACAAGTTAACTGGAGTGAACAACAGCTAGTAGACACTATCTTAGTAGGACTATCTCCCGAGGAGCGATCTCGCTTAGCACTTGTTGAAGAGACCAACCACATTCACAGAACTGGAACTGTGTTGTATACATTCATCCAACATCTGGTATTCAGATCAGAACAGACGCGTGTTAATGTCCCAGACTCAACGCAGGGATTCATTCCTACCTCTACCCCTTGGGCCCGATACTCGAACCTACCGCGATAAGCGATTCGTAAGAACTTCTAAAACCCAGAACTACCCCAATACATCAAACTCCCTACCAAAACCCCAACAGGATGCGAGCGATGCCAATAATGAAAGAAGATGTTATAACTGTGGAAAGTCCGGACACATTAGCAAACATTGTAAACAAAAGCGGAACCAACAAAAAACTGATCAGTCAAAAACATGTGAAGGAGGAAGAACCAAAATCCTACGTCTTCCGCAGCATCAAAAGGAAAGGTATAAACACTAATCACCCTAAAGTAAAAATAAAAATAAACAAACGTATAGACCCTTACGTAACAAGATTTATTGACAAGTGCAACTCTATTGGTACATGCAAAACAAGTATATGCCAATTACCCTACATACAGATAGACCTAGGAGCAACGAATATCCTCGGTTTAATCGATTCGGGATCTACACGTAGTATTATCAGTCAACAGCTAGCCACCGTATTAGCTAATCATAATCTTATTAGACGTAGCCAAAACGTGAACATAAAGTGTGCTACCGCGAATAAGCAAAACCTAAATATATCATGCAGTATTACTGTTAAATTAAAAATAAAGAATTTTACTTGGTATGTTCCACTACTCGTAGCTGAAGTATTAGGACAAAACTTAATACTAGGCGCCGATTTTATAAGCAAAACTGGCTTAATTCTCCACATATACGCTAAACAATATTGCTTTAGATTTGATCGCACGCGAAAATATCAGTTCGACTCCGAGCTAAATAACAGCGACAGTTGCGAAACATCAACTATTCATCTGGAGCATCATGAATCTGGTTTGAGTCATTTAAAAGGTAATGAGCGACAGACAATTCAAAAGCTAATAAGGGAATTTTCTACTGTACTCACACCCAAGTTAGGATTGACCAATCTAATCGAATACAAAATAAATCTCAGCGACAACAAAGTAATACGTCTGCATCCATACAAATTATCGCCGCCCAAGTTGGAAATAATGAGAAATCAAATCAACAAACTCCTAGAACAACACGTCATCGAACCGTCAACTTCTCCATACTCTTCTCCTGCATTCCTAGTACCGAAAGGAACTGACAAACATAGACTAGTCGTGGATTATAGACAGCTGAATAAGAAGATAGAATTTGAATCGATTCCCCTGCCCGACATTCACAGCGCATTCCATTATTTTACAAAAGCAAAAATTTTCACCTTAATGGATCTCAACCAGGCTTTTCACCAAATCCCACTACCTGAGGAATCAAAACACCTAACTGCAGTTGCTGTCCCATTTAATTTATATAAATTTACTAGGGTACCCTTCGGAATATCACAAGGAAGTTCAGTATGTAGCAGATTGTTAGAAAAAATATTCCATGACGTTAAATTTAAATTCGTATATCACTATCTTGACGACATAGTAGTATATAGTGAGTCGATGGATCAGCACATTCATCACTTGCGTGAGGTATTATCAAGGTTAAAGGATGCTGGACTAATGGTAAACCCCAGTAAAGTTAATTTCACAGTAAAACAATTCTCCTTCTTAGGTCATATAGTATCGGCCGAAGGTAAGGTTAGCATTGACCCCGAACGCACGCGTGCAATCCGAGAATTTTTACCACCTTGAGACACCAAAGGTATAGCTCGATTTTTAGGTATGATCAGTTATTTTCACAAGTACATACCCCACCTAGCGGATATAGCAGCCCCATTAAATGCATTAAGGAAGAAAGGAGCGAAATTCGAGTGGACTACTCGACACCAAGCCGCATTCGAAACACTCAAAGAAAGCATAATATCACCCCCGGTATTGCAGTTAGCAGATTTCAGTAAACCATTTGTCGTACAGACCGACAGTTCTAGTGTAGCATTAGGAGCAGTAATATACCAAGAAATAGATAATACAAGACTACCGATCAGCTATGCATCACGTACTTTGACGGAGCAAGAAAGGAAGTTCTCAGCCTATGAACTTGAATGTTTAGCTGTAGTGTTCGCCTTCGAAAAATTCAAACCATTTTTGGAACACAAGGAATTTCTACTAGAGACCGACAACCAAGCTTTATCGTGGTTGTTGAACCATCCAAAACAATTAGGTCGTATCGGAAGATGGGTGTTAAGATTAAATTGCTACAAGTTTAAAGTACAACATATTCGTGGTACCCAAAATGTAGTCGCCGATACACTATCCCGCATGTTCCAACTACCCAATACCAGACCTGGCGAAGACAAGGTTGAAACCACTACTGTCAATACGCTAACAACAGAATTCCCCCTTGCATTCAAGGATATAGCGCATCACCAACAACAAGATAATAATTTGAATAAAATAATAGAACAAATAGATAAAGGAAATTATTCTGACAAGTATACCTTGAGTAAACGAGTACTTTGTTATAAAAAGGCTAACGGAAAATCATTGAGAATAATAGCCCCGGAAATTATTAAACCCATGCTGATGGAATACTACCACTCATCTACCATTGGAGCTCATATGGGAATAAGGAAAACAATACATCGTATTCGCAAGGACTATCATTGGGAAAACATGAACAGTGAAATAACTAGGTTCGTGAAACAATGCGAAATCTGTGCCCTGAGCAAGCCAGCAAGAAACAGTCAAATCGGAAAATTAATCTCAGAAATCCCCACAACACCTTTTTCAAAGATATACATAGACTTTTCTGGACCCTATCCCCGTTCTAAGTCAGGAAATACTATGCTATTAATTTGCGTGGACTCTTTCACTAAATTCGTATGGAAGTACCCTATGAGACGTGCTTTAGCATCTGCGACAATAAAAATTCTGCAAAAGAGACTATTTAAAGATTACGGTACTCCAGTACATCTAGTATCTGACAACGGAACTCAGTTTAAATCGAAGGAATTCAATGACATGTGTTTCAAATTAGGAATAAATCACATTACAGTCACAGAGTACCGACCGCAAGGAAACCTAGCTGAGAGATACTTGCGAAACCTAAACTCAGCCTTAATATCTTATCACGCTAAAGATCAAACGGCGTGGGATCAAAATCTATCATGGATACAATTTGCCTTCAACTCGGCGTATCATGAAGGGCATAAATCAACACCATTTGACTTACTGTACAAGTATAAACCGAACCACCCGTTAACCACCAAGTGGAAAATTCATGAATTATTGCCCCGCGAAATAAATGGGAGTAATATAAGGAAAATATGGAACGAAGCTCGTGCAAATTTGAGAGCGAATCTACAAAAATCGCGGAAATGTCACGAGCAGAATAATAGGAAAATAAAGTACAAAGTAGGTGATTTAGTCATGTATAAAACTCACCCTACGAGTAGAGCCGTTGATAGGACCACTTCCAAACTATCTTACCGATGGTGTGGCCCCTACACGATTCACAAGTTCATCACCCCTGTGACAGTAGCACTGTACGAACCCAATACGGATAATTACGTTCGCAGAAGTCATTTGTCTCAGATAAAAAATTGTTCTCTTTGTGAAAATAAAGAAACACGACTGCGAGAAAGTAGGTATACCAAGAACACTACCTGAGTATTATGAAATAAATATAGGCAACATCCTATATTGTAACTGAGTCTAAACTCAAACACCTCGTACGAATAATAGCGAGGCCTGATCAACCTTAGCTCAAGTTCTACGAAAATAAAATAAATAATGAGAAGTCAGCTGACGAACAACTAACCCCTACCTAAGTAAACTAAAGGTAACACTATTGTTATTACGACATATTGTAGGTTACTGCTTTCGATGAACATGATAGTAGTAATACACTAAATTGTAGTTCACATTTGCGACTAAGAGAAAGACGAAACTAGGAAATAAAAGGAGTCGTCGACCACAAAGTAGTCAAAATAATCAGCGAATCGACGCGTTAAGAATTATAAAGGTGTGAATACTCTTTTTAAGAACACTAGAGAAAATTTAACCTTACAGCTATACTGTATATCTGTAATATGCTGAAACATACTCATGAGTGTAACTCCGTAAAACGAGTGAAGAAGCAAAAAAAAAACCGGTAGTAGCATTAAGAAATAGAAATAAGGTAGATTTATGTATTTGTGTGTTTTAAGTGTTTTATGTGTGTTGAATTTTAAGTGATTTAAATAGTATGAAAGATAACCTATTAGTGAATCACAATAACCTTGTAAAAAGAAATTTCATCACGAGGTTCTGTGCCAAATTTTTAGATATCCCTTTGGAATCCACAAATGTCATCCCATGTGTCTTCTTTAAGTAGAGGAGGATGTGACTAATTAAAGCCAATTTAAATAGCACAAAACAAAAAAAAATATTTTTGTTTGAAATGACAAGTGAGAAAATAATCCACCCTCGCCTTTGTACAAAATACCTGTACCTTCTTGTCAACCGCGAGTATGGACATGCAAATCATAATGTTGTTGAGCTAATTAAAATAAACATCCTAATTATATAAAAAAGAACGTGATAATAATAAATAAAATATTGACTAAATAAAGAAGCTATAGTAGGATTAATAGTAGCTAAGTAGAGGTAAATAATAATAATAAAAGTACGAACTATTTCTTCTCGCGACGGGAACTGCGCCAATCTCCCTACTCGGCCACAAAACCTTACCGACAGTCTCCTCTGAATCACGGCCAAGCCAACAGCCTTGTCATGTGTTGTGAAGACGAATACTTCTATATTGCAAAACTAGGTATCCGTGAATAAGTGTTTTGTGGTTACTCAAGCCCCTGTAGTTAAACGAAGTGAAATGTAAAAACAAAAGTTATGTAGTTTAAATGTAAATAAAAAAAAAAAGGCATAGCCGACACATCTCTTTATGAAATGGTTTAATCGTTAAGGTATGTTCCATACCATATCATAAGGTAACATCAGTGCAGTTTAAACCAAAATATAAAAGTGAACACGACCGACCGGAGTGAAACAACAACAACAACACTATGAGCTCCAGGTAGCCAGAATCCGAGCCTCATGACTGCGCTAACTACTCAGAGTCAACCACTGAAATGGAGGAACACAAACTACAACTAAGATCATCCAGGAAAACCTACGGAAGAGGACCAGCTGTGGACCAACATCATACCCAGGTGACATGGAAGCATAACTTCCGTGGTTATATTGTTTTCTAAGAACCCAGAGTAAAAAAAAAAAAAACAGTTTATTTTGTAAAGACTCATACAAATCATGTAAATCATAACTTAATAATATGTATACTTTCTGTAACGAGATAAGAGTAATCTGAAGATGGATACAGATATAATTAATTCAAAATTGAATCAAACTATTCTTCAAATAGTTTGCATAATGTCAAAGTACTTTTAAAATATAAAAAGAATTAGAACCCGGATCCGTGGTATTCTATGTAATATACAGTTGTATTGTTTTGAGCTCATCATAGTAACAGTTTAAAGAGAATAAGAGCATAAAATGCAGAATCTATCAGAATCTTTCATTTAATAACAATAAGAATCATTAAAGGTATTATTTTGGAATCTTTATTTTGGAAGCTGTAATAAAGAGATGTTTTTGCTAAACAGAAGAGAGTGAGTAAATTTACATAACCTTAGTCAAACTTCTGATCTTTACAGCTTCCCAATTTGTTGGTAAGTAATTAGTACTAACAATGGCAGCCAGTTTTATTGACAGAGGCCAATTAAACTGGTTCCCTGTGTTATAATGTCTTAACAGGAGGAGACGTTATAAAATGCGGCACTCTGCTTCATTATAAGAAATTCTGCTTTAATATAAAAATTTGTGTACGTCGTAGCATATGTAAAATGCACCATTGCTGCTAAATAATAAACATTTAATTAACAAAAGGCATAAATTTATTCACTCTGAATTTGTGAACTAGAACAAGATAAAAACAAAATAAATAAATCTTTATTAATAGAATAATAATAGTAGTATAAGGAAAGCAACGTAATAAGCAAGTCCCCGCTTGTAAAAATATTCCATTTTCAACCTGTCTGTATACTGACAGGCTGTTTCATATTGGAGTCGTGTTGTGGAATGTACGTTCTGACCCGTGCGTTCTATTCACGGTAGTATATTCAATAAACTAAAGTGTAATAAAAGTGTAGTAGTACTTCAAGTAAACAAAATCTAAACCTATCGGAATTAGTTTATTACTGTGAGAGTAGTAAAATTTAATAGAAGTTTAGTAAAATGCAAAATAATAATAAGCGCATATTTAAAGATTGCGAGCCCAGGTTCTCGCCTGTTTGATAAGTCATTCCCAAGCCTGTCACTAAAGGACAAGCTCATGCAGGAAATAATCGTGTTTTAAGATTGTAGGAAGTCACCCTCCCTTTGTTGAGAACACCTGTCTATGTAAACAATAAGCTACCCTAACTCATTGAATCAACCTCCCCAACAGCTGGTAAAAGTGTAGAAGAGCTCTCCTATTGTTTACACTAGCACAATGAACTCTCTGGGTGAAATTTCTTTAAACTGTTAAAAAAATTATATTACCTTATTATTTCCACAGATAATTATTAGATTTACATATATTTGAATTTATTTGAGATAATTTAAATTTGATTTATTTTATAATAAGATTGTTATCGTGTGTGTGTGTGTGTGTGTGTGTGTGTGTGTGTGTGTGTGTGTGTGTGTGTGTGTGTGTGTGTGTGTGTGTGTGTTTAAATGAATTCAAATTTCATAAGAGTGTTTAAAATAGATAACATATTTTAACGTACGTAGTACATAGGATTTAAAAATCATTTTTACGACTACAATGGCTCAATTTAACCCCGACTTGTTGTTGAAGGACGAACTGAGCTATGAAACTTTGTTACGCGGTCTCCCATACACAAACGTAACTGTCGCGGAGCTGCGCAAAACATTACGCGAGAATAGACCAGACAAACCCTCACTATTGAATCGTTTAAGCGTATTAGACTTCGAAAATGAAAAGGAAACATGCTATCATAAATATACGGAGCTTACCTCCATCGCACAAACCCTGCGAGATGAGAAACCCCCCGCGGTAATTATAAGAACTACTCAAAGAATAGAACATCTGACCCACCGCATCACCAATTTGTTGAATTGGCCCGGTGACAAAGTTACTGCACCTGACGTGCAAAAATTCGCGGAAGAAGCTTTACAACAATTACCTGAGATAATTGCTGAATTACGTAGAAGGTCCGAATCGTTTAGAATAGAAGAGATCGAAGAAGCAATGACGAAACTAAATATTTCCCCCACCCAATCTCCTACTCAAGAACAGCAACCCAGTGCTGTAAAATTTCAATTTCTCCAGGAATCTACTATAGAACCCAGTAAGGATCGGTTAACGGTAAGACGCTTGTCCATACCCTCCCCGTAACCGCCTCGCCATTTCCAAATGAACTAGGGAATATTACCTGTAATTACGATTTACCTCCTCTCTTACAGACAAATCCATCAGCGGAAAAACCTGTAACGACACCTCAATTAAATTTCAGCACTGAGTTCTATAGAAAAATAACACCCTGTAGAAGGATTTTATCTGAAATACCAACCACTGATGGGCTGAATATTACGAAATGTTTAGGCTTTATCAAGCACCTGTTACAAATAAAGGATCTGCGACAACTAAAAGATGACCAAATTTTACAAGTAATTCTACCCAAATGTAAATCTCCTTTAAAAGATCGTGTGTTAGAGTCACTAAGGTATAATCACCCTGTAGAAGAACTACATACCTCCCTGATAAGACACTTCATCCCCACCGGTATCTACGAAGAATTAAAGCGGAATTCAGTACTTCATGTACAAGGAGCGTACGAGAGACTAGCTCATTATATATCTGAAATAAGGGAATCGGCCTTATTACTACAAGTTAACTGGAGTGAACAACAGCTAGTAGACACTATCTTAGTAGGACTATCTCCCGAGGAGCGATCTCGCTTAGCACTTGTTGAAGAGACCAACCACATTCACAGAACTGGAACTGTGTTGTATACATTCATCCAACATCTGGTATTCAGATCAGAACAGACGCGTGTTAATGTCCCAGACTCAACGCAGGGATTCATTCCTACCTCTACCCCTTGGGCCCGATACTCGAACCTACCGCGATAAGCGATTCGTAAGAACTTCTAAAACCCAGAACTACCCCAATACATCAAACTCCCTACCAAAACCCCAACAGGATGCGAGCGATGCCAATAATGAAAGAAGATGTTATAACTGTGGAAAGTCCGGACACATTAGCAAACATTGTAAACAAAAGCGGAACCAACAAAAAACTGATCAGTCAAAAACATGTGAAGGAGGAAGAACCAAAATCCTACGTCTTCCGCAGCATCAAAAGGAAAGGTATAAACACTAATCACCCTAAAGTAAAAATAAAAATAAACAAACGTATAGACCCTTACGTAACAAGATTTATTGACAAGTGCAACTCTATTGGTACATGCAAAACAAGTATATGCCAATTACCCTACATACAGATAGACCTAGGAGCAACGAATATCCTCGGTTTAATCGATTCGGGATCTACACGTAGTATTATCAGTCAACAGCTAGCCACCGTATTAGCTAATCATAATCTTATTAGACGTAGCCAAAACGTGAACATAAAGTGTGCTACCGCGAATAAGCAAAACCTAAATATATCATGCAGTATTACTGTTAAATTAAAAATAAAGAATTTTACTTGGTATGTTCCACTACTCGTAGCTGAAGTATTAGGACAAAACTTAATACTAGGCGCCGATTTTATAAGCAAAACTGGCTTAATTCTCCACATATACGCTAAACAATATTGCTTTAGATTTGATCGCACGCGAAAATATCAGTTCGACTCCGAGCTAAATAACAGCGACAGTTGCGAAACATCAACTATTCATCTGGAGCATCATGAATCTGGTTTGAGTCATTTAAAAGGTAATGAGCGACAGACAATTCAAAAGCTAATAAGGGAATTTTCTACTGTACTCACACCCAAGTTAGGATTGACCAATCTAATCGAATACAAAATAAATCTCAGCGACAACAAAGTAATACGTCTGCATCCATACAAATTATCGCCGCCCAAGTTGGAAATAATGAGAAATCAAATCAACAAACTCCTAGAACAACACGTCATCGAACCGTCAACTTCTCCATACTCTTCTCCTGCATTCCTAGTACCGAAAGGAACTGACAAACATAGACTAGTCGTGGATTATAGACAGCTGAATAAGAAGATAGAATTTGAATCGATTCCCCTGCCCGACATTCACAGCGCATTCCATTATTTTACAAAAGCAAAAATTTTCACCTTAATGGATCTCAACCAGGCTTTTCACCAAATCCCACTACCTGAGGAATCAAAACACCTAACTGCAGTTGCTGTCCCATTTAATTTATATAAATTTACTAGGGTACCCTTCGGAATATCACAAGGAAGTTCAGTATGTAGCAGATTGTTAGAAAAAATATTCCATGACGTTAAATTTAAATTCGTATATCACTATCTTGACGACATAGTAGTATATAGTGAGTCGATGGATCAGCACATTCATCACTTGCGTGAGGTATTATCAAGGTTAAAGGATGCTGGACTAATGGTAAACCCCAGTAAAGTTAATTTCACAGTAAAACAATTCTCCTTCTTAGGTCATATAGTATCGGCCGAAGGTAAGGTTAGCATTGACCCCGAACGCACGCGTGCAATCCGAGAATTTTTACCACCTTGAGACACCAAAGGTATAGCTCGATTTTTAGGTATGATCAGTTATTTTCACAAGTACATACCCCACCTAGCGGATATAGCAGCCCCATTAAATGCATTAAGGAAGAAAGGAGCGAAATTCGAGTGGACTACTCGACACCAAGCCGCATTCGAAACACTCAAAGAAAGCATAATATCACCCCCGGTATTGCAGTTAGCAGATTTCAGTAAACCATTTGTCGTACAGACCGACAGTTCTAGTGTAGCATTAGGAGCAGTAATATACCAAGAAATAGATAATACAAGACTACCGATCAGCTATGCATCACGTACTTTGACGGAGCAAGAAAGGAAGTTCTCAGCCTATGAACTTGAATGTTTAGCTGTAGTGTTCGCCTTCGAAAAATTCAAACCATTTTTGGAACACAAGGAATTTCTACTAGAGACCGACAACCAAGCTTTATCGTGGTTGTTGAACCATCCAAAACAATTAGGTCGTATCGGAAGATGGGTGTTAAGATTAAATTGCTACAAGTTTAAAGTACAACATATTCGTGGTACCCAAAATGTAGTCGCCGATACACTATCCCGCATGTTCCAACTACCCAATACCAGACCTGGCGAAGACAAGGTTGAAACCACTACTGTCAATACGCTAACAACAGAATTCCCCCTTGCATTCAAGGATATAGGGCGCATCACCAACAACAAGATAATAATTTGAATAAAATAATAGAACAAATAGATAAAGGAAATTATTCTGACAAGTATACCTTGAGTAAACGAGTACTTTGTTATAAAAAGGCTAACGGAAAATCATTGAGAATAATAGCCCCGGAAATTATTAAACCCATGCTGATGGAATACTACCACTCATCTACCATTGGAGCTCATATGGGAATAAGGAAAACAATACATCGTATTCGCAAGGACTATCATTGGGAAAACATGAACAGTGAAATAACTAGGTTCGTGAAACAATGCGAAATCTGTGCCCTGAGCAAGCCAGCAAGAAACAGTCAAATCGGAAAATTAATCTCAGAAATCCCCACAACACCTTTTTCAAAGATATACATAGACTTTTCTGGACCCTATCCCCGTTCTAAGTCAGGAAATACTATGCTATTAATTTGCGTGGACTCTTTCACTAAATTCGTATGGAAGTACCCTATGAGACGTGCTTTAGCATCTGCGACAATAAAAATTCTGCAAAAGAGACTATTTAAAGATTACGGTACTCCAGTACATCTAGTATCTGACAACGGAACTCAGTTTAAATCGAAGGAATTCAATGACATGTGTTTCAAATTAGGAATAAATCACATTACAGTCACAGAGTACCGACCGCAAGGAAACCTAGCTGAGAGATACTTGCGAAACCTAAAATCAGCCTTAATATCTTATCACGCTAAAGATCAAACGGCGTGGGATCAAAATCTATCATGGATACAATTTGCCTTCAACTCGGCGTATCATGAAGGGCATAAATCAACACCATTTGACTTACTGTACAAGTATAAACCGAACCACCCGTTAACCACCAAGTGGAAAATTCATGAATTATTGCCCCGCGAAATAAATGGGAGTAATATAAGGAAAATATGGAACGAAGCTCGTGCAAATTTGAGAGCGAATCTACAAAAATCGCGGAAATGTCACGAGCAGAATAATAGGAAAATAAAGTACAAAGTAGGTGATTTAGTCATGTATAAAACTCACCCTACGAGTAGAGCCGTTGATAGGACCACTTCCAAACTATCTTACCGATGGTGTGGCCCCTACACGATTCACAAGTTCATCACCCCTGTGACAGTAGCACTGTACGAACCCAATACGGATAATTACGTTCGCAGAAGTCATTTGTCTCAGATAAAAAATTGTTCTCTTTGTGAAAATAAAGAAACACGACTGCGAGAAAGTAGGTATACCAAGAACACTACCTGAGTATTATGAAATAAATATAGGCAACATCCTATATTGTAACTGAGTCTAAACTCAAACACCTCGTACGAATAATAGCGAGGCCTGATCAACCTTAGCTCAAGTTCTACGAAAATAAAATAAATAATGAGAAGTCAGCTGACGAACAACTAACCCCTACCTAAGTAAACTAAAGGTAACACTATTGTTATTACGACATATTGTAGGTTACTGCTTTCGATGAACATGATAGTAGTAATACACTAAATTGTAGTTCACATTTGCGACTAAGAGAAAGACGAAACTAGGAAATAAAAGGAGTCGTCGACCACAAAGTAGTCAAAATAATCAGCGAATCGACGCGTTAAGAATTATAAAGGTGTGAATACTCTTTTTAAGAACACTAGAGAAAATTTAACCTTACAGCTATACTGTATATCTGTAATATGCTGAAACATACTCATGAGTGTAACTCCGTAAAACGAGTGAAGAAGCAAAAAAAAAACCGGTAGTAGCATTAAGAAATAGAAATAAGGTAGATTTATGTATTTGTGTGTTTTAAGTGTTTTATGTGTGTTGAATTTTAAGTGATTTAAATAGTATGAAAGATAACCTATTAGTGAATCACAATAACCTTGTAAAAAGAAATTTCATCACGAGGTTCTGTGCCAAATTTTTAGATATCCCTTTGGAATCCACAAATGTCATCCCATGTGTCTTCTTTAAGTAGAGGAGGATGTGACTAATTAAAGCCAATTTAAATAGCACAAAACAAAAAAAATATTTTTGTTTGAAATGACAAGTGAGAAAATAATCCACCCTCGCCTTTGTACAAAATACCTGTACCTTCTTGTCAACCGCGAGTATGGACATGCAAATCATAATGTTGTTGAGCTAATTAAAATAAACATCCTAATTATATAAAAAAGAACGTGATAATAATAAATAAAATATTGACTAAATAAAGAAGCTATAGTAGGATTAATAGTAACTAAGTAGAGGTAAATAATAATAATAAAAGTACGAACTATTTCTTCTCGCGACGGAAACTGCGCCAATCTCCCTACTCGGCCACAAAACCTTACCGACAGTCTCCTCTGAATCACGGCCAAGCCAACAGCCTTGTCATGTGTTGTGAAGACGAATACTTCTATATTGCAAAACTAGGTATCCGTGAATAAGTGTTTTGTGGTTACACAAGCCCCTGTAGTTAAACGAAGTGAAATGTAAAAACAAAAGTTATGTAGTTTAAATGTAAATAAAAAAAAAAAAGGCATAGCCGACACATCTCTTTATGAAATGGTTTAATCGTTAAGGTATGTTCCATACCATATCATAAGGTAACATCAGTGCAGTTTAAACCAAAATATAAAAGTGAACACGACCGACCGGAGTGAATCAACAACAACACTATGAGCTCCAGGTAGCCAGAATCCGGGCCTCATGACTGCGCTAACTACTCAGAGTCAACCACTGAAATGGAGGAACACAAACTACAACTAAGATCATCCAGGAAAACCTACGGAAGAGGACCAGCTGTGGACCAACATCATACCCAGGTGACATGGAAGCATAACTTCCGTGGTTATATTGTTTTCTAAGAACCCAGAGTAAAAAAAAACAAACAAAAAACAGTTTATTTTGTAAAGACTCATACAAATCATGTAAATCATAACTTAATAATACTTTATGTATACTTTCTGTAATGAGATAAGAGTAATCTGAAGATGGATACAGATATAATTAATTCAAAATTGAATCAAACTATTCTTCAAATAGTTTGCATAATGTCAAAGTACTTTTAAAATATAAAAAGAATTAGAACCCGGATCCGTGGTATTCTATGTAATATACAGTTGTATTGTTTTGAGCTCATCATAGTAACAGTTTAAAGAGAATAAGAGCATAAAATGCAGAATCTATCAGAATCTTTCATTTAATAACAATAAGAATCATTAAAGGTATTATTTTGGAATCTTTATTTTGGAAGCTGTAATAAAGAGATGTTTTTGCTAAACAGAAGAGAGTGAGTAAATTTACATAACCTTAGTCAAACTTCTGATCTTTACAGCTTCCCAATTTGTTGGTAAGTAATTAGTACTAACAATGGCAGCCAGTTTTATTGACAGAGGCCAATTAAACTGGTTCCCTGTGTTATATGGTCTTAACAGGAGGAGACGTTATAACGACAGGATGAGAAACGCAGGCAGGAGGCGGAAGAAGCAGAAATACGACAAAAAGAAGAACGAAGACAAGAAAGAGAAGAAGCAGAAAAACGACAGGATGAAAAACGTAAGCAAGAAGCAGATAAAACGGAAACTCTCTTTGAAGTTATGCAGAAACAGTTGCAAGAACACAGTACCGCAGAATTGGGTATCCTACGAGGTGAGCTTAATAAACAAGTTACTAAAATATAGGAGGTACAAGAATCAATGACATTAAAAATAGCTGAAGTAGAAAAATCTGTCTCGATTGTTGAAGAATCGATGTCTACAAAAATATCTGTTATAGAAGAATCTGTGTCAAATAAAATATCTGCAGTAGAAAACTCAATGGCAACCATAAGAGAACAAATTAAAATTGAAGTTGAACAGTGCATGAAGATTCAACCAAAACAAATTTCTGAACAGACTGTACCAGTGATAAAGACAGAAAAAGACACAGAAAATAAGTTAACAGAGAAAGTCACTTTGCCTGCAGTAGGGACAGTTCATGTCAAAGCTCCAACCTTTGACGGAAGCAGTCACTGGGCAACGTACCTCCGCCAATTTGAAGCTGCTGCATACGCAAATAATTGGACAGAGAAAGACAAGGCTGTTTCACTTGTTCTTGCATTAAAAGGACCCGGGGCAGAATTACTACAGAAAGTACCACCTGACAGCCAGAACATCTATGCCGAGTTGATAAAAGCTCTAGAATTACGCTACGGCGATAAACATTTGCGAGAGGTGTACTACGCTCAGTTGAGAACAAGACGACAACGTTCCGGGGAAAGTCTTCAAGAATTTGAAGCAAGTATCGACAGATTGATTAGATTGGCCTATCCTGAAGCACCAGAAGACTTCCGAATAAGGTTTGCGGTGCAGACATTTATTGATGGCATCGGAGATTGTGAACTTCAGCAAGTCTTACGAATGGCAAGACACCGAAATAGCTCAGAAGCTCTTGTTCACGCCCTAGAGTTTGAAGCTGCCAAGTCAGCGTCTCGCTACATTAATGGGTTTGTGCCATCACGTTGCAGTCAGAAGATCCCTGTATCACATTACCGTTACGATGGGTGCAGAAAAACAATGTTGTCGGACAAACAATTCAAAAGTTCAAGAGAGTCGCAACGATTTGAAAAAGACAGAAGACCGAAATGTTACAACTGTGGAAAACGTGGTCATCTACAGGTAGACTGTTGGGAGAAGAAGATACCGAGAGAAGAGACTGATCGCACCAATTGGAGAAGTAAAGCCCCAGAACAGCACACAGTTTCCACGCTACATAAGATCAGTGGAAACTTGATTGTTAATGGATTTGCGGATGGTAAACCAACATCATTTACAGTTGACACGGGCGCAACAATGTCCATTGTACGCCCTGACTTAGTCTGTAACCGCCATCCTCTAATGAGCTCTTGTACAATACAGACTGTGACTGGAAGCCCCGTCAAGGTGCTAGGAAAGGTAGACGTACATGTACGCCTGGGTCTTCTTGAGTTTAGCCACCAAATGCTCGTTGCAGACATTGTCGATGAAGTGATTTTTGGCACGGACATTATGAATGCGTACGGATTCGTTGTGGACTTAGGAGAGAATGTCATGAAGGTTGGCCAAGAGAAGATAAAGCTTTGCATGGCTAAAATTACAGGGTCTACCAACCATTCGATTAAGCGAGTGGCATTAGTCGAAGAAAAAGTCAACAAGTCTGGTCAAGAGGAACCCTCCCTGTTGCAAGCGGAAATGGAGGAAGAACTAGCAGAGGAAGTACAAATAAGTATAACGACAAAAGAAGTGATTGGAAAGCCAACTATGGGTGTCGAGACAAAACTCTTGCTTGTTCCTGAGCTTATAGAAGCTCCCGAGGGTAAAGTGGCTGAAGATGAGGTTACGCAAGAGGTTGTTGACGAGAACCAAACAAACTTGGATCAGCCAGTGGTATTTAGGTCATCAGTACATGACGCAACTGGAGTGATTCCAGCGAAACTAGTGGTTGCGCGAAAGACTCGCATTCCTGGGAACGTGATGTTCGGATCACACGAGACTGAATTCGAAGAACGGGAAAATTATCCTTCGCAAGGACGTCCATCTAGATCGCCTGGTCGAGTATTACTTCGGAGACGGTTTGCCAGTTCGGGACGAACAGGCTTAAGGAGGAGTAAGTGTTACGGCATCACGAACAATCTACGTGTTTATCGAACGTTCCAGAGAGATCCATAATGTAAGCGTGCTACTAGACGCATTTTGCGAGAATCTTCTCGACTGTGCCGGGCTTCACTCGGGCGCTCGGTTTGTGTCAAGGCCGCAGTTAATTACGTAGTTCATACGCACGGTATGATGCAATTAGGAATCGTCTAGATATTCGACTAGCTATAAATACCGGTACTCAAACGACGTTCAGAGTATCAGTTGCGATATTGGATAGTGCGGTTCGAGAGTATTAGTGCGATATATATACAGAGCGGTTCGAGTTATTACTGTGTACGTTCACGTAGTTAGTAGTGAATTGTTGCGTTTTATATTCGGACGGTATAATTGTAATACAATTGAGTTTTAATATTAGTAGACATTTTATTGGGTGTTAACAATTTTCATTTGATTTGCTGTAGAGACTGTGTTGTTAATTACGAACTGTTTTACTGTAACAATTAAAGGTGTGATTAGTGACTTGATTGGTGTCTTGTACTTATTTTGTTTCCACTGTACCTACGACGATCGAGTAGACCGTCGTAACAATATATAAAAAAAAAAACTTCTCTTCCTGTGTAAGTTGATTGTATTTCTTCAGAGAATCCTTGGTTTACTTCTTTATAGTAATGTAGCACTTCCTTCTTCTATTTAGTCTGGTTGAGGATGATTATTTAACTTTTTAATTTAGGTCCACTGATATGAAATGTATAATAATTTAAATTAGTCACTATCTGGTGTTTAATTCAACCTTTCTCGTTCAGATCCAATAATACAATTCTTATTTCATTTATATAACATTTTAGTTGTTAAGGCCTATCTCTCCTTTTTATTGGTTTCTAATGTAACATTTTATGCCACCCTGGTGATATTATAGCATCAACATAAACAAACTTTTACTATTTTATCTTTCATTTTCTTTAAACTGTTATAACTTTTTTATAAGATCTTTGATCTTTACTTTATTAGTTTCTTTGATCTTCTGATGAAACACTGATTATTTTGACACCACTTTTGATTATCTTCTTTTACATATTTCTTGAGTTACCCATTTACACTTTTTATTTATTTGTTCCAAAATTATTTATTATTAGTTCTTCTTGTACTTTTCACTTTATTAAAACTATTTGACACATTTAGTAATCATATAACTTAACCTGACATTGTTTATTATCATTTTAATAGAAATTCTTATTCAAAATACCTTAACTGTCTAAGCTTAACATGCCTAGTTTTACAAAAATCTATTACTATTATTTTGGTACTTTCCAGTTAATATAAACATTAGTGTTATTAATATTATCACATATAATATTAATAACTATGACCCAAACTAATTACTAAAAACTCTTAGTAATAGATAACAATTCCTCTTAATTTACTGTATACAATACAGTTTTTATAAATAAACAAAATCTTATAAGTAAGTTCCTAAATATTGTCCTCATTACTTATCATTATTAACATTATTTTAACTGTGATAAACATAATTATTACATCCTTAAATTTTTAGTGACCGTCAATCAGTGAATGTTTTAGTGGATGGTTAGTGAGGATCGGTCAATAATATAACTTTAGTTATTTTGCATCGACGTTTCGACAATATTTATTGTCATCTTCAGGACAATTGTTGCTGTCACTTTGGCGTCAGCAACAATTGTCCTGAAGATGACAATAAATATTGTCAAAACGTCGATGCAAAATAACTAAAGTTGTATTATTGACCGATCCTCACTAACCATCCACTAAAACATAATTATTACAGTCTTCATTATCATGAATTAAACAATAAAATAAACAATATTTAATTAAGTCTTTAATTACTTATTTCTTGAAACTATTATGTTTCTTGGTACTTTTGGGTAAGAGTATTAAAGCATATTTATGTTAAAATGGCATGGCAAAATGGCATGTAACAATATACATCACAGATAAGATACAACATGTTAAACCTGGCAGACAGCCTGTATGTTCTTATAAAACCCATACATAAATGTGGAGAAAATCTGGACTTGAACTAATAACCAGAAACTACAATTAGGCCCTTAAGTTGTCAGCACAGCCTATCTAATTTTGTAAAATATTGCAAAACCCTTAACTCCATAAAAATATAAAAGAATTTTAAAGAAAACTGAATTGATCATAAGAAGTAGAAATTACAAATTCAAATTGGCCTGGCAGCCTATATAGTTTTATGAGATACATTCAGAAATTTAAAATAATCTGGCTGGACCATATTAACAAGAAAGTGGAATGGCAAACTGGACTGTTCATGCAGCCCGTATGATTTGTCCAATTACAATTTATAAATTTAAGAAAATCGGGATTGGCCCCTGATAGTAAAAATGCAATTACAAGGTTAATGTGTCTTCACAGCCTGTAAGATTTTATAAAATTATAAGTTCTTCCCTTATTCTTTTATAAAAATATAAAATTTTAAAGAAAATCCGATTGGAACATAACCGCGAGAAAATAAAATTATAAGCTGAGGTGGCAGTTCAGCCCGTATAATTTTATGAAATTGTGTGAATTTGATATTATAAATATATATAAAAAAATTTAAAGAGATTCTGGACTGACTATAGCAGTAAGAAAGACAATAATAAATTTAAGTATCATTACAGCCTGAATAATTTTATAAAATTGTAAAACCTTTTAATTACTTAAAACTTCCAGGCTGAAAGGCCATGGTCGAATCCTTGATGTAGTATAGCTAGACGTTTCGGCCACACCACCGGTGGCCATCTTCAGTAGCAAAAATTTTCGTAATAGGTGGTATGCCGAACAAGTCGCCCAGTGAACTGGGAACAAGCAAACCGGTGGCCACCGATGGTGTGGCCGAAAAGTCTAGCTATACTACATCAAGCATTCGACCACGGCCTTTCAGCCCGAAAGTTTTAAGTAATTATAGTGACACCGGCCGTGAAAGCCTACGTACTGTAAAGCCTTTTGTTTAAACCTTGTAAAAATATATAAAAAGAATTCACAGAAAATCTGAATTGACCCGGCCGCAGACATGTGCCAGTGCCGGATCCAACAGAAGATAACATGCCCGGATCCTGGAGAGAACTGCACCAATAATATAATCTACTCCCAGAGCTGGAGAAACCAGAAAAGGCCACACCCAGGAAAAACCGTCGATTTTGAATTTAAAGGAAATCACCCGGGAGATGGGCAGGATTTCCCGTGATGCAGTCCAACATACCACTGAAGACAGATCCGACCTTTTTATTAAGCCCTGCTTTTCAAGGTCCACACACACTCGAGATGAGATGATAGATCGGGCTGAACCAGAGTCAACCAAAGCTCTGAGCTGACTCCCCTTTACCTCGAGCGATAGAAAGGGGCATACAGAAGTATGTTGCGGGATAGTAATCAGGACCTTGATGTCGGAAGAATCGGGTCCTATCACTGGCCTGGAGGTAATAGGACACAGAAAAGACCCAGTACGAGGGGAAAACATCCTCCGACATATCTTCCCCTGGCTGCCTAGTTTTTTGGAGAGGGGTCCTGCGATGGAGGTGCTGGACGCGCGCGTCCCCGGGGACAGGATCGAGCCACATGACCCGGCCGATTACAATTGTAGCAAATAATGCTCCCCCAGTTATCGCGCTCTTTAACGGACTGGACCTGTCGGGGGCGAGAAGGCCCGCCGCGTCCTTCTCCTCTCTGAGATATCGGGAGGTCCCCACTACTGTCTATGGTAGCAGAGCGTGGTTCTATCTAGGGTTGAACCCTTGCGTTCTTGGGTGTGACGGGGCTTGCAAACTCGGAAACATTTTGGGAAAATTGGAAATTCAAAAAAAATTTTCAAAAGAGATTAACATATGTGCTTCTGTGGTGTTAGGTTAAATGTTTTATCATATTGGGTTATATATTATTATTGTATATATTAAGTTGAGGTACGATCGTCACCCTGGTTGTATTTGTAAACTTGGTGCCGCCACGAGGCATGCATCTTTAGTTGGGGTTTTTTTTGAGACTTGGAATTACCTGAGATCTGGGGCGTAGCTAGGGGAGTAGGCTGCATTATTAATAGATATTGAAGTAATTGCGCGTGAGTTTGGGGGGATGCGGTATGGCCCGATCGGAAGTCGGTACCGTCAGGCGTACCGACAGAATTCATTGTTTGATGTTTTGTGGAAATTTAATGTTGAGTTTGGATGGTTATTAAGTATGTCTTTGTGGAAATTGATATGTCGAAATAGGTGTTGGGTGTTGTGGGTTGCATGTTTTCTGTTGTGTCAAAAGTTGTTTGTCCTCTTGGGTGGTAGCAGAGCGTGGTTAGGAGGGGGTCAGGTTTCCGCAGCGCTAGGGAACCCGGGGGTCCTCTTGATGGAAGTATAGTACTCAAGTTTTTCTGATTTGTTTTATTGTGAATTATTGTTGCGTGTTGTGTATTTCGTGGGCCGGCCGCAGAGCTCGAGGATGGGCGGGGTGGATCCGGATTTGTTTCTCCGTGATGAGTTGGAATTTGAATTACGAGCCCGGGGGAGAAACCCGAAGGGGGCGGTTACTGTTTTGAGGAAGCAGCTCAGAGAGGCACTGTCCGCTGGCGGCATGCTCTCGGCTGTCGATATAGTAGATAAAGATCGGGAATTGGAAAGGTGTGTGGAGAAGTGGGAGGAGTTGCAGGAGTTAGCCCGATGTGTGTTGACAATTTGGAGGAAGGACAGGGTTCCTCCAGGGGTGCCCGGAGGATTCGGCAGCGCCTAACTCATCTAAACATGCGACTGCAGAACCTCGACGACAAATGGGGCACTCTTGAACAAGCCCATGATATTAAAACCTTAATCGAACAGGTCACCTCGACCCTGCAGGGATCTCAATCCAGTAGGCCACACACACACCGGAGGCAGTTCCTGCGTCCGAGGTCTTGGCTTTAGAGTGCTCTCGCGGGCCTGCCGCGAGTGCCCCGGTCTTCTCCGGTATGGTGGCAGCCTCATACCACAAGCTGCCCAATCCACTCTCCCAGATCATCCAGTAATTGCCGGTCGTGGATGGGCTGGATGTGGATAAGTTATTACCTTTCTTCCGGAATGTGTTCCAGTTAGCCGATTTTCCGGGTATGTCGGATCGTGCTCTCCTCGAGCTTATTTATCCGTATTGTCGCGGCCCCATGGCTGAGAGGGTGGCTGGCGTAATGCGGGGTAGAGGTGGAGTTGCGGAGTTCCACCGGGAGGTGTTGGAGGCATTCGTGCCCGGGAGGCCTATGGAGCAATTGAGACATCGACACTTCTACAGAGTGCAGTCCAGGGGCGAGAGTCTGGCCCAATTTGTGCACAGTATTAGGGACGCGGCGCGGACACTCGGTCTGGGCTTGTCGGAGGAAGAAGTGGTGCAAATAATTCTCGAAGGCGTCTCCCCACGGGAGAGATTGCGGCTTGTGTTTGCCGAGCGCCCGCGCCGGTTTGTTGACTAGGACAGACTGTGCGTGATATTTAAGGCCATTCAGACGAACGATGAGGCGAGGGGAGACAGTAGTGGGAACCGCCCGATATCTCAGAGAGGAGAAGGACGCGGCGGCCCTTCTCGCCCCCGACAGGTCCAGTCCGTTAAAGAGCGCGAGAACTGCGGGAGCATTATTTGCTACAATTGTAATCGGCCGGGTCATGTGGCTCGATCCTGTCCCCGGGGACGCGCGCGTACAGCACCTCCATCGCAGGGCCCCTCCCCAAAAAAACTAGGCAGCCAGGGGAAGATATGTCGGAGGATGTTTTCCCCTCGTACTGGGTCTTTTCTGTGTCCTATTACCTCCAGGCCAGTGATAGGACCCGATTCTTCCGACATCAAGGTCCTGATTACTATCCCGCAACATACTTCTGTATGCCCCTTTCTTTCGCTCGAGGTAAAGGGGAGTCAGCTCAGAGCTTTGGTTGACTCCGGTTCAGCCCGATCTATCATCTCATCTCGAGTGTGTGCGGACCTTGAAAATCAGGGCTTAATAAAAAGGTCGGATCTGTCTTCAGTGGTATGTTGGACTGCATCACGGGAAATCCTGCCCATCTCCCGGGTGATTTCCTTTAAATTCAAAATCGACGGTTTTTCCTGGGTGTGGCCTTTTCTGGTTTCTCCAGCTCTGGGAGTAGATTGTATTATTGGTGCAGTTCTCTGGAGGATCCGGACATGTTATCTTCTGTTGGATCCGGCACTGGCACATGTCTGCGGCCGGGTCAATTCAGATTTTCTGTGAATTCTTTTTATATATATATATATATTATATATATTCTTTTTATAACAAGGTTTAAACAAAAGGCTTTACAGTACGTAGGCTTTCACGGCCCATGTCACTATAATTACTTAAAACTTCCGGGCTGAAAGGCCGTGGTCGAATGCTTGATGTAGTATAGCTAGACGTTCGGCCACACCATCGGTGGCCACCGGTTTGCTTGTTCCCAGTTCACTGGGCGCCTTGTTCGGCATACCACCTATTACGAACATTTTTGCTACTGAAGATGGCCACCGGTGGTGTGGCCGAAACGTCTAGCTATACTACATCAAGCATTCGACCATGGCCTTTCAGCCCGGAAGTTTTAAGTAATTAAAAGGTTTTACAATTTTATAAAATTATTCAGGCTGTAATGATACTTAAATTTATTATTGTCTTTCTTACTGCTATAGTCAGTCCAGAATCTCTTTAAATTTTTTTATATATATTTATAACATAAAATTCTTACAATTTCATAAAATTATACGGGCTGAACTGCCACCTCAGCTTATAATTTTATTTTCTCGCGGTTATGTTCCTATCGGATTTTCTTTAAAATTTTATATTTTTATAAGAGAATAAGGGAAGAACTTCCAATTTTATAAAATCTTACAGGCTGTGAAGACACGTTAACCTTGTAATTGCATTTTTACTATCAGTGGTCAATCCCGATTTTCTTAAATTTATAAATTGTAATTGGACAAATCATACGGGCTGCATGAACAGTCCAGTTTGCCATTCCACTTTCTTGTTAATATGGTCCAGCCAGATTATTTTAAATTTCTGAATGTATCTCATAAAACTATATAGGCTGCCAGGCCAATTTGAATTTGTAATTTCTACTTCTTATGATCAATTAAGTTTTCTTTAAAATTCTTTTATATTTTTATGGAGTTAAGGGTTTTGCAATATTTTACAAAATTAGATAGGCTGTGCTGGCAACTTAAGGGCCTAATTGTAGTTTCTGGTTATTAGTTCAAGTCCAGATTTTCTCCACATTTATGTATGGGTTTTATAAGAACATACAGGCTGTCTGCCAGGTTTAACATGTTGTATCTTATCTGTGATGTATATGTATGTGTGTATTTATGTTCAATCATGTGTTATATTATGGCAAGTGTTATAAAAAAAGGGGATATTTACACAATTTATATGATTATTGATGTTATGTGATATTTTTAAAATATATATTATAACAGCACCAAATATTAAGTATTTGGGGTTATATGTCACCTGCATACTAAAATCATGTTTAAATAAATTGTAATAGTCAAAACTCCATTTGTATGTAGAGCAATGAAAATAACGCTTTGTAAAAGCGACGCACACGTGGCCGTTATGTAATCAGCTCGCTGTACAAGGAAGGGCCACACCCAAACTGTTAATTATTAATATCTCGGAAACTAATAAATTAAGGCAAAATCCAAGATAGCCAAAATGTTTGCCGAAAATTAATAATGACGTGTGCAAATTTTACGCAATATAATTAACAAATAAAAGAGTTAATTAATTTAATTGAATAACTTCTGTAAAAATAGAGCTACATTAATGAGATTTTAATATGTCATAGATATAATAATTTCCAACAGATTGTATATTTTAGATTTCGCACAACTTGGTTTGCAACCAAGATATTGCAAAATTAAATATTCACAGGAAATCCGGAGCGACAAATTGGTTCCGCCGGAATAATAATATTAGTAATAATATTAATTCTCCGTCTGTGGGAATCTAACTTCATTCTCACGGACCAAGGGAATTCAAATTTTATGTAGTAGGGAGAGTGTGTCAGCCAATCAAATCATTTGACGAAAACCCCGACCAGCGCGGTGTTTTCAGGCTGAAACATCACTCTTCTGCCAGTACTTGCGAAGTAAAGACGTAATTCTTCGATCGTCTCGTAACCATAGTGTGAAGATTCATCAGAAGACTCTACGTGGTCAACACACACGCAATTACGAACACAGTAAATACAGATTGACTGTACAACTCGTAATTATTGCGTCAAGTCAGATACTCTTCATTACATCAACCAAGCTTATTGTGTACTGCAAGCTGTGGTCATAAGCACGCAAGAGATCCACCAGACTTCAGGACCAGACTTCAAGAATACAGCAGAGAGGCCGTCTAAATCATTGGTGAACAGCTGACGAGCAGAGCTACCACTCGAACGAAACACACACACACACACGCTGACGTGCGACGTGCGAATCGACGAGGGACAGAAACCAGTTCCAGCAGAGAGCCGCAGACGTTAAAATATTCACGAACAGCAGGAAAGCAGAGTGTTGCCGAATTCTGAACTCAACGACCGAATCCAGGAGCTCTAAGCAGATTACTTTCTCTAGCGACCGGACCGGAATCAACGAGGAACAATTGGGAGCAACTCTAACATCCTCTTCAATAACAGGAAAGCAAAATCAACTTATTTATTTTTCAACATCAAATTTTCTATCTTTTCATTTAAAAACATTGTAATTTGAACAATTCAGGTGCCATACAAAAATCAAAGACTCTAGTAAATAAGAATACATTCATTGTGATAATCTGTATAGCAGTCTAAGTCATTAGTAAGCTGTAGTTAAGAGTAAATAGAAATCATATAAAAGCGCTATACAAATCTTAACTAACAATCTAATTATTAGCTAATACTGCAGTATAACAGAAGTCAAATCACTAGAAATGAAATGACGTGAATTAGAATGTCACGCATAATTTATTTTTGAAAAATATTCTAATTAACTTCAGAGTTTTTATATTTTGTTTTATTAACATTTAAATTCAATTTAGTTAAAGCAATTTAATTAAATTAAATCAATTAATTAATTAAATTTTCAATTGCAATTAACTCGCCAAATAACGAGTTTAGTTTCTTTTCAAGTATTAACCAATTGAAAAACATTAGTCAACATAGATTCATTGTTTAGACAGTAAGATAATTGATAATATAATAACCATTTTATTCTTGTGTGTTATTGGAGTAATAAACAACGTTTTATTGCCCCATATTTCATTGTTTTATTGTTGTACGATAAAGCCTACCAGTCTCACAAAACTCTCCCTCTTTAAAGTAACTTATTTTGTGTGTTGTTGCAATAAATTTGAGATTACTAGCTTGCGAAATTCAAATCCAAAATCCACACGCCCTAGTCGGAAGAATCCGCAAGATCGGACAGCAGGTAGGTACTCATACACAACACGACACAACAACAACGCATATAAGTAGAGTTGCATATGTCGACCAACGTGGGGCCCGGCAAACGTACATCAAATTAAATTCACGTTCCGAACAAGAGTTGCATATGGCTTGCCCGGAACGTGGGGCCAGAAATTAAATTCAATTTAAATTTAATTTTCGCGTGTAAAACTAACTTTGCTGTTTTACTTCTTAAAACAGCTGGCGTCCAACTGAACAATCCCCAAAGAGTTTTGTGACTGGTGCTCGTACAGCAGTGAAATTATTTTGTGTATTTGAAACTATTCTGTGTATTTGAAATTATTCTGTATATTTGAAATGGTTGTGTATTTAAAATGGAAACTGATAAAATGCTTAAACAGTTATTACAAGAAATTAAACAACACGCGGCTAAAGCGGAACAAGCTAACGCGGAAATGAAACGCGATTTAACGGAAAATATGAACGCGAAGTTTGAACAAATAACAGCCAATGCTGAGCTAAATATCGCAGAATTAAAGTCTAACATCGAGGCGCAGAGAGTTAGTCTAACCGAGAAATTAGACCAAAGCAACGCCGACATAAACGCCGAGATTAAGCAAAGTAATAAAGAAAGTAGTAAAGAATTGACCGCGAAAATAGACGAAAGCGCGAAAAATTTAGACGCTAGAGTCACCGAAATCGCGGAAAGCAATAAAAAAATCGAAGAAAGTAATAAAGAGTTAACCGCGAAAGTAGCTGAGATCGGTGAAAAAGTACATACGGTTGATACCAAAATAAATGAACGGTTTAAGGTTTTTGAGACCACTATGCAAAAATCGTTTATTGAACAAGTCACACGTATGGAGGGCCGGTTCAAGGACCATATTAGCCGCTGTGAGAAACAAACGCAAGAAGTCGCAAAAAAGGTCGACTCTCTAGAGATAAAGATTCAAGCCGACGCGACTGAAACGCAACGTCAAGTAAATAGATTAGACGCTTCAATTGTAGAGACGCGATCTAACATTGACTCTAATAAAGAGAGTTCTTACAAGCGTTAAACGACGAGATTTTGAAAGTACGACAGGAGGTACGGAGGAGATCCGCTCCTAATATTTTAGTACAAGGCCCTGTCGATGAGAAAAATCGCGTGTATTTTACGGGGGAAAATAACGAAAACCCTGTGCCGAACTGGCTTCGGCAACGTATTAGATTATTAGTATTTTAAAAACGAGCGCCGCTGACGTCACGCACTGCCACTCTGTTAAGATTGTTTTGTTGTCGGTCGGTTATACACACAAAAGGTTGTGTGGCTACGCAATACTGCTGGCGCTGCCAGCCAGCTGTGTGTCTGTACATTCTTGCTTTCGGAGGTTACTTGGCTGGAGCGAAACGTTGATTCGTTCTCATTTCTGCTTCATCCTCCAAGCTGTTCATCTGGTCTCGGCTGGCGGCGAACTTCTAACCAGGACTTCCGTACCTATCACTATGATAGGCTAGATAAAGCGTGCTCCAGGTGCTCGACCAAGGACGAGATGGGTGTCAGGGGCGAACGAACATCTGTTCCCCCTAATAGCAGAGACGATCTTTAGCCACAATGCCGTCAGTCGAGGACTTTTCGATGCTAAGCTGAACCAAGAACTTTTCCAACGTTAAGCTGCACCAGGGACGGGTGATATGACTGTGACATCACTGATCCTCGCCTATACGAACTAAGTACACCGGACTATCCAGGTGGGAAAATTCTGTTTATCTATTTCTCTCTCTCTACAACATGTGAATGCACAGAAGCCGCCAGAAGCTCACTCGTGAAGTTCTGAAAATTAGACTCTAGCACAAACTCTCATGTTCAATTATGTGTGATCATCATGTTATTGCATGTGTGAACATTACCACAGTACACCTAATGAAGTATCTTATAACTGTATAATGTGTAAGAAGTTACACACATACACACACATCCGCAGTTTACTGTAAGATCTAACTTTCATCTAATTAAGACCACTAGGGAGTTAATTATCTCGTGCTATCAAGTCATCTGGTCATGGCAGAGTTTAATAACGTAGCTGGGGGTTGTCTGATGCTGTTGATGAGAAACGATTTTCTTTCACACACATACTTAACGCTTAATGATTAAGCTAAGGGTTCGTTTGGCTGTTTGAGTTTCGGGGCGGTAACTTACATTCTCTGGTGTGAACTATGCTTGTGAATATGCTGGCAAATCTATGCTTAGGAGCTGAGATATTCCATTTTACGTTGTTATTTATATTTGTACCTAGCTATACATATTCGGCTTCATTTATTTACTGTAGTGGGAATCGGTTTATGTGGAGGTTAGTGTTGAAATGAGGGATGTTTTGTTATTCATGTCGTATATGTGTTTGTGTGTGTAATTTTACTATATATATATAGATATATTTTTGGGGAATATGTAACTGATTTAAAACAAGAGAATAACCATAAATGTGCTCGCTGAGACAACAGGCTAGCCTAATTGATATTATACAACACTGATAGATTAGTATTGCTTAATGAATGAGATTATTACCAACTTTGACTCATGCATAATCAGGCAGAAATTTTTGCAATTAGTAATATCAATTCACTTACTTGGTGACATTATGAATTAATGGAAATACATAGATATATATAAGTCTGCCTTTAATGGTGTGCTCACACAATTACGAACTTGTTATTTATGTAAAATCTTACAGGTTGAATAAAGCACACGCTTGTTGGTTAAAAGAGTTTTTCATTTGCAAGTCCTGTCATTCACCTGGGGGGACATGTCTGTAATTGTATTTGGGCCTTGCACACTTTTGCTTCCTCTAGGATTCTCTTTACCTAGTTCTAAATATGATGTCTCTCCCCTTTTACAAAAAAAACTTAATAAAAATAAAATTAAATAAAATTCAAAAAAAAATTACAAAACTTAGAAAAATAAAAGGGGGGTTTCAACCCTATGGAATTTTTGTTAGCTTGTGAGAGTGAAATGGCAAGAGTAGGTGCCAGACTAGAAAATCAAGACAAAATACAGTGGGTAGTTAACGCGATGCGTGATTCGGCGCGTAAGTGGTATAACATTGTACGCGATAGAGTGTCCACATACGCGGAGTTCAAACAAAAATTTGAAAGCCGGTACTGGAACTCGCATACTCAAAGACTTTTACGAAATGAACTTGAGTATGGCAGATTTGATAGGAAAATGGGTATTACCGCGGAAAATTATATAATCCAGCAGGTCGAGCGCGCCAAGCATTTAACCCCAGCATTTTCGGAGATTGACATAGTCACGAAACTTGCCTATCATTTTAATCACAACATAAAAGTAGCCGTGTTTACGCAGGGTATACGCACGGTCGATGAACTCCTCATTCTAGTATCCCAAAGCGAGACAGTTTTTGATTTTGGTGGGTGGCGTTATAATCCTGATTTTCGCCGAGATAACGAAGGGCAGAATACACGGGAACAATACCACCAGCAACCTGATCAGAGACCGAGTACTAGTTCTACTCCACCCCAGACATCGTCAAAACCCCCAGATAAGACCTTTGAATACAAAGGCAAGCCAAATATCGGTAGACCGAAAGGGCAATATAAGGGTAACGATGGGGCCCCGATTAGAGCTATCCAAACGGTCGAAATAGCGAGAAGTGATACAGTAGAGCAAGACAGCGATACTCCAAGCAATAAAGACCCAAATGAGAAGAAAAAGAATCGTAAGTTTCCAAAAAACTTGGAAACGGGCGCCTCCAGGGGGGAAGCGCCATAAATCATGCTAAAATGTATAGAAATAAAATAGGTAAAAATAAGAAAAATGCTAGATTTAAGAAAAGTGATTTTTCTACAGAAATTTGTACACCGGTTAACAAAGTATTTCAACCAGAAGGTACGGAACCGTGGTTGGCGGTTAACACAATACAACAATGGACTCCGACAATTGTACGTCCGGTGGAACAGGAACTGCACGACGACGTTCTCACACAGTCAGCGTGGGAAGACGTGGACGACGAACCCGTTAACGAAAATGACCGGTGGTTAGCGAAATATTGTAAAACCATTCGTAAAAATGGTTACGATATATTACAGCTAAAAGATAATGTAATTGTATTATAATAATTAAAATTAAAATAAATTACTTGTGTTTTATATTATTAATAATAATTGTAGATAGTATTGTGTATAAAATAATAATACTTTCTAACGCCGTGGCTAACGAGAGTAGAGCAAAACAAACGCACAGGCAGGAAATAGTTACGTCACGCGGTAACTGCCGACCGACGGTTTGAAAGTAGGTCAAGCAATTAGCCGCGCGGCAGGCGATAACGAATGTAAACTGTCAGCAAATTCCTTTGCGCGTGTGCCACTGTTTACAAACAAACCTTTTAAACGCTGCAGTTAGATACTACCCGTTCTAAAAACATTGATACACAATAATTTGCAAATATAATATTATAAATAGATGTATTTAGAATTAAATTGTATATAATGCATTAAATTGTATACATTAACACCTATGTATGTGTCTTTAGAATAAGTAATCCAATGTATAGGTAATAAGTATAGTGATTACAAAATACGTGTGTAATGATTGAAAAAAAAAAATAACTGTAATTATTACATTCATTTTTTTTTTAAATGGGTGTGGGCGTATATAACAGCACCAAATATTAAGTATTTGGGGTTATATGTCACCTGCATACTAAAATCATGTTTAAATAAATTGTAATAGTCAAAACTCCATTTGTATGTAGAGCAATGAAAATAACGCTTTGTAAAAGCGACGCACACGTGGCCGTTATGTAATCAGCTCGCTGTACAAGGAAGGGCCACACCCAAACTGTTAATTATTAATATCTCGGAAACTAATAAATTAAGGCAAAATCCAAGATAGCCAAAATGTTTGCCGAAATATTAATAATGACGTGTGCAAATTTTACGCAATATAATTAACAAATAAAAGAGTTAATTAATTTAATTGAATAACTTCTGTAAAAATAGAGCTACGTTAATGAGATTTTAATATGTCATAGATATAATAATTTCCAACAGATTGTATATTTTAGATTTCGCACAACTTGGTTTGCAACCAAGATATTGCAAAATTAAATATTCACAGGAAATCCGGAGCGACAAATTGGTTCCGCCGGAATAATAATATTAGTAATAATATTAATTCTCCGTCTGTGGGAATCTAACTTCATTCTCACGGACCAAGGGAATTCAAATTTTATGTAGTAGGGAGAGTGTGTCAGCCAATCAAATCATTTGACGAAAACCCCGACCAGCGCGGTGTTTTCAGGCTGAAACATCACCCTTCTGCCAGTACTTGCGAAGTAAAGACGTAATTCTTCGATCGTCTCGTAACCATAGTGTGAAGATTCATCAGAAGACTCTACGTGGTCAACACACACGCAATTACGAACACAGTAAATACAGATTGACTGTACAACTCGTAATTATTGCGTCAAGTCAGATACTCTTCATTACATCAACCAAGCTTATTGTGTACTGCAAGCTGTGGTCATAAGCACGCAAGAGATCCACCAGACTTCAGGACCAGACTTCAAGAATACAGCAGAGAGGCCGTCTAAATCATTGGTGAACAGCTGACGAGCAGAGCTACCACTCGAACGAAACACACACACACACACACACACACACACACGCTGACGTGCGACGTGCGAATCGACGAGGGACAGAAACCAGTTCCAGCAGAGAGCTGCAGACGTTAAAATATTCACGAACAGCAGGAAAGCAGAGTGTTGCCGAATTCTGAACTCAACGACCGAATCCAGGAGCTCTAAGCAGATTACTTTCTCTAGCGACCGGACCGGAATCAACGAGGGATAATTGGGAGCAACTCTAACATCCTCTTCAATAACAGGAAAGCAAAATCAACTTATTTATTTTTCAACATCAAATTTTCTATCTTTTCATTTAAAAACATTGTAATTTGAACAATTCAGATGCCATACAAAAATCAAAGACTCTAGTAAATAAGAATAAATTCATTGTGATAATCTGTATAGCAGTCTAAGTCATTAGTAAGCTGTAGTTAAGAGTAAATAGAAATCATATAAAAGCGCTATACAAATCTTAACTAACAATCTAATTATTAGCTAATACTGCAGTATAACAGAAGTCAAATCACTAGAAATGAAATGACGTGAATTAGAATGTCACGCATAATTTATTTTTGAAAAATATTCTAATTAACTTCAGAGTTTTTATATTTTGTTTTATTAACATTTAAATTCAATTTAGTTAAAGTAATTTAATTAAATTAAATCAATTAATTAATTAAATTTTCAATTGCAATTAACTCGCCAAATAACGAGTTTAGTTTCTTTTCAAGTATTAACCAATTGAAAAACATTAGTCAACATAGATTCATTGTTTAGACAGTAAGATAATTGATAATATAATAACCATTTTATTCTTGTGTGTTATTGGAGTAATAAACAACGTTTTATTGCCCCATATTTCATTGTTTTATTGTTGTACGATAAAGCCTACCAGTCTCACAAAACTCTCCCTCTTTAAAGTAACTTATTTTGTGTGTTGTTGCAATAAATTTGAGATTACTAGCTTGCGAAATTCAAATCCAAAATCCACACGCCCTAGTCGGAAGAATCCGCAAGATCGGACAGCAGGTAGGTACTCATACACAACACGACACAACAACAACGCATATAAGTAGAGTTGCAATATATATATATATATATTACTATAATACTTATTAATATTTTACCTCAAGATATATTTTTTCCTAAGGAACATGTTTCGGGAGATCCTGTTCTCCCATCTTCAGCCTTCGCCATCTTGCTTCTGGTGCAGTATTTGTGTGTTGGCTTCTGGATGTTATTAAGGTGGTTTGTTGGTCTTTGGTCCTTCATAATGAACATTTGGGAAAATTTACAGATTTACAAACATAAAACACAAAACAAAAATTAATACCAGAACAAATACAAATCAATACAAAACATGACACAATATTCAAAGCACTCAACATCGAAAATACACAAAATACAAAAACAGATACCACAACCACACACAATAATGCAACATGAAGGACCAAAGACCAACAAACCACCTTAATAACATCCAGAAGCCAACACACAAATACTGCACCAGAAGCAAGATGGCGAAGGCTGAAGATGGGAGAACAGGATCTCCCGAAACATGTTCCTTAGGAAAAAATATATCTTGAGGTAAAATAGTTATAAGTATTATAGTATTATATATATCAAGAAACGGACTGTAGCAGAAAGTGATTGAAAATATATATATATATGTACAAAATATGATTTAAGATTTATCAGATATTACTATATCATGTTGGCGATACTAGTTTGGGGAATTTTGATATTAAAATAATGTTTTTGAAGGATGATATATTAAATTTTAAACTGCGATTAATATGTATCATATATACACAGAAAATGAATTATAATTATAATTATGAAGGCACATCAGAAATAATAAAGGTTGTTATTGTTGTTTAATAGAGAGTTTTAATTGCAAGTCCCCAGCACATTTTATGCTTCTGCCTAGTTCTAAATTAAATATCTAGTAGCCTCTCCTAAAAAAAAAAAAAAGAAAAAAAAAGACGAGGAGTAGGAGGATGAGGGGGGTTACACTACACAGAAATCAGTATTTCTGTTCTGAAAAGAGCTAGGAAAGGCAGAAATAGAAGACAAATAAAAAATATAGTGTCTTTACCTTTAATGCTGAAAAAATAAGATAGAAGCATGTGCAACATGTTTTTACTTGTGCAAATAATAATGACTTCCCAAAAACAAAGGTCACCAGAGGTAATGGCTGGATGGTGAATGACTAAATATAAGATTTCTCATCAATGCCTATTCTGGCATATTAGCTGTTATTACTATAGACAGCTCTCTGGCATGGTTTAGCTTACCAAGCCTTGTTCAGATGGTAATTTAAAGTAGTACTAACTAGATAACCATAAAAATGTAATGTGAAAATTATTTCCTACTGAAAATAAAAGCAATGACATACAAAAAAGATGAATTAACCAAAAGCATCCCCACGGAAATGTTCTTCATACTGGTATTTGTTTTGCAAACCTGCCGCTCCTTAAAACAGTTTCTTTCAACACATGTACAAGATAACATTAAATGTGTTAATATGGCATTATGATTTTACAAGAAATCATAATATAACAAACAGTTACATCATTTACATGGCATGAGGTAGTTGGATGTCAAATTGTCTCTCACATCAATAAGAATTTGATAATATTGCCTGAGTCCGTACATGTTCTGATCACAGATACCAATATGGCTATAAAGCTTTCATCTACGATGTTTCAAAAATACTCCTTGAAGTTATAATCAGATGTTTCTCTTTTCAGTTAGCACTTGATGGGTTGTTATCATTTACTGATGCTGTGTTCATTTTTCAGTTTGTTTTCGTGAAGAAAGGAAAAGTTCACTTTTTTCAAAACCTAAAGAATACTTTCTGGAATTTTCTATTCTGTTATTTAAAAATTAAAAAAAAAAAGAGTAACCAATACAAAATGGTACTGTTATGACTGTCTCACTGATCGTCGTATGGTACAGTGGAACACAAAATACAAAACACCAATTAAGTCACTAATCACCAGCTTTAATTATCACAATTAAACAGTTTGTAATTTACAAGATAGTCTCTTACAACAAATCAAATAAAAATTGTTCACACACAATAAAATGTCAACTAATATAAAACACAATCGTATTACAATTGTCCCGCACAATTATAAAACACATAACATTTTGCCACAATACTTGGAACCACACTGTATAATTCACCACTCAAACGCACTGTGTTATCGCCCGACAATAACTAACTTGTCGCTGAATTGCTGTATTTATACCCCGCTGATTTCCAGAACAATCTGTCACTTTGGATGGCTTGTTAAACAAACAAGCGCTCTCGAGAATCCACTAGAAACAGTGTCCTTGAACACACTGCGCTGACCAGTATGATCTGGTATAGACCTGATAGTTGACGCGTAATTGTCTTTCACCGCAAAGTAGCAGCATTATGTACGCACACACACATTACAGCTGGAATATTCGAGAAACTTGTAGAACGTTCCATATTAAGTAACACTGCTCCTTCCTTAAGCCTGTTCACCCTGAACTGGCAAACCAGCTGAAGTAATCTACATAGGTCAAGTAATCTACATAGCTGCTCTACTTGCGAAAGATAATTCTCTGGTTCTTCAGATTCAGTCTCGTGTGTATGTCACAAATGTCAGATGCATGTCTTCGGTCTATAAAGACATGATCAATTTGGTTGCAGGGTACTCTATCAGGGGACTGCTACACGACTTTCCTGACGTCCTTTCTCTGAAGACAACTACTCTTTACAATTATGTTTTTACTGGTAGGAAAATAAATTGCTCACAGTGTGACGATTTAAAGGCAATTTAAAATAGCACAAAATAATTTTTATTCAAAATAACACGTGAGAAAATAATCCACCCTCCCCTCTGTACCTATATACCTGTACCAACTTGTAAAAAGGCTAGTACGGACATGCAAATTACACTGTTATGAAGCGAATAATAATAATCATTCTAATTAAATAAAAAGACGTGATAATAATAAATGAAATACCTAACTCAATAAAGAAAAGGTAGGATAATTAATAGTAGTTAATTAATGGAAAAATAATAATAATAAAAGTACGAACTACTTTTCTCTTGGCGTGTGAACTGCGCCCGCTTCCCTACTCACCGCCGCAAAATCAACCCCAGTCGACCCAGAATCTCTGACAAGTTAACAGCTTTACCATATGTCGTGAAGGTGAACGTATGTATATATTGCAAAACGATGTAGCAGAAAGTAAGTGTTTCGTGGTTAAATACTCCACATGTAGTTGAAACGACGTGAAACGTAAAACAAGTAAAGTAGCTTAAATGTAGAGAAAGAATTAAAAATAACTAAGATAGCCGACACATCTCTTTATAAAAAGGTTTAACTTGTAAGGTATGTTCCATACCATATAAAAAGGTAACATTAGTGCAGTTAAAACTAAAATGTGAAAAGTGAACACCAACGTCAGGAGTGAAGCAACGACGACAACTTTACGAGCTCCAGGTAGCAGAATCCTAGCGTCATGACTTTGATCACAACGTAGAATCAACAAACTAAATGGAGGAACCCAAACGACAACGAAGTACATCCAGGAAAACCTACTGAAGAGGATCACCAAGAGAACCAGCTGCAGATCCACATTATACCCAGGTGACACTAAAGCGTATCTTCTGTGCTTATATTGTTTTCTAACAACCACAACAAAAACAGTTAATTTTGTAAAGACTCATTCAAATCATGTAAATCTTAACATAGTAATGTTTATAGTTACTGTAACGAAATAATAGTAATCTGATGATGGTTAAAAGGTAAAAATTAATTCGAAATTTGATCAAACTATTCTTTAAATAGTTTGCATAATGTTGAAGTATTTTAGAATATTATAAAAGTAACATCCGGATCCGTGGTATTCAATGTAATATACAACTGTATGGCTTTGAGCTCATCAGAGTAACACTTTAAAGAGTATAAGAGCATTTGATGCAGAATCTATCAGAAGTTTCTTTTAACGTAAAAATAAAAAGATGACCATTAAAGGTATTATTTTTAAATCATTATTTAAGAAGCCATAATAAAGAGATGTTTTTGCTGAAATCCAGAGAGTGAGTAAATTTACGTAACCTTGGACAAATTCCTGATATTTAAATTTTCCCAACTTGTTGGTAAGTAATTTGTACTAACAACGGCAGCCGGTTTAATTGAAAGCAAACAATTACACTGGTTCCCTGTGTTATAATGTCTTAACAGGATTAATTATAAAATGCGCCACTCTGCTTTCTTAAAAAATAATTATGTACATTGTAGCACATATAAAATGTGCCACTGCTGTTGTAAAAAAAGATAATTGTGTACGTAGTGGCACATACAAAATGCCACACTATGCTAGGATTTAAAATGCTATCTGCTAAATAATTAACAGTAACTTGCTAAAAGGCGTAAATTTATTCACTCTGAATTTTGAACTAGAACAAAATAAATAGAGTTTTATTTATAAAATAATAATAGTAGTATTAGCAAATCGACGTAATAAGCAAGTCCCCGCTTGTAAAAAAATTCCATTTTCAACCTGTCGGTATATTTACAGGCTATTTCATGTTGGAGTCGTGTCGAGGAATGTACGTTCTGCCCCGTAAACAAAATAAGTTATTTGAATAGAATTCCCCAAATTGTCAATAAAAGACAAACTTGTGCAGGAAATAATCGTGTTCCAGATTGTCGGAAGTCACCCTCCTTTTGTTAAGAACCCATTGTCAAGGTAAACAATAAGCCACCCTAACGCATACAAATGACCTCCCCAACAGCTGATCTGTTGTGCTAGTGTAAACACAATGAACTCTCCGTGTGAAATTTCTTTCCACTATAAAAAGATATTATCTCTTTATCTCCACAGATAATTATTAGATTTACATATATTTGAATTTATTTGAGATAATTTAAATTTGATTTATTAGTATAAGATTGTTATCGTATATATATATATGTGTGTGTGTTTAAATGAATTCAAATTTCATAAGAGTGTTCAAATTGATAACATATTTTAACGTACGTAGTACATAAGATTTAAAAATCATTATTACGACTACAATGGCTCAATTTAACCCCGACTTGTTGTTGAAGGACGAACTGGGCTATGAAGCTTTGTTACGCGGTCTCCCATACACAAACGTAACAGTCGCGGAACTGCGCAAAACATTACGCGAGAATAGACCAGACAAACCCTCACTGTTGAATCGTTTAAGAGTATTAGACTTTGAAAGTGAAAAGGAAACATGCTATCATAAATGTACGGAGCTTACCTCCATCGCACAAACCCTGCGAGATGAAAAATCCCCCGCGGTGATTTTAAGAACCACTCAGAGAATAGAACATCTGACCCGCCGCATCACCAATTTGTTGAATTGGCCCGGTGACAAAGTTACTCCACCTGACGTGCAAAAATTCGCGGAAGAAGCCTTACAACAATTACCAGGGATAATGCGCGAATTACGTAGAAGGTCCGAATCGTTTAGAATAGAAGAGATCGAAGAAGCAATGACGAAACTAAATATTTCCCCCACTCAATCTCCTACTCAAGAACAGCAACCCAGTGCTGTAAAATTTCAGTTTCTCCAGGAATCTAGTATAGAACCCAGTAAGGATCGGTTAACGGTTAGGCAAGGAAATACCCTCCCCGTAACCGCCTCGCCATTTCCAAATGAACTAGGGAATATTACTCATAATTACGATTTACCTCCCCTCTTACAGACAAATCCATCAGCGGAAAAACCTGTAACGACACCTCAATTAAATTTCAACACCGAGTTCTATGGAAAAATAACTCAGCCCGTAGAACGTATTTTATCTGAAATACCAACCACTGATGGGCTGAATATTATGAAACTCCTAGGCTTTATCAAGCACCTATTACAAATAAAGGATCTGCGATAACTAAAAGATGACCAAATTTTACAAGTATTTCTACCTAAATGTAGATCTCCTTTAAAAGATCGTGTGTTAGAGTCACTAAGGTATAATCACCTTGTGGAAGAACTACATACCACCCTGATAAGACACTTCATCCCCACCGGTATCTACGAAGAATTAAAGCGGAATTCAGTACTTCGTGTACAAGGACCGTACGAGAGACTAGCTCATTATAGTAGAGGGAAACTGCCGGTTCTGAGCCACAAAGGAATGCCGCCTTTCTTAAAAAGCGATAAAAAACACTAAAAAACATGAGCTAAGAGATGCCGCCGCCACCGCTGGACCCGCAGCATCCCAATGGACCACAGCATCCGCGAATAATTTTTTTTTATTTTTTTTATTTGATTTTTTATTTTTTTAATTAAATTGATTTGCATAACAAGGAGGTGGGTGGGGGTGGGGTGAGGTTCAATGGACCACCTGCATCCGTGAATATAATTTTTTATTTTTTTAATAAAGCTGATTTGCATATCAGGGGGTGGTGGTGGGTGGGAGGTTCCAACTTGATGCATTATAGTGTATATATTAAAATATATGATCAGAGTTACCAACCTTTGCACTAGTTCAAATTTGTTGTGTGTGTTATAATGTATATTAAATCTATATGATCAGGTGTACCAACCTTTGCATGAGTTCAAATTTGTCGCATGTTATAATGTGTATTAAATCTATATGATCAGGTTTACCAACCTATGCATGAATCAAACTTGATATGTGTGTTATATAGTGTATATATTAAAATACATGATCAGGGTTACCAATCTTGCATTATTATGTATAGAACAGATGTCAACATTTTTTTTCTGTGGTGGGAAATTCAAACTATATGATCATGATTGTTGTCGATATCAATTCTCTCTTTGAATGTAAGTAACTCTCTGTCTTTAGACATAGTTATCCA
Organism: Magicicada septendecula; assembly: GCA_034769895.1. Lineage (NCBI taxonomy): Eukaryota > Metazoa > Arthropoda > Insecta > Hemiptera > Cicadidae > Magicicada > Magicicada septendecula. Next base: position 317,860,222 of record CM068376.1, on the reverse strand, counting down.
TCACGATATAAACTCTCTCTCTCTCTCTCTCTCTCTCTCTCTCTCTCTCTCCCTCCCTCTCTCTCTCTCTCTTACATTTGAATGTAAGTAAAACTATCTCTCTCTCTCACTCTCTCGTTGTCAAAACGTTATGTTCAAACCGTTTCTCCTCTCTCTCTCTCTCTCTCTCTCTCTCTCTCTCTCTCTCTCTCTCTCTCTCTCTCGTTGTCAAACGTTATGTTCAAACCGTTTCTCCTCTCTCTCGTTAGTGGTCATTACCGCGCATGTATATGATTTTAGAAAGTTTATATATTCGACAAATATTAACTGCGTACGTACTTACAAACGCCCCCTCTCTCTCTCTCTCTCTCTCTCTCTTTCTCTCTCTCTCTCTCTCTCTCTCTCTCTCTCTCTCTCTCTCTCTCTCTCTCTCTCTCTCTCTCTCTCGTTGTCAAATCGCCGTCTTCATTTTTCAATGTATTAAATAATTAATTAATAGTTTTATAATGCAGGATGTATCAGTCAGTGTGATTGATCCTTGTTAGGGGGGTCTGTATATGATTTTAGAAATATATATATTTGGCAAATATTAACTATGTGTGCGTGTGTGTTGTCAACTACTTACATGTGTTCTCTCTCTCTCTCTCTCTCTCTCTCTCTCTCTCTCTCTCTCTCTCTCTCTCTCTCTCTCTCTCTCTCTCTCTCTGCGTCCATTGTATGTATATCGTTACAAATGACGAGTAGAAATCCAATCCTTGAAGTGTTTAAAATTGTATGTATATATCACTGAATAATAATAATATAATCGTTCTAGTGTTAACGTTTGCTACAACAGTTCCTTCACAGGTAACAACGCAGTTTACAAAATAATTACACACATAGGTTCAGTGGTGTATAGCGAAATAAATTAAAATTATACACACATGTTGTTACAGATGAAAACGGTGGTTGAAATTCATACAAATCTTCTGATGTAACGGTTCCCACAAGTAATACAGTTCACAAAAAATAAAATTAATTGTACACATGTTCAGAGGTGTATAGTGAAATAAATTAAAATAAAGCCATAATTTGTTTAAATGATTAAATATATTAACAATATTTTAAAATTCACAATATAAAATTGATTTTTTTTTTGAAAAGTTTATACATTCACAATTCATAAATAAATAAATACATTATAAAATTGATATTTTTTCGAAAAGTTTATTTATAATTGTGTCGTACTAGGAGAAGCAACTTGCACAGATCCTGCAACATAACAATACAATCAGCATAAAAATCATGTTAAATATCACACACACACACACACACACATGTATAGTTGGCGGAATGCAAGAATCAACGCTTTACGCGAGTAACTTCTTAAATTATGTGTCATTCTCTCTCTCATAAGTTAATGTCCATTCAAATATTACTCATCAAAACTTTGTAAATTAGAATCTGCACTACATTCAAACACACGCACACACAGTGATAAAAATTAGTAATGTAGGTTGTTACCTTAACGAGGTACTATCTCCACCTGCGCTGTTTGGTTCCTCATTCCTCGAAACACGAGATGTAGGTCGCTGGGGTTTATATGACGAAGCTCTTCATCTGTAAAGACGTCGACATACCTCTTAGGTAGATATACACGATAGCGGTACTCGCCATCTTCCAACGTTACAAGCACAGACTTCCCATTTCTCGTGTCCACATGCACCATGTTAACGATTGGATACTGCTTGTTCACTGTTAATTCTGCACACCGTTTGTACTCAATAGCAGAAACTGCATTGAATTTTGTGATAAATGACATTATTAGAAATGAACACGTCTGTATCAAACGAGGCGGAACCAAACAATGACTGACTATTCGCTACAAAGAAAAAGACTAGTGGAATGTAATGGTGTTGGTTATCAGGAAAGTTCGCTTTTTCATCGCCTGAAGCTTTGCATGTACGTACATTCAGAATTAGCGCTGTTACAAAATATATATATTAGGAAAGCCCACAGACTACTTTCATACAGAAATAGTTATCGCCTGCAGCCATGTACAAGTTTCCTAAACGAAATTAACAATGCTAGTAGACACTCACATTAAAAATGTTCGTATAACAGAAAAATCATTAATTATCCACTCTCTAAGTGCGTACACATTATGGTTTGTACACCGTGTAGAAGAAGAATTGCAATGTGTAAGACATAACGTACCGGGAAATAGTATGGTATGTTTTTAGGGCAGCCAATGTCATCAAGATTTATTATATGATGATGGATTATTTTCGATTCTAAAAACGTTTTTTCTCAAGACCCTTCACAAACACATATTTATATATGTTCGTATACGTTGTTAACACTGAAACAAGATTGTCGTACGGTGTCTCTCCTTCACTCCATCTGAGACCATGATAACTTGTTGTTAACCAGCAGTTGGTCCTAGTGTATTTCGAATTCGTAACGACTGTAGCAGGCGGGGCGAAAATCCAATGTCTGCGTGCAAAACGTGTTATGTCCATGACTGACAATTCCTTTACTATATAATTGCCGTTGTCATCGTAAAAGCAGTGAAAGTCAATTATTACAGCAGCGTTTTCCATTATACTATAAAAAGAAACCACACATTACAAACTAATATGTATAAACACAAATATCGTTACAATAATAATATACAAACTTACGTTTACTGCCGTCCGAACTGAAGCGTGGAGAGGCAATAACTAAGGATATCACAGTGAGAATTTTTTTTTTGTGTTTGTTTCTAACAGGTGGTGTAACGTGGAATTTTAGCAGGTGGGGGAGCAAAGTCGTCGTCGCCGTCGGCAATTAATTTGGCACGTATCCGATAATGACCGTACGCAAGTGTATCACGGCCATTGTCTAGTATATAGCGCTTATCATCATACGGTGACAACGCTTGCTTATTTACGCGCATCGTGTACAGCGTATGATGATCGCTACGTAAACACAGCGCACTGACAGGAAACTGAAAATGATCAGTGAGACACTTGCGATACATATCGTGACGCAGACTCTTCTTAATAGCAACTCGAGGTACACCTTTACACACACGTTTTTGACACTCATTGCTAGAATCTTCGTGGGCCACAAGGAACGAATAACATTTCGCTCTGAGACCTACGAATTCTCTAATAGGACGACCACACGTTTCATCCTTGAACAGCCCGACAACCTTTTTGTTCTTAAGGCTATAACAAGGATGAGACGTAGGGTAATCCGAGGTGTCAAAAACGTGCAAGTCCTTCTTCATGTCTGCATACAAGTCGGATGTTTGAATAGTATACATCAGACTGTCTGTATCTGTCATTAACAATCTAACGTTGCGGCCGTACTTGGCGACAGCATAACGATAATGAAAGTCGTACATTATTGTTTTGCTAACGTCAAGCACCGTGAAGCCGACATACATGGGACGGGAAAGAACGATGGATTTTTTACGAAGTGACAGCCCCACCAGATCGTTCGTATAACAAATCATACGTTTTAGCCTAGGTGTGGAAACTAGTTTTTGAAGCCGTTGTTCATCTGAGACTAGTTCAAAGTCTATATGTTTCCGTACGTTCTCCAGCGACTTGCCGTATACGGCGTTGTTTATCAGTTTGAAAAGGTCTTTTTCAAAGCTGTTGACGGCTGCTTGCCTCTTGCGGGTGTTGAAATCGATAAACGGTTTCAACCAAGCGCTTTGCTTAAAACACAACACCCTATGAGTCGCTTTCAGCTCTAAACCAAGACTTAAATACAATTTCAAATTTCGATAATGGAGAACGTAATTTTGTTTGTCCTCCAAAGTCGTTAACAACTTCTCTACGGATGACCCTGATTCGTTATACGATGATCTGTATATACTCTCGTGTAAACGTTTGGAAAAGGGAGAAAGGATATCGTGTGTTACGCGCTGGCGCACAGGTGCAAGCGGGTAGTCGGAATGCAGGTCGTGTAGGGTATTAGGATAGTGTAGGTCGACTTCGAGGATGTACCCGATGTCGGAATCGTCACTCACATTACGTACGTCCAAGGACTCAATTTCGTTACGATCGAGCCATCGGAAGTCTGCGTAAGGGAGTGGTTGCGACATGGCTGCACCGTATAGATTGTTACAGTCCGTATACAGAATGAAGGAGGTCGGTTTCGAAACATCGTACTGATCTGGGATCAAAGGGTTGTTAGCGACAGCATGACGGTTGGATATCATCGCGCAGCCTCCGCGGACCCCAGACTCTACAAACAGATGTTGATTTATCTCTGTCAACAGCTCTAATTCTAACCCTGTCATTTTTAGCATCGCGTTCCAAGCGAGTCCGGGAAGCGAGTAAAAATGACATGTGTCCAAGCAGTAATCGCATAAGGCCATGTCTCGAAAACTTTCAAAGACATCGGCCAGCAGCATTACGTCTGTCAACAAATACAAATCATGGTAATCTCCAAACGTATGCAGATTGAATGCACTCCACACGTTTTGCGCGTGCTCGTAATCATAGTTTCGTGGAAAGGTAGTATATATTTTTTTTTCCTCTCTTCACGAACTATTTTAGTTTTGTTTTAGAAATTCTGAAATGAAAACGACCAAAAGTATGAAATTTGAATACTTAAATTTTCAAGGAATTGTTTTCCCTCAGAAAACAACACAAATGTATTTTATTTTGATGTAACTGTATAAGATGATCCATTGTGGTACTTACTATTTTGTCATAAAGAAAATGTTAGTGAAAAGTGAAAGCTTGGACTTGCAGAACTGTCTATGTGAAAATTATTTTAAAATAAATAAAAGAACTTGTTATTATACAAGATTAAAGGGTAATTTTGGGGGGTAGATTGGTGCGCATAGAAGTGATATAATCATGGAATGTAGAGACTGCAAAGGTAGAATGTTTAAGTTAGCTATTAAGGTGCTATTGCTGGGGTGGCCTGTGCCCCAGTAGATAGTGGAATGGGTTGGGGGTAACAGTGAGTGTTACCTCCATCGGAGGCCGAAATGGCGAAAATGTACGGCACACCTTTTTGTACAATTTTAATTGTACCATGATAGACTTTCGTGCCGTGCAGAATAGTGATGAGTAGAACAGGCATTAAAGTAAAGTTTGATTTCCCCGACTTTTCGGGCGATTACTGCCTTACCAGCACTAATCGTGGTTTTGGCTAGCGGTCAGCTATGGCCATATCAAGTCCCTTGACCATAGCTGACTTGAAATTGGTTGATACTAGAAATTAATAGGGGGGTGAAACTAGGAGAATCCCCGGAACTATGGAACAGCGGCTGCCACTCTGTCCGAGGAGGGACAGCATAGACAGGTGGTAGACCCGTTTTAAGGGCTTATAAATATAGAACGAAGGTATGTCGATACCTAAAATCTTTAAAATGTAAAGCCGAAGCAAGGACACGGAGATGTTCAATTCCTCCAACTATGCAGTCCTTGTGAACGCAAATGGGCGTTACAGTCCAACATAAAATACAATAGTGTGTGTGGATTGGGAGGTTGCTCAGATGAGCAACGAATTTAATTTTATAACTTAAAGATGATAACTCATTTTTGCACTAACTAAACGCTCGTATTACGATTTGATAATTAGAGGTTCATATGTTTATTATACTGTGTTTACTCTGTTTTATAAATGTATTATTTTATTGTGTTAGATATAAGGATTGATAAAGAATATGTATTTCATGTTAATATTTTTCAAGTTAATATAAATAACTAAATCACCCAAATTAATGGAGAATGAGATTATTGAATAAAGAGAGTTATAGTAAAAAGGTAAAATTTTGATTGAAACAAGTGACAATTTTAATAGAGTTTGAAAATGTAAAGCTGTAAGAGTGTTTATTTTGAGTAATTAAAATATCAATGTTATGGTAATCATAATAATATTTTGTTATTTTTAAATGTCCTATTTTATTATGTTTTTGTGTTTAAAGATGGAATTTTAAAGATGTTCAATGTATTTTCTGATGTAACTTATGTATAACTTATGTAGGTCAAGGTTCTTGACTTGACCCAGTTTGATCAGCTGATGGGTGATGTTCCATACTAGACCCGTTTTGGCAATAAAGTAAGGTCACTTTTGATGCTTAATGGATTTAAATATTTTTAATTTTTTCGAAAATAATAATAAATAATGAATAAAATTTTAATAAATTTAAATTTTTTTGGAAAAAAAATTTTTTTGATTTTGTGCCTGCCATCTAATGGATGTTTTTGAATCTTGATTATGTTATTGTTGTGTGTATTAATCGTGTTTTTTATTGGATTGTATTGTTTAGGGTATATGTATAATCACATGTTAGAATAAGGAGGTTCATGTTTTTAAGCAATGTTCAATTTATTTGTTTTTCGGCTTATTAAGGGTAATGAAGAAAACTAATAGATTCAGATAGAAGATTTGTATTTTGATTTTGAAATTAATGTTAATGTGAAAAGTTGATTTTAATTTAAATGAAAATAAATTTTGTTGATAGGTATTAACAAGTATATGTATGCGCCCAGTATTGCTGAAGGCGACCCAGTGTGCATGGTAAGGGGGAACATATCGGTTGAGGATCTGGCATGATATAAGCCAGGGATTTGGAGTTTGGGGTGGCATGTTAAAAGGTGAGGTGCGCTGTGGTGCGTGTCTGTTCGATTTTATGGTGTTGGGATCTCGTATAGAGAAGTCCAGTGATCTCGTTCAGATGCGCCAATGGTCGCCGAGCCAGGGGGCTAGTTTACCCATGATGTATAACCCATGATGTATAAGAGCAAATGGGGGGTGTTGGCACCATATTCTCTCCGATCCTCTTAGGGGTTTTATAGCAATGAGATTTCTTCTGTTTCGGCAGAAGATCTCTCATTGGGGGGGTATTGTAATGGGACAATTTTGAGGGATGTATGTTTTTATTTCATTTAATAACAATATTGAGAATGATCTGTTTGGAAACCCTTTACGGCCACCGAGACCACTAACACTTGTTTGGACACCCTGTATACGATTCCGTATCAGTCTGTGCCTAGCGCACAACGATAACACCGTTGGAATGTCAGCCTATGCGCACATGCATGTATCCTCCGTTGGGGAGAAGTAACAAAACTTCGTAAATAACGCCCAACTACACTGGAATGTGGCGGTGAGTGTGCGCTCGTGTGCCGCTATCTGTACTCTCGACACCAAAGTCGATCACCGGAACCGGCCATATAAGAGCCGCAGCCAATCACAGCGCGAGCTGACGGAAATGGTTTTTGACCAACGCACCTGTAGCGTCACTAGTCGAAGAAATCACCCGTTCCCGGCCGGGACAAGTTACGCAGTTCGCGAACTTTAAATTTTGTATTTTAACATATTCCGAAGTGTAACAGAAAGTTTGAAGAGAAACAGTTAAATCCGACAGTTTAGACGAAGTTAGCGGAGTGGACAGCAAAAGCGAGAAATGTGACAAATAAACGAAACATTCATACACATACGAGATGCAGCACGTGGTCATCAGAAGGACGCGGGTTAAGTAGCCGACTCAAATTTAAATTCATCAATTAATTTTCAAATTTATAAAAAAGGGGTTATAACTAAATTATGGGGAATTTTACAGTATGAGAGGGAGAGAGAGAGCAATCTGGGTCGCTTTATTAATTTTAATACCATGGTTAGAATGTAATTGTTTAGTTACAACCATTTTTATTTCATGTATAAAAAGTATCAATGTTTTCCAAGAGAAAGGTTAAATAACTGAGAAGCCAAGTTTTTCGAATGAGTAACTAGTAAATCAAAATTGAATTGATATTCCAATAATTATTATCGATGTAGTAATTGATGAAGAAATTGATGTACAGATGTAGAAATTGATGAAGAGGGAATTAAAATTTAATAATTAATATTAAAATTTAAAAGTTAATAAAAAGTGTTAATTAACCACATCAATGTGCGTTGGTCATTTGCGTTCACCTATTATTCTCTGCCAAAGTACATCAGACGAAACCTTGGTAATGTGAACGAATCTTTAAAGGTAAGTAATACCAAATTTAAATATTCCAATTATTAATTAACTCGTTATACTTCAAATGGCGCCCGAACAGGGACTTTGTGAATTAAATTAAATTAAATTAAATTAATTTACAAACTGATCGAAAATGGCAGACAAAAATAAGAATGCAGATTTAGGTGAAAGCGTAGAAGAATCTATTTTAATATTACGCAAGATCATATGGTGACAACCAATGATATTGTTGATGAAAGTGTTGAAAAAGATGTAAACGAAACTGTAGTATCGGGGGGTAGTAAAGACAGTGGGGGAAATTAAATTAGTAAGAATTTTAAAATACTTTAAAGGGGATGCTAAAATATGGGCGGATGCTCATAACGATAACTGGGTAGATTTTAATGAGTTTGAGCAAGCATTTAGAAATAAGTACTGGTCAGAAGAGAAACAAGAGGGGTTACGTAGTACTATAATGGGATGGGGAAATTTTAATATAAAAAACATGAGCATTACATCGTATGTGACAAGACTATATAGTCAGGTTAAATACTTAGAACCACCAATGCCTCTTTCATCTTTTATAAGATACATTAGTAAACATTTACCTAAGGACATACGGTCCACAATCAGAACCCGAGATTTTGCTAATATTGCAGAATTAGAAAAAATACTAGAAGCATACCAGAGCATGAAAGAGGAAGAAGATAATAAATACCAGTTTAGAATAAATGAATCAAAACAAATAAATACTGAAACAAGACAACCAGACCATTTTATTAGTAATGTGAGTAGATCAGGGGAGGGGGCGTGGTTGTGTCCAAACCCTAGTTGTGGAGCTAGTAATTATAATGGGTTGCGGAATCAATGTTACCGGTGTCAGGGTCCAAGGGAGAGTGCCCGAGGGAGAGTGGAGAATTATAATAGGGGTTTCGATCAGTTTAGAGGGAATCAGAGAGGGAGAGGTTTCACCAACAATTGGGGAGTGTCAGGAAACTTTAATCATAGAGGGAGAGGGGGATATGTTAGTAACCCAAACGAAACTCGGGGCGTGGAAGCACCAGCTCATAATCAAAACAGTAGGGGGGTTTACAGTGGACCACCACCTTCAATACCGTTAAACTAATCAGGGCGGTTGAAAAAGAAAGCCCCCAGCCGTCTAGTAATCACCTAACAATAGGGTCACTAATTACCAATATACATAACGATCTATCCGATGAAGAAGCGGGAGAGAGTAGTAATGCTTTTGGGATGGCAGAATTTGAAGCCGGAGTGTTTAATTCTAAATACATTTTTCTAGTAGACTCAGGGAGTGAACTGACTGCTATAGACGATAGAATGTTTGAAAAAATCAAAAATCAGACTACAGAGACCATTCCACAACTACCAGTACTGGGAATTAGTGTTATACGAGTAACGGGTGTTTGCAGTAAAAAAGTAACTAAACAAATAATGCTACAATTAAAAGTAAGTGAGAACACAATAAATGTACCTTTCTTAGTTATTCCAGGATTAAATATGGGAGCTATAATAGGTAATGATTTTTTAAATAATTTCAAAGTAGAGTTAAACTATTACACACAGACTATGAAATTAAACAATAATAATAATATAATTGAAACACCATTCATACAAAAGAGAACTGTAGGAATGAAAGCTTTAAAAATAATTAGTAAGGGAATGTTAATTTCTGACAATGATATAAATGAGTGTAGGCCCTTAATGATAAATTATTGTAACTTGAGAGTAAATAGTAACGAATTATTTGAAAATGAAGATAATTGGGAGGAGAAAATGAATAAAATCCTATATCAAGAGGGGGAATTTAGCTACCAAGACAGAGAAAAAATAGTACTAAACTAATAGAAAAAAAAAACTAAACAAAAATAAATCAGTTTTTTCAGATGAACCCGGTTTAGTAAAGAATTTTAAGGGTAAATTGGTCGTTAAAGAAAAAACACCCTTTGCACCTAAAACCTATCCGGTACCATACTCCAAGAGGGGTTTAGTACAGGAGGAAATAAATAAAATGTTGAGGGAAGGTATAATAGAAAAATCTACATCACCATATTCCAACCCTTTAGTAGTGGTGACAAAGAAAGATTTATCGATAAGATTATGTTTAGACACAAGACAAGTAAACAGAATAATTGTTCCAGACAGAGAATCACCTGAACCAGTAAGTGAAATTCTGCAACGTTTTAGTGGGACCAAATACATCACCACCGTAGACTTGACTGCAGGTTACTGGCAGATAGAGCTGGAAGAGGAGTCTCTACAGTATGTGGCCTTTTTATACAATGGTAGAAATTACCAATTTCGCAGGCTACCTTTTGGACTCAACGTAAGTGTTTCAATTTTTATCAAATGCCTGGATTATGTGCTAGGGAGAGAGATTTTAGAATTCACAACCGTTTATGTAGACGATATAGTAATTACGTCACCAGACATTGATACACACTGTGAAAGGTTAGATAGGGTATTAAGTAGACTGCATGAATATGGCATAACAGTTAAATTTAAGAAGTCAGAATTTTTGAAAGAACAAGTTAATTTTTTAGGACATATAATTTTAGCAAGGGGTATCAGTACAGACCCTAAAAAAGTAGAAATAATACAAAATTTTCCGATACCAAAAAATGTTAAACAGTTGCAAAGTTTTTTAGGATTGTGCAATTATTATAGGCAATTTGTAGACAAATACTCATATTTAACAGTACAATTGGGACATTTATTAAATAAAGACAATCGATGGCAGTGGAATTTAAAAGAGCAAAAAATATTCGAGCTGATAAAAAATAAATTCTTAAACACAGTTATATTAGCTCATCCTAATTTTTCAGAACCATTTTATATACACACAGACGCGTCAGACATTGCCTTGGGAGTAGAGTTGTTTCAGTTAGATAGGAGTGGTAACCACAGAGTAGTAGCTTTTGCAAGTAGATCTCTATTAACTAGTGAAAAGAACTATACTACGACGGAGAAGGAGGCGTTATCAATAGTTTTCGCCTGTAGAAAGTTCAGAACGTACTTATTAGGGAATAAGGTAATCATAAGATCTGACCATCAAGCTTTAACGTTTTTAAAGAACTGTAAATTAACACATGGTAGGTTAGTGCGGTGGATGCTAATATTACAAGAATATGACTTAACAATTGAGTATTGTAAGGGTAAAGAAAATATAGTAGCTGATGTCCTATCCAAAACAGATTTTGATAATAATACCGAAGTAGACATAGCAAATACATATAAAATATTTATAGTAAAAGAAGTGGGGGAAGTGAATATGAAAAAATTAATAAGTAATTTAGCAACAGAACAAGCAAGAGACACCGAACTTAATAAAATAATATTAGCTTTGAGTCAAATACCCAACGTACCTCACAAGTGGGAGAAACATTTTAGTTTGTTTAATAAACACTTATTTCACCGGGCACATGAACAGGGAGATGATTGGAAGGTGTGTATCCCTAAGGTTATAATACCTGAAGTAGTGAGAGATTGCCATCTAAGGTATGGTCATATAGGCCCCAAGAAATTAGTGACATTAAAAGAGTCATGTAAATTCAACAATATGGAAAGAACGGTACGTAAAATATTACAAACATGCGAAATTTGTCAGAAAGCTAAAGTAAACAATCATAAACAGGAGGGTTTAATGCAGCATGTAATGCCAGACAGTCCTTTAGCATTAGTTGCCGTTGATTTATATGGCCCCTTACCCAAAGGTCGTGGCGGGGTAAATTATTTATTTGTTGTGTTAGATGTTTTTACCAAATTTGTAAAATTGTACCCGATTAAAAAGGCAACCTCATCAGTGTTGGCTAGGAAGATAGTAAATGAATACCTTATCGAAGTAGGTAAGCCTACAATAGTATTATCAGATCATGGTTCGCAGTTCACCAGCAACACCTGGCGGGAAACTTTAGGTTGGGAAAATATCTTAGTTAAACATACATCAGTGTATCATCCACAGTCAAATCTTAGTGAGCGTGTCATGCGGGAGTTAGGGAGAATGTTTAGGACCTTTTGCCATAAAAAACATTCTTTGTGGGCTACTTTTGTGTGCAAAATAGAGGGGTATATTAACTATAGTTTACATGAAGCCACTAGTTACAGCCCATGTGAGTTAATGTTTCAGAGAAGGCCGTCACGCATATTAGAAGAGCTAGTAAAATTTCCAACCCGGACGGAAATATCACATGATAGGAAATTGGTAATCGCTAGGGAGCGCCTGCTGAGTAAGGCCGAACAGCGGAAACGGAGACATGACCGGAATTTAACACCCATACAATACGAGGTAGGACAACTAGTATTAATAAAAAATCACGATCAATCATCAGCATTGGACAAAGAAATTAAGAAATTCTTCCTATTGTATGACGGTCCATATGAGGTTAGCCAAGTGAAAATGGAGAATGCTTATGTTTTAGTAGATTTGCAAACTCGAGAAATAAAAGGAACTTATAATGTGACCCAATTAAAAAAGTATTATCTAGCTGAGTGATGATAGATATATTTGTAAATATTAAAATTTTCATACATAAACAGACTTTTTATATTTTATTATTATATAATATTATTATTTATACACACGTCATGGTATTTTAAAAGTAGAAGGGATTCTCCCCCATTTTCGGGCGGTCACGATCTTACCAGTCTTGGCCGTGGTTTTCGGAACTCGGAGGCAGGCCATGGTTGGAGGATCTTCCTTCGGGCGGTGAACCGGTGGTCCGGCTCCACCAAAATTGGTCAAAATTTGAAAACTTACAACACATTGAACGGGGAGGGGGACCCATAGTTTCGTGGAAAGGTAGTATATTGTTACGACGGTCTACTCGATCGTCGTAGGTACAGTGGAAACAAAATAAGTACAAGACACCAATTAAGTCACTAATCACACCTGTAATTGTAATAGTAAAACAGTTCGTAATTAACAACACAGTGTCTACAACAAATCAAATGAAATTGTTCACACGCAATAAAATGTCCACTAATATTAAAACTCAACTGTATTACAATTATACCGTCCGAATATAAAACGCAACACTTCACTAATAACTACTTGAACGTACACCGTAATAACTCGAACCGCTCTGTAAATATATCGCACTAATACTCTCGAACCGCACAGTCAAAAATCTCGCATTGAACTGAAAAACTAAGGCCGCGACGCGATGTATTTATAGTTACGCGCACACACCAGAAGCTTCCAAACTGCGTCTTATCTCTCGCGAACTACGTAATTGCTGCGGCCTTGACACAGTCCGAGCGCCCGAGCGAAGGCTGGCAGTGTCGAGAAAATTCTCGCAAAATGCGTTTAGTAGCACGTACACCACACGCTTACGTCGAGATCTTTCTGGCGCATTCGATAAACGCGTAGATTGTTCTGTGCTGTCGTAGCACTGCCCTCTCCTTAAGCCTGTTCGTCCCGAACTGGCAAAGCGTCTCTAAATTTGTATTTAGCCAGGCGATCTAGGTGGACGACCTTGAACTTTCGCTGTCCTTCCTGTTGAATCCGATAAACAACATCGTTAATCCTTTTTTTTACAGTGTAGGGTCCTTCCCAGTTAGACTGAAGCTTAGGTGAGCGACCACGACGGCGCTTTGGATTGAACAACCAGACCTGATCTCCTTCTTGGAAACCCACACTATTGCTGCGAATGTCATACCGAGTTTTCATTTTATCACTGGCAATCTTGAGCCGTCCTCTTACCAAGCGATTCATTTCTCGCAGTTGGTTTTCTAATTGCGAGGAATAGTTCTTTGGCTCTTGGGACTGAGTCTCAGGTGATCCAAACATCAAGTCCCCAGGAAGACGAATCTCCCGCCCAAACACCAATTTTGCTGGAGTCATGCCGGTTGTGTCATGTACTGATGATCTATACGCCATAAGGAATAGTGGTATACGTTGGTCCCAGTCTGTTTGGTTCTCGTCAACAACTTTCGAAAGATGCTGCTCAAGTGTCCTGTTGAATCTCTCAACCATCCCGTCCGACTGAGGATGCAGAGGCGTTGTCCTGGTCTTTCGAATTCCGAGTAGACGGCATAATTCTTTAAACACTCCTGATTCGAAATTTCTCCCTTGATCCGTATGGATTTCCATAGGGGCTCCATAACGGCAACAGAAGTTGTGAACTAACTGCTTTGCCACAGTGGTAACCTCCTGATTTGGAATTGCGTAGGCTTCCACCCACTTAGTAAAGTAGTCACCTACAACCATGATGTACCGGTTTCAATCGTCAGTAACTGGGAATGGTCCAGCAACGTCTATGGCAATTCTCTCGAAAGGTTGTCCAACGTTATACTGTCTCATTTTTCCCCTGCTTCTGGTTTGTGGGCCCTTGCTTGCAGCACATATTTCACACGTCCGAACCCATTTCTCTACGTCGTGGCGAAGATGAAGCCAATAGAATCGCTTCCGTATTTTGTCAAGGGTTTTGTTAACGCCAAGATGGCCTCCAGATGTTCCATCATGCATCTCCTTCAAAACAGACTGCACTTTACTTCGGGGAACTATCAACTGCATGACCACGTCTCGTCCATCTGCACTTTCCCAAGCCCTTTTCAGCAATCCGTTTTCTAAGGTGAGAGATTCCCATTGTGCCCAGTAGCCCTTCAGCACTTCGGAACCATGGCAGATATCTTGCCAATCCGGGCGGCGACCTTCCTCTTTTGCTGTCAAGATCGGTCCAATGTCTTCATCAGTCATCTGTTCTTGTCGACAGTCTTGTGTTGTCCAGCCATCAGCCAGGAAATCTACAGTGATGGCTTGAACATGTTCGCTTGAGTTTTGTTCTTCCTTTCTGTGGCAATGTCGGCAGTCTTCCGGGCATGGTCTTCGTGATAAGCCATCTGCATTACCGTGCAGGCGCCCCCGCCGATGTTGTACCTTGAAGTTGTACTCTTGCAGACGTTCGAGCCACCTTGCCATCTGTCCTTCCGGATTTTTAAATCTCAAGAGCCATGCAAGTGCAGCATGGTCGGTACGTAGTGAAAACTCTCTCCCATAGAGGTATTTATGGAAGTGTTCCAAAGCTCTGACAATTGCCAACAACTCTCTTCTTGTAACACAATTATTTCTCTCTGGTTTAGAAAGCGTCTTGCTGTAATACGCTATTACTCGTTCTTCACCGTTCTGCACTTGAGACAAAACTGCTCCTAGACCAGTATTGCTTGCGTCTGTGTCTACGATGTACTTCCCTTCGGAAGCTGGAAAAGCGAGAATTGGCTGCGAACATAATGCAATCTTCAACGTTCTAAATGCTTGTTCACACTCTCTCGACCATTGGAAGTTTCGTTTATTTTCCGTTAGCTCATGCAATGGTTTAGCAATAGTAGCGAAGCCTTTCACAAAACGTCGGTAATATGAGCATAACCCCAGGAAACTCCGAACTTCGTGTTTATTCTTCGGAACTGGCCAGTCTCTTACGGTATCTACTTTATTAGGATCCATGCTAACGCCCGCTGCCGAAACCAGATGGCCCAAATACTGTACTTCCTTCTGGAATAGAGAACACTTCTTCGGGCTCAGCTTCAGTTGTGCACCGTGAATTCTAGTTAGAACTTCCTTAAGGTTTTCCAAATGATCTTTGAAAGTCTTCCCGATCACTATGACATCGTCTAAGTAAACAAGGCAAGTTTTCCACGTCAGGCCTCGGAGTATCAGGTCCATCAATCTCTCAAATGTTCCCGGTGCATTACAGAGTCCAAATGGCATGACGTTAAATTGGAATAAGCCACTTGGGGTCGAGAAAGCGGTCTTTTCCTTGTCTTCTTGATGAAGACCCACTTGCCAATATCCACTCTTCAGGTCCAATGTGGAAAACCACTGTGCTCCGGACAACGTGTCGAGTGTATCGTCAACGCGAGGTAATGGATAGCAGTCTTTCTTTGTAACGTCATTTAACCTCCGGTAGTCTACGCAGAAACGCAATCCACCATCCTTCTTCGCTACCAGCACTACAGGGGAAGACCAAGCACTTGACGAAGGTTCAATTACTCCCTCTGTCAACATGTCCTGTACTAACCGAGACATCTCCTCTTGTTTAGATAATGGAGGCCTTCGAGGAGGTTGGCGTATCGGTGTTGTGTCCCCGGTATTGATGCGATGTTGCACAAGAGAGGTTCTTCCCAGCGACTGTCCCCGAACTGCAAAACAATCTTTGAATTCGTGTAAAAACTGTCCGAGTTCTTTTACCTCACCACTTGAGAGGTCGTTAGAAGATCTGTTCAATAATTCTTGCAGTTCCTCTGGTAATTTAGAAGTATCCGACGAACTGGGTCTTCGTTGCGTTATTCCGGCTACCCAGGCCACAGGAGTCAATTTGCCTAGGAGCGTATTGCTTTGTAAAGTGATAGCTTGATCCAAAATATTCGCCACTCTAATAGGTACATTTCCGGTTTCGTCAGGTTTTACTAAACTTCTGGCAATTAGTATGCCCGGTGTGCTGGCTACCTGGGGTTCGAATATAGAGCACTGATTGCCCCTAGTATCTACCGCAGTTCTAACCATGATGATCTTTTCGGAGTTTGGCGGAACAGTTACGGCCACTTGGTTTATGACGTCCATCGATTTTTCTGCTGTCGTCATTGTTGATAGCATTACCTCTTCGCCTCCGATTCTCAAGACATTGTTTTTGAAGTCGACTATAAATCCGTATGCGTTCATAACGTCCACACCAAGAATTGCTTCATCCACAATGTCTGCAACAAGTACTTGATGATTAAACTCAAGTCTACCGAGGCGTAGGTGTATCTCCACTTTTCCATACACTTTTACAGGCCGTCCAGTAGCTGTTCGCAAGCTGCAAGAGCACCAGATTGGCTTGAGATCTTTCACCACGTCGGGGCGCACAATAGAAACTGTTGCGCCTGTGTCAACTGTAATCGAGGTTGGCCTTTCTTGAACAAATCCGGTAACTACCAAGCTCCCGGTGTTTTTCTGAAGCGTAGAAATTGCGTATTCTCTAGGGGCTTCGTTCCTCCAGTTAGTCAGCACACGCCCCGTTGCACCAATTATTGCTCGTTTCCCTGCTGCTGAATTCTAACCCGACAATCTCGTTGTAGATGTCCAGGTTTCCCACATCGATAACACTTCGGTCTTCCATCCTTTCTTATTTTATTCTGTGGCGCCGACCGTCGAGTCTCTGTTCCTTGTTCTTCTTCCTCATCGTCTGTGCCGTCTCGATCTTTTAGCTCGCGCACTTTATGACTTGTCCAACCAGACGCTGATTTGGCGGCCTCAAATTGCAAAGCATGTACCAGGGCGTCCGCACTGTTCTGGTGTCTTGCCATTCGTAACACTTGCTGTAGTTCGTTATCTCGGACACCGGCAGTAAATGTCTGCATCGCAAAACGCGTTCGAAAATCTTCTGGCGCTTCAGGATAGGCCAGTCTAATTAGTCTGTCGATACTTGCTTCAAACTCTTGAAGACTTTCCCCGGAATGCTGTCGCCTTGCTCTCAACTGGGTGCAGTACACATCTCGCAAAATGTTTATCACCATACCGTAATTCCAGAGCTTTTATCAACTCGGCATAGGTGTTCTGGCTGTCAGGTGGCACTTTCTGTAGTAGTTCTGCCTTTTAATGCAAGAACAAGTGAAACAGCCTTGTCTTTTTCTGTCCAATTATTTGCGCATGCAGCAGCTTCAAATTGGCGGAGGTACGTTGCCCAGTGAGTGCTTCCGTCAAAGGTTGGAGCTTTGACATGAACTGTCCCTACTGCAGGCAAAGTGACTTTCTCTGTTAACTTATTTTCTGTGTATTTTTCTGTCTTGATCACTGGTACAGTCTGTTCAGAAATTTGTTTTGGTTGAATCTTCATGCACTGTTCAACTTCAATTTTAATTTGTTCTCTTATGTTTGCCATTGAGTTTTCTACTGCAGATATTTTTGTTGACATAACTTCTTCCACAGTCAAGACAGATTTTTCTACTTTAGCTATTTTAAATATCACTATAATATTGACGACTCGGAACACTAAGTTTTTTATAAGTAAAAACGTAAAGTTTTACCTTACAGCCTAAACCGGCTTTCACCTATAGAAGGCTTCATCAGAGGCCTCTGATGAAGCCTTCTATAGGTGAAAGCCGGTTTAGGCTGTAAGGTAAAACTTTACGTTTTTACTTATAAAAAACTTAGTGTTCCGAGTCGTCAATATTATAGTGATATTTAGTTACGTAACGGACACGTCATGGACAACGAAATCCAAGAATTTAGCTATTTTATTTGACATGGATTCTTCTACGTCAGATATTCTGGTAATCTGATTATTGAGCTCACCTCGTAATTCACCTACGTCACCACGTAGGAGACCCAATTCTGCGGTAGTATGTTCTTGTAACTGTTTCTGCATAGTTTCAAAGAGAGCTTCCGTTTTATCTTTTTGTCTTTCTTCTGTCTCTAGCATTAGTGCTTTCTGACGTTCCTCAGCTTCTTCTCTTTCCTGCCTGAGTTTTTCATCCTGTCGTCTTTCTGCTTCTTCCGCCTCCTGTCTGCGTCTTTCCTCTGCTTTCTCTGCATCCTGTCGTCGTCGTTCTTCTGTCTGCAACAACAGCGCCTGGAAATTTTCCATCATCTGACTGGCATCCATTGTTTATCGATTAATTACGAATTACACTCGTCTTGTACAAAGTATCCACTGTTTCCACTGTTAACCGTTCTATCCCAGTTCTGACACAACTGTTACGACGGTCTACTCGATCGTCGTAGGTACAGTGGAAACAAAATAAGTACAAGACACCAATTAAGTCACTAATCACACCTGTAATTGTAATAGTAAAACAGTTCGTAATTAACAACACAGTGTCTACAACAAATCAAATGAAATTGTTCATACGCAATAAAATGTCCACTAATATTAAAACTCAACTGTATTACAATTATACCGTCCGAATATAAAACGCAACACTTCACTAATAACTACTTGAACGTACACCGTAATAACTCGAACCGCTCTGTAAATATATCGCACTAATACTCCCGAACCGCACAGTCAAAAATCTCGCATTGAACTGAAAAACTAAGGCCGCGACGCGATGTATTTATAGTTACGCGCACACACCAGAAGCTTCCAAACTGCGTCTTATCTCTCGCGAACTACGTAATTGCTGCGGCCTTGACACAGTCCGAGCGCCCGAGCGAAGGCTGGCAGTGTCGAGAAAATTCTCGCAAAATGCGTTTAGTAGCACGTACACCACACGCTTACGTCGAGATCTTTCTGGCGCATTCGATAAACGCGTAGATTGTTCTGTGCTGTCGTAGCAATATATTTTTTTTCCCTCTCTTCACGAACTATTTTAGTTTTGTTTTAGAAATTGTGAAATGAAAACGACCAAAAGTATGAAATTTGAATACTTAAATTTTCAAGGAATTGTTTTCCCTCAGAAAACAACACAAATGTATTTTATTTTGATGTAACTGTATAAGATGATCCATTGTGGTACTTACTATTTTGTCATAAAGAAAATGTTAGTGAAAAGTGAAAGCTTGGACTTGCAGAAGTGTCTATGTGAAAATTTTTTTTAAATAAATAAAAGAACTTGTTATTATACAAGATTAAAGGGTAATTTTGTGGGGGGTAGATTG
This sequence comes from Magicicada septendecula, assembly GCA_034769895.1. NCBI lineage: Eukaryota > Metazoa > Arthropoda > Insecta > Hemiptera > Cicadidae > Magicicada > Magicicada septendecula. Next base: position 317,840,708 of record CM068376.1, on the reverse strand, counting down.
ATGCGCATAGAAGTGATATAATCATGGAATGTAGAGACTGCAAAGGTAGAATGTTTAAGTTAGCTATTAAGGTGCTATTGCTGGGGTGGCCTGTGCCCCAGTAGATAGTGGAATGGGTTGGGGGTAACAGTGAGTGTTACCTCCATCGGAGGCCGAAATGGCGAAAATGTACGGCACACCTTTTTGTACAATTTTAATTGTACCATGATAGACTTTCGTGCCGTGCAGAATAGTGATGAGTAGAACAGGCATTAAAGTAAAGTTTGATTTCCCCGACTTTTCGGGCGATTACTGCCTTACCAGCACTAATCGTGGTTTTGGCTAGCGGTCAGCTATGGCCATATCAAGTCCCTTGACCATAGCTGACTTGAAATTGGTTGATACTAGAAATTAATAGGGGGGTGAAACTAGGGGAAATCCCCGGAACTATGGAACAGCGGCTGCCACTCTGTCCGAGGAGGGACAGCATAGACAGGTGTTAGACCCGTTTTAAGGGCTTATAAATATAGAACGAAGGTATGTCGATACCTAAAATCTTTAAAATGTAAAGCGGAAGCAAGGACACGGAGATGTTCAATTCCTCCAACTATGCAGTCCTTGTGAACGCAAATGGGCGTTACAGTCCAACATAAAATACAATAGTGTGTGTGGATTGGGAGGTTGCTCAGATGAGCAACGAATTTAATTTTATAACTTAAAGATGATAACTCATTTTTGCACTAACTAAACGCTCGTATTACGATTTGATAATTAGAGGTTCATATGTTTATTATACTGTGTTTACTCTGTTTTATAAATGTATTATTTTATTGTGTTAGATATAAGGATTGATAAAGAATATGTATTTCATGTAATCTGTAGGGATTTGAAATGTGTTAGTAGTAAGGTCATCTACCTTGCTGAGAAAATCAGCTGATCAGCTGTAGAATATCACTTATGAATGATTTGCAATTTTTTCAAGTTAATATAAATAACTAAATCACCCAAATTAATGGAGAATGAGATTATTGAATAAAGAGAGTTATAGTAAAAAGGTAAAATTTTGATTGAAACAAGTGACAATTTTAATAGAGTTTGAAAATGTAAAGCTGTAAGAGTGTTTATTTTGAGTAATTAAAATATCAATGTTATGGTAATCATAATAATATTTTGTTATTTTTAAATGTCCTATTTTATTATGTTTTTGTGTTTAAAGATGGAATTTTAAAGATGTTCAATGTATTTTCTGATGTAACTTATGTATAACTTATGTAGGTCAAGGTTCTTGACTTGACCCAGTTTGATCAGCTGATGGGTGATGTTCCATACTAGACCCGTTTTGGCAATAAAGTAAGGTCACTTTTGATGCTTAATGGATTTAAATATTTTTAATTTTTTCGAAATAAATAATGAATAAAATTTTAATAAATTAAATTTTTTTGGAAAAAAAAATTTTTTGATTTTGTGCCTGCCATCTAATGGATGTTTTTGAATCTTGATTATGTTATTGTTGTGTGTATTAATCGTGTTTTTTATTGGATTGTATTGTTTAGGGTATATGTATAATCACATGTTAGAATAAGGAGGTTCATGTTTTTAAGCAATGTTCAATTTATTTGTTTTTCGGCTTATTAAGGGTAATGAAGAAAACTAATAGATTCAGATAGAAGATTTGTTATTTTGATTTTGAAATTAATGTTAATGTGAAAAGTTGATTTTAATTTGAATGAAAATAAATTTTGTTGATAGGTATTAACAAGTATATGTATGCGCCCAGTATTGCTGAAGGCGACCCAGTGTGCATGGTAAGGGGGAACATATCGGTTGAGGATCTGGCATGATATAAGCCAGGGATTTGGAGTTTGGGGTGGTATGTTAAAAGGTGAGGTGCGCTGTGGTGCGTGTCTGTTCGATTTTATGGTGTTGGGATCTCGTATAGAGAAGTCCAGTGATCTCGTTCAGATGCGGCAATGGTCGCCGAGCCATGGGGGTAGTTTACCCATGATGTATAAGAGCAAATGGGGGGTTGTTGGCACCATATCCTCTCCGATCCTCTTAGGGGTTTTATAGCAATGAGATTTCTTCTGTTTCGGCAGAAGATCTCTCATTGGGGGGGTATTGTAATGGGACAATTTTGAGGGATGTATGTTTTTATTTCATTTAATAACAATATTGAGAATGATCTGTTTGGAAACCCTTTACGGCCACCGAGACCACTAACACTTGTTTGGACACCCTGTATACGATTCCGTATCAGTCTGTGCCTAGCGCACAACGATAACACCGTTGGAATGTCAGCCTATGCGCACATGCATGTATCCTCCGTTGGGGAGAAGTAACAAAACTTCGTAAATAACGCCCAACTACAATGGAATGTGGCGGTGAGTGTGCGCTCGTGTGCCGCTATCTGTACTCTCGACACCAAAGTCGATCACCGGAACCGGCCATATAAGAGCCGCAGCCAATCACAGCGCGAGCTGACGGAAATGGTTTTTGACCAACGCACCTGTAGCGTCACTAGTCGAAGAAATCACCCGTTCCCGGCCGGGACAAGTTACGCAGTTCGCGAACTTTAAATTTTGTATTTTAACATATTCCGAAGTGTAACAGAAAGTTTGAAGAGAAACAGTTAAATCCGACAGTTTAGACGAAGTTAGCGGAGTGGACAGCAAAAGCGAGAAATGTGACAAATAAACGAAACATTCATACACATACGAGATGCAGCACGTGGTCATCAGAAGGACGCGGGTTAAGTAGCCGACTCAAATTTAAATTCATCAACTAATTTTCAAATTTATAAAAAAGGGGTTATAACTAAATTATGGGGAATTTTACAGTATGAGAGGGAGAGAGAGAGCAATCTGGGTCGCTTTATTAATTTTAATACCATGGTTAGAATGTAATTGTTTAGTTACAACCATTTTTATTTCATGTATAAAAAGTATCAATGTTTTCCAAGAGAAAGGTTAAATAACTGAGAAGCCAAGTTTTTCGAATGAGTAACTAGTAAATCAAAATTGAATTGATATTCCAATAATTATTATCGATGTAGTATAAAAGAAATTGATGAAGAGGGAATTAAAATTTAATAATTAATATTAAAATTTAAAAGTTAATAAAAAGTGTTAATTAACCACATCAATGTGCGTTGGTCATTTGCGTTCACCTATTATTCTCTGCCAAAGTACATCAGACGAAACCTTGGTAATGTGAACGAATCTTTAAAGGTAAGTAATACCAAATTTAAATATTCCAATTATTAATTAACTCGTTAAACTTCATAGTATATAGTGAATTGATGGATCAGCACATTCATCACTTGCGTGAGGTATTATGAAGGTTAAAGGATGCTGGACTAACGGTAAACCCCAGTAAAGTTAATTTCATAGTAAAACAATTCTCCTTCTTAGGTCATATAGTATCGGCCGAAGGTAAGGTTAGCATTGACCCCGAACGCACGCGTGCAATCCGAGAATTTTTACCACCTAGAGACACCAAAGGTATAGCTCGATTTTTAGGTATGATAAATTATTTTCACAAGTACATACCCCACCTAGCGGATATAGCAGCCCCATTAAATGCATTAAGGAAGAAAGGAGCGAAATTCGAGTGGACTACTCGACACCAAGCCGCATTCGAAACACTCAAAGAAAGCATAATATCACCCCCGGTATTGCAGTTAGCAGATTTCAGTAAACCATTTGTCGTACAGACCGACAGTTCTAGTGTAGCATTAGGAGCAGTAATATACCAAGAAATAGATAATACAAGACTACCGATCAGCTATGCATCACGTACTTTGACGGAGCAAGAAAGGAAGTTCTCAGCCTATGAACTTGTATCTCAGCCTACGTTTAGCTGTAGTGTTCGCCTTCGAAAAATTCAAACCATTTTTGGAACACAAGGAATTTCTACTAGAGACCGACAACCAAGCTTTATCGTGGTTGTTGAACCATCCAAAACAATTAGGTCGTATAGGAAGGTGGGTGTTAAGATTAAATTGCTACAAGTTTAAAGTACAACATATTCGTGGTACCCAAAATGTAGTCGCCGATACACTATCCCGCATGTTCCAACTACCCAATACCAGACCTGGCGAAGACAAGGTTGAAACCACTACTGTCAATACGCTAATAACAGAATTCCCCCTTGCATTCAAGGATATAGCGCATCACCAACAACAAGATCCTAATTTGAGTAAAATAATAGAACAAATAGATAAAGGAAATTATTCTGACAAGTATACCTTGAGTAAACGAGTACTTTGTTATAAAAAGGCTAACGGAAAATCATTGAGAATAATAGCCCCGGAAATTATTAAACCCATGCTGATGGAATACTACCACTCATCAACCATTGGAGCTCATATGGGAATAAGGAAAACAATACATCGTATTCGCAAGGACTATCATTGGGAAAACATGAACAGTGAAATAACTAGGTTCGTGAAACAATGCGAAATCTGTGCCCTGAGCAAGCCAGCAAGAAACAGTCAAATCGGAAAATTAATCTCAGAAATCCCCACAACACCTTTTTCAAAGATATACATAGACTTTTCTGGACCCTATCCCCGTTCTAAGTCAGGAAATACTATGCTATTAATTTGCGTGGACTCTTTCACTAAATTCGTATGGATGTACCCTATGAGACGTGCTTTAGCATCTGCGACAATAAAAATTCTGCAAGAGAGACTATTTAAAGATTACGGTACTCCAGTACATCTAGTATCTGACAACGGACCTCAGTTTAAATCGAAGGAATTTAATGACATGTGTTTTAAATTAGGAATAAATCACATTACAGTCACAGAGTACCGACCACAAGGAAACCTAGCTGAGAGATACTTGCGAAACCTCAAATCAGCCTTAATATCTTACCACGCTAAAGATCAAACGGCGTGGGATCAAAATCTATCATGGATACAATTTGCCTTCAACTCGGCGTATCATGAAGGACATAAATCAACACCATTTGACTTACTGTACAAGTATAAACCAAACCACCCGTTAACCACCAAGTGGAAAATTCATGAATTATTGCCCCACGAAATAAATGGGAGTAATATAAGGACAATATGGAACGAAGCTCGTGCAAATTTGAGAGCGAATCTACAAAAATCGCGGAAATGTCACGAGCAGAATAATAGGAAAATAAAGTACAAAGTAGGTGATTTAGTCATGTATAAAACTCACCCTACGAGTAGAGCCGTTGATAGGACCACTTCCAAACTATCTTACCGATGGTGTGGCCCCTACACGATTCACAAGTTCATCACCCCCGTGACCGCATGCTGTACGAACCCAATACAGATAATTACGTTCGCAGAAGTCATGTGTCTCAGATAAAAATTTTGTCTCTTTGTGAAAATAAAGAATCACGACTACGAGAAAGATAGTAAACCAAAAATACTACCTAAGTATTAAGATTAAAATATAGGCAACATCCTATATCGTAATTGAGCCTAAACTCAAAAACCTCGTACGAATAATAGCGAGGCCTGATGAACCTTAGCTCCTGTTCTGCGAGAATAAAATAAATAATGAGAAGTCAGCTGACGAAAAACAAACCCCTACCTCAGTAAACTAAAGGTAATTCTATTGTTATTACAATATGTTATTGTTATTAATAACCTATAATATGTTACTGCTTGCGATGAACATGATAATAGTAATACACTAAATTGTAGTTCACGCTTGTGACTAAGAGAAAGACAAAACTATGAAATTAGAGGAGTAGTCGACCACAAAGAAGTTAAAATAATCAGCGATTCGACGCGTTGAAAATTATAAAGTTACGAATACCCTTCTGTAAGGACTCTAGAGAAACTTTAACCTTACAGCAATACTGTATATCTGTATAAACGTAAACAGATACACACTTGTATACCTGAAATATGCTGAAACCTACTCATGAGTGCAACTCCTTAAAACGAGTGAAGAAACGAAAAAACCGGTAGTAGCTTTAAGAAATAGAAATAAGGTAGATTTATTTTTAGGTAGTATTTTTGGTTTACTATCTTTCTTGTAGTCGTGCTTCTTTATTTTCACAAAGAGAAAAAATTTTTATCTGAGACACGACTTCTGCGAACGTAATTATCTGTTTTGGGTTCGTACAGCGCTACGGTCACAGGGGTGATGAACTTGTGAATCGTGTAGGGGCCACACCATCGGTAAGATAGTTTGGAAGTGGTCCTATCAATGGCTCTACTCGTAGGGTGAGTTTTATACATGACTAAATCACCTACTTTGTACTTTATTTTCCTATTATTCTGCTCATGATATTTCCGCAATTTTTGTAGATTTGCTCTCAAATTTGCACGAGCTTCATTCCATATTTTCCTTATATTATTCCCATTTATTTCGTGGGGCAATAATTCATGAATTTTCCACTTTGTGGTTAACGGGTGGTTCGATACAGTAAGTCAAATG